>OY986045.1:27539449-28739449 GCA_963920215.1 Nineta flava
CGAAAGGGTACCTGATTCATCACCAAAGATTATCACCTACTGAAGCACCTACACACCACAATGCACCCATTAAGAAGATAGAAACAAGCAGCTACCTGATCTTCAACGGCGAATCTCTCGCAAAAACAGCAGATACAATATATGAACCTTCAGAAAAACCTGATAAACATGCTCCTGACTATTTCCAAGATATGAGTGAAACAATCCTCGTCAGGCTAAAGTAGAAGGGGGAGCACAATGAACCATACGGTCGAAGTTTAACATTTTTCATACCCCAAGATTTATCTATCTATCTGGTAAAAACTATAATTTTTATCAAAACAATGTACTTTTATGAATATATATATATAATAATATATATTTTTTATTAGCATAATTTTCCAGAAAATTCCGGTAGGCTGTTTCTACATTTATAATTATTAGATAGATAGATTGTAGAGGCTGGTCTGAACGGGCTGCACTTCGACCTAAGGTCCATTGTGATGCCTAAGGATGTTAGGATGGATTCATGAAGGAAACTGCAGAAAACCTTCTCAAGCATACCCGGTTACTTCATTCTTGTCCATACGTCGACAGTTTAGTCAATTAACCGCGCCTTTTTTTTTCTTAATAATAGGGAATATGCATGAAAATTTTTTTTCAAATTTATTTTCAGAATATGAAAATACTGTTAATACTGTAATAATATTTAAAAACGAAATTAAAATCCGACAAATATCAAGGAAGCTATAAGCTTTTAAAGATTTTTATCTGTCTCTTTCTTGCAAAAATACTAAAAACGGAGTTTTACGTGTATGTTGAATGGTGAACGTGTAATATGACGTCACATAACATATCAAGAGGGCTATCACCTTCTTTGTCTAATCGGGAATTTCAATCATTCATATCTCGCTTATTTTTAAAGTTATTTAAAAAGTAATTTTACCTTGTTATTTGTCAAGTAAACATGCTTCAATTCAAGTGAAAAAAAATTTTCATGCATATTCCCTATTGACAAACTGCCGACGTCGGGATTCGAACCTATAAACTCCCAGTTTCCAAGTAGGCAAACTGAGCAGACATAACGCCTTAGACCGCTCGGCCACTTGGACTGGTTTTTTTAATTATTACTAAGCAATTGTAAATTTTGAAATTAGGAAATTCCAATAGTATTTTTCCACATATTTAGAGATAAACTACATGGTCTTACTAAAAAAATACATGCCATATACTCTTTTTTTAACATTCTGTAATCGTTTTAGAATATGTAAAAGATTCATTTAAATTGCAACCAAGTTAAAAGTAATTTTCTATGTTCAGAACCGCCGTTTTTAAAGATATCTCATCATGACTTTTATATAAAAAAAAGGACGATACAAATACACTTTACTACTAATATTGTCTACTGCATCGTGTATATTGAAGCCACAAGTAAACACAACCGTATTGTAGTCCCGCTAGCCAAATTGTCACTTAATAGTCAAATTGTTCATTTTAATAGTAATTAGTTGGAAGTGTATCGATATCAAACGTATCCAGAGCACGGCAGTGCGACAGGCCGAGTTTAAGGAGTTTTAGCCTGTTATAAATTAATAGGTAAAGTAAATCAATATTAATCCGTAACGTTGTTAATGTTATGATTGATTTGTGTTGGGGTCTAAAAAGTATGGCATTTCGTTCTTATGGTCCATTGTGCTCCCCTTTCTACTTCAGTCCGACGAGACACGCTTCTCCCATATGTTCGCAATAGCTAGGAGCTTGTTTATCAGGTCTTCTGAAGGTTCATATATTCGGGGTGAGATGTACCAAATATCCTGTATCTGCTGTAACCTAAAGGTTCGCAGTCAAAGATAACGTGGCTGGATGTTTCTTCCTCCTCGCCACACAATCTGCACATAATGGACCCGTTATGGAGTCTCATTGTGTGCAGATGTTCCGCAGGGGTAATGTCCGGTGTTGAATCCGGTAACCAACCGAAACCACCGTGACCCGGCACCCAGATCAATTTAGCAATTTTCCGTTTTGCCAGTTTCAGAAGTTCCTCCAGACAATCCTTGACTACCCTTGAGGTGACCTCAGTACCAGGCAAAGCTTTTAAAGCAGCTTGACTGTCCGAACGAATACATACGTTTTGGTTTATGCAGCCTCTACGTAGGTTCTCATGGACGCAAGCCAGTATGGCGTAGACTTCTGCTTGAAAGACCGTGGCATATTTCCCCAATTTGAGGCTTATGTTTGCATAAGGTCTCTCACCGTAGATTCCTGCGTCGGTCCCTTCTCCAGTTTTGGAGAAGGGACTGTATTTCTGTATACCAGACGGTATGTATACCAGATTCCTTTCTTGAGATAGAGTGGTTCTCCTTCCGACCACATGGCCCTATCACATACTACAGTGAAAGGTTTTGAGAAGGAGAATGTTATGATAATTACTAGTAAATTAAAAATAATCCATTTTTAATTGTTTAATCCATTGCGTGTTCTATCCATTCGACACAAATTTTCAACTTCTTGTAATCGTTTTGTGAAAACCAAATTCATTTCGTTTTCGAAACAATGAAATAAAAGTTGTTTGTTATAAAAATAATAACAACAGAACAGCTTTTGTTTAGCCAATGTTTTTTAAACCGAATAAATTTCGCACAAATGATGTGCTCATTTTGAGAAAAGAACGCCTACTCTAGAATCCATACGTTCAAGAAAAATCAAGAATAGTTTTAGAAATTTTGTACCTATAACTGATGTTTTGAAAGTTTTTCTGTTATATGTATAAAAATCTTTACAATTATGGAAAATCCTAGAAAACAATGATACTCAAAGTGTCCGTCTTTGGACACGATACTCAAAATAAAAAAAGATAATGCGCTGAATTTTTGAATGTGGATGAGGTTTCTTCCCCCGCCAGGGCAGAAAATATTCATCATTTAAACGGTAAGAGATAGAAATAAATTTAAAGACATAAATATTCCTTTTTTAAAGAGAAACAATTTTGTTGGAAACTGTTTTTCATAGAGTCAGTATATAACTCATATTTAAGCGATTTACTCGGTTGTTATTTTCACTTTTTATACCCAGTATATGTAAATATACAAGGTATATTAAGTTTGATTACGACTTTATAACGCTTGAAAATATTGATCGTAGACATGAATGTTTGGCATGTGTGTTCATAAAACGGCCTAATTCGGCCAATGCCGCATGCCCATTGGTACATCTATCCGTCTGTCTGTGCGTGGACACGATAACTCAAGAACGAAAAGACATAACGAGCTGAATTATCTTGTGTTCTAAAGCAAAAAAGTAAGGTCAAGTTCGTTACTGGGCAAAATCGGACCATGTTTGGGAAAAATTGTCAAAACTGCCTATTTTTGAAACGAATAACAAAAATTAAAAAACCAAAAATCTTCTTCTTTTTGAAATAAACAATTTTTGTGTGAAAAATTTTTCCATAAACTCAATAGTTTTCTCATAATTAATTATAGAAAATTGTTAACAATTCAAACATTGATACACAACTCAGTATATAGTGGGTATTCAAACAATTAACTGCGTTAGTTGATACATTACTTGTTTTTATATAAACTTCTTATGTTTATTTTCATATATTTCACTTCTCTTAAGATAGTTTTGAAAAATATCATAATCGAACAAACTGGCGAAATTTTTTTTAAATGAACCATAATATTCTAGCTGGAGTGATTTGAATACAGCTCTATTTACATTTGCATTTTGGCTACAATACATATATAGTGCTCACAGATGTGTATGGTATAGTCACATATAATATATTATGTTTCATTTAAAGTGAACAATTTTATTAAAAAACTAAAGTGCTACGACCGCATCTAACTCAATTAAGTTTCAATGTTTTTTTTGTTTCGAAATACTTATCCTTTACGAGGTTCAAAACAGTCTTTAAAATAAAAATTGCATTTCAACAGTTTTGGATGTGAAACTAAAGGTACATGATTTTTTCTCCCGTTTAGGTATCATCAACAATGACAAAACTCGTTTGTATCCTTCGCAAATATTACAGTACCAAGTGATAGGTCGTACCTTTCTCTCTCACAATGCGCACGTATTGAACTGCTTTCTATTCCCTTGAAGGATATGTACCGTCCTAGTCAACAGGCGTTCTCCGAACCTTTACATATGAAGGTTGTTGTGAAACTGGAAGGGGTAAGTAGGTGTGGTGAGTTTGTCCTATTCAAAATGCATTGATATCTCATTCATTGCCAACTCTAAATAAGTAAAAAAATTTGCAATTAAATCATTTCAAATAATTTAATTTTTGTAAAAAACATATATATTTGTAAAAAAAAAAAATATTTTTTAAAAATTAAATCCTAAATTTCATTTTTTCGAAGAGTTTTAATAATTAGAAATTTGTTTTCATGTATTTCAAAAAGTTGCATGGTGATGAAAACTAGATAAAACTAAATAAAACTAGATAAAAATAAATATAACTAAAAATAAAACTAGATAAAAATAAATAAAAATAAATAAAACTAAAAATAAAAATAAAACTTGATTTAACATTTATTTAATAAAACATTTTTCGATCTACAAATGTAATTATCTCAGAAACCAAAAACAGGATTAATTTGAAATTTGGTCCAGGTATTTATAAGACTTTGATAAATATTATGATAGTTTTTAACCTATGTAAAAATCGTAACTTTAACTTTTTTTACTCAAAAACTAAAAACAGGATCAACTTCAAATTTTGAAAGGATATTCTTTATTATTGAAATAATAAGCTGTCAAATTTTGAAGAATCTGTCATTAAAATGAATTTTCTTCACTACAACCATTCATTTCTTATTGATTCATACATATATCAAGGCAACCATCAAGAGTAAATAATATCTATTTTCTAGTCTTTACTGCAGTTTAGCTACCTGAATAAAATAACAATACTACCTATATAGTATAGCAATGTGCTCCTCTCGATTTATTACCTCTGCCGCACTTATCACTAATGATAGCAACACTCATCCATTGTTAGGATAGTAAGCTTTTAATTTCAAAATAATTTTGAAATCTGAAGTGAACACCCGCCACTTCTCCGGTTTTAGAGATGCTAATTTCCCTCACTGTCAATGTTTTTCTTACAGTAGTGACTTATGTACTGACAAAAATGTTTTCTGCAGAACCAAGAACTAATATGTGTTGACAAAGTGTTGATTCAAAGCTTCTACCGAGCAGCCAATTTTGCTTGATACTGCGGAAAAACTATTTTATACGAATTCTAATAAAATATTAAGACCGATGAAAAAAATCTCTCTTAGTAAAAACACCTTGTGTTCTCAACAAGTTTCGGGAAAATTGATCTATTTGAATATATTGGATTTGCCGAGAGCATAATTTTACATTTTTGTTTTGACTCAATTCAAACTCACTTGTTTTGATTGTATTAATTTTCATGGAGCGAACCCTGAGTCGAGAGTCTACATCTATCAAATTATTTATAAAAAGGTCCGAGTTTTGTCCGAAAACTTCAAGAAATTTAGTGCCATAAATAGATTCTTGGGTTTTTATTTTGAAATTTTATTGTAATCGAATAAATAAGCAAAACTGAATATTTTGGGAAAATTTCTTTTTTTTTCTTATTGACTAAACTCAATTAATATATTTCCAACTTATATGAAATCTAACATATTTTTATTTTGCTAAATACCACAGTAATGTTATTCTAATACATCACACAACACTTCCATAATAGTTGTTCGTGTGCATACTCTAGTTATTTCATTATCAATGTTTCATTATTTCGTAATTTCAAGTTATTTAAAATAACTCTCTTACACCTAAATTTCAAATTTTGCCCCTATTCATAGAACAATTATTTTTGTTTTATAAATACGTATTTCGACTACAAGGCAGTTATCATCAGTATGAATTAACTAATCGTAACTATCTCTGGGATATGGAGTCAGAGATATGTGGCTCGTTGCTAATTTGGTGCGTGTCTCACCAGTCTCTCTTGTGTTTTCAGGCATTATTTTCTATACAAAATAGTTCCGATGTTTCACATCTGCAAGGCGTCGCCGCGACAGCCTAATTTTTTTTTTCAAATGTATTTGAAAGTAAAAAACATTCTTTTTCATATCAGAAAGTAATACTGTGCCTTACACAAAAACTAATCTGCGCGTCACAGAAATAGCTGCAAACTTTTAACTATCTTTGCATTTTTTAATTCATACATCTGAAAACTTCAAGCTTTGGGGCGGTCAAAAGAGCAAAGTCACTCTTTAATATTGTTATTAGATCGCCCCAAAGCTTTTTAATATCAATATGAATGAGCTTAAAAATGTGTGGAAGAAAAGATTTCGGTTAAAAAGTTAACATTTTTTTTTTAATTCGAGCAGTTAAATGTTTTACTTTTTAGTCTTTAACTCGAAGGTATCAAAATAGTATATCCGTAATAAGTACATCTTTAAATTTCAGCTTATTTCGATTACAGAAACTCAATATCTTATTGCAAGATTTATATTCGTTTTGAGTTTCGACACATAGCTGATCATATTTTATCATTATCCCTTTTCATTTGACACCTATGTAAAGCGGATCATGAACAAAAGATAATCCACCATCTGACGGCGGCGTCGGTCATATTGAAACGATATTAAATATTTTGAATTGTAACAGAGCTTACACATGCGTACAATTTAAAAGATGTTAGCTTATTTAGAACTTGCCGAAATTTTTAATACATTAATTGAAACAGACAGATCGACAACAAAACTAGTTAAATAGAAAGCTTATAAACATGAAACAAAAAAGCTTATGATGGGATTAACTGATTTCTGCATATCAAAATAATGGAAGTTACATAATAGTAACATATATATGTATCTCTGTTTAAAAAGAAGAAATGACTACATACACACAAAGTGAAGTAAAGTATAGAGATATAAAAGTAATTTTAAAAAGTACTTAACTGTTGTTACAATATATTGACATACATTAGCTAATATCAACTTATTGACTTAAACATTACATTACTATGTATATATATATATATATATATATATATATATATATATATATATATATATCGCGATATATCGCAGATACAACATATTGTAGTAACTATAGTTATATAAGTGTATATAGTTAATACTTTTCTATTATATATATATATAAATATCTTACACAACAATACCCAACCATATATAAAGTAAGAAGCGAGATATTCTGTTGCAAATCATGAAAGATTACTCTTTGATTATTTAACATTTAATATGTCTTACCAGTAGAGAGCAGATATATAATATCGGTTTTAAATTAAATGAAAATTGGTATTTATAATGAAAAAGACAGATATGGATAAAAGTATGCTATTAGCTATGGATTTAAGCGTCTAGAAAGATATAGAAACGTTTTAAGCTGTATACATTTTAATCATATAGTTTAAATGTTCTTCTACATTTAAATGTGTACTGCATGTATTCTTTCGTCTGCGATTTATATCTTTCAAGGTTGTTTACTTGAATACTATTTTATTATTTTCTATTCCTTCATAATTAACTGAGCAAATGTTTAGCTTTTACATAATAGTAATATTTAAAGTTAAAAAATTGCACATCAGCGGCATAACATGTAATCTAATCATGTAATTCCACACATAAATATAATTATTAAATGTATTTGCCCGACTTCGGATGCAGAAATTATTGATCGCAGAAAACAATTTTTGATATATGTGTTCAGAAAAGGACCTTATTGGTTGACCTCAGATGAAAGTAGGCATTATTAATTGCTTGCTTTTGCTTAATAGTTGATTTGCAAATATAAAGGTATATTAAATACTTAATGTTTTGACATTCTAAAGATCGAGGAAAATTCATATATCACTTGTCTGCGAGTCCAGATATTGATGGGTTTTAGAAATTTGATTTCATGCATCCACTGAACTCGGCTATATCATCGATAGTGGAAGGTGCACATCCGTATATAGGATAATCGATTCTATATTAATGTAATATGTAAAAATGTAAATAGTGGAATCCAGGGTAGAACGGGATGCGAAGTTGAAAATATGGTTCAAAAATACAAAAGGTTGAATTAAGACAGCTGTAAATTTTTCCTTGAATATATTATAATGTTTCAATCACAAAAATACAAAAAATAAAAGAACAATTTTTTTTTCAAAAATAGAATTTGAGGGGAAGAACGAAGTAGGAAGAACAGGTTATTATAAACACATAGAAAACTAGTAAAAATTCAGAAAAAAAGGTTTATGCACAAAATTAATACACTAGGGCAGCCTCATCATCTTCGCTATCTACACCCGCAGATGAAAAATGAAATGAAGAGACTCTGTCAGTTGTCATCCAAGAGCCCCAGGAGTAGTAAAGTTAGCCACTTGAAGGTCTATCAAGACATCAAGTGCTGGAAGACATTGTGAAAAATTGCGGCAGAATGGGTTACCCCATTGGCCTGAATGGGGTACCTCATTCCGCCCCACACATTCCGCCCCAGAGACAACAAATTTAAGGCAATTAAACATACTTCACGTATGTACCAACTGTAGTTAGTAATGTATACAAGTATGTATGCCCTATCATGGTTACATGATCATCATACGTTACAATACAGGGGCATAAATTCACAAAACTAAAACTTCCCACACCAAGGACCAAGAAAACAAGACTAACACGAATGTCTTAGATGAACAACCACAGGTGGGTCTAGTTCTACGTATTGCCGCTGGCTAGTAGCACCTCTTGACACCGAAAATAGTCTAACTTCATTCAACCCCGGTACCTCGTTGTGCACCGGATTTCCCTATAATATTATTGCTATATACGGATATTCATCACCCGCTTACCACGTTCTATCTCCGGATCACTTAATCATAAGAAAAACGCATGAGACCCAATTGGTCGAAAATGTATGGTCTACAAGTCGTCTTTTCTACTCACAAGTCTTCTACTCTGGCTTTTAATGGTATATGATGCATAGAAAACGAGACATTTGCAACAGACTTTTGTGACCATTGATCTTTATCTTGACTCATTCACGAGATATTTATTTGCATGTAATATATCTTATTTTCATTCAGTGATTGATATGTATTAAAATATTCAAATGAGAATTTCTTTATTTAATTATTATTAAAAAAATCATTGATAAACCTTTGAATTGAATAATATTTATAATTACTTGTATGTATTATTTTGCGTACATCAAAAATTACCATAAAAATAGTAATTGACAATAAAATGATTGTATACATATAATTTTATTATTAAAAAGCCATTACAGTCAGTATTGTCTATTAATTTGATTATTTTCAGTTTTTTTCGAGTATATATTTCATTACATTAGAAATACAATATATTATTTTTTAATGTTTCAAGTTTAATTTGTTTCAAGTACAAGAAATAACGGATAATTATAATTTACGTAATATATTTACAGCATTTTCAACAAATCTTTTTAAGTCTTTTAAAGTGCTACGAATCGCAATACACAGGAGTTTACACCGTACTTACTCAAAAGTTAACTCTTGTCTCATAAAAAACCTTGCTGTTAGTCATGCGTCCTTTGGGCGATGACTCTCTTATTACAAGCTTTTATTTAACTTGCAATGTATGTATGTATGGATATATATACGGGTCAAATCTTGTAAGCTGAATTAGAACCACTTCCTCTTATCTGTGTATATAAAAAAATTAATGAATTTATTAATGGGTATTTAGTTTAAAAAAAAATGGTGTTTAGTTTTTTTTTTTTTTAAAAAAAAAACTAAACACTTTATTGAAAATAATAGAATTATGTGTGTATGTAAAAATATACCACACTTTATAAAAAACTAAACACCGAATAGAAAATAATTGAATTATCAATTATTTTCATAAATATTGGAATTAAATTAATGTAGTAATTTTAATTAAAAAGTTATTATGATGTATTTTTAAAAAAAATAATGAAAAATAAATATACAGTACTTTAGAAAAAAAATCCAAAACAGAGTATTGTATGTGGAATTATGAAAATTAGAAAACGATCGGTCCTAACGCCATACACGTAAATATAAAAAAAAATAACACGTTGAACCGAAAGTCTTTCAATAAAAGCTGGGCCCATTTAAAAAGATAATATAGAGGTAGTAAGATCTTTACTATCCAGTAAGTGTCTTAGTTATCGACAAGTGATTCGAATCTGAAAAAAAAAATAAAAGGTACAAAAACGGGAACAAAACAAATATATTTTAAAATAAAATATATATTTGAAATAAATAATTTCTAATGTAATATACTGATAGTACAACTATCCTTAGAACACTAACATTGGTTGTACAAGTTATTAAAACAAAGATTACGTGAATATGTGCTAAATAGAATTATAGTAAAAGAAAACTACAGTAAAAAAAAATATTTTCAAATATGTCTGATTTGCAAAATATAAATATGGATTACAAATTTAATTCAGATACATACTTGTATATATAAAGAGACATTACGCTTCTGTAAAGAAAAAATACACGGCCAAAAAAAAAACCAAGCGTATACAAACAATATAGATATAAATTGAAAACGTCAATGCATATTCACATAAAATATAAATTGTACACCAAAAGTGTGTATTGAATGTGTATTGAATTGTTACAAGTTTGAGAGACCACAAGTTTTGAATAGTGAATTAAATAAATTATACAAAAAAAAAATATACTTAGATACAATCAGATAGAAACCATTAATTCGCCCATTCGATATTTCAGCACAATCCATAAAAAAATATTCAACTTGTAAATTGAAGAAATAAAATTTTTAAATACCATCTAATTAATTGATGTGAATCAACTAATTTTTGTAACTATTTTTTTGTGTGACTCTACTGAGAGAAATACTTTTGGTAATTAGACTGAGCGAAGTACCTTCTGTAACTGAACTGAAAGAAGTATTAATTCAAACTGATTTTAAATATGTGCTGAAATATTAAAGTAAGCTTGTATATACGCAAGTCATTTCTAATCTAAGCAAAAGCCTGTTGAAACTATGCAAATTCTCAACTAGCATAAGGCAATAATTATATAAATTCTTTGAATAATAAAAATATGAAAAAATATCAATAATAAATTTTTATACAGTGGAGTATTAAAAAAAATTATTCTCCACTCCAGGGGGCCAAAAAAATTAGCGACATGCTAATTGGAAAATATTAAAGCAAGAATGACATGAATAGATGAATAAAAAAAATCTTACAAATGTGGATTAGACGTGAAGATTCAAATACATTTAGATGTTTAATTAGGATGCAGTAACGTTACCATTCCCTTGATATCCTCTGAGATAGTATGGCCGAATGTTGTATATCGACATGCCGAAGGTTTTCTTATTGGATTTTGGAGCTTTTAGCCTAACTGAAGTTGGTGTAGTGAACTTTATTATCTTGTACGGTCCATTGAATTTTGAAGCGAATTTAGGTGCGATATTCTTGTTCATATTCGGGGCTAAGTTTTTAACCATGACCAATTGACCCACTTTATATTTAGACAGCGTTGGTTTATTTAAAGTTTGGTTGACTCGTTGTTGGTGAGCAATCTTTAACGCATCTTGTATATGTGCTTGTGATGGTTTAGCAGAACTCGTGATTAACTTAGTTAATTCGTTTATAATCACAAACGGCGTCAATAACTTTCTACCAAAATAAACTTCAGCTGGTGTTGAGTCGATTGTATTTTTGTAGGAGTTATTGTAATTGAAAATTACAAAACTCAAAAACTTAGACCAATTTTTATGTTGTACAGAATACTCTTTGAGAATGCATCCTAAATTATATTTTATCTGTCGATTGAGGCACTCGCTCTTGTTCGAAGATGGTGTATAGCTCGAACAGTAGGCAGCTCTAATACCATTATTAAATAAGAAGGTTTTCCACTTGATCGACGCAAAGGCTGGTCCGTTGTCGGCTACAACAACCGTCGGATATCCATTTTGCAGGAAAATCTTCTGTATCAGTGAAATGGCAACGTCACTGGTCTGCCTTTTACATGGAAAGGCGAAAGCAAATTTTGAAAATCCATCTACAACAGAAAAAATATATTTAAATCCTTCACTTGATCTAATAATAGGACCGATAAAGTCGACGTACAAAGTATGTAGGATATACTCCGGCACGGAACTACTCAACTGAACCTTATCGTTACGTGTATATGGCCTTATAGCCTGGCACACTTTACAGGTTCTGACATAGTCCCTTACTTTCGCATAGAGGTTTTTGTAGTAAAATATTTTACTAATTTCACGGAATGTTTTAATTACTGAATTATGCGCAGCATACTTGGAATCATGATAATATCGAAGAACGTAATCGAGTAAATTATCTGGTAAAAATATACGTTTTAGTCGATTCCTTCCGACGAACTTATAAATTAACCCATCCTTTATGCAAAAATTAGGGACATTCATCTGAGCCTTAAGGTTTTGATAAATGATTTTACATTCGGGAGAGTTACGTTGCTCGTTTTTAACAGAAAGGTAATCAAAATTTGTATTAGCTAAAACGTTAATAAAGTTCAGTTGCGCATTGTTCCTGATTTCTTCATTCACCGATTCTAAGTCAGTTTGATCCAAAGTATTGGTTATCTTTTTTAAAAGGTTTGCATAACCTGGATCATTGCTATGCAACTCTTTAACTTTAATGAAATTTTTGCCTGAATCTTGATTTGAATCAGAAAATTTGTTCACTATTAAATGGTCAGTTTCGTATAACCTAGATAGAAAATCGGCCATATTGTTTAATTTGCCCTTAATATGTTCCGGGGTAAAGTCATATCTCGAAATTTTAAGGATCCACCTAGATAATTTATTAAATTTATTGGGGGTATTAAAAATCCACAATAACGACCTGCAGTCAGTCTGTAGAGTAAACTTGCGGTCGGTTAAAAAATCTTTAAATTTATCTAGGGCCGTCACTACTGCGAGAAGTTCTAATTCATGACTGTTATATTTTAATTCGGCTGGATTCAATTTTCGAGAACAGTACATAATGGGGTGCAAACCGTCATCATACTTTTGAAGTAATACCGCGCCCAGACCAGTAGCTGATCCGTCAGTTTGTAGCACAAAAGGTTTGTCAAAATTAGGATGTTTTAAGACAGGCGCACTTACTAAAGATTTTTTTAAAGTAGAGATTGCATCAAGATGAACCTTAGTAATTTTGAACCTTACACCTTTCTTTTTTAAATCGTTTAACGGAGCTACAATCTGACTGAACATGGGAATATAGCGGGAGTAAAAAGCCGCAGCCCCAACTAGACGCATAACTTCTTTGACGTTTTTTGGAGTTGGCATGTCATTGATTGCTTGCACCTTAATAGGGTCTATAAAGCGTCCCTCAGCGGATATTACGCTACCCAACAAACGTACCCTCGACATACAAAATCGAGCCTTAGAAGGATTAATAGTGATACCGATAGACTTTATTTTAGTGAACAAGAGATTCAGGTGATTTAAATGTGATTCAATGTCGGGTGAATGTACAATTAAATCGTCATAATAAATAAGAAGAAATTTATGACGAAATTCTGCGAGACTGGAATTTAAAAAACGAGCTAATGATTGACTAGCCACCTTTAGCCCGAAAGGCATGGTATTGTACTCAAACAGACCATATTGTGTGACGATCGCGGTGACATGTTTCGAGTCATCTGATAATTTTATCTGATGAAAACTGGATTTCATGTCGAGGAGTGTAAATACTTTCGAATTACCTAAGCTAGCGAAAATATGAGCCATACTGGCTGAACTCATCGGATCAAACTCTATATGTTTGTTAACAAACCTATAGTCAGCGACTAACCGATAAGAATCGTCTTTCTTTTTAACAAAGAAGACGGGTGAGCTATAATTAGAGTTCGAAGGAGAAAGTACCCCTTGTGTAACAAGCTCTTGAACATGCTCGTCCAAAAGTTTGGCTTTATCGGGTGCCAGATAGTAAGGAGCTTTACAAACCGGAATGTTATCGATTAACTTAATTTTATATTCAAAACCCTTGGCAAGACCAGGAATGTCAGAAAAAATCGATTTAAAGTTTTGAAGAAGTGTTTGCAACACTTTGGTTTGTTTGCTATTAAGATTTACTTTCGCTTCGACAATGGTATTAATAATTCGATTATTATTACAAAAACCCGAAAACGGTATTTCAACATTAGGATGAAAATAAAATTTGATCGTCGACTTAAAGAAGTCCAAAATGATGTTGCAATTTTTAAGTGTGGCAACACCTAAAATTACCTCAAACGGTAATGAATCTACTATAAAAAAAGTTTGAGTCCATGAAAAATTAGCCAATTTAAAATGAATTTTCGCAGTTAAATTACATTTTAAAAAATTATTTCCCGGCAAAGAAATAGTTTTATCAATTGATTCGGTGACGATGTTTCTATTGTTAGCTTTTAACTTGTTAAAAGTCGCAGTTTTAATAGCATTAACAGTAGCACCGGAATCAAAAAGTGTTAATAAAGGATAACCTTGAATGAAAATGGTTTGTAGGGGTAAAATAGTATAATTTAAAATAACATCATTAATAAGAAACTTGGGGTCTATTGCGAGTTTTTTGGAACCGTAGTACTAACATTTATATTATCCTTCTTTCTTTTAAAACAAAATTTAAAATTGTGATTAGTACCTTTACAGAAAGTACAAAAAAATTTAGAGTCATTATGCGTATTTTGAATTGAAGTAACATTTACACTGACGGGTGTTGTAGTTATTCGTGCTTGAATTTCCTCAATTTTAGTGATTAGATGATACAAATCTTTATAAGTATCGGGAATTTGATATAAACCAAGAATAGATAGTACAGAATTATTGGCATGAGCAAAAATAATTTGTATGATTTCAGATTCAGATGAATCATTAAGTAGGATGTTCGCGAATTTTATTATTGAAGGAACAAATGTCGAAAATTTTTCAGTGTCAGGTTGATTTCGCCGGACTAATCTATCAATTAATATCTGTTTAGTCAAAGGTGGAATATAAACTTGTAATAAATTATGTTTAATATTTTGCCAAGACAAAGAGTCAGCCAAACAAGTAGACCAAAATGTTTGTGCGTTCGAAGCACACCTATTGATTAAAGATTTCAAAAGAACGTCTATAGGTAAAAAATTAATATCAACTAAATGTTGAGTATCGACAATAAACTGTATAATATTTTCTGGAACCGAAATGTCCAGAATAGTGTTTTTATTTATAAAGGAATCAATACTAGGTTTTGCAAAAAAACTAAAATTTGAAGTTTTAATTGATTTGAACTTTTATTATTTGATAGAGTAGTTGTAATTGTTGCCAAGGCATCGGTAATGCTACTTATCTGTATGCTTTGCTGTTGTATTTGCTGCTGTACATCCGAAACGTGCAGCACTGACGCATGGAACTGTTGAGCTGTAGTGTGCATCTGCGTAGTTATAGCCGCTAAGTTAACCGCTGATACTTGATGAGGCGTGATGAATAAGTCATCTGGTGCAGCTGGAGGATTGTCATCTCCTGGGGTACCTGGTGTATTACGAGTTGTTCTCGGCATAATGAAAATTTAAACCACAAACAAAATAGAAGAAAGAGAAAAAAAATTAGTACTAAGTTAAATATAATTAAAGAATTAAAGAAAATGTAAAAGATATAAATGAATAAATATAAAGAAAAAATTATAATCATTTCAAATTTCAAAAAGAATTTCAGAATCACAAGTCGAGCTTTGTGAAAACTATCGAAAACAAAAGACACATATGGATATTTGCTCTGCTTCCATATGTGTATATAAAAAAAATTTAATGAATTTATTAATGGGTATTTAGTTTAAAAAAAAATGGTGTTTAGTTTTTTTTTTTTTTAAAAAAAAAACTAAACACTTTATTGAAAATAATAGAATTATGTGTGTATGTAAAAATATACCACACTTTATAAAAAACTAAACACCGAATAGAAAATAATTGAATTATCAATTATTTTCATAAATATTGGAATTAAATTAATGTAGTAATTTTAATTAAAAAGTTATTATGATGTATTTTTAAAAAAAATAATGAAAAATAAATATACAGTACTTTAGAAAAAAAATCCAAAACAGAGTATTGTATGTGGAATTATGAAAATTAGAAAACGATCGGTCCTAACGCCATACACGTAAATAAAAAAAAAAATAACACGTTGAACCGAAAGTCTTTCAATAAAAGCTGGGCCCATTTAAAAAGATAATATAGAGGTAGTAAGATCTTTACTATCCAGTAAGTGTCTTAGTTATCGACAAGTGATTCGAATCTGAAAAAAAAAATAAAAGGTACAAAAACGGGAACAAAACAAATATATTTTAAAATAAAATATATATTTGAAATAAATAATTTCTAATGTAATATACTGATAGTACAACTATCCTTAGAACACTAACATTGGTTGTACAAGTTATTAAAACAAAGATTACGTGAATATGTGCTAAATAGAATTATAGTAAAAGAAAACTACAGTAAAAAAAAATATTTTCAAATATGTCTGATTTGCAAAATATAAATATGGATTACAAATTTAATTCAGATACATACTTGTATATATAAAGAGACATTACGCTTCTGTAAAGAAAAAATACACGGCCAAAAAAAAAACCAAGCGTATACAAACAATATAGATATAAATTGAAAACGTCAATGCATATTCACATAAAATATAAATTGTACACCAAAAGTGTGTATTGAATGTGTATTGAATTGTTACAAGTTTGAGAGACCACAAGTTTTGAATAGTGAATTAAATAAATTATACAAAAAAAAAATATACTTAGATACAATCAGATAGAAACCATTAATTCGCCCATTCGATATTTCAGCACAATCCATAAAAAAATATTCAACTTGTAAATTGAAGAAATAAAATTTTTAAATACCATCTAATTAATTGATGTGAATCAACTAATTTTTGTAACTATTTTTTTGTGTGACTCTACTGAGAGAAATACTTTTGGTAATTAGACTGAGCGAAGTACCTTCTGTAACTGAACTGAAAGAAGTATTAATTCAAACTGATTTTAAATATGTGCTGAAATATTAAAGTAAGCTTGTATATACGCAAGTCATTTCTAATCTAAGCAAAAGCCTGTTGAAACTATGCAAATTCTCAACTAGCATAAGGCAATAATTATATAAATTCTTTGAATAATAAAAATATGAAAAAATATCAATAATAAATTTTTATACAGTGGAGTATTAAAAAAAATTATTCTCCATATCCTACGGAGTTGAAGTTTTACTTGTTGGTTCAGTTCCGATGGTAACGCATTTTTTTGGTAAGCATGACAATAATCAACACGGAAAAAGAGAGGTTTAGAGGGAGGGGGAAACACAAAATTTGGTATTTCGAACAAAATTTGGTATATCGTTAACGAACTAAGTCTTTCATATTAAAAAAGCACATCCAATACCAAATTTTATTGCGGTAAATCTATACTTGTGGCCTCCAAAGCACGTACAGACACATATATACATATATACATATACCTGCGCTACCTGGATGTGCACCTTCCACTTTCTATGTACACACCCGTTCTTAAAAATTAAACCAGTAGAAATATGCTAACTGAATGTACTATTATACATATATTTAGTAATATATACGCTTACAATGCGACTTACTGGTTCAATTTTTATGAACAGGAGTATACATATATATAAATTTGAATGATTAGAGATCTACTAAGAAAGTTCAATGAACATTTGAAGAAATTTTTCCGAAATAACTTCATCGGTGCATAACCAATAGCTAAATTTTCTCCGAAAATTCGCTAATTACAAAGAATTGCAAAGAATGTAAAATGATGAAAGAATTAGATAGACAGATAGAAGTTTCCAATAATCGGCTTCCCTTAAAGGTTTAATTTATAAAAATCGCAAAACCATTATTTATTAACCGACGCCCGGCAAAGGAGAGAGTTTTAACGTGTAGTGCATTTATTTTTTAAATGTATATGCAAGCACAATTAGTTCTAGAACATCCGGTTTAAGAAAGTCCAGTTAATGGTAGTAATTTTGTAATAAAATGGAGTAACCATGGAGATTTCTCCTAAGAAACCCTATAAGAACAGTTGATATGAGTCAAAATGCTTTAATATGTATTAGAACCCAGCAAATTGTTATCAAATACACAAATACGCAAATTTAATTATGATGAACCACCCTCCCTTAAATTTATATTCAGGAAACATAAACTTTCCAGGAAACAATGTCTATCCCAGTCACAGGATTTTGTAAATCAGTTCAACAACAGATGCTCTGATTCCTTCAAAGAAAGAAGTCTCTTTCGAATTTCAGTTTATCAAGCTCATTTTAGTAAACGTGAGATCGGTGACTGAACTAACATTGATACAAATATTGATGTTTTTGCCAAAAACTAACTACGAATCTCAAAAACTTGACCTGAAATATAAATCAAAATTACATGCCATAACACACTTTTATTTGATATACTCAATACTATAAGAAAAACTTGTTGTATAAAACTAATTACTTGTAATTATATGGAATGTTCGAATTTTAATGATTGCCGAAAACAATGTTATGGTATGAGACGAAAATATTTTGATAGTTTTACGTAACACAGTTTGTTGACTTGTTAGAACGTAAATAAAATAGGTATTTAATGTATGTATATAAATCATTCTTTATAATGTCTTGAAAGTTTAATTAAAACCGATAAAATACTTTAATTTGAAATTAATTTTTTACAGTAATTTGTGATTCATTTGATTTAATAAACATTAATCTAAACATTATTACGTCAATGAATTAAATGACTTTGGTATTGATTTGATTTGAGAAGAATAGGTTAAAATTACTAACGTTGATGGAACGATTTGACATAGAAACGATTTCTCTAAGCGGTTTTAAATTATTTCTGAGAAAAATGTTGTATATTATACATAAAATGTTTGCAAATGATGTTGCAAAAACATATTCTGTTTACCAGTGAATTATTCAATCATGTTCTAAAATAACTTTCCAAAGTCAAAAAATACCTGTGCAAACAGATTACTATGGGCCACACAAATAATGTTCTTTATACAAAATTTTTTAGTCTTATTTATGCATTATTCATTAGATTTTTGGAAAGATGTTTTTAAAAAAATTTGTTAGTATATTTTTAATGAACACCGATATGCGAAGCATTTTTTTGATAACCGAATGAATAATCACTGAGAAATATTTCATAGAGCATTACAAACTGATAAAGCAGATAAAGGTTAAAAGTGGATCTCGGGAGAAACTAATATGTGGAGAACACGCCTTGAAAATATGTGGTATCCTTGCATTGTAGGGAATCAATGTAAACCAGATTTAAAAAAGGGAACTACTATAATCAGTCTTACTCGGAATTCTTTTCTTCCTTTTAAGTTATTCATTTATGTTTAAACATAAATTTCTATGTGAGAGACGTTTGAGATAATATTTATATTTCAACCTTACAAATTTTAAGAGAAATACTACTTTTCGTGTAAAGCTAATCTATTATTAATGTTTTCTACTGTTATGGTAATAAGGTAGCTGTTGCAGTTATCGTGTTAAAAAGTTTCAGCTCAGAACCCACATCAATTTTATGGATGAGAATGTAGACAACAATTTTACTGAGAATGTAGAATATACTTTTTTTACTTGAATTTACCTCGTGTACAGTAAATAAACAAAAATAATTTTTACCAATTTTGATACAGTATTTCAAAATCTCAAAGTAATTTACGTCATTCTATCCAAAAAACTAATTTGAGGTTGTAAAAAAATCCAGTTTCCATGGTGCTACATTATTGTTATATTCATTATTATGGGTATTGTATTTATATTGCAAAATATTTCTGTAAATATTGGTGTTACAGAAAATATGGTCGGGTAATGAATTGTAGAAAAATTAATTTCCTATAACTTTACTTAAGAAAGTGTAAATCACCACTAACTGCTTAATTATCTTGCATATACTGAGTTCATTATCAATGCTTCAACTGTTTATTTTACTATTAACAGAAGCACAAATACATACAAACACAAAGTAGTGTAGAAAGGTACTAAACATAAATGGTTTTGTAATAAAGAGTTAAAGCTGTAATGGTGGCGAAACTATTTAGTTTATGAAACAAAGTTTCAATCAAAAGTTGTTTATTTTTATAAATAAGATATTTTTGTCTTTGAGTTTGTTTTTCTATCTCTCACGGTTTTAAACCTGGATATTTTCCGCCCTAGCGGGAGGCAGCACGGTCCGATTTTTGTCATTCATGAACTTTATCTCACTTTTTAGTACTAGACAACACACACAAAATTTCAGTTCGTTATCTCTTTTTGTTTTCGAGTTATCGTGTTTACGGACAGACAAACGGATTGATGAATGTGCGGAAATGAACTCATTAGGTCATTTTCTAAACACCTTTCCAAACAAATTATTTTTGCTATCAATATTTTCAACCATTACAATGTCGGACTAGGGACTAAACTTAATATACATGTATATAATGACTACGTATACGGGAATAACGATAAACAAGTGAAAATAACAAATAACTGAGTTAATTGCCTAAATACCCCATACAAATTGGGTTCATTATTAATGCGCGAACTGTTTATACGTGCATTTGTGTGTAACAATACTGATCCTAAAAAATTTACCTAATACGAGTACCAGTTGAAATGTGTGGAAAATAATATGCAGAAAGTTTAGTATACAGTATAACGTTAAATATACACACGTATAACCTAAATTTAAAGATCCCATCGTTTAGTTAAGTAATAAAAACAATTACACGAGCAATTTAATTAGCCATTTAACTGAACAAAATCATTTTAATTTTAACAAAAATAATACTAATTGTGTAAGTAGGAACAGAAACATTTAATGAGTGTGATAATATGTTTAAATATTACTTAATCAAATAATACAATGTAGTCTGAAGCGTCGTGATATTGAGAGATTTATAAAGATGGTATTGAAAGAATACCTGCCCGTCTGTCCGTAGGCACGATAACTCAAAAACGAAAAAGGATAACGATCGGAAATTTTGTGTGTGTGAAAAGTAAGGAGCAAGTTCGTGAATGGGCAAAACCGGACCAACTTTGGCAAAATGGCAAAAATTGTCCATCTTTGAAACCGTAAGATATAGAACAAAAATTGAAAATCAAAAAATTCCTTCTTTTTAAGAAAAAAAAAAAAAAACTTTTGTACGAAATTTTTTTTCATAAATTGAGTATATCCTGGTTATTTACGCAATTATCTCAGTTAGTAATTATTTTCAATTATTTTTTTTTGGAAGTAATGCATTTAAAAAAAAGTTTTCCAGTTTCATAAAATAATAGAATTTAGAAAATTTTTCTTGAAAAGAAACTTTTATTAAATGAACTAAAAAGTAAAAAATAATTTTTTTCCCCGAATCACAAATATGTGACCATAAAAAAAAGCTTAGGGCTCTCATATTTTAAAAGTTCGACCCAAATGTTTATGAGCACCCCACTCTTTCAATTATTTAAAAACTTTTCAACCACATTTCAATTTCCAATATTTTTGAATTCACATCTATATAGAAGGTACTAAATCATATTCTATTTAGACGCGATTTTTACACTTGGGCAAAATTTCATAGCTCTAGCTCAATTATATCTAGTAGAAATTTTGGACCGTAAGATTTGACCTAAATATACATATTAACAAGACAAGTTTAATGAAAGCATGTAAAAAATAGGGTATGCCCTATTTACGTATACCGCACCATTTAAACATTTTCTCACGCATGATATAATATGTAATATACATATTCACAACGTAGAGAATAAATACCGAAGACTGACTATTTCTATACAAACCACAAAAATGTTTAGGATTGAATACTAAAAACTTAATTAGAAATATCTCAATGTGGAACGCAGATACATGTGCTTCTAGATATCTTGTTTATAGACCAATCATTTCGTAATTATACCTGAAAAGTTGGAGTTTTGATAATTGTTATTTTCATAGATACTCATTTTGAAATACTCTTTCCAAATTTTTACTGATTGTACAATGTCACAAAAATGGCAAAAAATACCGGTTTTTCAAAAATAAAATAAAATAAAATATCTTCTTATAGGTTGATTTCGACAAAAATACCCAATGATTTCAGAGATATGGAGAAAACACATTTTAGAGTATTATACCGAAACCAGTTTTTTATTCGACCCTAAAATATCACTTTCAAAATTTTTGTACAAATTATTGGTCTTTGATTTAGTTTTGAGTCTATTCATTCACCACCCAGTCCATACCTCGCAATTTTATTTCGAATGTGGCATAACAAAACTATAAATTTGAAACTTGTTTCGTTTAACAACCATTATGTGTCGAATCTACAGACATATTGGGTGGCGAATAAGTAACGTTATGATTTAATTGGTGAATAAGCAAAAAATGTGTAAGAAACTACGACTAATTTTATCGAGAGTACCGCGAAAAGTATAAATCTCTCAAATTGCTAAACTTCCGTCATTCTATAGTTTGCAGATCAACTCTGATTTAAGCACACTATTTGACTGGACTATTCTGACTATAATGTATGTAATTGTATCCTTAGATGTTTTCCTAGAATTGACCTTTATGTTATTCAAGTTTATAAGTTTAAATTTATGTTTAAATTAAAATACCGTATTTTAATATTTAGCATACAGAACAATTGCTGGTTCAACAATTCATCAAAATTCTCCGTTTTTTTTAACTCTAGAGAGATGAAGAATTCATAAGTACAAACAGTATGGCCCATACTCGGTTTTGAACGTCTTTTATCGAACAAAATGAATATACTTGGTGATCCAATTTTAACGAGCGCCGCTAATAACTCGTAGGATATCGAAGGGGAAGTCGGATGGTGACCTTAAATTTGATCTTGATCTCGATTTTCAAGGTCATTTGAAGGTCAACTTTGATTTTTTAAATAGGAACCCTATTTTTTTTTGCGGGAATGAAAAGAGTGGGAAATTTTACGTTCAGAATGGTATGTTTGGTTGGGGTACTGAAGATTCCAAGATAATTGTGGAATAGAATAATCCTAATTTTCACAAATAATAAAAACCTGACGATACAAAACCAGTCTCGTATGGCGACTGTCAGCCTAATTACTAGCCGTTTTTTAGGTGAAATAGCGAATATTTAATAATACATATATTTGGATTTGAACACCGTGGTTTTGTTATTCCCGTATTTTTGTATATAAGCTCAGTCCCAAGTTTGTAATGATTAGAAATATTGATCGTTACCAACACGAGATATTGAATTTAAATTTCTAGAGATAAAAAGTGAGATAATGAATGGGCAAGCTCCGTGTATTCATCCTGCCCTCTAGAAAATTTATAAATCTAAACACAAAAATATTTCTTTTTTACAAACTTTTGGTTGAAATTACCGTAACCTAAAAGTTTTGTCATAGTTTCAGTTCAAACATGAGTAACTACTGTATTGTAGATTACAGAAGCATATGTGCATAGTACTTTGGTCATATTATTATACATTGTGCGTGTGGAGAATGCATTCGTAAGAATACTGGGTATGAATTGGATATTTAACTATGTTGTTACATTTTATGTTATTATTCATTTTCATTATTTTTCACCCCTCCCTCAGCCAAGTTTGCAAATCCTTAGATACATCCCTGGACGTACATAGTATTCAGTCTCAAGTTATTATTTAAGGCAATATGAAAATAACAAATAACTTCTCAAAGATTAAATCAACCATTTCAAATTAAAAGGGGTGATAAACAATAAAATATGTTTATTTAGGGTTGTTTACACTGATAATGCATGTTTTTTTACCTTGTAATTTTAATGATGATAACTTTCATCGATAGTATATAATAATAATATAGTACAGTCAATAGAGAATATTGCGCTGCACTAAATTATAGAAGTTATTTTTTTTTTAATTAGGTTCAGTATCACGCACTGAATGTAAATTAACAAAATCCTTACAAATTTCAACCACGGAAATGCCACCATTTTGAGAAAAACTGTATAAAACTGTAGACATAGGCCAGTATCTCCATTACCGTGCACTTTAGGCCAAAAATGATAATAAACTTTCTTGTAGATAATTAAATTTTCTATTTTTTTTGTTTATTAGTATCACTTACGACTTATACGACTGTTACTATTTATTTATTGCCTTTTTGACCGATATCTCTTCAAATAATTGTTTATACAATAAATGCTAATAACTTCACTTTTAAATCTATAAATTTCCTACAACTTTTATTTTAAACA
Organism: Nineta flava; assembly: GCA_963920215.1. NCBI lineage: Eukaryota > Metazoa > Arthropoda > Insecta > Neuroptera > Chrysopidae > Nineta > Nineta flava. The sequence goes on from OY986045.1 coordinate 27,563,688, forward strand.
TTTTTGTCTAAAAATAATATTTTTACAGTTATAACGCGTTTAATGTTGCACTACCGGGTGCAAAGTTAATAAAATTGAGGTATGCATAGTATAATGGTGAATGATAGTGACGTAATTAACAATAAATAATGTTTTCTTTCTAAACAAAAAGTCAATAAATAAACAGTAATAGTCGTATAAGTTGTAAACAGTAAGTGATACAAAAAAATTAATAGACAAAAAAAAAGGAAATTCAATTATCTACAAGAAAGGTTACAACCATTTTTGGCCTAAAGTTCCCGGTAATGGAGATATAGGCCGATACAGTTTTTCGCAAAATGGCAGCACTTCCGGGGTCGAAATTTGTAAGGATTTTGCTCATTTACATTCCGTACGTGATACTGAACCTAATTTTTTTTTAATAACTCCTGTAATTTAGTGCAATGCGGACAAGACGTAACGAGCTTCTCTATTGATTGTACTAATATCGCTAAACAATTTATATATACATACATTATAAAAATGATATCACGCACTTTTGTTATGATACACAAGTATCGAATTCCCGTCTTCCAGTTGAAGAGAATGATATGTACGTACGATATATTATATACGTAGAGAATGCAGACTAATAAACTATTCAAGCAGGACAACAATAAACAAACGAATAAAGACGGATGGATATCATGATAAAATGAAATTATAATATTACTCTTTTGCTCGTGCATCAACAATGCCGCGATGAAGATCATATATTATAATTAAAATATCATAATAAAATTCATTTATGTATATTTTGAGGTTACGTATTCACTTTCTGCGTTTTTCTATTTCCATTTTTATTATTTACATATAAATTGTTCGATGAAACTTTGTCAAATATACACAGCTACAAGAATAGGATTATATTTAAGGTAAATGAGTTTCTTCCTATTACCAGCCAAGTAGCCGAGCGGTCTAAGGTGTCATGTCTGCACAGTATGCAGTACTTGGAAACTGGGTGGTTATGGGTTCGAATCCCGACATCGGCAGTTTGTCAATTATAAAATACCATGTTTTGTATTTCCCCCTTTCCTCTAAACGCTCCTTTTCCCTTGTCGATTTTTGTCATGCTTACCATAAAAATATATTGCCATTGGAACTGAACCAACATGTAAAAATTCAAGTCCGTAGGATAAGACGAAGTGCTTCTAATTCTGCTTGCAATATTTGACACGAGCATACATACATACATACATACATTGCAAGTTAAATAAAAGCTTGTAAAAATGAAAATACATAAATAGTTTATTTTCAAGTAAATTAAAAAACAATCAACCAGTTGAAATTTGTTTTATAGTAGAGTGTCAGCACAAATTATATTACTAGTAAGAGTCATACTGTGAGAAAAATCGACCAACTGTAGTATGCAATTGTTCCAAATGGTATAGTAAAAAATTGTTTTTACCAATTCATTAATTGGCAATATGTATCCATATTTTATTTCTGGTGTTACATCTTATAATTCCAACGTTCGATCAATGCACAGATGGAGTAAACCATATATTCGGTTGGCAGATACTTTAATAATGTCGGTTTAAATTACCACGGTCTTGACAACAACGAAAAGTTAAAAAATCAAATGACCAAAATATAGGCTTTACCTAAACACATCGATTTTGATAGTACAGTAAAATATCAAACGATCAAATTCTGTCAGTGGTATATCTAAAAGCATGGGGGATAACATACGTTACGAGCTCCACGTGGCACGGCACGATCGTACTGACACCGTATATTTCCACTAGCAACAGACGACAACCGTTCCGTACCAAGAAAACAGTGGTATGCGTGATTACATAGCAGTATTTTAAATAATTTGTCTATATTTATTTATTTATACACTAAAATAATTTGTTAATTGAGTGTTAGCGAATTTTCTTAAGAATATTCAGCTGTTGCTTTTGTATTGATGAAGAAATTTCGAAACACACACTGAGGATATTATATCCAATGCCTTAATAAAATTTAAAAAAACAATGAATCGTGCGTGATTCAGAAAGCAGCGAAGTACTTAGTCATCATAGACGATATGCTGACACGTTATGTCACATTTTTGACAACATATTATCTGTTTCTTTTTGGCACATGAATACTTGTATTTGAAAAAAGAGATGACTATTCGCTGGGTGCGCATAATTTTCATCGAGATTTTCAAAGAACTATTGGAAACACTCAAGTTTATTCCAACTTGAAGAAATTGAAATACAGCTGATTGATCTCCAGTCTAGTTCCTTATGGATTAACACATTTATCGACATAAAGAAAGAGTTGGAATTAAACGAAATAGAAACATTATCAGCCATTTTGAGTAAAAATGCCAATACAAAAATTATAGAAACGTTGAATTTAATATCAGACACAATTAACTGCCTGAAGAAGCTGGCTTTTTCTATCTTTACAATATTTTCATCTATCTATTCTTGTGAGTCATTATTTTCATAAATGAATAACAAGACTCGATTCGAATTTTCATACTTTTTGTTCTCTTTTAAGAGTAATTGGAAGAGCATAAAGTTCGATTTAGCCCACGCGTGACAATAGAATAGCCATATAGCAACACCATATTTAAATTCACACAGTACGGCAGTGCGTCAGACCAAGTTTAGATAATATGTGTACAGGAAGGATTAGAAACGGTATTTTGATCTCTGTATCTCAGGAACCGAAAAAGCAATGAAGCTCAAATTTAAAACGTTCAATGAGATGCACCATCTGACGTTACGTACTTGGCAAGTGGTCAGATTTTATAACACTTAATATACAAAGAAATAATCATGACCACTTGCCAAGTGAAATATGAAAACCCTGCACCTGAGAAACTTACACAACAAATATATACCAGCATTTTCTGATTTTTGTTAAAAAACTTGATCCTTACATAGATTTCAGAAGGCAACTTTTTTGTTTTTGCTGCAATTTCAATACTTTATCTATGCGAAAACTTGGTTCCTCTTACATTTATGTTTTTGTTGGATTCATTTTACATCCAATTTGATTTTAACACTTTTGATGCTACTAATTCCAAATAACCAAATAAAAATAATTACGTGTACCAACTATGTAACATGTACGATCAAAATTGATAGCCTCAAGAGGTTAAACTAAAAGCATATATGCCGAATGATTCGATAAATATTTCAATGACATAAGAAAAACTAATCTATTTATCTGTAAATATAAATTGATTTGATTTTGATTTTAAACGATAAATTTCTATATTAACATGCGACGTTAAATGAACACTACCGTCTGTATTGTGGTAAAAATAAATAACCATAATATTTATTTTATACATTTAAATTGATTCAGTAACAAGAAAAACATCTGTTTCGATTTTTATCAAAATCAATTTACGACCCTAATTATTTTGTCTTTAAATAAAATATTTAATTTTCTAATATTTAAGTATCTTTAAATAAATATTCGAAAATAAATTAAAGTCCCTTTTATAGTAATATAACAGTGACGTGGAAATATAAAGGCAGCCAAATTGATCGGTCTTCAGTCGTTTGATTTTGTGAAATTATTGGTGCTTCTTTTAGCGAATTTCCTGAAAGGAAATAGAGCTATTGGTCTCGTACCGACTTCAAAATTTTGCAAAAATTTCTTCAAATGTCCATCGATCGTACTAAGTTGATGTCGAAAATCACATCAGTAAAATTTATATAAATATATATATATATATATATATATATATATATATATAAATCGCTCTAGTGGTCACAATTTTAATCTGATTCGAATGAAATATAGTATTTGAGGCGCTTTTGATATTCAAAAGGTCAAGTTTGTTAATGGGTAAAATCGAACAAGGGAAAAGGGTGTTAAGAGGAAAGGGGAAATACAAAATTAGACATATCTCCCTTTATATTCGAAAAATTATTGAGAAGTAAAATTGTAGGTACTAAAGTTTACTGTAATTTTGTGTCTTATCATTTTTTCTGTTACACTAATATTTACAGAGATATTGACGGTTTAAGATGAAAATTAAATTCCTTAATATCTCTGTACACATTAAAGTTTGAGCAAAAATGATAAGGTGATGAATTGTAGCAAACATGATTTTCTACAATTTTATTTCCAACGCATTTGTTCTTATATAAAGAGAGATATTTTGTGTTTTCATCTTTCTCTATGCCCCCTACCCCCTTGACCTATGCCATTTATTAATAAAATTGCAAATACTAAAATCATACCAGATACGACATTCCATTTTAGTCAGACTAAAATTGTGACCGTTAGAGACTGATTTATGTATTCTAGGGAAATTCACAAAGTTGACGCAGCTCCTTCGTAATGAATTTTTTAAATTACTTTGTGCATAATAAGTTGTGCACTAATTAAAAGATATGTATTATCTTTATTAAAAATATTAATTGAATGTCAGAATATGTTGATAATTACCAAAATAATTTTTTATAATAAAAATTACCGTGGTAACTTGAGGAGGATATAGTTGAGGACTTTGAAAGCAATCAATATCGAGTCATTTATTTTTAATCCAATTTAATGAAAACTGCAAAATGGTTAACACTTCTTGGAAAAAAATTGTTACAATATTTTTAAATAACTACAAAACCTTAACGAATGCGTACTTTTTCAAGCACACTTAACGATTTTATTATATGACGTTATGCCATCTTGAATCATTTTGTAACTAAGTGCCTGTAAATTTATAACATAGAAAACTATGCATAGATATATCGTATGTATGTATGTCTGTCTGTACAATAGTTAGTAACAAAAGTGATGTTAGAGTAATAGTTTGTTAACAAATACATACAGAGTGTGTTAGAGTAACTAATTTTAATAATCAGTCATGTTTATTCGGTTGAAATCGAACGTCTTTAACGATGCATGCTTGGAACGTCTCAACCAAACTTAGCAACCAAGTTTGAACTCTAGGTTTTTTGAAATTGAATTTCAAATTTTGCCCCAATTCCTAGAACAATTATTTGTATTTTATAAATACGTATTTTGACTACAAAGTAGTAATTATCAGTATAAATTAGCTAATCATAAGTATCACTGGCATATGGAGTCAGTGATATGTTGCTCGTTGCTAATTTGGTGCGTGTCTCACAATAATGTTAAAATTTTGCCTTTTATATGCTCTGACTGAGGTAGTACCGGAAGGATTATTTGAGTTGACTGACCAATAAAGGAATTAAGTGTGTGCTGAACCGTACCCACTTAACTATTTGAACATGTTAGGGGGACCTGCCTGTCACACCATCCATTTTGTAGGACACAAGTTTTTTTGAAATCTTCATAACATTGTCTCTCAATTTAACTAACAGATTAACTGTTACTGATAAAAATTTTGCTATCGTCAAACAAACAAAAGTTACTCTCTTACGCGCTTCGTTAGTCACTATCATCGAGAATTTTCGCGAGAGAAAAGTTGGACATCTCGTCGAAAAAAAGCTACTGACAAAAATTTAGCCTGTTACTAATCATTAAAAAAAACCGTGCTGTACTGTCGACTAAAATAATTATGACTCATTAAATGCAAAAATTTTTCTATTTTTCACGTTCAAAAAATATATCCACCATCATAAATATATAAACATCAGAAGCAAATTTTAATAGCATAAAAAATTAAAACCATGTACCAATTATTAAGGCTTCAATTGTATTGCGCAATTTATTTCTTAAATATTTAATTGAATACGACCCATCGCCACTATTGAATGTTGAGGACCATAAACCAATAATTCTACTCTGTTACACTCTGTACAATAGTTATTATATAACAATTTTAAGATGGATGTAACACGTTCGTATAAGAGCCAATATTATTACCACCATCAGCCAACAAGAGAAACTCATTCACAAAGGCAAAAGGTTTTCTTATGTATGTGCATGTATCATATATGTGTATGGTGAAATTCTTCTTGGTGCTATAAGCATAGTAATTAAGTCGAGCGTGTGTTAATTGACACAGAAGGAGATATATATACGTCTCAACTCTTACGACCATTATTTTATAGACATTTTCATACAAAGAATTTCATAGCTATTAATAACTACAGTATAATGCATCACGAATATTGAAATCAATGTTCTTTCCATATTCGGTTAAGGGATGGTTATAATCTAAATATTTACCATAAAAGATTGAGTTACTGCATAAAAAAACAGTAATCGTAAAAAATCAACACGAATTATACATTATATTATCGAATGATAATTAGTGAGAACTCTAGGTTTTTGAAATAAAATTTCAAATTCGCCCCCTTTACCTAGATCAGTTTTTTGTATTATAAATACGTATTTCGACACAATGTAGTCATCATCAGTATAAATTAGCTAGTCGTACTTTACTCTTTGACAATTAGAAATAGATATAAAGTCGAGATCAATAGACAATAAAACCTATTTTGACAAAATGGAAACCCGACTTCTAAAATCAAATATTCTATAACAAAAGATGCACTAAAAAGTAAAAAAATAATTGCATATTCTTGTGCCAATTTTAGTTCACCAAAGCAAAAATTTTTAAATATATATGTACAATTATTGTTATTTTTGGAGGCGGTGTCAACATAGAGAAATTCACATAACTTTTGGACACCGCCTCCAAAAATAACAATAATTGTACATATATATTTAAAAATTTTTGCTTTGGTGAACTAAAATTGGCACAAGAATATGCAATTATTTTTTTACTTTTTAGTGCATCTTTTGTTATAGAATATTTGATTTTAGAAGTCGGGTTTCCATTTTGGCAAAATACGTTTTATTTCTCGCTTTTTAGTGACTTTGAAGTTCTATAACTGATTTTATTTGTCTAAATATGGGTAGACCTACTAAACGACCAACTAATTTGTAGTGAATTTTTTTATAACACTTTTTTTTTTACCCGTTTTTTTTTTTTATAATTTTTAGTGCATTTTTTTATAACAGATTTTCAGTTTTTTGTACAAGCATTTTGTTTTTTTTTTGTAAAAAATTTTTTTGAAGTCGGTTTTTAAACAAATTTTCTTATTTTTCCATTATGAATGAGTATACCCTTTCAAAAAAAAAAAATATTTCGCAGAAATCGGTTATCACATATAAAATGAGGATTTTCCTCGATTTCCCGGAGATCCCCTCATCAGAATGCGATTTGGTGACAATGGGACCAATGGGAAACCAAACCCTTTAAAACAAGAAAAATTCAAAATCGGTTCATAAATGACGGAGTTCTGAGGTAACACACATAAAAAAAAAAAATAAATAAAAAAATAAAAAAATACAGACGAATTGAGAACCATCCTCCTTTTTTGAAGTCGGGTTAAAAATAAAAATAAATAGAAAATTAACTAATAATAAATTTTAAATTATATTGAAATTACTCTTGTTAAAATTTCCTTCATTCACATTTATTCCTGTTAATTTTACTCTTATTAAAATTACTCTTATATTGTCGCAGGATATGTTACTTGTTACTAATTTGGTGACAATTTCACAAATTATTATATTTACTTTTGCTTATTTACTTAATCGGTTCTCTTTCCTATCTTGTGTTAATTCCTTTGCTTCTGCTCACGCAATGTCTCTAGTATTGAAGGAAGTTGCGTTGTTGTCCTCTCATTTGGTACGTGGGCGTCTTCTGGAACGAGTTCCCTCAGTTCGTGGTTTCCATGTTTGTGTTGGTAGAGCTTCGTTTTTTTGCTAATTTATTCCTTGTTGATGAAGCTACGGCATAGTCAGAAATAAAGTCATGTACCCGAAGCTATTCGATGCTTGGCTTCTGTATCTATTTTTCCATCCTCGCAAAGTGTCGTGTAGTTGAAGCTATTTGGTTCTTTAACTTCTTTATCTATTGTTCCATCTTCACAAAGTACTGCCCTTAGGAATTTGAGAACTTTGACGTTCTACGGTTTGATTATCAATCTTGGTACTCACATTTCTCTTTTTTCTTGAAAATGGATATGACTTTGTGTTCTCAAAATGGTACTCATACCTCTCTCTTTTAGTTCTTGGTTCCAGATATCTAAATTGTATTGCAATATACTAAAAGTCTAAATAAGAATAATAAAGATGTGTGAAAGCGGTTACTCTAAAGAAATTAACAATTGAATTCTTATTACACGTCAAAATATATAATCTACGTCAAAATATATAATCATTTTCTTACTAAGAAAAGCGTGTTTTTAGATATTTGAAAGAATAAAAAAACTATTAGTTAAAACTTAAATTTCGCATATTTTCCAACGCCTTCGTAATTTGTGTTATTTCATGCCACCAGCTTGCTGACCTCCATCATACAAATGAACTAAATATCCTATAATTTAGAAATGGTTCAATTTGATGTACTTTTATAAACATATTTGAATTATAAGAGCCATGCAGTGGGCGCTAATAATGAAACTGTCATTTTGTGCACAAATAAACCGAATGCAAATAACTATTGTCAAATTCGTTTGATTTTTATTAATAAACAGTAAAAGTGGTAATAAACAATTTTCAAAAAACATGGGACGATGTTTATTACATAATTACTATGACCTAAATAATTAACATTATTGTTATTGGTAAAGTTACGTCATATTCCAAAATGGCGACTTTAGTCAGGCAAGTTTTTGTTTATTTTATTGACATAACCATAGAAACGCAACGTATCTATCAAAGTTGAGCCTGATTACTCTGTTTCTAAATATTGTCACCAGATGGAATAGTCCTAAGGAACAAAAGCAAATAGTTATTAGAAAGATTATTAAAATAAAAAATTATAAGTCTAGGTATTTGAAATTAACTTTCAAATTTGCCCCAATGTCTAGATCAATTATTTGTATTTTATAAATACGTATTTCGACTACTAAGTTGTCATCATCAGTATGAATTAGCTGATCGTATTTATCTCCGAGAAATGGAATCGTTATCATTAAATTATTAACTTGTGAGTGGTGATTTTAATTAGTTTAATTTTTTACTAAACTTGCCATTATAGATTTATTGAGTGTTTGTTTAAATTTGAACCACTTTTTTTATATTTTATGCCATAATAAACCGTAGTTCATATATAATGGAGGTCAGTGTACCAGCTTGATGGTATCATATAATTGTATTGTCATCCACATTGCAAACATTTGCAAAGTTTGGAATCGATATAACAATTAGACGAGGATGAAAATTAACTGTCTAGATTGGTTTACAAACTTAATATACATGCAAACAACAACCTAAATCAACTTTATAAAAACATATAAAAAGTACATTACATATTATAAAAGTTTGAGGTACTAAACTTTTTTATGATTTTTTAATAGTTTCTTAATGATGTTCACTTTTATCTTGCAATATCTCATCAATAATGGAAAGAATTTCAAAACAGTTCCTTATAGGTACTGTAGACTACTTTCTCATATTTTAAATTAAAAATTGTAAGATGCATCAATCAAAAATATTTCGAAAATTATGTTTGTCCATAATTTTCGAATTATTATGTCCATAGTACATTATATGGACTATAGACCACATAAGTTGATATCGTTTGTTTAAATTTTATAATTGATTTGTGCCTTATTGATTCGATTTTCGAAAATATCTTCGGATAAAACTTCATTAGAATTATAGTAACAAATTTTATTCAAGAATTTTTTTCGAAAACTAAATGAAAAAGGCTCAAAACATGTATAAAATTTAAAAAAAAATGGCTTAAACTTTTGTGGCCAAGTGTACAGTGGAATTATACATTATATGGCCATCAATATGGCTTCCAGAACAGGCATGATTTAAAATTCAAACTTTAATTGTAAACGAATGAGATTTTTATTGCTCTCAGTATGGTCACATTTCCTATAATTTGATTTTCAAATAGTCTATCTAAATATTAATATCAGTACCTATATCGTCATATATTTTAAAGAGTAGTTTTTTGAAAATGTATTGTCCCCGTTTAATAAATTTTTTGAATCAAATCTACCCTACCTACCCAACCTTTTGTTGCTCTGAGAGCAACAAAATGCTCATTCGTTTACTCTTTTATAAGTGTGAATGAATATCACGCCTGTTCGGACAGCCATATTGATGACCACATAATGTATTCCACTGTACGCCCTTGACATAAATATTATTCTGTTCTTAAGGACGGTCCAGCACTGTGGTATATAATCAGGACAAAAAACCGGTTTGATTTTATTATAGCACCAATACATAAACACACATATGCAACACATAGACAAAAACACTGTTCACATGTACGAAATAATGTTATTTTAAAGAAAAAAATAATTTTAAACTTTTATATTTCGAAAACAAAACGATAACACACGATTTTTTTTAAAATTTATATAGTAAATATTTAGCTTTTGTCTCCTAGTTTTTTTTTTTAATTCTGTCGTGTATTTTTTCTAATATAACAGATAATAGTTGGGCGGGCATGAAGTTTTACATGCTTCAATGAGAGAGAGTGAGAGAGAATTCAAAAATTCTGAAACTTCAGGATTCATTAGAAAACGTTATTTTTAGCCTGTGAAAAAAAATGAACAAAACCTGTCGAAAAGTGGTGGTATGCTGGAACATCCTTAAGATATATATCCAGAAGACAATTGAAGGATCTGTTCTGTATAAAATTACCAAATTAACCACTTCTTCCGTTTTCTCTAAATCTGCAAGACACACACCTTAGCAAAGTTCACAACCACAACCGATCACAGCGCCACCATCATTCTTTACCACCGATCACAGCGCCACCATTGCCTCTGGTGGACAAAAGTGGCAGCTGTGGCCCAGAAGTGACTTGACTATACTACTAAACTATCATCCTATCTACTTTAACTCAAACTATTTAAAAAAAGTGAAGCCGGCGCCGCGACGCCTGGCAGGTGTGAAACATCGAAACTTTTTTGTATAATATTCATGAAAGGATGGTTTATAAAAGGATATAAATATGGCATAATCAAAAACAAAATATTCAGATTTTTTTTAAAGACAAAATTTTTCAATTTTTCAATCAGTTACTATTTAAACTATTATTATTAACTAGCATTGCCCTATTGATCACGTGGCGAGTAAACGTCGTCGGGCCAACAGTCGGTCAAGCACACAGCATTAAATGTTTCACATCAAAAAATTTATTATACATAGGTATAGCCCTTGCGTATCATATAGTCCCACATATTGAGAGGAGCTACTTCATAAACAGTGAATGTGTTAAGTAAATATTTTAAAATTTAAGCGTTAGTTTAGACTGAGAAAACAGTTCAAACATATACAAATGTATAATTATATTGAAAGCTTTGAAGAAATATCTAATGCATCAACAAATATCCCAAGAACCTTGTCTCCATGTACGAGATTCGATCGTTTTCATCTTATTCAACATATATATCATATCAAGTTGTCCTTCCATGTGTCAAGTCACTCACATATGATGATGTTTGAAACCGTAGACGCAATTGATTTGCAATATTTTCAATTTTACATATAAGATACAAACCATTGATAAAATATTTATTCTTTTTGTTATATACCACATCATTCCAAACGAACTTTACAGAATGTACAATATCAATTATGAAGTTAACATTTCTTTAAAATAAATATTTATCATATCTAGACTCTAGAGGCATATACATGTATATGTTATTTCCATGTATATGTTATGGATCCAGTGATTAATAGGGCATTATTCATAAAGTCCAGACAGTTTAAAAAATGCCCAATATGAGGAGACATTATGATAAAAACTATTAAAATAATTAAATATCTCGGGCTTTATGAATAATGTCCGTCACTATTGGTCCGAGTATAAGAAGATGTGTTTTATTAAATTATTTTAATGTTGTCATACATGATTATTATAAATTATTTTACATAAATTTAAATAAATGATAATCATTTCTCTCGTAATTTTTTTTATAGCAAAAATTTAACTCTCTCCATTCTATTCCTTCCGCCATGTCCAATTACTAGATGGATCTCTTGTAGAATCTGAAATATTTCACCTTGGTGTACGTAAAACCTAATGACACTATCTTCTTTAACTGGAACAATCAATTTTTCTGTTTCTCCACTAGTCATAACGTCAAATCTTCGCAAACGCTGATAATCTTCTGGTTTTTTATTTGACACCATACACTTAGAAGATTTCACTTTTTGAATCTTCCCTGTATAACTTATGCTAGTGAAAAACTGAATATTCTGACCTTTCAACGATATCAACTCATTTAAAATGTCATTAAATGGACGATTCATGTCAATTAGTTTTGATTTATCCATGTTGAAATACGTAATTACTAATTAAACACACTTGAGTGCACTTTTGTATTAATTTTCCATTTCAGCCTTTATTAGTTTTCAATTCTAAACTAAATTGTAAACAATCGCGCTCTGTAGTAAGCAGCGCCAGAGTCGCGAGCTCTGATTGGTCAGTGCGTGTTTGTGCATGTACAAGTCCGTACATGGTTGATCTTGCTCCTCGTGCCCTGTCGAATGTACCTTAATTATCAAATTGCACAACAGTTACGTAGCATTATTCATAATGACCAGACAATGTGATAAATAATGAAGTTGAAATAAGTATTAATTACGTAGCCCGTTTGGACTTGTCATTATTCATATTGCCCAGGCATTATAAATAGTGCCCTGATTAATCACTTGGTCCATAACATATATACTCGAATGCAACTAATTTAAACCAGTAAGTTACCTTCTATGTATACCTATAAATGTATAATACACCATTACACGTTGCGGCTTTACCCGCAAAAATTGTGTAGAGACCTTATAACTGAGTAACATAATATTTCTCCCCGCCAAGAACCAATTTTCTTAAAACGCTGTTACATATAGTTATTTGTTTGTTTATGATTTATAAGTTAAATATCAATTTATGTCTCTAACTAATACGTTCAACCCGTGTTTCACCCTCAATGGTCCATTTTCCAAATACTCGGAAACACATATTTTATAATGTATAACTGAAATAGAAAATTCCATATCACTAACTTCAAAAAAACTTTGCACTGAAATTGTGTCTAAACTAATGGTTGTATGAAGTTTCATAAAATAGTTGTTTGTTTTTATTAGAAAAACATTTTATATGTATCGTTTACATGTTAGATTTTTAGTATGCCACGCAGAAAATCGGTTAACAATCGGTTCAGTAGAAATTACCCATTTTCAAAGCTTACCCGATACAAATATAAAAACAAACAAACAAACGAACTTTACCGTTTTATATATTTGTATAGATATAGGTATTGATTTAGCCGCAATCCGCCATTTTGTGTTTTATCACAAAAACTAATGATGATATTTTTTGGGAACTGAAATACATCATGCACGCATAGTTTTCCAAAGAAGTTAACTAATTTAAAAATAGCGGCCACTTTAATTGTTTAAATTCAAATTTCCATGAAATTAGCAACGTTAACAAAAATTTTTTTCAATAAAAAGGTTTTTGCATTTTGAATTACAAATCAAATAACTCCTTACGCATCAAAATCGGTAAAAAAGTAACGAAGTTACAGTTATTTGATAACTATACTCCTGCAATAATCCTTTAAAAATTACTTGATTTGGTTTCTATGGAAGCATCCAGTTGTTTATTTTAATTAGCTGAGATTAAAATTCATTTGCTTTAATGAATGTTCAACACCGCCATTGAGGACAATGAACTGCTCCAGTTGTCGGTACATGGACTACCTCTCCCTGTCGAACTCTCCAGGCATATCTTTGATCCTGCGACACACTCAAACGGGTGTGACAATCTTACATATGTGACAATATTGCCCGGCGGAAATATTGTTTACACACAATTATAACACGTTCGCACAACCATCGAATCACAAACCAATGGCCAAAAATAATATTTATGGCATCAAGGTACGTCCAGACGTAAAGATCCGTTGAAAACTCAATTAAGCTTTTAGTTATTGCCTTCTTTGTATAGAGGTAACAATTGTTAGCGAATTTCCTGAAAGGAAATAGAGCTATTGGTCCCGTACCGAAGTCAAAATTTCGCAAAAATCACCATTTGTAAAATTTATATATAAATATATATATATATATATATATATATATATATATATATATATATATATATATATATAAATATATATATATATATATATATATATATATATATATAAATATATATATATATATATATATATATATATATATATATATACATATATATATATATATATTTATATATATATATATATATAAATATATATATATATATATATATACATTAATATATGTGTCTGTAATCACTCTAGCGGTCACAGTTTTCATTTTATCGAAATGAAATTTGGTACTTGAGGTGCTTTTGATATTCAAAAGGTCAAGTTCGTTAATGGGTGAAACTGGTCAAGGGGAAAGGGGGGTTTAGAGGGAGGGGGAAACACAACATTAGATATATCTCCCTTAAAATTCGAAAATTTATAAGATGTAAAGTTTGTAGGTACTAAGTTTTACTGTAATTTTGTTTCTTATCATTTTTTCTGTTACACAAATATTTACAGAAATATTGACGGTTTAAGTTTGAAAATTAAATTCCTTAATATCTCTGTACACATTAGAGTTTGAGCAAGAATGATTAGGTGATGAATTGTAGCATATTTGATTTTCTAGAACTTTATTTCTTAGGCATTTTTCGATTGTTCTAATATTAAGAGAGATATTTTATATTTTGTGTTTTCTTCTTTCTTCTTTCTTTATCCCCCCCCCCCCCATTCCCCTCGACGTATGTCTTTTATTAATAAAATTGGACTTGCAAATACTAAAATCATATATGATATTTCATTTTGATCAGACTAAAGTTGTGACCGCTAGAGAGTGATTTATGTATTCTAAGGAAATTCGCTAAGTTTAAGAATTTTTTTTTTGTACATACTGTCTATATACGTCATAGTTGTTTACTGATAAAAAATGCAAATAATACAAAATATTGAAAACACGTCAAATATTTTTCGTTTAGCTTTCGTTCAAAGTCCGTTTTTCGCTGCCTGCTACTTATCTTGAAAACCAAACCCCAAATACATATAGATAACAAGCTACCAGATACCTACTTCGTCTATTCAAATACACACACAAAAAGATACGTTACTGCTTCCACGCTGGTAAAGTAATACTATACCTACTGTATAAACAGGATATATTTAAAATGTATTATTAAATTCAATTTCCTCTTTCATCTGAAATTTTATTCTCTTTTCATGGAATAAATATAAAAAAATGGTTTTTTTTTTAACGTATATTTTTTTTTTTTTCATTTTAACCTCTGTATGTAATATGTACAGGGCCGGAAAACCGTATGGCTAAACAGGTATAAGTCTTAGGCTTTTAAATTTTCGTCCCTTAATGAGGACAAATAAATTAGTAAGTAAGATTTAGGCCATTAAAATTCGCTGCATTAGTACAAATCTGATAATATATAGTTATTTTTATAACTGACTCTTTTTATAACTGACTCTTTTTATAACTGACTGACTCACTCACTCACTGATCTGTACAAAATCTAACCCACTTTTAGAAAGATGCGGTTTTTCGGCGAAAACTTTAATTTTCCGCACGCAAACCTCCACCCACCCGGCAATGGGAGAAACCCTCTCAAAAATACGTTATATACATGCTAGAAGATTACGGTTTTCAGCATTCGACGTGGAATACTTTGAAATTAAAGAAAATATTTTCCCATTATACCCCCATGAACTTCCCTAGGATCCACGCTCAACCTCCTAACCTCTTTTAACCTCCCTAAATTGATTGACTTCTTCTAAATTTCACCAAATTTACACAACGCAGTGTATGTTTTCTTTCTAGAACGCGATGCCAAGATCGGTGGCTGCCCCAGGTGTTCACGGTTGGGGAGCCCCCTTTTGAGCAAAGTAAGGCGCTTTTAAATTAAGGTTGTTATAACATTGATAGGGGTAAATCAACCAAAACTACTGATATGGTTCGTGTAACTCAAAATACCCTAATTCTAACTACGTTAGAAGATTTTTTAAATTAATTATTAATAAAATTATTATCAAATAAAAAAATAATATTAAAAAAAATTTATTTTAACAATAATTTAATTTTTTTTTTATTAATAATTATATATTTAATATTAATTACACTGACGTTGCCAAACCTACAGTGGCAATCTAAAATCAAAGATGCTTTAGTACCATTTTTCGAACTATAAATTTAATTATCTCAGAAACCAAAACCAGGATTGTTTTAAAATTTGGTCCAGGTATTTATAAGGCTTTGATAATTATTAGAACAGTTTTTCATAAACCTGCCATTTTTGGTGGTCGAGATATAGATTTTAGTGTTAATGTTTTTACCACCGAGTCCATGTAAAAATCTTTTAAAAATCGTAAATGCATTGAAATATTGCTCAACGATTTTCGTTGAATGATAATAAACGCACCGAGGAAAACGAGTCTTTAGTTGTTTTTTTTTTAAAGTGTATTTCTTAGTCAAATGCTGTTGACATTAATTATAGATTTTGTTTTATTGAATGTAGAAACAATTCAGGAGCAAAAATTTTATAATTCATTGTAATGTGAATAAGATATCTGGTGTTCTGTATATAGAGGTGTATGATATACAGAACACCGATACCAGCTGATACCAGATTATTATATACTGAATTTTATATCTAATCTTCAAGGCTATGAATTTTTTAAAATTTTTTTTAATACTTTTTGTTTGATAAAAAAATCATATTAATAATTTATAAAATTCCTTAAATTTATGTCAGGTGTTACAAGAAAAGCGAATTATGAATAAACATGGCTGAAAAATTTAACAAAATTAATTTGTTTTAATAACTCGAAATTCAGTAATAACTAGATCGCATTGTTTGTTCGACCAAAATAGTTTAAATTTTTAAGGTATTTAGCTAAAGTGTTTTTCATTGTCATGTTAGTTATATCGACCAAATAACTAAGTGGCGTAGTTGGGTTCACTATTTTATTTTTTACAATGCAGTACATATCTTCCTGTATAAGTACCATATAATAAATATTGTATAATCAAAAATTAAATAACACGTTTTAGTATAATTAAATATTATGAATTAATGAATGCACCAACAATATATATATATATATATATATATATATATATATATATATATATATATATATATATATATATATATATATATGTATATATGTATATGAATTAATTATATATTTATTAGAAAGTTTTGGTTTTCACTTTGATCTAAATTTATATGTAATTATTAATAAATAATATGTATATCCAATTCAATTCACATAGGTGATATGCTAATAATTAAATTTTCTTGCTCCACCCGCCGAATGTACGCGCTTTCTGGCCGCATTTTACGCCAGAATGAACGATTTTCATGGCCTTCTCGAGCTGCAGTGCACTTTTACTTTCTGGCCGTTACCATAGCAATTGTTTTTATAACATAGCAATTATTCGTAAAATGCGGCCAGAAAGCGCGTACATTCGGCGTACATGGAGCAAGAAAAATAGTATACGACCCACGGCCAAAAAGTTGGATGCCCTGACGTATGTGATATGATTGCCTCGGCTTCGCCTCGGCCATCACATCACATACGCCAGGAAATCCAACTTTCTGGCCTAGGGACGTAATATACTATAAATGCAAATGGTTCATAGATTTGCCCAAATATCACTGATATAGTCAACCGACATCTATTATACGCATTAGGCATTAGTCCGTTTTGCTCATCAGGGTGGAAGGATGAAACTAATATATGTTAAGAATCGATATTGTATTGAACAGTTTGTCATTCTTCACGTCTGCAGATTATATATATATATATATATATATATATATATATATATATATATATATATATATATAAATATATATATATATATATATATAGGGTGAATCGAACCAGGTGCATAATAGCACACGCCTCCATTTCTATCTATGATGAATGTATATATATACAGTCAAAACCGGATATAACGGTATTGAAGGGACCACGTAACTAAGGACGCTATACCCGATAGTTGTTACAAGCTATATACATATAAAAGTCGAGCTATCATTTAAAAATTTTATTATTGACTTGTGCCTTATTTATTTGGTTTTCGAAAAATGCTTCGGGTAAAAGTTGTTCGTCATAACTATACTAACAACTTTTACTTTGTACTTTACTTATGTTGTATTTGTATGTTACAGAAATGAGTGAATATTCTTAAAGCATCGTGGTCCCTTAACTTTTCCGATCACTAAAAGTTTTTCTTTATACGCGATCCAGTCATGTTTGCAGCAACCAAAACTGTAATTCTTATTTCAGACAATTCCCCACCCTTGCACTGCTCACCTTTGAATTTAAGTGCCTTGTCAGGGGTCAAAGAAAAAGACAGTCCAGTTTCATCCGCATTAAAGAATTCTCCGGGTTGTAACCTTTGGACAGTGCAGGCCACTTATGATTCCTATTCCAGCCACAATGTTATGACGAGCGTGGAAACGTTTTACCCAAAATGAAGAGCACTCGAAATTTTCTTTCCTAAATCGAGCGAAATCGTTGGCATTTATCAAATTTGTAGAGAATTTTAAGATCTTCAAGTTTTATAATAATTTATGATGACTGAAACAATCTTTTTGGCAAAGGCTATTTTCGTGACCTTTGACCATTAATACTTTGGAGAGTATGAGACTGCTTTGCCAGTTTTTAGAACGTTTAAATCCAGCTTGCCTACTTTCATACAGAATTCGATCCTTTGTTTTACTCAATGTAATTGGATTCACATGAATAAATACAAAAGAATAAAACCATAAAATTAATGAAATATCTTTCCAATTTTTCCTTCTATAGTGTTACAGTACACGAATTCGACCGACATTAGGTATAAATTATAAAATCATATTGTATTACTGAAAAAAAAAACACATAAAAATAAAACCTGAAAATTATGAAAAATTTCACGTATTCAAATAGTAATCATAATAATATTTAAAAACACAAAAAAAGGTATTAAAAATTCTTTTTAATACTCAAATAGTGGCGCGTTTCATGAATTTAAGAATACCATGTACGGTACCTACGTACACCAGACATGTAAATGACTATGGACCGCCTAATGGTAACCAACGAACATCTGTTTTTAGTATCAAACACAAGCAGGTGACTAAATTACCAACCTTTTGTATAGTACGTTATATATGATATATATTGAATTATATTTCGTGTCAAATATGTCTCTTGGTCCTAGTAAAATCATTTTGGTTAAAAAAACTACCAGCCGTACTTACTTGCTCCAAACTTCATGATCTCATATCTCTCCAAACAACGATATGAGTTCTCCACCACGTGTGCAAGATTACCTCCGAAGCAAATCACAGTTTTAGTAATCCATAATCACTACGTATTTTGAAGTTCACATTATATGGCCTTTTTAATTTTATTTTCCCATTATGAATGAGTATACCCTTAGAAATCGGTTATCACATATAAAATGAGGATTTTCCTCGATTTCCTTGGGATCCCCTCATTAGAATGCGATTTGGTGCCAATGGGACCAATGGGATACCAAACCCTTTAAAACAAAAAACAAAATAATTCAAAATCGGTTCATAAATGACGGAGGTGAGGTGACACACATAAAAAAAAAAAATAACCTAACAAAACAAAACAAAACAAACAAAAAAAATACAGACGAATTGAGAACCATCCTCCTTTTTGAAGTCGGGTTCAAAATAGGTATCATCCTTTAGGAGAAGATGGTTTATTTTCAAAACTTACTATTACTTAAATCGTTCAATACCGAACCGATCACTACTCAGGCGATGATGTAGCAACATTACAATCTTAATTGATTGAATTCCAGTTAAAATTTCATCAAAAAAATTGTATTGATGTCAAACAAGAAGAAATCTATCGCTTAAACTATAAGACACCCAAATGCATGATATGTTCTATGAGACTGGACTTATAATAGGTCACAAGTTCACGACACGACAAACCATACCGCATACTAAACGATGTGTGATACCGCAAAGATATTAAATCTGCTGCTACCATTTTGATGGTGGAAAATAGCTGTATAGTAAATACTATATACTGCTACTACACTGTTCCGTAACGATATGGTGAAGATACAACGAACTCCACATACAAGCAGCCATACATACATACAAATATACACATGGAACACAAGTTTACAAAACATTCTTGTGTTATGTATTGATGATGGTTCCATGGGTTCCATCGAAGTATGTATGTAATTGTATGTACTCGATGTATGTGTATACACCATATTAAACACAAAAGCACAATGTCGTTGCAACTACATAACTCATTCTCCATTCTAACTGCAAGTAGTTCTTGGCGGTTCAAAACGGAATCTTCTTAGATAGCGCATATATATATATATATATATATATATATATATATATATATATATATATATATATATATATATATATATATATATGGTATAACCGTGTTTTACTGTTACTATTTGTTTATTTCGAATATACAACAACTCATGTAGATAAAATTATCACAGATACAGTAATAATAGGACCGGTTAGAATTGTTTGTTGGATTGTCATTAATAAATGTACCGTGTGTATTCTGTAAGTGACAACTAGTATTCACATGATTCATATAAATGTCCGTGTAAAGTTTCGATCTAATTATAATTTTTACTGGTATTCAAAATAGACTCAATGCAAATTTTCAAAAACAAACACAACACATTTTTATACCTGATATATCATATATATAGAAGGGTATATTAAGTTTAGACCAGACTTTGTAATGGTTGAAAATAATGATTGCAGAACAACATTATTGGTATAGGAGTTCATAAAATGACCTTATTAGTTTATTGCTGCAATCCGTACGTTCAACCTTCCATTCGTCTACCTGTAGAGCTAACGAGCTGAAATTTGCCTGTGTGTACTAGAAAACAATGAAACAACGAAGCAAATTTCGGAAATTTGCCAAATCGGGTCATGCATCCTTTCGCTAGGGGGGGGGAGGTATATATCCATCTTCAAAACCGTAAGTTAAAAGACTAAACAAAGAAACTAAACAACATTTGTTTGAAACTTTGTTCCATTAACTCAATAGTTTCACAGAGGACTACATTTCTGTATGCATTTATAATGTTAATTTTATCAAAACAAAATATTCAGAAATTTTCTATTTAGGGATAGAATTTTCGGGGATAGTGATAGAATTATCATTTCGGTTTGGGGACTAGGTCTAACTGTATACCAAATATCAACTTTAAAGGACTTATGGACTATGCCCTGGAATTATGAAAATGTCTAAACAAGAATTAAGGGCGTGTCCATGTTTTTTGGGGTTTTTTAATTAAAATAACTGTTTAACTGTTTATTCCTTAATGATTGAAAAAAACAGTCTCTTATAATTTCGTAAAATGTATATATTCGAAAACTCACCGTAGCTCTTTTCGTTCAAAAGTTATATCGGTAAGCCCCTTAAACTCGGACTACGCACTTCCGTGTTTTACTCATAAAAACGAAAATTTCAGTAAAAATATTAGCATTATAACGATATCTATATAATAGCACAGTAGATCTCCAACTATCCAGATTTATTTTACGCGTACCAGATCTGGATAGTTGGATAAATCATAAAAAAACGTCATTTCGTTAAAAATAAAAGAAACTAAATTTGTGTTATCTGATAAAGAATGAAGACAAATTGTCTATTTTCTCAGTTAAAAGTTTTGCTTTTTCACTAATAATTGGCCCTGAAAGAGGGTTTTATAATGCTTGCTGCTACAATTGAATCCAACTACCCGGATCCGGATAGTTGGAGTTTGGATAATTGGAGTTCTAGTGTATTTTAATTAGATATAAATTCCTCTATAAACAAAAAGATAAGAATGCCCAAGCTATCTGATTATTTCCGAAAACTTAGTGTTCTGTATGGGAAAATTAAGCCACTGTAAGCCATTTATTTTAAACACACAAACAGCTACCAACAAATTAAAATCCATTATAAATATTCGAAATTCGATTGTATATTACAATCAATTGAATTCATCCGAAATGTTACGAATGTTTATAACAAGCAGGGGCTATCGGATTGGATACTTCTGATTGACAATTTATGGTCCTACGATCATGAACTTTCATATACTTGATAAAAATTTGAGCTGATATTGCACAAAATAGTTACAATATTTTCTACATATTGAAAAGAATCTGAATTTGTAAAACCATACTATTACCATAATACACAGACATTGAATACAACCAGAAACCACCCATACCAATAAAATACGACAGTCAGTATTTAGCTATTCATGTTTGTTATCTCCTTTACATGTTATTATACACATAGTATCACATAGCACGATAATGCGTCGGGCCAAGTTTATGCAGCATTGTACACAATTGCCAATATGTACGTAGTTTCAAGCATGACACACACCGTAACAATGTTTTACACGAAAGTGTAATACATAGGTACTCTGTATCTCAGAATCTGCACACCAAACATATTTATATATACTTATAACTCAGTCAAATAGTACTTTTACCTGTTAAAAACATAAGTGAAGATTTTCCCACGGAAGTCTCTTCGTTTTGTCAATATGAAAACATGGCAAAAAGACTGAAATTTTACTTGTAACAAAAGTTATAGGAAGTCACATATCACGAAAGTCAGTTTTTCTCAAATATCTCGTAAACTATAGATTTTACGTCAACAGAGGTCATTATTTAATTTATTACTTAGCTAATTCTGAGAAAAGTTGGGCATTCCGATGCAATAAACTGTTTTTTAAAGGGACAAAATATGGCGCCCAATACGTTCTGGTTTATGTCGACCCGGAAGATCACAATTTATTGATAACTAAGATTACAAAAATTTATTGAAGATTAATGGTTGCGAAAATTAGTTTTTCTCGAATAGAGGCCATTTTCGTTAAAAGGACCAATTGTTCTCGAGATTAACAGCTGAATAGTTGGGCGTAACGATGTATTAAACTGTTTAACTGTGTTCCAAAATGGAGAAAATCTTCAAAACCTATACTGATCATCACAACTTTTAGATTGCGTACAGTTATCCTCGGAAGTTAATTTTTGGTAGTAATAAAGGTCTTAAACCACCTGAAAACCAGAAATTCTGCAAAAAACTCCTTCGGTATTAACTTTTAAAACCATAAGAGATTCAAAAAAAGTTTAATGACAAAATATTTTCCTTTTTAAAAAATAAACAATATAGTAAAAAACTTGTATCCTAAACATTTGTCATAATTTCTTGACTCAAACATTGACCATTATTATGAGTACTATGTTAGACCAAATTTCGTGTAGATCCCACCAAAAACCAAAATGTAAAAAGTTAACCTGAGAACCAACCCATTGCAAAGTTTTCCCAAATAGCTATTTAATATTTTACTTTTAAATATTTCTGGTAGCTAGAAAAATATCTGAGAATTTTCCAAGTAAAATTTTTTTAGTGGCTACTAAGAAAAAACTTGCAATGCCTTGGTTAGCATTTTTATATAAGTTAGATTGTTGCAGGATATATCACACTTATACCCATGAAGAATAGATATATTAGGAGATCGAACGTAATGTTAAATAAACGGCCACGAATTGGTGTAACTATCTTTTATCAGTAGGGGTCACTGGTCTCAGTGCCGTACGGAATTTAAATGTTTAAATGTAGGCGCCAAGAAATCACTTTCACATTCAGTTTATAAGAAATCATAGTTTTATATATAATAAAAAATTGTTTTCGATTATCAAGTAATAATTAAACAAATATTAATAATAGAGAATTCTTAATAATCTGCAATAAATAAAAAGATGAAGAATCATAGTGATAATTTTGCAATTAATAATAATAATATACAATATATGTTTACAATAACTGACATATATTAGATAGAGAAAGAAGATAACAAAACCGGTAATTACAGACCATATTCCTTTCGTAAATGCAAATACGCATTCCTAACCTTAGACAACCTTTCACTCATAGATATATAACAGTATATCTATGCTTTCCCTGTACAACATCGTTCCATTTTTTCACATTTATAAAATTCAACAATTTTTATACTTACAATTTTGTAAGATGTGATAACCATTGATTTTAATAGGTAATAATAATAATAATTCCGTACGGGTAGATTCGCATTGCCGCTAGTGGCGAAAATAATAACTATGATCTCTACACGTTTTTGAGGACGAAAAAACAGACGAATTGCCTATGTCGTTCGATCTCCTATATATCTATTCTTCATGCTTATACCTATCCATTGTGATACCGACAGGAACTTACCAATCTCAAGTAAGATATATATTTTGCAGTGAATATGATCAAACTTGGACCTTTTTTAATATTTTCGTTTTTGGTGGGATAGTATTTACTGATCATTTGATTTTCTTACCCCAATACAACGAATCACATTGAATATGCTAATGATATTATTTTAAATATCTTATAACTAATCTTATCATTTAAAAGCCAATTGTTTTAAATTTTAATAAAATGGTTATAATAACATTTAATGGCTTTTATTTGGTTTATACATTTGAGTAACTGTTGATTTACTATTGTCAATTCTAAATATGTGGAACATATATGTTCCACTTGTAAATGACATATGTGTAAAGCTAAATACATACTTATTTTAAAAGATTTTTAGTTCCAATACAAATAAGTTAATCGGAACGAAGTAGATGACTTTTTGAATGCTTTAAATAAATGTACACAACTTTTTAGGAGATTGTAATGTACTCCATTCGAAATCTTAGCTTTCTTCAATATTTAGATACCTATGCGTACTATGGTTTTAGGATTTCTTGGAATCTACACATTTTTGCGCCCAAGCAAGGACGGTATTGTCGAGCGTTTTAGTCGGTCACTCAAAATTTCCTGAACTTTGCTGTCAAAATTATAAAACCTGGAACAAAATTTTTCCTTGGGTACTTTTAAATTTACGTTTCTAAGGAGGATATTAATGTATCTTCTGCAGAGGTATATTCTAGGGTATTCCTCTTCAACTACCATATGATTTCTTGTCAGAAAAGATTGATATACATCGTCAATCCACTCCTGAGTTGAAGAATAGACAAGTCAACGCTAATTTTTTTTCACTAAACGTTATGCAGAATAATGGTATTCCTGACTCGACACAACAAAACTCAGTTATTCCCCTAAAAATTTCGGAATAGTGGATAAATGAACAGGTTGCTCAGTTATTTCAGATTGTGTTTATTGGATATCTTTCTTGAGGAATAACTTAACATCCATACTTGAGAGTATTTATATACAGATCAACATTCTAGTGTATACATACCATGTGTTCATTTGAAAAGTGACCACCTATATATTTTTAAAACATACATTTTATAAAAAAACGATTTAAAAAAGGAAACATAATGCAATAATTATATTTTTGTTCTATGGATCCGTTCCCGCGTGGTATATCTTATCTTTTAAGGTGAAAGATAGGGAAATATTTTTTTTTAATTCGTTACGCAGGTGTTGCTTCAACTTAGCGAATTTTCTCAGAATAAAAACTCCACTTCTCTTTTGGAAATAGATCCTATTTAACTTTTATCTTATTAATGTTCATGGCGATCCGTGACCGCATGATTGGCTACAGACACATATATAAATAAATATGTTTTCGTATTTGATATGCATTTGGTATTTCAAAGGTCAAGTTCGTTAATGAATAGAATCGATCAAGGGTAAGGTAAGGTGCTTTTAAAGAATGGAGAAAACACAAAATATGAGATATCCATCTTAATGTTAGAAAAATTCATATAAATACATTTGATGCATTTTTAAAATTCATTATTATAGGTATTGTTTCTAAACTACTTTTTAACTACATTTTCTTCGAAAATCCGCTAAAAATGTTTATCGCATAAAAACAAACAACTTTTGTTTGAAACTTTTTTTCATGATTTCAGTATTTCTGACGTAAATACAAAATATACGCCACATTTACGACCCGTATTTACACCAAAACTATGAAAAAAGTTTCAAACAAAAGATGTTTGTTTATATGACATAATCATTTTTTGTACTTTCCTATCTTGCACCGTTTTAAAGTTATACCATGCGGAAACGGATGCATGGAACCAAAAATATAATAATTGCAGTATTTTTCTTTTTTTTAAAGTGTGCATGTTTTGTTCAAAACTTATTTTTCTAAAATGCATGTTTTAAAAAATACTTAGGTGATAACTTTTCAAATGAACACACGGTATACAGATGGCATTCACACCAGCTTTTTAACTATTCTACATGAAACGTTCACATCGAATAAAAGACAACGTACAACTATCGAATTATCAATAAAATATTATCACTTACCGTTGGGTCATAATCATAATATATTACGAACAAGAGCTAAGATATTGAAATTAATTTCGTACTAATCATTTTCATATTACATATAAATTATCGTATTGTTTATGGAAATATGTTATGTGATCCGATGTTAAAACCTACATTAAATAATCTCTGACCAATATGGTGGACACATCAATATATCCATCCATAATTTGTTGTACTCATAAACTAAATATTACTTTAATACTGACACGTATCAGACATAAATCTTTGAATATTCAATTTATAGAAACCCATGTACGTAGTCAAATATGTTGGTTATGAATGTTTTCAGTCCTTTTTATATATTAAATTCACAGAACATATATGAGAAGGTGCCTTTATATGTATGTACAAATGTCGTCAAAAGTCGAGCTTTCATTTCATAATTTTATAATCGGTTTGTATCTTGAGTTATCAATTGATCGTTTCATTGATCTAGCACCAATAGCTGTTTTTTTTTTCTCTAAAAAAAAGCTCTATAAACGGATTGTTAGTCAATTATAAAGGAAATCAATTCGTTACGCAGGAGCTGCTTAAAATTAGTCGAGTTATTGCAAAAAAAATTTCGCCTTTTTTCAAGATGGCGGAGAATGCACATAGGTAATCTTGGTCGACAATTTGAAGTTAAACATTTCTAAGCCCCCCTAAACAATATCGAAAAATCAGCTTGCTCGGTTCACTTGCATTTCCAAATGTCTATAATGACTCGACTAAGAAAATAATAAATATTAAAATTACAAATAAATTTGAAGACAACTGTAGATACATATAAATAAATATCATAATGCAAGAATAATAATGAATTTTTGTTGCTTAATACATGTTACCCTAGTACGCCATACCTTATATCTGTTTTCCATCGGTGCCCAGGTTCCCGGATTTGATTATTTATGCGCACATTGTTTTGACTGCTTTGATGTTTTTCATGTCTGTGAGTCAACCACGAGTATCCTTCATTATGTTTCAGTATATCGATTTCCATTAGATGTTGTTGAAGAATGGGAGAACCGTGGATGGAAGTGGAGGTGTTTGCTATTATCCACCTGGTTCGACTCACCCTGTATATATATATATATATATATATATATATATATATATATATATATATGTATATATACATATATCAAAAATTTTAACCATAGTGATTTTTAACATCTAGTAGGACCGATCATTTCCTTTACAGGAAATTTGTTTAAACAAATATATCCCAACAAATACTATTTCGTTCATCAAACATTTTTTACTGTACACATTCTTTAATGGACGAAATCTATTACTGATCTAATCAAATATTGCGACACGCGGTACAACATATAACACCATTATGTTAAGGACAAATGGCGTCAAAATTCGAGCTATCATTTCCAAATTTTTTAATCGGTTCATGCCTTGTGTATTCAATTTTCGAAAAAATGCTTCGAATAAAACTTGTTCATTATAACTATACTAACAACTTTTATTCGAAACATTTTTCCAAAATCCAAATAAATATGGCACAAATTAATTATATAATATTGAAATGATAGCTCGACTTTGTATGCCATTTGTACTTAACATAATGGTCTTACATGTTGTACCGCGTGTCGCAATATTTGATTATACCCAGAATAGATTTCACCCATTAAAGAATGTGTACAGTAAAAAATGTTTGATGAATGAAATAGTATTTGAAGAGCTACAATTCTTTTAATTAACTTAAAATCAGTTTATAGCGCATGATTTTAAGACAAAAGTTCAGCTATTGGTGTTAGATCAATGAAACGATCAATTGATAATTACGGATCATTTTGATCACAATGTCTCGTGGCACAAAAAAGGAACCAAATTTATTTTTGCAGTATTATCTTCATTACATATAAAAGAGACATTGTCCGATTTCTTTGGAGAAAAGAATGTAGCGAAACATTGATGAGTAAATATCCTAGGTAAATTTTCTTTACGATTCCAGAAAAACTGAAGAAGTTCAAAATTCCAAGCCGTTCCAAAATTATAGCCGACCCAGATCTCAAATATGTTTATAGTTTCTATAGAAATACCTACATTAACAGAAATTTTGAAAATAAATTAAACGTTAAAAATTATAAAATATAAAAAAAAAATATACATTTCAAACTGTCAAATTTTAGAGACAAAAAATATTAGTGTGCAACTCTCTCGGTTGCATACATAAACAGCCACGTTTTTTTTTGCCCCGCCCTCAGGTCAGTTCTCAATAGGTTACTGATGCTAATGGAGATGTGGAAAATTAACATTATTAAGTAATGCATCTTGTCACCCATAATTTTAATCCGATCGGAATGAAATTGGGTATCCACTGTGCAAATTCTGTGATACGCGAAATCGGTCGATCAGTTGAAAGGTTTATGTAACCAACCCATTATTATCGTATTAAACATAATCAAACTGTTTGTTTATATAGGTATTAAAATTAATCTGTTGACCACATAATATGAAATTAAAGTTTATTTAATTAATTGTAGCAACCAATTTATTAGGAACTCCTGGTAGTTATATGGAAAATCCTGTTGTCCTTTTTATTTATTAAACAAACCCCACTTAATGAACATTAAGCAACATAATTTATTTTAAATAGGGGAGAAAAATTTTGTTTAAATAACGAAAAATGAAAATATGTTTTTTATGAAAATGTGTTTTTTAACGGTTATTAAATTGCTTTTTTTTTTCTAAATAATATAAGTCTATAAACATGCATATTAAAGAGTTATGACCTCTCGAGAATTTGATTTATATTTGGTTTTTGTTTATATGGTGAGTAATTTATGAAACACTTCATTTAATTGAATGCCTCACTTTCGAATGAGAAAAACGAAAACTTATTGCTTGTTATCGTTCAAAAGCTCTTAGCCATTTTAAATTAAACAAGTAATTTAACAACTAACTGAGTTAATTGTTTGAATACGCAGTGTATACTGAGTTGTATATCAATGTTTGAATTGTTAATATTTCTGCCTATTCAATGTTTATAAAATATGAATTATTTGTAAATGTTTGTTTTGTGTTAATAATATTGAAACAGTAAAAATGTTCTTACGTTTAAAAAAATATATATTAATGTCCTTGCGATTTTTATAATTTTAAATATTGACCGCCTAAACACAAAGCATTGGTCAACGCGAGCCATTGAGCAACGCTAATAGTTAGTTAACTCGAAGCGTTAGTTAACGCGCAGCGTTAGCACGCGTTAGTTATACAACGCGAAGATGTAGTCGACGCGAAGCGCTAGTAAACGCAAAGCAATAGTAAACTCGAAGCGTTAATTAAAACGAAGCGTAGGCAACTCGAAACGTTAGTCAATGCGAAATGTTAGTTCACAAATATGGCCCGATTTTCCCAATTAACGAACTGGACCTTACTTTTTTGCTCTAGAACACAGAAAAAAAAATTCAGTTCGATATTCTTTTCGTTTTTGAGTTAATTACATAGGTAATTTTATGAACACCTATAACAAAATTTTTTTTCTGCGATTAATATTTTCAAGCGTTATAAAGTCGGAACTAAACTTAATATACCTTGTATATTTACAATGTACTGGGTATGCAAAGCATGGAACCTGAAACGAAGGTAGATAGATGAATTCATTAGACTTTTTGATCGGAAATTTGATGTAGAGTTACTTTTGTGGATACCGTGAATACATAGGATGCTTGATAACCAGCTGGAATGAAAAAGTTTATAAGGGAGGTATTTTCCTATTATTGGATATCTATACCTATACAGTATTATACCAAGTATAATGGTTTTTACTAATTCAACATTTTCGATTTTTTCATCTCCAATCGCTTTATATTTGTTTATATTGCCTCATGCTTCACTATTCTCATTGTAGAGAATAGCTATATCGAAAAAGCTAATTTTAGAAACTGTTGCTGAATATTGTAGCTATCTATCTCATGGCATAGTTCATCAAAATCAAAACGCTACGGAAAAAAACCAAATATTTCTTTAATTTTTAGCAATACTTAAATTTTTTTATTAGAGTTTAGTCCTTCAGGATCGATTTCATTTAAAGCCTCCTGTACGACAATTTGATGGATAGTAAAATCTTGTGTTAACAAAAAGCGTTATGTTTCTTTTACAAGCTAACACTTTATACACTATAATATTCAATTTAATTTTATAATGTTGTACAATATCTTTTCAGATTGATTTTACATTAAATTTTGCTTTTTCGTAGGTCATTAATTTATTTTAAGAAAATAAATATTAAAATAAATTTTTATAATAATTTAAATAATATTTTGAGTTGTATATTAAATGTTAGCTTCTAAAAAATAACTATGAACCAAAAAAAAATTTTTTTATTAGGTCATCCGATATAAGCAAGTACCCACGGATAAGGACCTTTCGAGTTATAGTTAAACATATGGTATCCCATATAGACTAATACCCATATATATATATATATATATATATATATATATATATATATATATATATATATATATATATATATGTATACATATATATATGTATATATATAGATATATATATATATATATATTTAGGATAAGTCTTCACAATTATGATGATATCCAAGTGTATGTATAATAAGTATGTATTAGTGTTGATTTAATTATGTAAATTAATTGGTTTTCGATATAAAGTTTCTAGAATATTGAAATATTGGATTACTAACATAAATATATAAATATGGATTAGTTTTAATGTTTATATTGACCGCAAATACCGAATTCGTCCATTGCACAACTTCATTTGTACGTAACACGTCGTGCATAAAAATGCAGATGCGAAGCATAGATTTGTTGTAGATTTATGACTTCTTCTATTAAAAACGATGTTGAGGTAGCCTACAATATTTTGTATCTACATTTTTTCAATTTGTACATAATATAATAATGACTGTATAAAAATTATGTGTCTGTGTTAGTCTTAATAAGTTTTAAAAAAAGTCTCAACTCACTGATTACTGATAGGAACTATGCCGATTTTAATATGGAATTCGTGATGAAACTGCAGAAAACCTTCACAAGCCCCTTTTTTTTCTTTTTTTTTATAATTGACAAACTGCCGATGTTGGAATTCAAACCCATAACCTCCCAGTCCCCAAATACACATAACGCCATAGACCGCTCGGCCACTTAGATGGTATTGTGACGCTTAAGTATACACAAATAATAATATGGTATTTAACGTTGACTATTGTCAATGATATGAAAAAATGTCTGTATATATTATATATTAAATATTTTACACATGTAACTTTTCATGCAACTATTCATAATGCATACTATGGTGACCAAGCGCAGTAGTATTTTTTTATGAAACTTTGCTGTTATAACACAAGAGACCTGGCGTCTATTTCGATGCAATCTTATATGTTACTTCAGATGTAAGAATAGTGTGATTGGTTTACTTCCTTGTACTTGTTTTACTATGATCATGTGACTGAAGTGGTTGACAAAGAAATATTTAGCAAGACGAGAGTTATAGCTGTTAACAAAGCATGCGATTCATATATTTCTGCATGTACATATAGATGTAAGTCTCGTTATATCACATACATTTATTACGATTGAAAACTTTCATCAAAACTTTCCCGTGTAAAAACGGACATACAGGCATAAATGTTGAATTCAATGATATATATTAAATCAGTTTGTTAAACTCTGTATATAGAAGAAGTCACCTTAATGTTCGCACCAGATTTTTTCTCAAAACAATAATAATATTTACCTGAATTCTTTCGCTGGTTTCAGTGTATTGAAAAGCCCCAACTTCGGCTATTAAAAACATGACTGAGAGAGAAAGATTGTCTATTGCTATCATCTATATTGAATCCAGCGCATCTAAACAATCGTAAGTGTTCACTAATATCACTTACACATAACGCTGAAACAGTGGATTAAGGAGCCTCTTTATTATTCCAACTGCTAAGCGAATTATGATGTTTAGTTGGCACATACTTATTAGCGAATTTCCTCCAAAGGAAATGCAGCTATTGGTTTTGCACCAATGTTGGAATTTCGTAAAAATTCCTTCAAATGTCTATCGATCCTACAGATTATTGTAATTTTGTTTCTTATCATTTTTCTGTTACACTAATATTTACTAAAATATTTACAATTAAAGATTGAAAGTTAAAATTCTAAATATCTCTGTACACATTAGAGATTGGAAAAAATGTTAGAATAATAAATTGTTGTATCAAACTTGATTTTCTACAACTTGACTCCTTATACATTTTTCGATTTTTCTAATATTAAGAGAGATATTTAATATTTTGTGTTTGTTTGATACGAATACATGAAATATATTTGACTGTAAAAAATGTTGATTGTCGTTTCCATAGTAATTATAAACTATAATCATTATTTTTGCTATTAATCAATTTAATTTTTGTCAAAACTAAAGTCATATCAGATATTATATTTCATTTTGATCACACTAAAATTATGACCACTAGAGAATGATTTATGTGTTCTAAGGAAATTCGCTAAGGTGACCCAGCTCCTGCGTAACGAATTTTTTATTTATAAAATTTACTAGAAAATGTTTGTTTACAAGCATATTTTTATTATTTTTTTACATTAAAGCAAATAAACAACACAAACAAGGGTGATGAGAAACATATTATATGACCCCTGTTGTTAGTGACTTCATTTTACCAGCAGAAACATAATTATATCTAGTTTCGCTCATGTTATCACACAATATTATTTCGAAGAACTTTTGTAGTTAGTAATAGAAAAGAAATTTAAAACAGTTTACGAATTTTTTTTTTTTAATATTCAACGTAGAATTAAAATTGTTCGTGTGTTCAATTCAATATCAGGAATTTATTTTTTGTACATTTAATTGTGATATAATTATCTAGAACACGTGGGTTTAATAGTCGACGAATGATAGAACTCGGTTGTTACTAATAATATGTTCCATGGAATTTATTTCAATTCACCCTGAATTCAAGTGTACTTAAGGGTTCTTGTTGTAATTATATAAACTCAAAGTATTTTCATTCTATATTTATTCAATATAAATTTCTATAATTTGAAGCATATTTTTGACACGATATTCTAATGATCAATGAAATACTCTTAGAATTCTGGTAAATTAAATAACTAAAACCATATATTTTCCCGGTTTAGCAACGTCCAAATCCTATAATTGTTTCACACAGGTTTCTTCAAATTGTAATAAAAAATCTCCTAGGATATATAGGGTAGCGCATAAGTAACGATATGATTTAATTAGTAATGCACATGTATATGATGCACAAATACGCATTCATTAAATAAATCATAACGTTACTTATGCGCCACCTTTTAGATCGGATACGGATTTTTATTAGATAGCAGGTTTCCTTGCGGTGGTTCTTAGCTATGTTTAATAAATATTGGTTAGGTCGTTTGAAAACTATCAGCTCTTTTCCAAGATGATGTATAGACATATTATTTACATTATTATTTAACATATAGATTTGGTGGAGGAAACGGGAAGTTCTTATTATGTTTCATATTATAGCGTTGGGGTTTTTTAAATTTTTAATTTTCTTTGATATTACTTAGCATTATTAGAATGATCCATTGAGTAATTTTTTTTTAATGTTAACGTAATCCAACAATTATGATCCCGGTAACAGATAGCGCGTGTGGAAACAAATGTTATGTTATATTTAACGAATATAATATAATATAAATGGTATATAATATTTGCACTTAAGACTAAGTGTTAATTGTGTTAATGACGGATAATTGGAGGTTTGACTTAATTATTCCAACTAGAAGAGTAAACAACTTATTTTAAAATTTCTTTTTAATAAACTCAATTGTTTTGCCACAATTTCAGATCAGATATCTGTAGATTACAAAAGCATGCGTTTAAATATACCCGATATACATATAGAACATTTGTATATACTCTACCAGTCATTTTGGTACATATATCCATGTAAAGAAGTAAAATAAACAGTTCCACACTGAAAAATGAAAGTTTATACAAAGAATATTTAAGCAATTAACTAAATTTATTTGTATTTTAAAGTTTAGGGAATTTCCTGAAAGAAAATAGAGCTATTGGTCTTGTACCAAAGTCAAAATTTCGCAAAAATTTCATCAAATGTCCATCGATCCTACCTAGTACATATCGGGAAAATTTATCATGGAAGAATGATTTTTAGGCGTTTTTACCTATCTATTTTTTGCTCGCGGTAGTGCACCTCGTGCTAAAATACCCCGTATCAAAATTTATTCAATTTAGCTACAGATAAAGACAGATTTAGAATTTCTTTATTGCCTGAATACTGATGGGAAGATTTAGTTTGCATGTCTCTAACCAAGGATCGTAATCAGGTGTATATCCTGATAAAGATATAATCATTCTTCAATATGGGAATCAGTCAAAACAGAACATTGTTTAGTCTTCGTTAACAATAAGTATGAAAATGCCGATCCACGAAGGTATATGTAGATCTGAAACAAGAATAAATATATTCGTTATATTTGGTGATATTGGGATATTTTTGTTGGGTAACGTATTTCCAAAAATCTTCTACGTTTTGTAAAATTATAATTTCATTTTTAATGCCTTTTGTTCTATATGAAATATGTTTGAAATTTTTTTGCCAATGTAATTCACACTTTGTTAAAAGGAAACGATATAAGTCTCACAATTTCTTTATTTTTTTCAAAATCTTGAAATCTTACCTCAAATTCTTCAATCACTTTTTTTCAAGACATCGCGACCAATCGATCAAAATTTTATTGTCGATCGCGATCGACTTGTTGGCCCCTGCAGATTATTCCTAAAATATAAACAAAAACCGAATAAAATGGTTTTATATTGCAAAATTTTTAACACTTTTCAGACATCTGTGTGACGGTCGGGAAAAATTTCTTCTTATACGTTTTACAGATTCTATCGTCATTTAGAATTTTGAGATATCCTAGTTTTGTGAGGCGGATACAAATTGTTTTGTATGGCACGATTACATAAGTTTATTTATAACATAATATTAACCTAAAAATATAAATTTATTTATATTCATTTGATCCTTTTTGAATGTTTTGTTTTAGTTGTGTGTGTGTTTGTTTGTTTTCTTTTTTTGTTTTTTTGTAAATGTTTATTTTACTGTGTTGAAATTATTGTGGGTATTACGGTTTTCATAGTTAAATAATTGTGGTAGTTGGTTTTTATGTTAAACAAATATACATGAGTTTTGTATCAAATTTTTGTGGTTCGTACAAAATTCTCTTTTATCAATTTTTACTAAAAATTTTGTAAAAGGTTTATCATGCATTTTCTAAAAAAAAAAAAGATTCGTTACGCAGGAGCTGCTTCAACTTAGCGAATTTCCTTAGAATACATAAATCACTCTCTAGCGGTTACAACTTTAGTCTGATCAAAATGAAATATTGTATATGATTTTAGCATTTGCAAGTCCAATTTTATTAATAAAAGACATACGTCGAGGGGAATGGGGGGGAGGTATAAAGAAAGAAGAAAACACAAAATATAAAGCATCTCTCTTAATATTAGAACAGTCGAAAAATACGTAAGAAATAATGTTGCAGAAAATCAAATTTGCTACAATTCACCACCTTATCATTCTTGCTCAAACTCTAATGTGTACAGAGATATTAAGGAATTTAATTTTCAAAATTAAACCGTCAATATTTCTGTAAATATTAGTATAACAGAAAAAATGATAAGAAACAAAATGACAGTAAAACTTAGTACCTACAACTTTACATCTTATAAATTTTCGGATTTTTCGAATATCAAGGGAGATATATCAAATGTTGTGTTTCCTCCTCCCTCTAAACCCCCCTTTCCCCGATTCCGATTTTACCCATTAACGAACTTGAACTTTTGAATATCAAAATCACCTCAAGTACCAAATTTCATTCCGATAAAATGAAAACTGTAACCGCTAGAGTGATTACAGTCACATATATATATATATATATATATATATATATATATATATATATATATATCCATAGATATATATATATATAAATTTTACAAATGGTGATTTTTGGCATCTATTAGGTAGGATCGATGGACATTTGAAGAAATTTTTGCGAAATTTTGACTTCGATACGGGACCAATAGCTCTATTTCCTTTCAGGAAATTTGCTAAAAAACGGAATAATTTAAACTAAAATAAATTCTTGAACACGTCAACAATCGACATCTTCAAGATTATTGTAGTGATGTCGCGAAAGAAACGAGAATAAGTCAACGAGAGACGAGACGAAATTTGGAATCCTGATTTGCGATAAATGTTCGAGAAACCGACGATGCCCGCCCAGGGCAGCATCAACAATTTATCTATCTATCTATCCATGAGATTGATATATTCGAAAAATAAAAACATGAAATGCACATACAGAGGATACTCTTACCATAAAATGTTTGAAAAGACTTGCAATGAATGCGCGATAATAAACTTTTTTAATTCAAAGTATTAATTTTGTTAGATAATTCTTTCTTTCAAATAAATATATCCACTTAATTAAAGATACAAAAATGAAGTGAGGAAAGATACATTTATATGAAAGAGCTATGATATCATCACACATAGATGCACATCACTTCACTTCCATTGAAAAGAGTATTGTAGTGTTATATACAAATAATATTTCTCGAACTTATTTGCGTTAACGTTATCATTATCTCTACGTACAGCCTACAACCTATTATGTCCATATAAGTTATGCATTCGACCCCAACAATCATTGTTGAGTTTTCATCGAATCTTTATCTTTTGAGATCTGATGATTCCGTAAATACCATTTTTAAGTCGGTGGATCTGTATGTAGATAGTATCTGTGAACATGATATCGCTAGGACGAAAAGAACTAGAAAATTCTAATTTCATAATCCCGCATTGTATCACAAAAGCTTTTAAAATCCCATTTTGGGTTAAAAATCCCTTGTAGGACAATCGAGCATTGGATGACGACCTGGAAAGATAATTTTTTTCCCTTTATATAGGCGTATTAATTTATAAATTAAAAATTAGTTAATAAATTATTTAAAAGACTATTATTAATCATTCCTTACATATTATCAAAAAAAGTCCTCCGTCGCGTCTGTCTGTCTGTTCGCGATAAACTCAAAAACTACTGCACCGATTTTCATGCTGTTTTCACCAATGGATAGAGTAGTTATCGAGGAAGGTTTTAGTATATAATTTGTCAAGTTTTTGTATACATTGGTCCTTACATATTATAAAAATGATTCATGAGGAAGGTATAGTTGCATAATTTATTGATGTATAGGTGTATAATTTATCAGTCCTTGACGGGAGAAAATATTATGTTACTTGGTTATAAGGGAATTACAAAATTTTTGCGGGCGAAGCCGCAACGGGTAATGTTAGTAGAGTATAAAGCTTGTTTTTTTAAAATACACCCAATCTGGAATACTGTATAATGTATCTATTGCTGTCTAAATTTAATGTACTATAATACAATAATATATGGTTTACTTTGTCACATTTAAACAAACAGTATTGTATAATAGCATAAATAACTATTATATTATACTTATCAATCTCTAACTGCAATCATTTATATATAGTTGCATCTTACTCGTGCATGTATACATCATCGTGATTGTCCGTCCTCTGTCGTGTGAGTGTAACATCATATCATAGTGTAGGTGTAACCAAGTACATTATATCATCGCATACTAAGCATAGACAGTGATAGATGCACTACACAATGTTGCTATTGGGTCTATTTTAATTTACGTAGTATATATTATGTTTTGAATTATATAAACAAATATATAAACATATTCATATAAAAATGTTGACATTATCACGACGATCACCCGCGTGACCGTCAATGTCTCTACTGCAAATAATAATAATCTTACAAATCTGACTAATTAAATAACTTAAATAGTAATTTTAAAAAAGTTAGACAAAATATTTGCCCATAGTACTTTGAGCTAAATATTCTGAAATCATTAGAATCATTTTAAAATAGTTATATGCTTGAAATTGTTTTTAAATAAAATCCATTCAAACATAAAATACAATATATAACCTAAACTTCGGGAACATGGGATAAAATGGCACACTAAAAACACGTCTAATTGGCGAACGCGGATAAAAAAGCACGCTGATGCACGTTTTTGAGTGATAAAACAATGGAAGTAAAGACTAGCTTAAAGTTAATAGAAAAAGAAAAAAATTAATTAAATATAAAAGAAGGATTAATTAATATTACGACATATATAACGGCAAACCCAACTCAAGAAATAAAATAAATAATATACTATACACATTTATATCCTAATAATTTTCTTGAATATCTTCTGTTCGATGTTCGATGGCCTCCCTCGTCCCTAAAATTAGTATACCCTAAATAGGATCGTTATAGTTTTACATGAATGTTGATTTTATGTCAATGGGTCAAGTTTGGTTTTAAAAGTACAGTATTTGAAAAATAACATGGTAGATATATGTTTTGTATATTCAGTTCATGTACTAATGTCCACAAAAGTAGCGCTCATTTTCCATAATTTTATAATTAATTTGTGCCTTATTTATATGATTTTTGAAAAAATTCTTCGGATAAAACTTGTTAATTACAAATATACTGACAACTTTTACTCGAACCATTTTCCTAATTAGCGAATGGATAAGGTACAAACTAACTAAAAATAGTACATTTCACAACAAGGTTGCGAAAAGTACAGATATGTCAACGTGTTTTCCCCTTCGTGTATAGTATATTTATATATATATATATATATATATATATATATATATATATATATATATATATATATACAAAAACAAATTTCCTTTATATTGCAAGTTTATTTCCTAGTTACTTTTGTTTTTTCTTTGCTTTCCCTATTTTTTTTTGACTTGTTAAAGTACCGGATTTACTGTCTGATAAACGACATAATTTATAAAATTTCCGGTCTTTTCTTATATACTTACAGAATAGAACGGTTACTCGGTGTTTGTGTTGTTAATACGAGAGACAAGAAGAAACTGTTTTTATGTTTATCGAAGTTTTTTTTTACTAGAAATATTTATCAATTATAATATGCATTAATATAACCTACATTTTCAAGGAAAACAGTGAGCGGTTTCTACTGCAGTGACCGGTAGATTTAATATTAGTCATTTAAGTGACAAATATTTGGTGTGTTTTTGAGCGAATTAAGTTCGTAGTAAACTAAGAAGTCAGTCTACAAACCAGTCCAAGTGGCTGAGCGGTCTAAGACGTTATGTTTGCGCAGTATGCCTACTTTGAAACTGGAAGGTTATGGGTTTGAATCCCGACATCGGCAGTTTGTCAATTATTAAGAAGAAATAAAAGGGGCGGTTAATTGACTTAACTGTCGGCGTATGGACAAGCACGAAGTAACCGGCTTTGCTTTAGAAGATTTTCTGCAGTTTCCTTCACGAACTCCAGATGAATATCGGCATAGTTCCCATTATAGCCAGGTGCAGCCACATATTCTACCAATTCCTAGTCTACTCACAAATTCCACCCCACCCAGATCATCAAATTCCTCCGAGAATTGAGACTGGTTGAGGAGCTCTGAGGCAAGCCTTAACATATTGGTCGCAGTGAATAATAACCTCCAAGTAATAATAATAATAAAGTAACAAACCTATAAGACCTCCTTCTCATACACATTGCTTAATGTATACATATGTACTCTCTCATACTCGTTATGAATATTATTCACTATTTTGAAAAATATGTTTGTTTATCAAACCTATAAGACCTCCTTCTCATACACATTGCTTAATGTATACACATGTACTCTCTCATACTCGTGGGAGATCTATTATACGAAGAAGTAAACTTAGCGGGCTGTATACACAACATCTATAACGACACTATACAAATATGATTTTATATGGAGAGTGAAATGAAATTTCAGTTTAGACCGTCACGTTTTTTATGTAACGATCGGCTGTGTAACAGTCGGCAATCATCGGTAGGTATTCGTGTTTTAAATGGGAATTTAACATTGTATATGAATATTCTGCTCTTGTATATAGGAAATGTTTTCACATCATGCCTACATCCCGGACCCAAGACTTTTTTTTACTATATATTTTCATTAATCTACTAATTACTAAGTATTTATTGTCTGCTGTTTAATATACATACACACCTTATTAGATGTTAAGATAACGTTTTTTAAATAGTAAAAAATGCCATAATATTTTTAAATTGCTTAATTATGTGCGAATTAGAGATTAGCCATGTTATTAATGTGCAAAATTTATGGGTGTGGTAATGTAGAAGTTATTCTCTGCATGGTTATTAAAACAACAAATGAAGTAACGAATAAAACAACGAACTATAAAATTTTTCATTGCATATAATTATTGTTAAGTAAAAAATCTTATAAAATATAAATATGTCGTAGCCACATATATAAAGGAGGCCATAATACAATGTCACTAGTAAAATTATAATTTGGTCATCACGTTGTAAATGTTTTATTATGTTCGTTCACTCGTAAACCCACTTTTCTGAAAGTAATTTAACCATGACAAACGTGGCCAAAAAGTTTGTCTGGCGGTAAATACAAAAAATTCAAAATACTCAAGGGTATATGTGAGTATTGAAGTGAGAGACTGTACTCACTTTCACATAAACACATACTATTACAGTTCATAACATAGGTTGTGATAACTGCGCAGCTTTTATGTAAAACAGATATCAATTAAATATTTTTAAATAATCGGTAAAAAAACAATTTCATTGGATACTAAGTATTAGTTCTTTAGAAAATTACCTAAGAAAATTTCTTAAGATATATATACATGTATATATATATATATATATATATATATATATATATATATATATATATATATATATATACGACATATATATACATATATATATAGACGCTATATCCGAGTTGAAATTGCAAAAAACACGCAAGATGCACAGGTGGGGTGGGAGGAAACAAAATAATTCATCTTATGTCATTAATGTTCAATATAATGTTTTGTTTTACCGAATAAGTAACATGGTTGGTTGATATAGCCGATTAATTTCTATAGAACATGAATTTGATGCTGCTGGAGATATTAGTGAGGCTCGGGAAGTTTGTGCCGGACGCTTTTGGAATTCCATTGCAAAAATCGAGGGCAGGCATGAATCCACCGTCAGAATTTAAATAATATTTTGAATTGTATATTAAATGTTAGCTTCTAAAAAAAATATAAAATTATTTTAAAATTTTGTTGATTGTCATTTCCATAGAAACAATACTTCTAAAAAATAACTATATAATTATTTTATTAAAATTTTGTTTCAATTTTGAAATGTCAACTTTGATTGTAAATTCCATAGAAACTATAAACTATACTAGCACACTATAAATCGTTATATATAAGTTAGAAATATGCAAATTTGTATTTTGGCGATTAATAAATTTGAATGTTTTATAAATGAATTAATGTTAGCGCTATCAAAGCAGAATATTTCAAAATTAAATAAATTTTCGTAACATAGTAATATATATCACGCGTCGGAGCTGACACGCACAATTTTTTTATTTGACGTGTAATTTTTGCATACTTTTATTTAAAAATTTAAAAATTTGTTTTATTTGTATATCATATTATAGAAAGATATATGTATTTTGGGATATAAAAGGTATTGCAGTTCTATGAATATGTTTAACCCACTCTCATTACATGTTTCTTCGGTACTGACCTCACCAAGCCAGCATTATTTACACAACAAAAACACTACTGAGTACCCCAACTTTTTATTTCTTTATGAAGCATTGTGTAGTTATTATAGTAAATAATATTTAACATTCATTCTTTATTAGCAATATATATATACATATATATATATATATACATATACATATATATATATATATATATATATATATATATATATATATATATATTATATTTCTGAAGTGATTTGTTTATTAATATTTGTCCAAATTCTTTTTCGAATACGTATGACAAACTGTAGAAGACTATAGCGTATACTCCGACAAATTTCATTGTCATTGAATTTATTAATTAAATTAAATACTTATATGAAAAAATTAACTCGTCAACCAGGAATCGAACCTCGGACCTCTGGATAACTAGCCCAGTGTGCTTGCCTGTACACCAAAGACGATTGTGATGTGACAGCCAACTTTTTCATATTATTCTAATTTTTGTTTTATTTATTAGATAGTATTTACTTCTTTCTGAAGTGATTTGTTTATTAATATTTGTTTGTTTGTGTATACTTTCGTGTCCACATAACGTTGTTTGTCCAAATTCTTTTTCGAATACGTATGACAAACTGTAGAAGACTATAGCGTATACTCCGACAAATTTCATTGTCATTGAATTTATTAATTAAATTAAATACTTATATGAAAAAATTAACTCGTCAACCAGGAATCGAACCTCGGACCTCTGGATAACTACATTAATAAATTCAATGACAATGAAATTTGTCGGAGTATACGCTATAGTCTTCTACAGTTTGTCATACGTATTCGAAAAAGAATTTGGACAAACAACGTTATGTGGACACGAAAGTATACACAAACAAACAAATATTAATAAACAAATCACTTCAGAAAGAAGTAAATACTATCTAATAAATAAAACAAAAATTAGAATAATATGAAAAAGTTGGCTGTCACATCACAATCGTCTTTGGTGTACAGGCAAGCACACTGGGCTAGTTATCCAGAGGTCCGAGGTTCGATTCCTGGTTGACGAGTTAATTTTTTCATATAAGTATTTAATTTAATTAATAAATTCAATGACAATGAAATTTGTCGGAGTATACGCTATAGTCTTCTACAGTTTGTCATACGTATTCGAAAAAGAATTTGGACAAACAACGTTATGTGGACACGAAAGTATACACAA
Source organism: Nineta flava (assembly GCA_963920215.1). NCBI lineage: Eukaryota > Metazoa > Arthropoda > Insecta > Neuroptera > Chrysopidae > Nineta > Nineta flava. The sequence continues at coordinate 27,606,888 of OY986045.1, forward strand.
ACAAACAAATATTAATAAACAAATCACTTCAGAAAGAAGTAAATACTATCTAATAAATAAAACAAAAATTAGAATAATATGAAAAAGTTGGCTGTCACATCACAATCGTCTTTGGTGTACAGGCAAGCACACTGGGCTAGTTATCCAGAGGTCCGAGGTTCGATTCCTGGTTGACGAGTTAATTTTTTCATATAAGTATTTAATTTAATTAATAAATTCAATGACAATGAAATTTGTCGGAGTATACGCTATAGTCTTCTACAGTTTGTCATACGTATTCGAAAAAGAATTTGGACAAACAACGTTATGTGGACACGAAAGTATACACAAACAAACAAATATTAATAAACAAATCACTTCAGAAAGAAGTAAATACTATCTAATAAATAAAACAAAAATTAGAATAATATGAAAAAGTTGGCTGTCACATCACAATCGTCTTTGGTGTACAGGCAAGCACACTGGGCTAGTTATCCAGAGGTCCGAGGTTCGATTCCTGGTTGACGAGTTAATTTTTTCATATAAGTATTTAATTTAATTAATAAATTCAATGACAATGAAATTTGTCGGAGTATACGCTATAGTCTTCTACAGTTTGTCATACGTATTCGAAAAAGAATTTGGACAAACAACGTTATGTGGACACGAAAGTATACACAAACAAACAAATATTAATAAACAAATCACTTCAGAAAGAAGTAAATACTATCTAATAAATAAAACAAAAATTAGAATAATATGAAAAAGTTGGCTGTCACATCACAATCGTCTTTGGTGTACAGGCAAGCACACTGGGCTAGTTATCCAGAGGTCCGAGGTTCGATTCCTGGTTGACGAGTTAATTTTTTCATATAAGTATTTAATTTAATTAATAAATTCAATGACAATGAAATTTGTCGGAGTATACGCTATAGTCTTCTACAGTTTGTCATACGTATTCGAAAAAGAATTTGGACAAACAACGTTATGTGGACACGAAAGTATACACAAACAAACAAATATTAATAAACAAATCACTTCAGAAAGAAGTAAATACTATCTAATAAATAAAACAAAAATTAGAATAATATGAAAAAGTTGGCTGTCACATCACAATCGTCTTTGGTGTACAGGCAAGCACACTGGGCTAGTTATCCAGAGGTCCGAGGTTCGATTCCTGGTTGACGAGTTAATTTTTTCATATAAGTATTTAATTTAATTAATAAATTCAATGACAATGAAATTTGTCGGAGTATACGCTATAGTCTTCTACAGTTTGTCATACGTATTCGAAAAAGAATTTGGACAAACAACGTTATGTGGACACGAAAGTATACACAAACAAACAAATATTAATAAACAAATCACTTCAGAAAGAAGTAAATACTATCTAATAAATAAAACAAAAATTAGAATAATATGAAAAAGTTGGCTGTCACATCACAATCGTCTTTGGTGTACAGGCAAGCACACTGGGCTAGTTATCCAGAGGTCCGAGGTTCGATTCCTGGTTGACGAGTTAATTTTTTCATATAAGTATTTAATTTAATTAATAAATTCAATGACAATGAAATTTGTCGGAGTATACGCTATAGTCTTCTACAGTTTGTCATACGTATTCGAAAAAGAATTTGGACAAACAACGTTATGTGGACACGAAAGTATACACAAACAAACAAATATTAATAAACAAATCACTTCAGAAAGAAGTAAATACTATCTAATAAATAAAACAAAAATTAGAATAATATGAAAAAGTTGGCTGTCACATCACAATCGTCTTTGGTGTACAGGCAAGCACACTGGGCTAGTTATCCAGAGGTCCGAGGTTCGATTCCTGGTTGACGAGTTAATTTTTTCATATAAGTATTTAATTTAATTAATAAATTCAATGACAATGAAATTTGTCGGAGTATACGCTATAGTCTTCTACAGTTTGTCATACGTATTCGAAAAAGAATTTGGACAAACAACGTTATGTGGACACGAAAGTATACACAAACAAACAAATATTAATAAACAAATCACTTCAGAAAGAAGTAAATACTATCTAATAAATAAAACAAAAATTAGAATAATATGAAAAAGTTGGCTGTCACATCACAATCGTCTTTGGTGTACAGGCAAGCACACTGGGCTAGTTATCCAGAGGTCCGAGGTTCGATTCCTGGTTGACGAGTTAATTTTTTCATATAAGTATTTAATTTAATTAATAAATTCAATGACAATGAAATTTGTCGGAGTATACGCTATAGTCTTCTACAGTTTGTCATACGTATTCGAAAAAGAATTTGGACAAACAACGTTATGTGGACACGAAAGTATACACAAACAAACAAATATTAATAAACAAATCACTTCAGAAAGAAGTAAATACTATCTAATAAATAAAACAAAAATTAGAATAATATGAAAAAGTTGGCTGTCACATCACAATCGTCTTTGGTGTACAGGCAAGCACACTGGGCTAGTTATCCAGAGGTCCGAGGTTCGATTCCTGGTTGACGAGTTAATTTTTTCATATAAGTATTTAATTTAATTAATAAATTCAATGACAATGAAATTTGTCGGAGTATACGCTATAGTCTTCTACAGTTTGTCATACGTATTCGAAAAAGAATTTGGACAAACAACGTTATGTGGACACGAAAGTATACACAAACAAACAAATATTAATAAACAAATCACTTCAGAAAGAAGTAAATACTATCTAATAAATAAAACAAAAATTAGAATAATATGAAAAAGTTGGCTGTCACATCACAATCGTCTTTGGTGTACAGGCAAGCACACTGGGCTAGTTATCCAGAGGTCCGAGGTTCGATTCCTGGTTGACGAGTTAATTTTTTCATATAAGTATTTAATTTAATTAATAAATTCAATGACAATGAAATTTGTCGGAGTATACGCTATAGTCTTCTACAGTTTGTCATACGTATTCGAAAAAGAATTTGGACAAACAACGTTATGTGGACACGAAAGTATACACAAACAAACAAATATTAATAAACAAATCACTTCAGAAAGAAGTAAATACTATCTAATAAATAAAACAAAAATTAGAATAATATGAAAAAGTTGGCTGTCACATCACAATCGTCTTTGGTGTACAGGCAAGCACACTGGGCTAGTTATCCAGAGGTCCGAGGTTCGATTCCTGGTTGACGAGTTAATTTTTTCATATAAGTATTTAATTTAATTAATAAATTCAATGACAATGAAATTTGTCGGAGTATACGCTATAGTCTTCTACAGTTTGTCATACGTATTCGAAAAAGAATTTGGACAAACAACGTTATGTGGACACGAAAGTATACACAAACAAACAAATATTAATAAACAAATCACTTCAGAAAGAAGTAAATACTATCTAATAAATAAAACAAAAATTAGAATAATATGAAAAAGTTGGCTGTCACATCACAATCGTCTTTGGTGTACAGGCAAGCACACTGGGCTAGTTATCCAGAGGTCCGAGGTTCGATTCCTGGTTGACGAGTTAATTTTTTCATATAAGTATTTAATTTAATTAATAAATTCAATGACAATGAAATTTGTCGGAGTATACGCTATAGTCTTCTACAGTTTGTCATACGTATTCGAAAAAGAATTTGGACAAACAACGTTATGTGGACACGAAAGTATACACAAACAAACAAATATTAATAAACAAATCACTTCAGAAAGAAGTAAATACTATCTAATAAATAAAACAAAAATTAGAATAATATGAAAAAGTTGGCTGTCACATCACAATCGTCTTTGGTGTACAGGCAAGCACACTGGGCTAGTTATCCAGAGGTCCGAGGTTCGATTCCTGGTTGGCGAGTTAATTTTTTCATATAAGTATTTAATTTAATTAATAAATTCAATGACAATGAAATTTGTCGGAGTATACGCTATAGTCTTCTACAGTTTGTCATACGTATTCGAAAAAGAATTTGGACAAACAACGTTATGTGGACACGAAAGTATACACAAACAAACAAATATTAATAAACAAATCACTTCAGAAAGAAGTAAATACTATCTAATAAATAAAACAAAAATTAGAATAATATGAAAAAGTTGGCTGTCACATCACAATCGTCTTTGGTGTACAGGCAAGCACACTGGGCTAGTTATCCAGAGGTCCGAGGTTCGATTCCTGGTTGACGAGTTAATTTTTTCATATAAGTATTTAATTTAATTAATAAATTCAATGACAATGAAATTTGTCGGAGTATACGCTATAGTCTTCTACAGTTTGTCATACGTATTCGAAAAAGAATTTGGACAAACAACGTTATGTGGACACGAAAGTATACACAAACAAACAAATATTAATATTCATTGTTGTCTTCTTAAGTTTATCTATTACTTCTAACAATTGAAAATTATTTTTTTGAATATCCCTTATAATTTGTATGTGGAATGTTTGAAAATAAATGATAGTATTCTATTAACGGTATGACATAAACCAACAATCCACACAAATTAAAAGAGAAATAAAACTAAAAAAACAAATAGAATTCCGACAAAAAAAAAGTTAAACCAACGGTTCTAATTTTCCTCAATTATTTGCTAAATAATATCCGAGTCGATTGTTGAAATCTACTCGGATATTTTCTAGCAGTTTAGGAGAAATATTCGCACAATTGTCAACAATTCTTTGCCTTAATTGCTCCAAATTTTCAAGCCTATTCCGCGAATAGATCTGTGTTTTGAGAAAACCCCACAAAAAAAGTCGTTAGGAGATCTGACTGGCCACTTGAAGTTTCCAAAACCACTCATAAAACGTTCCTGGAAAGTATTTTCCAGGAACAGCCAAACTATCTTGGCATTGTGTGCAGGACAATCATCTTGTTGGAGACAGATTCAGGTCTAAATTAGGAAGATAATTTAATGTTGCAAAATAAATTAATTTTAAACATTAAAAAAACATTGCTTTAAGGTAGAACCGAATCCTGGCTGTCTGGGTGGCGCTTTATTACTCAAACAATCGATAAGTTTTGAAGGGTACTCAAATCCTCAAGTCCCATCCCAAAATCAATTTCCCAAGAAGTTTCCTCTCCTTGTTAGTCGATTTCCAAAGATTACCAATTAAAATATACCGTGACTTTCACTATTTGTTAGTGGTTTCTATTGTATTTGTGGAAACGTTAAGGGGAATAACTAACCACATTTTAGTCCTTTTAGTTAGAATAATAATCTTACAATCGAAATTAAGTCATTTTGTGATGAGTTTATGTAATGAATAATGCTCAATAGAGTGTTGATCTCGCTGTGGTAGATGAACTATAATCCAGCTAGCATGATTTGAATAGGATTAAATTTACATTGGTTACATGATACAACTAAAATACACTAATTATGTTTATCCGAATATATCGTACGTATTTAGTTTGGAGTTAATAGTAAACCACCCAATAGCACAAACGAGAAAAAGTTTATGTACTTTTACTACAATACTTATTAGACAAGTGTAATGTTATATACCACAAGATTTGTGCACACAATGACCCAATAATATATAGAATTATGTACTTCCAATATACTCGTAAACAAGTTATAAATTAATATTAGAAATATTAATTTTTTTGCCAGGCTACTTTTTTTATTTTTATGTATTTCATTAAAGTCGACTAAATATTGAGGTCCAAGATTTAGTAGTAAGTACACGACAGTTTCAAAAGTATCCTGGAAACTTTTAATTTATATCTTAATTTAGACATTATATTATCGAATGATAATTAGTGAGAACTCTAAATTTAAAATTTATTATATTTTAAATTTAGTATATTATAATTTAGTTAATTTTCTATTTATTTTTATTTTTGTCTATTGATCTCGACTTTCTATCTTTTTCTAATTGTCAAAGAGTAAATTACGACTAGCTAATTTATATTATGATGACCAAATTGTAGTCGACATACGTATTTATAATACAAAAAACTTATTTAGGCAAAGGGGGCGAATTTGAAATTTAATCTTAATTTAGGTAAGAGTTTAAATTTTCAAAAGTAAATAAGAAACGGAAAGATTTAAGTTTACTATCGAGAGAGCTATATTTAAAGACTTAACGAGCTTAGTAATTTATTGAGAATTGAATCAAAATCTAAACTCCAAGCTTTATTATAACTAAACAAACCATTTTGATAGATAGGAAAAAATTAGTGAAGCTGAAATTTAATTTAATTCGATTTCTTTATTAAACCCAAATAAATCTCACTCTTAAACAAAATCCATTTTTTTTTCTTCCAAATCAATTTTATTTACTTCTCTTATTAAAACGAAAGCTTCATCCAGTCTGTTCACCCCTTTTTTCGGCAAAGACGATTAATTAGAGACAGGAAAGACAGTAGTTATGATAATTTTAAACAGCGAACTAAATAACATATGATGTTCCTTAATAGCTTATAATAATTTCGCTCCATTCACTCAACCGTTCGAGTGAATGGATTGATAGTGGTTAGCCGTAACCCTAACTCGTGGAAAATAAAGTGATTTTTGGAGTAATTAACAATTAAAGTAATTTCTTGATAAAATTCGTTGAAAAATTAGTAAACAAATAGCTTCAATTATTAATAACTTACTTGATAAGCAAAGTTATCTATTAATAAGTTTCTATTAAAAAAAAATTTTTAAAACAAGCTTTTTATTATAGTAAAACTAATTTGCTACAACTTTACTTCTTATGTGTTTTTCGATTTTTTTAATATTAAGAGAGGAGATATGCCAAATTTTGTGTTTCCTCCTCCCTCTAAACCCCCCTTTCCCCTTATCGATTCCTGCCATGTTTACCATAAAAATGCATTGTCATTGGAACTGAACCAACATGTAAAAATTCAACTCCGTAGGATAAGAGGAAGTGGTTCTAATTCACCTTGCAAGATTTGACCCGAACACACATACATACATACATACATACATACATACATTGCAACTTAAATAAAAGCTTGTAATAATAAAAATACTGAAAAGTTTTCAACTCAAGATTGTTTGTTTAAACTTCCGATTTTTTCAATTTAAAAAAAAAACGATTCCAATTTAAAAAAAAAAACACTATCCAGGAGTAATATTTTTTAGATTTTATCTGACACATTTCTGGACCCACTTTAACCTAAATACCTTTCCGTCAGAAACTTATGGAAATTCCACTGCGTAGTCTATAAAATACGATATTGTGGAAAACGACTACGTCATTAGTGTGTGAAGGCAACCTCGAATAAATAGATTATATTTGATGTACTGCATGAAAGTGTTGAAATGAAATATAATAATAATTTATTATTTTAACAGTGTTTTTTTTTTTGAACACAAGTTACTAACTAACTAACCCATATAAAAATTAACATTAAAGATTTTTAAATTTTATTATAGTTTTCTATTTAATACTGCAATAAAATAAAATCTTAATATCCAAACATACGAAAATAATTGTTACTTAAAATTATAAGATACTACTTGGATTGAACGTGTTTGATGATTCTTATTACTTTATATATTTCTATTATCGTTTAAAAAGTAACATTAAAAATGAAATCAATGATGTGGCCCATAAAGTTGAACTGCAATACCTTTTATATCCCAAAATACATATATCTTTCTATAATATGATATACAAATAAAACAAATTTTTAAATTTTTAAATAAAAGTATGCAAAAATTACACGTCAAATAAAAAAATTGTGCGTGTCAGCTCCGACGCGTGATATATATTACTATGTTACGAAAATTTATTTAATTTTGAAATATTCTGCTTTGATAGCGCTAACATTAATTCATTTATAAAACATTCAAATTTATTAATCGCCAAAATACAAATTTGCATATTTCTAACTTATATATAACGATTTATAGTGTGCTAGTATAGTTTATAGTTTCTATGGAATTTACAATCAAAGTTGACATTTCAAAATTGAAACAAAATTTTAATAAAATAATTATATAGTTATTTTTTAGAAGTATTGTTTCTATGGAAATGACAATCAACAAAATTTTAAAATAATTTTATATTTTTTTTAGAAGCTAACATTTAATATACAATTCAAAATATTATTTAAATTCTGACGGTGGATTCATGCCTGCCCTCGATTTTTGCAATGGAATTCCAAAAGCGTCCGGCACAAACTTCCCGAGCCTCACTAATATCTCCAGCAGCATCAAATTCATGTTCTATAGAAATTAATCGGCTATATCAACCAACCATGTTACTTATTCGGTAAAACAAAACATTATATTGAACATTAATGACATAAGATGAATTATTTTGTTTCCTCCCACCCCACCTGTGCATCTTGCGTGTTTTTTGCAATTTCAACTCGGATATAGCGTCGTTAGTTCTGTGGTCCCTTCAATGTCGTTATATCCGGTTTCAACTGTATTTTGTTAAATTTTAGGTCCTTCCTTTTAAACATAGACCTCTACAGAAATATAACTAACAGTTAGCACCTTACACTGTATTTTTCAGACCATGTGAACTATTTGATTGCGATGTTTACTATCAGTTAAATGTAACACAGATTTAAACTGCCAGAGAGGTTTACCGAGTGGTTGGAAAAAACCACCCTGAACCATATATAAAAAATATAATATAAACAATAAAAATAATATGGTAAAAGTATAATTATGAAATTGAATTCCGGTCTCCCGGATATTTCACCATACCATGTAAGGAAATACTGACATAATTTTGTTGTTTTTTTTTTAACCATATACAAAATACAAAAAGCCTTCTATTATTTTAAAGTTACATGTAAGAAATGAAAATAGTTAAAAATGAGTAGTACTATGTGTTTTAAAAATGAATACTTTCTACTTGAATTTTACTCAGGGGAGTAATTTTTAAATAAACTGTTCAATTCTGAATATACAAAAAAATGCATTAAACAAGGGCTGTGAATTTCCTTAGAATATATAAATCTCTAGCGGTCATAATTTTAGTGTAATCAAAATGAAATATCATATCTGATATGATTTTAGTATTTGCTAGGCCAATTTTATTACTAAATGGCATAGGTCAAGAGGAAAGGGGAGAATAGAGAAAGAAGAAAAAAATAAAATAAAATATCTCTCTTAATATCAGAATAATCGAAAAATGTATAAAGTTGTTGAAAATGATGCTACAATTCACTTTCCGATTATATTTCTCAAACTGTAAATATTCTCTTAAATTGTAAATATTTCTATAAATATTAGTGTAACAGAAAAATGATAAGAAACAAAATTACAGTAAAACTAAGTACCAACAACTTTACTCCTTATAATTTTTCCAATTTTTCTAATATTAAGGAAGATATGCCAAGTTTTGTATTCTTCTTTTAAACACCTCTATTCCTTGTCCGATTTTACCCATAAACGAACTTGGCCTTTTGAATACCAAAAGCGCTTCAAATACCAAATTTTATTCCAATCAGAATAAAGCTGTGACCGCTAGAGAGTCTACACACACATAAACTTATATATATGTTGATATATTGATATATATTTATATATATATATATATATATATATATATATATATATATATATATATATATATATATATAAATTTTAACGGTAGTGATTTTTAACTTCTAGTAGGTAGGTTCGATGGACATCGAAGAAATTTTCGACTAGAAAAGAACAGCCTTTTGTTATGATTTGGTTTTAAGCCAAAGATACAACTGAAAAATCCGATTTGAACGCCACGCAAATCAGAATGCTGGACTAAGTATGGAGAGTTTATTTTTAACTAGTGCCATTCATACTAGTTGAAAATATTATCGAACAAAATATTTTAATTGCCTAATTTCAAATATCATTCTGGTTTTTACGAGGTATGCATTTTTTCGAACGCAGGCGCGCATTTTACACAGGCTCGGATCCAGCGATCCGTCGAAAAAGGTTGTCGTCACAGCAACCCGAAAATCGGCCAAGTGTGAGTCGGATTATTAACTCCCTCATGATCGAGATAGTGCATTCCTACAAAGGAGATGTTTACAAAGTATATGACGCCCTGGCCAAGATTTTGTACAGTGTATAGTTCTACGTGGGCAAAGCCGTGGGGGCGAACACTAGTAAATTAATAAACCTGTAAAATGTTAGTTTGTTCGCTCACGAAAATTACAAAAGCAAATGTGTGTATGTTTACACATCACAGTGTCACATATAGACTCCCGATTTTGATGAAATTTTTCATCAAATCAATTCAATCAATCAATTTTGAAATTTCAAAGGATATCAAATTAAATTAAACGCTTGTATACATTTTACATTAAATAATTTTGTTTAGGTGCTTACTTAAATTACAAATTCAAGCTTACGTTTCTTTCTCGTGAAAACGTTGATAATTTCATCGATATCCAGGTTCACATCTTTGTGTATATTTAGGAGAGCTAGCCCCAATAATCTTACCTGTTCCATTGTATATGTGCATGCAACACACGCTTACTTTTAAATTAGTAGATGTTTATGTACTTTTAAATAGTAGATGACTATGCGCACCCAGCGAATAGTCATTCCTTTGTTCCAATACAAGTATTCATGTGCCAAAAATAAACAGATAGTATGTTGTCAAAAATGTGACATAACGTGTCAGCATATCTATCATTACTAAGTACTTCGCTGCATCCGAATCACGCACGATTCATTGTTTTTAATTTATTTAATTAAGGCGTTGGATAGTCTATTATTTAAGTCAATTAGAGTTGAGTGCATGCCCATCGTGCCCACAACGGTGAATCCGCGATTGATTTTACAAATAAGAGTACATAAATTCGTGATATTTCTGTAAATATACATACATACAGAAAATAAGTTTCTATTAAAAAAACATTTTTAAAGACAAGCTTTCTATAGAAAAACTAATTTTCTACAACTTTACTTCTAATGTGTTTTTCGATTTTATCAATATTAAAAGAGATATACTAAATTTTGTGTTTCCCCCTCCCTCTAAACCCCCCTTACCCCGTGCCGATTCCTGTCATGTTTACCATAAAAATGCATTGTCATCGGAACTGAACCCACATGTAAAAATTCAACTCCGTAGGATAAGAGAAAGTGGTTCTAATTCAGCTTGCAAAATTTCACCCGAACATACCTACATACATACATTGCAAATTTAAAAAATAGCTGCATTTCCTTTGGAGGAAATTCGCTAAAAAGCTTGTAAAATAGTAGATTAATTGTTGTAAATTTTATTTACAACAACTTTACTTAAGATGAATTTGCTTATTTAACCAGTATTAAGAGAACTATTTCAAACAAAATTAGATAAAATTTCTTCCATATCATAATGACGTTAATACCCTTTGATTGACACCTCACCGAAGTTGATATCATTTTTTGGTTCTGGAGATTTTGTGCACGAAAATATGTCCACGGCTTACAATGACACAGGTATCTTTCCAAAAATGATATTAATAAACTCCGGAAAACTTGTGAAATGGACAAAATTTTGTCAGATAATTATTTTTTTCTAAATTTGGTCAGTTTGAAATGTCAATTTTTTATATTTAAAATTTATAGACAAATAATTTATTTCCACGTATTTCTATAGAAACTATAAAATTTATGAATGATGTAGACCGGCAATAACTTATTCTGTACACTAAAACTGGGTTCTTTTTTGGCCTCCAGACGTCGTAAACAAAGAGGTCTGTTATCAATATTGGGAAGTTAATAAACTGGAATTTGATAATAAAAATTGAAAATTGTATTTATGAGTTCAGAAAGGCGATGAAATCAGGCGAAAAGAAATATCGTATTTTGTATATTTAATGATAGACATAATTAGCTTCAAAAAGGAGCTTTCATGAAATACCAAATATAAATCATTTATTTTATGGTAACTATTAATAACAGCCAATGTTTAAAACTACTAGTGTCGGTATAACGTCACTACACTTACATTAACGATCGATCATTGTCAAAATCTAGCCGTTTACATGATTGTAATAAAAATGTTTGGAAAGTACAATCAACCAATCTTTGGAATGTCTAGTAATTACAATAACTTTCGAAACATTCAATCCATAGTAAACTTTGGAATTTTTTTGTTCAGAATATAGAAATATATAATAGATTTAAATATTAACGAATGGCCAAATTGATGTAAATTTGAAATAATAACAAATTAAAAATATATTATTGATTTTGAAATAATATAATGACCTTCAGAGTGACATCATAACAATCGTCCAACAAAGCTTTATTCCGTAAATATACTATGATATATCAAATAAGGATACTTTGAGATGATCTGACGTTACATAAAGGCACTCTTTATGTAACGTCAGATCATCTCAAAGTATCCTTATTTGATAAGGATAGACGTCACACGTCACACCGTCTTAGACGCTCACACGGTTTCAGCGCGCTCAATCGTCGTTTTCAGCGTTCGACCTTGCGCTGTGAGTGTCAAAAAATCACGCTTGATAAATACTATTTATCAAAACCAAATTTTTGTCATATTTATTAAAGTACTTAAAATTAAAATCGTTGACAAATCAGTAAAATTTGCTAACTATTTACCCTGATTATTTTCGATCGATTTAAATAATTCAGAACCTGGTAAACCGTATACAATTTCTGTTACTTCCGACGAAATAAAACGTCGCCATGTTGATACAAACTAACGCTCACAACGTCCAAAACGAACATATTTTCTAATCGATTCTAAGCGTTCGTAGGCCAACATGAACACCAATAATTTGTGCTTATAAGCGTGAGTGCTCAAAGCGTGTGAGCGTCCAAGACGAATGCACCCAAAACATAAAGAGTATATTCGTTTTGGACACTTACTTTTAGTGTTATAAAGCGCTGTTAGTGTTCGTCTCGACTGTGTATGCTTGACAAAGCTAATGGTTGAGTTCCATGATAGATACCACGCTCACACACATTTCGGTAAGGCAACAAAAGCGTTAAATCAGCGCTAAATCGTACTCACTTCCAAAACGATTACTGTATAAGCATTTGTTCATTTACCATGTGTACAGTGTACCCATTTTGAGTATTGATGTCAATTGACGCTTACACTTATTTATAATGCCCAAACGAACGGCATTTTCAAGAGTAAAGTAAGCGTTCAAAAGTCAAAACGAACGCAATTAAATTGCGCATATAAGCGTGAGTGCTGAAAGCGTAGAAGCGCCCGAAACGAATACACCCAAAATGTTATCAGTTAATTTCTTGCTTTGATTATTTCAGTTCAGTCAAATCTGTATAAGTGAAAACTCAAAGAGACGGCATTATTTTGTCTGGCTTGCAAATGTTTTTTTTTCTCAATTAGTTTTTCACTATAAATGTCCAAAAGTGGTTTTTGTATAAAACTGAATAATTAAGTTCTAGCCAGGGCTTTAGGCACCGTTTAGTGGATATTTTATGTATTTAAAAATCCTATTTTCTTTAGGAAACGTTAAAATTAGTTAAATATTATTTGAAATTTTTGCTTGAGTTTCCGTTATTTTGTGTAAGTAATGTGTAATCCTTAATTTTTTTTAATATTTTGACTTTGATATTGGTTTCGATATTGTTATTTTATATAAATTCAATAAAATATTTTTCCCTATTTTTTTGACAAAAATTCGAAACGGATTTTATGGAAATCTGGAATTTGAAAACTGGTTTTTCGAAAAGTAGGTTTTTGTACAAACCCAAAGCTAGGCAAAAGAATGCTTGACGGTGTTTATCATATTTACCACAATCATATTGACGTCACAAATCATGAACGGTGGAATTTAAATTACGAACACAAAATGTATATAAACCGATGTAAAATACTTCACAGTATTCAATATTTGTATTTCAATGTTTGAAATACAAAAACAAACAACAAAGCATCATAAATGAATTTGAAAAATATTTTTTTAAGTGTTGTTGTATGCTTTTGATGTTTCCGGCCAAAACTATAAAAACGCAACACTTATAAAACCATTTCGGTGAACATAGCATTGTATTGTATTCGATGCTGAAAATCAATATTTTTTATGGAGATTTTACCAAATCTCCATGTTTTAAGGTTGTCGGAATCCTGATACCAAAAAACCGTATATACAAGGCCACGGCCTACGTATAAGCTTAAAAGCCTGACTTGCCTTATCAAAAAGCTTTATCGAAAATATTAACATAAAATTCTTGAAACGATAATTTTCGAGCTATTTAAAAGTTGGCAGTACTGCACTTGTCAACCAAACTGTCAAACAAAAAAAAATCATCTACCTAAACAGACTTTTCAAAACATTAAAATCATGCTAGGGTTGGTAACACTAATCTCTGTACTCCGAATAGTTACTCCACCAAGGATTCCTAATTAGTAAAATTAATTTTAGCATACGTATAGACCTGCGTATTGGCTCTTCCCGTTTTCTGGAACCAAAATATGTTGATGGATAGTAGAGAAACTTTTTTTAAAGTTTAAGTAGCGACGAAAATTTTATCCATGTTGGATCAAAGCAATTTAATTTTAATTTCAATCAAATTTCAAATTCGCCCCCTTTACCTAGATCAGTTTTTTTGAATTATAAATACGTATTTCGACTGCAATGTAGTCATCATCAATATAAATAAGTTAGTCGTAATTTACTCTTTGACAATTAGAAATAGATAGAAAGTCGAGATCAATAGACAAAAATAAAAATAAATAGAAAATTAACTAAATTAAAATATACTAAATTTAAAATATAATAAATTTTATATTATATTGAAATTACTCTTGTTAAAATTTCTTTCATTCACTTCATAAAATTTCCTTAATTTATACTGATGATCACTACTTTATAGTCGAAATACGTATTTATAATACAAAAAAACTGATCTAGGTAAAGGGGGCGAATTTGAAATTTTATTTAACCTAGAGTTCTCACTAATTATCCTTCGATAATATAATGTTTGATTCCAATCCTTTTTAACGATATGTTAACATTAATTTTATGTAAGTTTATGAAATAATTACATTAATTTTTACGGTTTTAATTTATATAAATAATTGTAAATTTGGATATTTACCAAAAAATTCTTTTGCTTTGAAAATGACACAACAAGTGTCAAAATATTGGAAATCAAGTTTAATTATATACATTTATAAAAAAATACATGAAATTAATAGATGGTTTGAGTTTTCTTAATTATCCGAAATAAAAAAGAATTTTTCAATCAACAATCACCATTTTTATTAATTTACATATTATATAAAAAAAAACAAGGGTGTGATATGGTTAAATGTACAAAATATCAATATAAACAATTTAAAGAAATTAGTTTACATAATTTAAAAGAAACGGCGAATTATTTGCAAGAACAAATTATTTTCTAGTCACAAACTTTCAAATATGCTTATGATAGGTACAAATGGCGTCAAAAGTTTATATTATTTTATAAAATTTTATAGTTGAATTGTTCCTTTAGTTGAATTGTTCAATAGAAATATAGAACTCTCATTCGAAAATATTTTTCAAAAACCGTTATCAAAGAGTACCTACCTGATTTAATTTTTACTTTTATCAATCAGCGATTTCTTTATACATTCAAAAACACACACACACACATATATATATATATATATATATATATATATATATATATATGTCGGAATCGTACGTTTATCAAAGGGATAAATGTGTTTTTTTTATTTATGGATACGCCTGTTCGAACATTTCTCTACATCTATAATATGTTTACAGTTTTACACTTTTATTTATAAGTACAAAGAAACTATTTTTAAGAAAAGGTTTATTTTATTACAGTATGTCTGACATAAAGAATCCTCCAGACATAGAGGTCCGGAAATTAGATATTATCAATACTTATATATTCTTAGAATAAAATAAATTGTCTAAAAGTGCAATAAAGAATAATTGCTTTAAGATTTATCAATTAACATAGTAAGTGTTCAGCTGAAGGGGGCATGTTTGACCTCTACTTAGACGCAAATTGTACGGTACGGATGTAATAAACCAATTTTTGTGATATACCTTAGATGGTACATAAATATGATGTAGTAATAGGATGACCCCTTTCCAATATTTTTACAAACATCAAGGAAGGGAGATGAGTTTCAAAAAGGAAGGACGATGTCAGCCCTGACAGGGCAGTAACACATGACAGACCGTATCGTGCAGTTGCGTATTAGTATCAACTGAACTCTGCTGAAAGTTACATGAAAATAGCATCACATGGAAATAGTGTTTGGATTGTTGGTAGCCCTTTTGGACTAGTATAATTAATTATGTTTATTGATGAGATAACCGTGGTATGGCATTTGTTAGTATTATTCGTGTTGTATCTGTAATGTTAACTGGAGCTAACTTACTGTGTCGTAGGTTGAACTAATAGTAATTACTGATTGTGAAAGTGCGGGACACCGGGTATTATTGTAGACTAGTGCGTGTTTGTGAAAATGCATTTTTCAGTGTGCTATTGGAAAATTGGTAAGTGTTTGTATTTTATAAAAACAACAATGCCTGACAACATATATACTGGTTCAAACGACCATGCTCCCAATTATGCAACTCCGACATATATATATATATATATATATATATATATATATATATATATACATATATATATATATATACATATATATATATATATACATATATATACACATATATATATATATGTGTGTGTGTTTTTGAATGAATCTATCTGTATATATATATATATATATATATATATATATATATATATATATATAATACATATATATCGACAGATAGATTGTAGAGGCTGCCCTGGACAGGCTACACTTCGACTATAAGGTCCATTGTGATGCCTAAGGATGTGAGAATATGAGTGGAGTGGAAGAAATTTTTTGTATAGACTAGGAATTGGTAGGATATAATAGGAACTATGCCGATATTCATCTGGAGTTCGTGAAGGAAACTGCAGAAAACCTTCTGAAGCATAGCCGTTCTTGTCCATACGCTGACATTTTAGTCAATTAACCGCCCATTTTTTTCCTAATAATTGACAAACTGCCGATGTCGGGATTCAAACCCATAACCTCCTAATTTCCAAGTATGAAGACATAAGCCTTAAACCGCTCGGCCACTTGGACTGGTATATATATATATATATATATATATATATATATTCTTCTTAAGTAAATACAAAAAATTATAGAGCTCAAAACTACACTTTTATGAAAAAAGTCCCTTTGAACATGTTGTGACGTTTATGAAGAATATTCATTATCGAAATATGAGAATGAGTTTCTTTTCTAAAAAAAGAAGTAAGCCAGTGGTTTTCTTCTATCCTCTCTTCTATATAAACTAATTTTAGCGCAGTTCTGGTGCAACCGTTTCGAAGTCTTCTTAAGTATAATGCGTTGTGTAATATGTGTCAAATACATCTCTAATAGAAATTTTTACAGCTAAAACCGTAAACCCAAAAAATACGGGTGGTGAGTGCAAAAATTAACTCACCGTAGAGATGCCACAATCTAAATTGGCGCAGCAACGATTTTTCTTTAATGATTTCATATGGAATGACTATATATATATATATATATATATATATATATATATATATATATATATATATATATATATATATATATTAATGCAAAAGATATTTTCTAAATTTAAAAAAAAATTGATCAAGTATAAACTGTAAAAACAATACTTTTCAATAACAATGCGATTAAGTTCGCATGTGTATCGAAACTTTCTTCCGTAAAAATATCTTCGAAATAGGCCCTTAATAATTGTGAACTTACTCTAAGGGAACACTCGATATATTTGATATATGGATATAAGGTAGATACCCACATGATCGTTAGCATAGCCATAATATTAACTAACAAAACAATGGCGTGATATATAATAATCACTGTTGTTTTGTGTATTGTGTATTATGTACCCACCTAACATGCAATCTTACGTGTGTCAAACTTTTTATTTAAAATAAAAATAAAAATATATTATTTATTCGTAATATAGATTTATTTGAAAGTGATATTCAGAGAACGAAATTTACAATTAGTTTTTAACTTTTGATTGGAATGTAATAAATATAGTATATGAGATATAATGGTTGGGGAGCTCCCAAATTATTATCTGCTCGTGCTACAGCCGCTAATAATAATTCGTTTATTTACGTTTCTAGCATGGTAGAATTGGAGTCTACAACTTCAGCGATTTTTTTTTATATATAATCAAAACCATCTACATGAAAAAAATCATGAAAATGTAAGAGATAGACGTGCTAATTGCATATATAATTTATATTTTTTTTAATAAAAACAGGTAAAAATAATAGCTTACTGCGTTAATAGCTTCAATAGCCCGGTGTATACTGAATTTATGAAAAAAGTTTCAAACAAGAGTTTTTTATTTTTAAAAAAGGAACATTTTTTGGTTTTTTTTTTATCTCTAACGGTTTTAATGATAAATACTTTCCTCCCTGGCAGAAGGAAGCACGGTCCAATTTTGCCTATTCACGAACTTGAATAGATAAAATTTCAGCTCGTTATCTTTTTGCTTTTGAGCTATCGTGTTTACGGACAGACGGGCGGAAATGAACCAATTTAGTTATATTACGAGCACCTTTACTAAAAATTTCTTTCTGGGATCCATATTTTCAATAGTTACAAAATCGGGGCTATGCTTAATATACCCCTGTATGTATTATATATACCGGGTGTAATTGAGTTTATAAAAAATTAATATACATGAAGTTCTCATCTGGCAGATTGCATTACGTACATACATCACAAGTCATAGTTTTATATATAAGTTAATCTTAGTAAAAGATTACTTTAAAAAAATAAATTTTTATTTAAAAGAAAATTAAATTATAATAAATTTATTTAAGTATAATATTACTTCAAAGTTAGAGTTACAAGAATTAAATATTTTAATTATTTTAATTATTTAGCTATGACTGTTAGCCAACAGGAACTTGCCACGAACGTATGTCAAAATGGAATAAGTCTGCCGTTGATTTGTACGTTTATATACTAATTGAATGATCCTTTCTTTATCTGTTTGAATCGTTTATTTTGGTACTAATGGAATGTTGATAAATGTAACCTCGTATATGTTGCTTATTTTCAGTTATCATTCTAGAGACCATACTGGGACACATAATTTATATGTACGTCATAATCAACTTTTACAATCTGCAATTTTGTACTACATAAACTGCAATGCGTGTTGTCGCAAATCTAGTCATAAAATATACACGTGATATATATACAAATTTCCCTGAAAAATTCGAAACCTTTTTTTGAGACAGTTGGAAAAAACCGAAAAATTAATATGTAAGTTCTTTCGGGTGAGTGATTGCTTCCATAACTTAAATAATACCTTGGCCAACTTAAATAATACCCAGGTTAATTATGAATTCGAATATTCTAGAGTTTTTCGTTCTTTAAACCAATACCATCGATTTCATATGCATCCAAACCGATCTGTGGTCAAAAATGGTATTTTTAGTATCAGAAATAATGAAGCGATGAAAAATCAACAATCGAAAAGAGACATGGAGCACATAACTATACTTTATTGTATGAAGTTAATAATACTAAACTCGGACTTTGTATAATAAAAATACATATAATAGTTGTTCTTTTTTTGAACCATATATTACGATTTTTTTGTGATTTAATGCTCTGTATTTGCACGTTCATATAATCGAAGCATTATTATTTGTCGAATAATTCTGATTCATTACATTTCAGTTGAAAATTTGTTTACCACACTAGTACTGTGTAAACTTATAATGAAAATATAATTTAAACAATTAAAAAATTCTTCTGGAATGACTAAAGCTCTTCAGTATACGCATTGCAAATAAAAATCATTCGAACACAGCATAGAAGTGCATCAGAAAAGATTAAGCATAGACACCTACCGAACTATGTTTTACACGAAGGAGTAGAGACGGTTTTTAGGCCTCTCAGAAACCAAAATAAAAAGTATTTTGACAAAATGGAAACCCGACTTCAAAAATCAAATATTCTATAACAAAAAATGCACTAAAAAGTAAAAAAATAATTGAATATTCTTGTGCCAATTTTAGTTCACCTAAGCAAAAATTTTTAAATATATATGTACAATTATTGTTATTTTTGGAGGCGGTGTCCAAATTTTATGTGAATTTCTCTATGCTGACACCGACTCCAAAAATAACAATTTTTAAAATAAAAATTTTTTTTTTTTGGATTGAATTTTTATTTTTTTATTTTTAGTGCATTTTTTTTTATCCGTTTTTTTTTTTTAATTTTTAGTGCATTTTTTCATAGAAGATTTTCAGTTTTTTTTACATGCAATTTATTTTATTTTTGTAAAAATTTTATTTTTTTGGAGAAAAATGAGGATTTTCCTCGATTTCCCGGGGATCCCCCCATCAGAATGGTGCCAATGTGACCAATGGAAAACCAAATCCTTTAAAACAAAAAAATTCAAAATCGGTTCATAAATGACGGAGTTCTGACGTGACACACATTAAAAAAAAATACAGACGAATTAAGAACCATCCTCCTTTTTGAAGTTAAAAAGGTATAGAGCTCTAATTTTACTACGTAGCATGAGAACATGTGGCGGCACGTACTATATGAAATACCCTGCACCTGAGAAACTTACACAATAAATTTATACCAATCATTTGCATACTTTTGATAAATAATTTTATCCTCATTAAATACATTCCAAATTAAATAATTTGGGGCTCACCTAGATTTCACTACTTTTCCAGGTGACTTTTCCACATTTTTGTTTTTGCTGGGATATCAATACTTTTTGTATGCGAAAACTTGGTGCCTTTCACATTTTTTTAATGTTGGTTTAATGTTGGGTGGATACAGTGAGTGTTGTATAGCATTTAGCATATATAATAAGAAAAAGTGGTAGGTGACCAAAGGACGATTGTACACATCCACCGATACACACCGGATCTCACATAAACACCAGTGATGTAATTATGGGAATATCGGTGTCTTTGTTCGTGAATGTCTCCAAAGCACGTTTGTACACATCCACCGATAAACACCCAATCTCAGAGATGGAATTATAGGAATATTAGTCTCCCTGTTGCATTGCTTTCTAGTTTTATTAGAGGCCATCATTGTGAATTTTTTTCACAAGTAATCTATGATTTCCACAAACTCAACGAATGTAACAATTTAAAAGTTTTAACACTTATATTTGTATCGTTTCAATAATCAAAATTGGTCGAATGCAAGCTATCTATACTTGCATAATCAATCTTTTAAAGGTATAGGCAAGCCATCTTACTTTAATGTTGTTTTATTATACAACTATAAAAACTAATTTAACGGTACTTAAAAACAATTAAACTGATTATATAGGGTGGCACATAAGTAACGTTATTAGAGAATAAATTAGAGAATTAATTTTTTGTTTCCGTTTTTTTTTCTTTTTTTTCAGAAGTAACTTTAAAAAACTTGAGTAATTTATGATGGATAGACTCAGCACAGAACAAAGAACCCAAGTTGTTCAATTTTATTTTGAAAGGCAGCTATCGATTATTCAGACACAAAGATCATATCGAAATTTCTTTCATGTTCCGAAAATTTACTGATTGGTTCAATGTTTTCGGCAATATGGGGCTGTCTGTGATCTTCTGCGTGCTGGAAGACCTCGTGCAGTTCGAAATGATGTGAACATTGTTCGGGTGCAAGTAAGTGTTGAGGAAAATCCCGAAACTCCCACCGGGTGACGTTCACAGCAGTTGGTGATGTCTAGGCTGTCTTTGCAAAAAAATTTACATACGTAACACCATTTCCCATATAAGATTCAATTGGTTCACGAGTTAAACCAAATGATGCACAAATACGCATTCATTAAATAAATCATAACGATACTTATGCGACACTATATATAATTGGTTCAATCTACACTATTTCCCAAAGTGCACGATTTATTCAGATTTTTATGAACAATCATCTTGGTGATAAGGTTGGAGGGCAGAGATTTTCCAAAAAACAAGCATAAATTAAATTTGAAAATTTTTAGTTAGAACCACCTTAAACTTTTTGGTACCCGATATATACAGGTGTCCCGTAAGTAGTCGAGTTCTATACGAGGGTAGGTAGAGGGTATGATTTTGGAACGAAAAGTCCTCAGACATTTTCTATTAGACATTTTATTTTTTATTTTTTTTATTAAAGTTAGTATCTATGTGTCCCAAAGCTTCTATGAATTTTATCTGTCGCTCGTATCCACTGAAACAGGAACGTAAAATTTAAGGGGTAGGATCTTTGCTTTATGTCTTACAATTTTCTAAAAATTGATAATAGAAAATTGATTAATTAAACAATAAAATAATTTTATTAATGCACTTTTGAGAAAACTTTATAATTTAACGAATTTACATTGTGCATTTTTTTTTCAAAAAATAAAAAAATTTAATTAATGCACTTTTCAAGGAATTAATAATTTGAAAAATTTAAGCAATACATTTTTCCAAAAATTGATAATTAAATAAAAAATGAATTATCAAAAAAATGCACTTTTTGCAACTCTAGTTTCAACCTAGTTTCCTTAATTAATTAATAATTAATTAACGGTGCGTCTAATAAAAAAATGTCTCAGGACTTTTCGTTCCAAAATCGTACCCTCTATCTACCCTCTTATGGAACTCGACTACTTACGAGACAACCTGTATATATATACATAAATATATGTATATATATATATATATATATATATATATATATATATATATATATATATATATATATATATATATATATATATATATATATATATATATATATCTATTATATAAATATAAATTTATGTATATAAATTTAAAATGCATTCATGTGTAACAAAATCTTTGTGCCCTTTCAAATAGCACATAGAAAATTACTTCAAATTACTCCAGGATAAAAATAAAACATATCTTCTACAGTATGACTCATGATTATATATTATGTTCCTACACCAGTTATCAATTCCTTTTCATGCAACTTTGTACTAAAAAAAACCAGTCACTTTATGAAACGATAACCGACAAACGACACACAATTTAAATGGCATGGTATATACCTACGCTGATTTTTAGAAAAATATTTAATTTCCCATTTATTTAACTTTCCATTATTTGAAATAAATTATTTCGTAACCTTGTCAATAGATCTGCTTCTGGCGTCTGCCTTGTCGAATGTCAGAACCATAACTTGGAATATTGAAAAAAATTTTGATCCGCACTCGACGACTGGGTCGATAAACCTAAACATAGGCAAATGACAGTACCATATACTCTATACCATACGAGTACGCGGAGCACGAGCCCATCTAATGGGAAATTCGATTAATTTAATCCATTTTAAAAAACATATTAGTTTCAACCCATAACTAACAAAACAGATACGACACAAGTTTTTATTGCTTGGTACTCGGTACTAAAAACGGAGAGATTATTGACAGATTTTTACATTTTTATCTATGGAGAAGTAAGAAGGAGGAACATTAATATAAAGCAGATACGGTTTCGAACTTTTTGGAAAGCATTGATTCTATGCCCGTTTATGCACGTGAAAGTTTTGATGAAAGTTTTCAATCGCAATAAATGTATGTGATATAACGAGACTTACATCTATATGTACATGCAGAAAAATATCAATCGCATGTTTTATTAATAGCTATAACTCTCGTCATGCTAAATATTTATTTCGTTGTCAACCACTTCAGTCACATGATCATAGTAAACCAATCACAAGGAAGTAAACCAATCATCCTATTCTTACATCTAAAGTTACATATAAAATTGCATCGAAATAGACACCAGGTCTATTGTGTTATAACTGCAT
The DNA here is from genome assembly GCA_963920215.1 of Nineta flava. NCBI lineage: Eukaryota > Metazoa > Arthropoda > Insecta > Neuroptera > Chrysopidae > Nineta > Nineta flava. The sequence goes on from OY986045.1 coordinate 27,630,610, forward strand.
AGTCTCAAACAGTCAATGGAAAAAATTGACTGAATATACAGGTGCAAACGAAATGCTATAGACGCGATTTAACAAAAGTTCATTTTAATGTTTTCGTTCTCGTTTTTATTAAGGACGTTCATCCATGAAGCTTGATAGTAGATAAAAATTTTTTTTTAGTGAATTGAGTAGCTCAATTCAGTAGTTATCCTCCCTCAAAAATTTAACACCTGTTGACGATCATTTCAAAGAGTAATTATCGATAAAAAATCAAACTTTGAACACAGCGTCTTATGGAGAACAGAATTTTGTTTTGTACTTAAAATTAGAATAACTATATTATTAAAGTACACACCATCATGAATAATGTTTATAAATATTCTTTGATGTATGCAGTTTATATAATTGCATTAGAAAAATGGTGTTGACGAACATTTGAATTAATTATTTAATAAAATTAAAACTTTTTTGTTAGGTTTGTTTTTGCCACCATATTTTGAAAACTGGCGACCACACACACTAAAATAATATACACACAAATATAAAACATAGTTTACTGTCAGATCTGTCACATTAAGTCAAATTAATTTCTAATTTACAATTTCCTGGTATTTTCCAATAAATACTTTTAAAATATTTAGGACAAATAAAAAAAGGTTATAAATCGTTGTAAGATTATTGACATACTTTACAACTTTTTTAAAATCCTAAATAAATTTTATTAAAGATAGTACTCATTTGACTTCAGCGTAGCAACTGAACGTCCTTAAGAGCGTTTTTAACACGCTTTCTAAAAGCCCATACGTCCCTTTATGACCTAAGACGGCCCTGCCAACAGGCGCGGATCAAAACGTACCTTGATCTTCATAAACTTTTTGATTCATTCTGTAAAGGCTATTCTCAAGTAATCGTATTTATATAAACAATAGAATTGCAGCAACTGATAATAATATGGCCTCATCTTTTACAACTTTTTATATTTAACTTCACTTATTTAATTTATTCATTATTAAATTTCCTTTACAACATACTGTTTTTTCAATTTTATTTATTTTTTTTTTTTTGTTTGGTTTAAAAATATCATAATCATAAAGTATTTTTCATATATTTCTATTAAAATTTATTTTGCTGTTTCCTTAAACAACAATAATAATCAAAGAGAATCCAACAATGTAGTGAATGATGAAAAATTGGTATTTATTAGTACATTATTATTATTTTTAAAGGTGGGCGTTCATTTTCTTCTTTGTGGTTATGTAATCGATTTTAGAATAAAATTTATATTTGTTTCTTTTAAAACATTTTTCTAAAAATATAGTCTTAAGGACAAAGTATAGGCTTAAGGACGTTCATGTATGAGACCTGATATTAGGTGAAACTTATAATTTTTGAGGATTCGAAAATTTAATCACGTAATTATGATTCGTCAACAATTCAAAACCTCTTCTTGATCATTTGAAAAAATTATCTTCGATTGAAAATCCAATTTTAAACATAGGGTCTTATCGGCCCTCTATTGATCTCTCGTGTATGAGGATGTTTTCAAACCTATCTGTGCAACAACTTCTTCAAACCATTGTGCGAGGACTTAATCCATGTCATACACGATCAAGCAATTTGTGCAACAACAGTTCTTGGGTAAATGATTTGATCGTGTATGAGAGCTTTTGAACCATGGAGACTACACAAGGAGACCGAACTCCATGTAAACAAATAATTGACAAAAGTAAGATGTCAGTAGTGTTCATTCTACACCGGAAACAGTGGAAAGAGTATTAGACGCGAGTTTGAATTTAAAAACATGACGCATTTATGTAATATGATAAAAATTATTTGCTGCCAAAGTATTTTTCCAATAAAATACTTCTTTTTATAAATGAAATAAAGTAATTAGTTGAAATAAGTGATAGTTAACAATTAACAAACTAATTACATAACAATAAAAAACAAAATAATTATAAAACATCGAGTAATTAAATAGTAAACCGGTAAAGTTGGAATTGTATAAATGCAAATAAATTAAGTAGAAATAAATTATATTAAAATTATTAAAATCAATTTATAGATTATTGAATCAGATATTAAATTAAACTTTTATTTTTTAATAATAAGTCAAACAAAATGACAAATATATACTTCACTCCTATTTATTATACTATATTCACTTCGGTGCAAAATGAAAAATAGCGACATATTTTGTCAATTCTCCCGTTTGAGTTCGGACTTGTAGTCTCCATGTTTTCGACGTTTATATACAAAATAAAAGAGTTTATCCTAGTATTTCCCGTTGTTATTTTTTTTTTAAATCTTTTTCAAGTTAAAATCAGTTTTCTCGAAAATGGCAATAGTTAACTTTTCAGCTTCTAATTAATGTTAAAAAATTCCAAAATCGTTCATATGTAGTGTTGTGTTTGACCAACATGTTTGTACGAAACAAACATGTGAATGACTAATGTTTATAATAGTTACTGCATGACTGAAATAAAAACCACCAGGTTTAGTGGAGTAAAATGAGGAAACGGCTTCGGAATTTGGAGTAACAGTGAGGATTTTTGTTATTATCTTCTAAAATGTATCAATCCTCTGCCAGATAAGGGCGGCTAATAATAATAATTAGAAAGAGGGGTACCGCATACGGGTCGCTAGCACCTAGACCAAGAGGTCCTCTATGCCCTCCCTGAGAACAACCTGTCACCCGAAGGCGAAACGCCTCCGGACAAGAGGTGCCATTTTAAGCAGATGAAGCTACAGGATTCTGTCAAGGCCAGACGCCACACAGAAGCCCCACAACTTCTCTGCCGGGATTGCTCCCAAGATTGATGGATCCAAAGTTTCGGCCCGAAACATTCTATATCTGACACCCTGCAGGCTTCTGCAGGTACATATAACATGTATGGAGGTCTCATCGTCCTCCATGCAGGCCCTACAAGTTATGTAGGTGGTAGTTCAATCGATAGTGTCCTGTCAAAAGTCCCTCCACCCTTCTCAACTGAATTCTATTGAGTTTCAATCGAGCACAGTCGAATGGGCTAGCTGTGTTTATGCACAACTTGGCCTGTCGCATGCTCTGCGCAAAGTCCCAGTAATCGAGATGAGCATTTAACAGCCACCCCTTGATTATAAGAGCGGCTAAGAAAATTAATAATAGAAAGTTATTAAAGAAAATAGGTTCAAAAATACGATTTTTCGAGAAAAACTTTAAAAATTAATTTTTTTGCAAAAACTGCCTGCGCCAATCGAAAGAGGAGAAAATAAAAGAAAATAAAATTTTACCTAATTTTTTATTTGGATCAAATGTTTGGGAGCTATGAAACAGATACAAATACATATCGGTATAATATTTTTATAAAGTCATCTGTGAGGAGTTCCGGTGCTAAACTATCACTATTGCCACCCACCTTAGATGCACTTACCCAACATTTAAAAAAAGTTTATCTACAAGTTCAATTATGACTTGGGAACGAACTGCAACCAAATTATTGGGGATGGATGATCGAGAGAAATTATTATTTTCCAATAACAATGACGCTTAGTCCTGCTCCACCAGAAATTTTAAAAATTATATTTTATAAATGCAAAACTGGCTGTGGTAATTCGTGTGGATGCAGGAAAGCGGAACTATACTGCAATCAAGCTTGCGGAATATGCTGTGGCCAAGATTTCTCTAATATTGGACCTGCGATTGAGGATGCAGAATACCAAGTAGATTCTTATGAATAATGTAATTGTATTTTATATTATTAAAATTTTACATATCTTAATAATTTAATGTATTTTTTTAATTCAAAAAAAAATTATTTATCACAAAGACCCAATAATAGCACATTGTTTTAACGTTCAGCCATTTTGAATTTCTGACTTCATATTCATGATCAACGACCTCAAAAACCCCCTACTAGCACTTTATGTGGCTTCATTATTTTAAATTTTACGCACTATTATGTAATTTTGTATAAACTGTTGATTACAGCAACAATAACAAAAATTCCCCCTTTTTTGGATGTGGTGGATTTTATATATAGAGCATTTATAACAATTTACAAAAAAAATTGAGGACGATCTCGCTGTTATTCCGAAGTTAAGGTACTTTTTTTACTCATTTTACTCCACTAGTTTTATTATTAATAGATTTCAAAAAATCTCATATGTTAATGCGCTATAAAATATGTTATGTGTGTTAAAAATAAAATATATTTAACCATTTGGTTATGAATGAACTTAAACTAAAAAAAATCAGGCCACTATATATCGAAAAAAACATACATTGATTAAACACATCATATTTGTACCATTCAATTGGAAAAAAATGACTTTCAATTAAAAAGCACTATGAACAAATCCCAAACTATTTATGTAAGGTGTACTAAATTTAAATAATTATTCGAATAGAAAATCCTCAAGTTAATTCACATGTGACAATCATAGTATATCTAGTGTAACATATATAGTGATTTAACATTTAGGATACAATGTACTTACATGTTGTTCTCTGCAAGAGTTGTATTGATAGTGATTCATTATTTCTAGTGTCACTGATGGAAATTATTATTTAAATCTTTTTAATGAATTCACAAAATATTTTTTTTTTGTTAATTAAATTGTTAAGTTCAATTTTATAAGATATTTATCGGTCCGCGTATACCCTATTGTTTTGTTAATAAATAGGGTATGCACGGGCCCTGTTTGTATACCATGCATGTAACAAACCTCAACTTGGATTGCGAAACATAAGTATGTATAATATTTAAATTCTTTCAACCTCATATCTTGAGCCTAGCTTCTTAAGGTGTCTCCTGAGTCCACATAGCTCCGTAAGTAACCTCGTCAGGTTTTGCGGTTATAGTTCCCGAAAATATTCTTGGCCTGCTTAGCCCTCGCTTGGTTCCTTCAGAGTGTGGTTCTGTTGGTGTCTTCCTCCTTTCTGATTTCCTCTTGAAAGAAGTGGTCACCCAGTCCGCAGAATGACTCCGGCTCTGAAAAGGATGTCGATGTTCTCTTCCTTGCCAGACTATCCGCTACCCATTCCACTCTATTGATCATTCCACTCTGGGGCCCAGTGGAGCTTGCCTTTGTTATTCTTTATTATGCCCAGATTGCTAAGTTTTCCTAGGCACTCCCATACCATCTTAGAGCTAATGGCGTAAGAGCTCAGCGCTTTCATAGCCGCTTGACGGTCAGAAAAGTACGCTATATCACGATTCCGATAGTTTCAAATCGAAACTCGGTGCAACTTTCAATAGCCAGTATTTCAGAGTGTTTGACTTGATCTATACACATCTGTTCCGGTCTCTTCGGCAGTCTTTGACCTATCGGTATTCCATTTTATGGTATGTTCTTTGAGTGATTACAACTCGGATTTGCTGCACCACTCACTGCCATTCCTTAACTCCGTGATTAATTTCATCTCGAAGTTATATTTCTTCACTATTCCATCCCTGGGTTGGTCTAGGAGAGGATCCTAATCCGAAAGTAATATAATACTCTGTTTCCGATATATTTTCCTCTTCTTATACCTCCATAACTCCAAGTCTTCATTGATCCAGTAATGTATAGGCAGGTCAGCCATTGCACTTTGTCTAGGGTTTTCCTCGTAGTACCAAGCTTGGTCTTTTTGGCCCGTACATGAGTCTCAACTTCATACATCCACCGCAGGGAACTGGGATGGCACCCCATGTTTTTTCTGCTATGCTTCTGCACGCCATTAATGCTTGCGTATTTTTGTAACTTACTTCTTCTACGTGTTTATCCCAGAGAAGCTTACTGTCTAGTGAAACAATTAGATATTTAACTTCTTTCTTCCTTAACTATTGCTCTATTGACTTCCTCTAGTGAGTTCCTTACTTCTAAATGGTGCCTGGGCACTCTTCCAGTGCGTGTTTGGCCTAGATTGCCCTGAGATTTACGTTGAACGTACCCCAGTTGGTAATTCTGGGTTTTTTTTTGGTGGTTGTCTTTGTGATTAGTGCCCTCTGTCATTATTGTAAGGATAATTGTGAACACAATTATCCTGTGGACTGGCAGTGAGGGTTCATTAGAGACTTTCTGAATGAGAGACTTAGGCTCAGACTGCTGAGCGTAATGTATAATACTTCGTTTCTCACCCTAGTTACAAACGATATTGTGATTGTTTGCGTCACACCCGAGTATCAGCTGTAGATTGCATCCTTTACAGTATTCCACAAGTCCAATAGTCCTGCCAAAGGGTTTCGAGGAGGATAGAGCATTGCTTCTTCCAGCTTTCTTCTCCAATTTCCTTTTCCCCATGTGAAGTGTCTCACGTAGCTTATGCCTCGCATATCATTACGGAAGTTATGCTCTGTTCTGTCTGGTTTCTGTTTTTGTGATCTTGTTAATATTCATGATTTTTCTCACAAGTATTGAGGAATAGAAGTCCATCATGTCAGAACCTCATACTATGGTAACGCCACGTTGAATACTGCTCTAATTCGGCCCGGTTTCATAGAGGGACCGTTAAAAAAAAGCCCCCTGGCTGCAACCTATCCAATTAGCACGATAACTCATTACACTTTATGTCGCGAGGGGGGGGGGGGCAGTTCTTAGTACGTCTCTCCACAACAGCCAATCATAAATGGCCCTACTCGGTCAGCACAGTAGTTGATTTGTTAAAACATCTGTTTGCGGTATCTGGTCGCAATATGGTGTTTCAAATAAAAAATATTTGGGGTTTTCCCGTAGACAACGAAATATTATAGACATCAATAGAATTATAATACAGGTGATCGCCAAATGTTATTGAACAATGGATGGTTTTAACAAAGGACCAAATATTGTAGACTCCAAAGTAATTAAGTTGTAAGATTCGGGCGGTCATCCAGTCGCTAGACGGAGCCACGGTCACAGAGATGAAGGCTGATTTTGCAAAGAGGATATTATGATTGGTACCTGAAATTTTTTGTATGAGAGGTACGGAGACTTAGAGAGTAGGGAGATATAGTTCTGATTGAGAAGTTGGCCTTACTTTAATAACTTGTGAGACCCTGCTGCGGGTTTTGTTTTATGTTAATTGTCAAATGAAATATTAATAGTGAAATAGTTTAATGAATATTCGTGTGTGTATATTGAGTGTTATTATTGAAAGATATCGCGGCGAATGCCCAAGTAACGAAGTATGAGTATCAAAAAAAACACTTTGTATTTATTCACTTTGTAATATATATATATATATATATATATATATATATATATATATATATATATATATATATATATATATATATATATATATATATACCATTTGTGCAATATATTAGGTATTATGTTCTTTTGATATTATTTTGAATTTATTTTATTGAACAGAACTGTATAACGACAATTTTTATCAGGTCGTTCACTCCAACCACAATGGCATTATGTCGGCTCTATTTTTTAAGGTGAACATTGAATAAAATAATAATATTTTAACATGTTATATGGGAACAAAACCTTTTACCATATAGTTGGTAATATTGTCCGTTTATTTAAATTCTGTTATATATGAGGTTGGATTGGTTATCTTAGAACTCTACTCAGAATTAAATAAAATGCTAATTTTTATGCATTTTTCTTTTTTGTTCAAGTTTAACGTTGCTATATTTCCAAGTACAATGCATAGAAAATTCGATATCCGTGATTAAATGATTCTATATATGCTAACTAAATGGTCACAATGCTATACCAAAGTCAATTTTAATTACGGCTATGAAAACCTAAGTATGAAAAAACGAGCGTATACTACATAGATAAACAGATTATTGAATTTTATTAATTAATATTAACATGACATAGTTAACTCATCCACCACATATCATACTCTGGATCGCGAAATCCCGAATAATTAATAAATGATCCAAATTTGAATCATTCTATCAAGTTTAGCATGTCAGCAGTACACGCAAATTTTGGGTACTAACATAAAATGTCAGAAGAGTCATAACACAATAATAATGTAGTGCTAAAAGTAACGTATACTCACAAGGAGGATAGTGGAGAGCTTGTGCATCTACTAACACTAATATTTAATAGGAGATACTTCCTCTTTTTTTTAACCGAAAGAAGGTGGTACTCAATTCAACTTGTATATTTTTTTTAATGTATAATCACGCATAACTTTTTACAGAGTACTCTGATTTTTATAATTCTTTTTTTGTTGAATAGCATATAGTTCAAAGTTGGTCCCATATAAATTTGAAAAAAAAATTTTAGCCACAAAAAAATAAAAAATAAAAATTCACAGGGTTCCACTAAAGAAAACTATCATAAATATCATAAATATCATAATATAGTTGAAAGCACTCAATATCTTTGCGCAGTTTGAATGTTTTTTTAACCGACGAGAAAAACGAAGAAGGTTCTCAAGTCAACACCTATATTTTTTTTATGTATGACCACGCATAACTTTTTACAGAGTAGTCCGATTTCGTTAATTCTTTTTTTATTGAATAGGGTATACTTCTAAATTGGTACGATATAAATTTGAAAAAAAAATTTCGCCTCTAAGGGTTGAAAAATAGGGATTGGTTGATTGTTCACAACTGAATTTTCATCTGTGAACCGATTCTGTTGAAACTTGAAGCACATATGTAGTTCTAATGACACTAATGGCCACAAAAAAAAATTTTTTTAATAATTTTCAACCAAAAATATAACTGACGATAGAAGAAAGTAACTGAAAAGCAAAAAAAAAATAACTTTGTAACAAAAAATTAAACCTTCGAAAAAAGGAAGGAAAAAATAAAAAAGTAACTTTTTAGTCTAAGTCCTACACTAATGTAAATACCTAAATAATCTTGAGTCGGCGCCAAACGAACAAAATGTAATATTTTGTAATATTTACTTTTAAACGAAAATCAGATTTACCCTTCGCCCATTTCGATGGAGTTTTTTTGGCACCGACTCAAAATTATTTAGGTATTTACATTAGTATAGGACTTAGACTAAAAAGTTACTTTTTTTTAAAGTTATTATTTTTTGCTTTTCAGTTACTTTCTTCTTTCGTCGGTTCAATTTTTTGTTAAAAAGTTTTATTGTGTACCAAAAGATAAATTGTCTTGTACATTTCACTATTATTTCATACTAGATGACCCCCAATGACTTCGCGAATTGTGTTTTAACTATTATGATTGTATGAAAAATGTCTCAAACATTGTTTGTTTTTATGAGACATACATTTTTCGTATTTCCTCTATGACATACTATTGAGTTTTATGCACTTTAACCCACGCGTAAACGAATGCATGATTAGCAAATATTTTTATAAATTTTAATAGTCAATATGTTCCCGATAAAATCCTCTATACCTGGTGAAATTCGCATCAAAAATTTATTTCCAATATTTTACTCATCAAAAACTAAAAATTCTCATTATTACATCGTATTTGTAAAATTTATGAGATATAAAACAAACAAAAATGTGTATAGCGACTGTATTATAAGTATCAACTAATGATGTAAGAAATTTATAATAAAGCTCCAGCCACTACGCGTACTTATGATATTATACTAATTACATCGATCATCGTACAAATTTATAAATTACTTATACGTAATATAAACTATTAAGGTGCTGTCACACTTGAGGACCAAATAGTTGAGAGCAACCGTTCGTGTATATTTCGTTAATAGGGAATATACATGAAAATTTTTTTTCACATTTATTTTCAGAATATGAAAATACTGTTAATATTGTAATAATATTTAAAAACGAAATTAAAATCCGACAAATATCAAGGAAGCTATAAGCTTTTAAAGATAATTATCTGTCTCTTTCTGGCAAAAATACTAAAAACGGAGTTTTACGTGTATTTTAAATGGTAAAAGTGTAATATGACGTCACATAACATATCAAGAGGGCTATCACCCTCTTTGTCTAATCGGGAATTCTAATCATTCATATCTCGCTTATTTTTAAAGTTATTTAAAAAGTAATTTTACCTTGATCAAGTAAACATGCTTCAATTCAAGCGAAAAAAATTTTCATGCATATTCCCTATTTTGCCTATGTACCATACAGAAGCGGTACACATACCGTACGTATACATTTTTTCGTGGCTAATCGTAGTGATATATTGGTATGCCGTGTCGCTATAACTACAAACATTAAACTCTAGTGTATGATTTTCCATACCATTACCATTTCACACGCGTACCGCACGCATTATCAAGTGTGCAAGCATACAGAAAGGTTACTACAACTATTTGTACACCAAATTCACCTTACGCAAGTGCGTGTCTTTATACTTACCAGTCAAAGTGGCCAAGCTGTCTAAGGCGTTATGTTTGCGCAGTATGCCTACTTGGAAACTGAGACTATTTGTTTGAATTCCGACATTGGCAGTTTGTCAATTATTAAGAAAAAAAAAGGCGGTTAATTGACTAAACTGTCGGCGTATGGACAAGAACGAACTAACCGGCTATGCTTGAGAAGGTTTTCTGCTGTTTCCTTCACGAACTCCAGATGAATATCGGCATAGTTCCTATCATAGTCGACTGCAGCCGCATATCCTACCGATTCCTAGTCTATACACAATCCACTCATATCCTTAGACATCACAATAGACCTTATGGCCGAAGTGTCATAAACATATCTCTCTTAATATTAGAACAATCGAAAAATGCGTTAGAAATAAAGTTGTAGAAAATCATGTTTGCTACAATTTATCACCTTATCATTTTTTCTCACACTCTAATGTGTACAGAGATATTGAGGAATTTAATTTTCAATCTTAAACCGTCAATATTTCTGTAAATATTAGGGTAACAAAAAATAATAAGAAACAAAATTACAGTAAAACTTAGTACCTACAACTTTACATCTTATAAATTTTTCAATTTTTCGAAAATTAAGGGAGTTATGTTAAATTTAGTGTATCCCCCTCCCTGTAAACCCCCCTTTCCCCTTGTTCGAATTTACCCTTTAACGAACTTGACCTTTTGAATACCAAAAGCGCCTCAAATACCAAATTTCATTCCAAATGTCCATAGATATACATAAATAAATTTTACAGATGGTGATTTTCGACATCTACTAGGTAGGATCGATGGACATTTGCAAAAATTTTTGCACAATTTTGAAGTCAGTACGAGACCAATAGCTCTATTTCCTTTCAGGAAATTCGCTAAAAAAAGGGGCGGTTATTGGACTAAACTGTCGGCGTATGGACAACAACGAAGTAACCGGCTATGCTTGAAAAGGTTTTCTGCAGTTTCCTTCACGAACTCCAGATGAATATCAGCATAGTTCCTATCATAGTCGGCTGCAGCCGCATATCCTACCAATTCCTAGTCTATACACAATCCACTCACATCCTTAGGCATCACAATGGACCTTATGGTCGAAGTGTAGCCCGTCTAGGGGCAGCATCTACGATCTATCTATCTATCTATCTTTATACTTAGGATCTCCATACACGATCAAGTAATTTGCCAATTTGTGCAACAAGCGTATGTGCGCATATAATTTGATTGTGTATTATATGCCATGGATTGAGTTGTTGCACATTAACGGTTAACAAATCGGATAGGATCGATATCAGTTTGAAAGTGTATGGCAGTGTTTGACCAAGAAACCAATATTAACCGTGGCACAACATTCGTCTCGAAAACACGACAAAATTAAGTTTGAAGTTTGCACAAGCTGGAAGGCATTTGTACCCATGTTTGCATAAACACTGTTATTGCGCATACTGTTTGCTCGTGTATGAGAGCCTTAATGTATCTCTAAAATTGATTGATTGATCATGAATGCGAGATGATTTGATCATCATATTATAGATGATATACTAGTATATACGGTTCACCGCTATATATAGGTACCTACCATATATAATCGTTTTTATTGTTGTAAAATATTGCATCCTACTAACTAAATCTATCTCTTTTCGCTCAAAGGATGTGAATTTAGACGTTTCAGCAGAAACGAGTTATGTAAAATTTTCATAACTACGTTATAAGTTTACGTTATGAAATACAAGGTATTTCAATTAAATTGATTGGTTCTTGTCTCGTTAGTAACGTTATGACTTAATTAGTGAATAAATTTTTTGTTTACGTATTTTTAAAATTTTTTTTTTCAGAATTAACTTGGGAAATTTATGATAGAAAGACTCATTATAGAACAAAGAACCAAAGTTGTTCAAAATTTTATTTTGAAACTCAGTATTCGATTATTCAGACACAAAGATTATATCCAAATTTCTTTCATGTTCCGGCAATTTACCGATTGGTTCAGTGTTTTCGGCAACATGGGGCTGCCTGTGATCTTTCACGTTCTGGATGACCTCGTGCAGTTCGAAATGAACATTGCTCGAGTGCAAGCAAGTGTTGAGGAAAACTCCGAAACTTCCACGGGGTGACGTTCTCAGCAGTTGGTGTTGTCTAGGTGGTCTTTGCAAAGAATTTTATATACGTTACACTTTTTCCCATATAAGATTCAATTGGTTTCACGAGTTAAAACTAAATGATGCACAAATATGCATCCATTAAATAAATCATAGCGTTACTTATGCGCCATCCTTTAAAAATAATCTCTCATATAATCTCTGGATCTGCTAGTCAAGATATTAAAGATAAACGGAAATTAGGTATTTTGCAAATTACTCGCTTCGTATCTGGCATTTGTCATTAAAAGTTTGAAAAAAATTCTGCGGATTGGAGCTACAAGTACATACGTTTAAAATATCAGAATTACAGAAAATATGGTCCCTTATAAAAGCACCCCCCATTATAAAAGCCACGAGATTTGTTCTCCTCAAAAACCCTTTTTTTCCATATTTGAATCTTAGGATTCTCTATTCTCGTACCAAGAAAGACTTATTACCAAAATTACATAAGTGGATTCATTTTTATGTTCCTATGGTACTTGTACGGTCTTTGATTGGTTCAAATTTAGTGTAAAAAATTAATATCAACCAGGAAAATCATAAAAGTTTTTTCTCGTTGTTTTAAGGCGGTACCCTCAAATAACTTTTGATGAAACTCTCTGTATATACATAAATATATATATTTTAGGTTTTATCTACCTGTTTCGTGGTATGTTCAGTTGCTTTGCTGAATAGATTATTCATAATATTTCAAAATATACCGTGTAGTATTCAAATTCGTTCCACAGTTTGCATAGAGTCTTTTGGGGTTACTGAGTGAATAGTTAAATATGTGTAGGAAGTGTTTATTCGCGGGGGTTAGGAAACGCTAGACAAGTGAGCACCTTATTATTGGTTTGAGAAAAGCAAAAATTTATGGTTTCACATTTAATGTGATGCGCCGCGAGAGACAAACAAATCTTTTTAGGTGGTAATGATTTATTTTTTTCTGTAGAATATTTTATTGTTTCAACGAAAATATTAAACATATTAACCGACCAGTAATAATAATAATTTTGATTAAAGTGCAAAAAATATTTTTTTTTTCAAGTTTCATTGTATTTTTTCAAGAAAATCTTCAACTATAAAAACGAGACTATAGAAAACTTTTACAAGTCAATACAATGCAAGAGACATGCTACTCTCTAAGTGTCGTCTCATGGCATCACTAGTTTTGTATATAAAAGGAAAGTAATTTCGTTTATCTTTTATAGTAGCCTCGATATAAAAAAATTGAAATTAGGATCGCAGCAGAATTTTTTTTTATACATAGAGAAACAAACCGCAAATATACACTGAGCGATAAATTGCTGTTGGTATAATGCTTACAGCGGTAGAAAATGTAACAAGCTGCGCTATTCAAGTTTACATCAGCAGGTCTTACGTTAAGACTAACATTGGGTTACCTACCCTCTATAGATACACGAAGTAACTCACTATTCGGTGAAAATAAATGCATGTTCTCGAAATGCCCATGTTTTTAAAAAATTTAAAAGATGAACAATTAATGGTATAGATCTTATTCTTATATTTTTAATATTCCTATGCCTGAAACTGACTGCGTAAAAAACGTGGTATAAATCGCATGCAATTAAAATATTTCGAATAAAGTCGAAGTCCTATATATATTGACAGGGTGGGAGGAAACTTGTTTGCTTGTTTTTTATCCAATACTTTTATTTAGGTCTTTTTAATGTATTCTAATAATATATAGGATTATTAAAAATATCAAAAAATTATTTTCAAATGTATGCTACACCAAGATTCAAGACCATATATACGAACACCTTTAAAGGAAAGGAGGTACAAGAGAAAAAATTGGTCGCGGTATAAAAGCTCTTTATAATACTTACTCCTGATTCGTTTCTAATCTAATCTACACCAAGAGTCATGATACACCAAGAAGCAAAGCTAACACTGGCAAATGGTCGCCGTATTTGTTTTGTTAACACTTTATATATTCTATGTCAAATGGCATCACAATTATAAAAATCAACCGAGCCGTTTGGATGTTGATGAGGGAATAAAGGTTCTTAGAAACAAACATTTGCCTATGTACATATCTGTAGCTGAGAGGTAAACTCCAATTTCTGCCAATATTGAGTTAATATTACCTTCAAACTAAACTTTTTTATTTTGCTATAAAGGTGATATTAACTCAATATCGGCAAAAATTGCAGTTAAATAGATAGATATATCTTGGGGTCTAAAAAGTATTGCACTTCGACCTTATGGTCCATTGTACTACCCTTTCTATTTCAGTCTGACGAGATTCGATTCTCCCATATATTGGCAATAGCCAGGAGCTTGCTGATCAGGTCTTTCTGAAGGTTTATACATATTCGGGTTGAGATGCACCGAATATATTGTATCTGCTGTAATTTAGAGATTCGCAGTTAAGGATAATGTGGCTAGATGTTTCTTCTTCCTCGCCACACAATCTGCACATAATGAATCCATTATGGAGACCTATTGTGAGCAGATGTTTCTGCAAGGGATAATGCCCGGTAACCTTCCGCAGCTGTATTCTGCTCAGGTTCAGTCCCTCGAGAGACAGGCTCTTGGATTCACTTTTCCCGAGCTTTTGCTGTAGTATATTTTTCCAGTGATCACCCGTTTACATGCAGTCTTTGGAATTCCTAGAATAGGCTCTGGACCCATGAAGGGTATTAAAAATTGGTGTTACGACTGTTAATCTCTCGGCTCCAGATATATTTGCATGAAAAATATAACCCGTTCTTTTCAGTCTGGTAAAACTAAGAAGTGCAAATTACAAATGATAAAGTTTTCTTACTGACATCTAGCTGATAGCTCTTCTTCATTACTATTACTTCGGGAGTAATCTTTATTCAAAATTAGTAATTTCAATTTAGTAATCACTGCAGATCACAAGAGATCTATTTCCTATCTATTTCTTGCCTGACTTCATTCTTCTCATCATTTCCATACAAGAAAATAATATTTCATATGTTATAAATTTTCGAATATTTTAAAACATGGCTAATCAATATTTAAGTTGAATAATTTAAAAATCTATGTTGAGTAATTTAAATAAACCAATTTGTTTATAGAGAGATATTATATTACTTGATTTCGATTCTTTAGTAGGTAACCTCGTGATATGAATATAAAATCAATAAACTATTCGTCTCATTTTATTAGATACTTAGGTATATGTTCAGGTAGTTGTTGTGTGTAGATATCTATGTGTATAGGTATCATATACCTAAAAGGTTTACTATGTTATAAGTAGTATAGAGTATAGACTATAGACTATAGACGTTAGCAGTAAATAATATAATCTGTCCATTCTTAAATTACCTAAGGTTAATACAGATAATGTCTAAGGTAAAATATATAAAACAACGGAGTAATAGTAGTAAAAAATATTTCAGGAAAATGAACATGATTTTAAATCACTGAAACATTTCTTATATCCGGCAAAAGGGCCGGAGATGTATCTGGTGCGGAGGTTTATGGACCTAGGATAAAGGAATCGATTCCTCTGGGTCAATATGCGACGGTTTTTCAATCGGAAATCTTGGCTATGCTGAGAGGTGCCCAGATTTGTAACACGAAAGGTTACAATGGGGCACATATTAGCATCTTCTCAGATAGCCAGGCAGCACTTCGGGCCCTTGAGGCGTCAAGATTCCACTCGAAGATAGTCTATGAATGCTTCGAGGAGCTGAACCGCCTGGCACTGAGTAACACAGTCAGGCTGATCTGGGTACCGGGTTACTCTGGCGTTAAGTGGAATGAAGTGGCGGACTCGTTGGCACGAGAGGGGTCATCTCAAGCGCCCCTTTCACCTGAGCCTATTATTCCCATAGCAAGATGCTCCGTAATTTACCGAAACAAGGTGTGGCTGAAACAAGCTCACCTCGATTACTGGGACTTTGCGCAGGGACTTGCGCTGGAATGCGACAGGCCAAGTTCTGCATAAACACAGCTAGGCCATTCGACTGTGCTCGATTGAAACTAAATAGAAGTTGAGCAGTTGAGAAGGGTGGTGGGGCTTTTGACAGGACACTGTCGATTGAACTACCATCTTCATTACTTGGGAATCTCTGATGATCCCACTTGTAGGGCCTGTATGGAGGACGATGAGACCTCCATACATGTTGTATGCTCCTGTAGAAGCCTGCAGAGTGTCAGATATAGAATGTTTGGGTCCAAAACTTTGGATCCATCAATCCTGGGAGCAATCCTGGCGGAGAAGTTATGGGCCTTCTGTGTGGCGTCTGGCCTCAACAGAATCCTATAACTTCATCTGCTTAAAATGGCACCCCTTGCCCGGAGGCGTCTTGCCTTCGGGTGACAGGTTGTTTTCAGGGAGGGCACAGAGGACCCCTTGGTCTAGGTGCTAGGGACTTGTATGCGGTACCCCTCTTTCTTATTATTATACCCTGCAAACATTTAAAATAATTTATGAATCAATATCAATCTAACTTCTTTATGTTTAGAATTGGGTAGTTGAATGATACCAAATATTTCATATTTATTTTCAGAATATGAAAATATTGTTAATACTGTAATAATATTTAAAAACTAAATTGAAAGCCGACAAATAACAAGGAATCTATAAGCTTTTAAAGATTATTATCTGTCTCTTTCTTGCAAAACGGAGTTTTACGTGTATTTTAAATGGTGATAGTACATTATGACGTCACAATGTCTATTAAGAGGGCTATCACCCTCTTTGTCTAATCGGGAATTTCAATCATTCATATCTCGCTTATTTTTAAAGTTATTTAGAAAGTAATTTTACCTTGATATTTGTAAAGTAAACATGCTTCAATTGAAGTGAAAAAAAATTTTCATGCAACATCCTAATTGTGTATCGATTCTTTGCACAATTTTTTTAAGATTAGATTAGATTTGGTATTTATTTAAATTTTGCTTCTTTTCTGAGATAAACAGTAGTAAATCAAAAATCCGTCAATACTATCGAGATATCTATTTAAATCGTAGTTATCCATTCAAACAGTATCATTATGTATTTCATGACAACGAAATATTATAAAAATTTTAAATCACGCTAAAATAGTTTTCAATAATAGATAGTTAGATTGTAGAGGCTGCCCTGGACGGGCTACACTTCGACCTTAACGTCCATTGTGATGCCTAAGCATGTGAGGATGTGAGTGGAGTGGGAGGAATTTTTGTGTATAGACCAGGAATAGGTAGGATATGCGGCTGCAGCCGATTATGATAGGAACTATGCCGATATTCCATATCGTGAAGGAAACTGCAGAAAACCTTCTCAAGCATAGCGGGTTACTTTGTTCTTGACCATACGCCGACAGTTTAGTCAATTAACGGCCCTTTTTTTTTTCTCTTAATAATTGGGAAACTGCCGATGTCGGGATTCGAACCCATAACCTCCCAGTTAACGCCTTAGATGCCTTAGACCGCTCGGCTACTTGGGCTAGTTTTCAACAATTACTCATATGATATGCGTGACGTCACTTCTTTAGATCAACTGTCTGTCATATTTACTATTGGAATCTTTTTAAGTGGGAAAGACATAGATATCGACAATAATACTGTTTGAATTAATAACTGCTGTTTTTGCTCGGATAGTTTGTTTTCTATCCCCCCCCCCCCCGGCCCCATTTACAGATTACTTCTTAAGCACGCTTACCCGCCGTACTTACAATTGCTAGACATTTCATGATAAACGTATTTCACTTGTTTGCATCCATTTAGATTTAGCTACATAATATATGTAGGTATATAAACTATTAAGTATAGATTTCGAAGTACATAATATTGGGTTAAACTTTATGTTGGATATATCATTGATAACAAAATTATGTATACGGTTTCAAGTTTGTGCATTTTTTTAATAAAAACTTTGTTTTTGTTTTTTTTTTATGGATGTGTTATTTATAAAATATTTAGATTTTATTTATTGCTCAAAGTTTTTGTTATTCCTGTTAAATAAATCTCTTTTTCTCAAATTGTATTTGTACATACTCGTGTACATAGTAGCCATGTTGAAAATTAATTTAAAAAGAAACTTCTATGCATTATAGATATTGTACATACTCGTACATACATCTTTTATACATTATTTATTATTTAGAAGCATATTAATCTGAAAACATGCTTTAGTACGCAACATCTCTCATTATGAGGCACTACTTTTTGGAGTTTACTCCTTAATAGCACATACAGACACGGAACATTGTGCAGCAACCTAGTATGTTGTATAGTGGTTGCAGCAACAAAAAACATGTCCTTGAACGGTTGCTGTAAAAATCAAAAATATTAGATATTTTGTAGGAGGAGTTAAATATTCATATACAAATTGGTCATATTATCTGAAATGTTATGCTTTCCTATTATTTTATTATGTTTTATTACCTAGATTGGTTACAATTTACATTATATACTTTATTATTAGTATAGAAGATATTATTCAACAACTAATTAAAGGTCTTAACTAGAGAAACATATATATATAAATAAACTATACAAATTAAATGAGATAGATAGAGACAAGATGAGAAATGATTGAACAGAAAATATTTTTGTAGGCGGAGTTAAATGTTACAGCTCAATGTTCCTCGTTTGTAGGCTACTTAATAATCGATATCATTTAAAGCCCCCGGTACGACAATTTGATGGGTAGTAAAATCCTGCGTTATTTTTTTAACACTATGATATTCAATTTGAATTTATGATGTTTTACAATATATTTTCAGATTGATTTTACATTAAATTTTCCTTTTTCGTAGGACATTAATTTATGTTGAGAGAAAAAATATTAAAATAAATTTTTTATAAAAATGTAATATTTTGAATTGTATATTAAATGTTAGCTTCTAAAAAATAACTATAAAATTATTTAATTAAATTTTGTTGGTTGTCATTTCCAATGAAACTATAAACTGCACACTATAAATCGTTATATTTAAATTAGAAATATGCAAATTTGTATTTTGTCTATAAATAAATTTAAATTCTTTTAGAAATGAATTAATGTTAGCGTCATCTAAGCACTCACGCATTGACTCATTCATCATCAGTATTTTAGGGTACTTTCATTTATTCTAGAAAGTGGATATTTGGAAGTAAGATTGTTCTTAGGCTGAAACCATCCAGATAAGTCTGAAAACCAGATATTTTTACCTGGAACAAGAAAATTTTCACAAAATTGCAATGTTAATCTTATGGAATATGTTTTCTTTCTGCATAGTAGTTGATTAATATTTCTACATAGTATTAGATTAATAGTAGAACCTCGATAAGTCGAAAACCTCCAAAACACGAAGAAATGTTTTGTTCCTTCCCTTCAAGCCCCAAAACCTCCATTACTCGAAATCTCAACCCTCTATAAGTCGAAATAATCAGTGAGCCCCTACAAGCCATTACGGTACATATTTTCCCTCTATAACTCGAAAAAATATATTGGACCTCTGTCTCTCGAACATAGCAATGTTTGATTTTACAAAATTAGTTAGAATGAATCTTGACCTCTACAAGTCGAAGATTTCTTTACAAAATCCGCCGAAATCTTTCATAAGTCCAAAACTCTATAACTCGATTTTTTAGGCGTCTCCCTTGAAGTTCCACTTACAGAGGTTCTACTGTATAATGATAGAATCTATAATCTGTGATTGGGTTATTACATTAGCAAATCATATACCATTAATTACCATTAACTATATTCAACCAAACTAAATACAATTATCGTACATACCAAAATTTTTTTAGAGTAAATTTTGGATTGAATTTTTTTCAAACAAAAATTGTACACTTTAGAAACTTTGTCTGGTTCAAAAATTTCATTTGTTTGCAAATGATTCCAGAATTTTGTTTAAGAAATTATGGTACCAATTTTTGCACCGGGACTGTCGGTACAAAATGTGGGTAGATAATAAGGTTTTTTGTTGGAATTTTTTTAATTTTCAACTGAATATTATGAAATGAGAATATCGGTAAAATTGGAGCATACAATTGTATTACCCTAAAATATCTATCATACAATTTATTATTTATAATTAGTAATAGCAAACATAGATGTCTAAAATACACAGTTAGAAAAAAATTATCCATACACATAATGAACCGGAAAATCAATAGGTATTCGTTCCGAGCGTAACCGTACTCAGCGCCATGCGTGGTCAAAAAAACAACTTCATGGCCAATGTCAGTGTATAAGAAACCATAGGCGTTTAACAAAAATTTGCAGTCAATTTAGCTTTTACATGTTGTTTATTTAATTTAATTATTTTTGTTAAACGCCTATGGTTTTTAATACACTGACATTGGTCATGAAGTTGTTTTTTTGACCACGCATGGCACTGAGTACGGTTGCGCTCGAGGCGAATAGACAATCTATGTTTTATCCACACAAAAAATGTATGAACATTGTCCTATTTTTTTAACTTTATGACAAAAATTTATGAAATAATAAAATTAATAAATATTTGAAATAATGTCTAACATTATTTATATTATACTATATACTATTAAATAAAATAACTTAATAATAAAAATTAAATGGATTGAAAATAATATATTACTATTATTAATACATATTTGTTTAATGTATACATTAAATAAATGAACGTTATGAAAAATAATAACTACAGAAATTTTTTTAAATGTCCACCTTTGTTCAAATACTTCAAATACTTTATGCAAGCAAATCGATTTACATATAAAAGTTGTATAATTTTTTTTTTTACATAAAATACTTACAAGCTTTTTTTTAGCGTAGGTAAACTCCGCACAGATTTCATGACGTAAATTAGAGAAATAAAAATAAAATTTGATGGAGGCTGATAGTTATAAAAGTCAAGCGTTGGTAAAGTAATGTGGTCGGTCGAACTTTATTGTGTTACAAAATACCATCCGAATTTAATCGCTAATAACATCGAAAGTGATAATGCGTTTACATTTATTGAGCTCACAACAGATAGATCATGTCTTTACGTGTCTGTCGCGCTGCATTTGTTTTGTATGTGACGTCATCGAACCCGTGTAGGAGCAGTGGCGTAGCTGAGGGGCCGCGAAGCCCGTGGCTTGAGGGGGGAGTGAGCTTTAGAGGGCTCCTGGAGGATGAGCTCCAGAGTTCTGTAAGGGGTGTCGATCCCTCACAGATCCTGCAGCTCCCTTCCTTGCCAGACCATCCGCTATCTCATTTCCTTCTATTTCCACATATCCTGGGACCCAGTGGAGGGTGAAAAGTATGGTAGAGTTTATTATTGTTTACTCTGGTTAGTTGTTTTCTAGTTTAGTGTATGTACTGCAAACAAGAAAAAATTATGAGAGTTTACCCGTCAAATAATTTTATTAACAGGTAAAAAGTGCGAAAATTATTTCCCCCCTTTTATTCCATTACACTAGACATTTATATAAAATAAAAATATTATTCTTTGACATGTAAATTGTAGGCATATTAAGTTTGACTAATTGAAGAAATAAGAAATATACTAATAAGTATATGTATATGGATTTTCATTTGTTTTATATATCGATTAACCGTCATGAATTCGAAATTGTATTTTTACAAAAATTACAAGAAAGAATTGAATTCAATAAAAAGTATTCATTTTTTTTGGCGTAGAAACTAAATAATCATAAACATCACTAAACAATAAAAACATTATTGTTTTTATTTTAGTTTATAAAATGTAAAGTTCTTGTTTTAATTTGTTAAGTATATATATATATATATATATATATATATATATATATATATATATATAGAAGAAATAAAATAGGAAATACTGAATAAAATGGTGGGAGAGCCGAAATATATATATATATATATATATATAAATATATATATATATAAAATTATCGGCTCTCCCACCATTTTATTCAGTATTTCCTATTTTATTTCTTCGAATGCCTCTGCTTGACACTATGTACCACAGATGTTGTGTCTTACTTTCAACATTTTATAGTCATTTTGTACCTTATTTATTCGATTTTTGGGAACATGTTTCGAATAAAAGTTGTTAGTATATTTATAATGAACAACATTTATAACCTACTTTAAAAATAGGACACAACTTTTATGGTGTAGTGCCAATTGGAGGTATCTTTAAGTTATATTCGAAGAAATAAATTTAGGAAATACTAAATAAAAATGGTGGGAGAGCCGATAATTTTATATTTTAGTACAAATAAGATAGTTAACCTTTTTCCTCTGAAGATTTTTTAAAAATCCACCAGAGGCAGCACTAGTGAGGGGTACACATGTTTTGATTTTCTCATTGGCAGCAATGTTAAGCAACGTCATAACTCGGCAAAAAATTAATTTTTTTAAATTGTTGAAAAAGCATCTTTTTTGGCTTGCTTTGGGCTTCAATTGGATTGGGCTTCAGTGGATTATTAGACATTTTTATAAAAAATTCGAATTTTTGAAGCAAATGAATTTTTGACGATTTTTCTGATTTTTCTCTAAAAGTACTAATCCAATTTCAATTCAAGATACGTCAATCGATAGGTTATTTTGATGCCTATAACTATCTTATTTAACTTTTCCTGATCGGAGTTCAAGTTGTTTTTTTATTCGCAAAAAAACCATTTTTTCAATCTATTCTGGTGTTGGTATATGCCAACAACTTGTTCTGATCCAAAAATTACTCAAGAGGGTGGTGATGCCCTCCAGTATTATTAACTGTAACACTGTACATCTGATTCATACACGCATCTAATGTACTATGGTTAATACCGTTTTTTATTGCTAATACATGTATATTGAAATTTTTTAATTTCTTATACTCGATATATATATGAAATATACAAGGGTATAAAAGTACAGTTCCGACTTTCTGATGATGTTATAGCAATTTCAGATTCAAATTTCAGATTTCTGAAGCTATTAGAAATAATTATTATTGTAAATATTTAATAATTAAATTTTTAAACCATCTCCCTAATATTAAACCATAATCTCTGAGTCACACCAAAGAAGCACTTCTAACTCGCGTACATGAATACACACACATTTTTTTCTTTAAACATCCTGTAACGAAGCACATTTATGCAAAACTGTTAAACACATTATGCTTTTTTTTATATTTTATTTAAAATATCCAAAGAGAATTCTTGAACTATTTGAAATACCTACTTATAATGAATGCATTTTATTTTTTTTCCATTTACACAGTTTTGTTTTTATGACGTTATATCCTAAATTACAGGATAAAACGTACACATGTATATACCATATTACCGAAGTTACTAGTCACTTCCATAGTAGTCTATCATAAATAAAAAAATATCATTTTTCATTATGACATAGCACAATGCCAGATGAAAATATATGACATTTATATGGATATTTTTATATGGCCAACAGGAATTTTTATATACATTTATTATTAGCTGGGAATGTTTAGTAAACTTATAGTACTTATTTATTTTTATATATTTTACAAAGTGTTTTTAAATTCTTTTCATTCAGTTATTTTAATAATCATGTCAACTAAACGTTTATATATATTTTTTTTTTCTTTTCATAACAAAACAATTGAAATCATATAAACATTTTATGCACAATATATGTAATTTATATTACTGACATGTATAACAAGTTGCATATCAATTTTATGTTTTATGCTTTTTACCTGACAACAAGAAGGAGAGTAATATGTTTCACATGGATGTTTGTTTTGAATGTTATCAGTTACAGTCTAAACGATTTAAACTGTCGCTATTTGTCACACGACAAAGAAAACTAAAGTTTCTGGTATTATGACTCTTTTGTCGCATACACATTTTTTATGGGAATATTTCCCGAAAAATATTTATTCTTATGTACACTCCCGTTCATAAAAATTGAACCAGTTGAAACATTCTAAGCGTTATTGTATATAATATACATACATTTTGTAATAAATACACTTACCAGCCAAGTAACTGTGCTTGTAAAGGCGTTGTATGTACTTGGAACTAGGAGGTTATGGGTTCGAATCCCGCCATTGACAGTTTTTCAATTATTTAAAAAAAAGGGGGAGGAAGGTTAATAAACTGTTGGCGTATGGACAAGAACGAAGTAACCGGCTATGCTTATGAAGGTTTTCTGCAGTTTCCTTCACGAACTCCAGATGCGTATCGGCATAGTTCCTATCCCTTCATAGTTTTTATGTATATTCCTTTGGAACTGGATGACTTACCAATTTTTAGAGCTTATGAACTTTGCATTTTAAAATTTCAGAGCTGGTAAGTTCATTACTATTATTCGCACCATCTCTTAACAACCATATCATTTTCAATTATCACTCTGCCCATTTAGTCACAGTGTTAATCCGACCGAAATGAAGTTTATTATGTTTTGTGCTTTTGGTATTTGAAATTGCAAGTGCGTCAATGGGCGAAACACAATATTTGGTATATCTGTCTTAATAATAGAAAAATCGAAAAAAGTATAAGAAGTAATGTTATAGAAAATTAATTTTACTAAAATTTGATTTTTTAACATATTTTCTGTTACTCTAATAGTGACAAAAATATTTACGATATATTTCTCTATACTTTAAAGTTTTAGAAAAGATTATCTGAAAAGAATTGTAGTTAAGTCGGTTTTCAAAACGTACTACCTATACATTTTTCGATTTTTCTAATATAAAGTGGGATATTCTATATGTTGTGTTTTCTTCTTTCAATAAGCCTCCATTTTCTTTTAACTGATTGTACTTATTAAAGAAAATGGCCGTTCAAATACCAAAAGTAAATCAAATACGAAATTTAATTTTGATCGGACTAAAATTGTGACCACTGGAGAATGTACAAATATATAAAAATATATTTTTTTACAGATATATAAGTGTATGAACCAACTCTAGCGGTCACTGTATTTATTCTAAGGGAATTCCGTAAGTTGACGTAACTGCGGTAGGACCAATATATTCATTTACTCCATTATTCCCCAGCTGCGCATTACAATCACCGAATATTAATATTCTTTCTCGGTTTTTGCATTGATTTTGATCTCTGGCTTTTTCGAGATCACTATAAATAAAATTCATAAATTGTTCATCAAGTTTATCTTCTATTGTTCCTTAAGCTAGCTAAGCATTTTATGAGGAATTTTTTGCTAATTATTTGCAGACACAAAGATATAAGAACTTTTGTCTAGTCATTTTCCAGCCGATAAGCCTAACCATATAACCCGAAAAGATTTGAAAGCTAAGATACAGCTTGCAATTCACAGCGTCTACAACTTCAAGCCAAAAGCTAGAAATCCTGGGACAAATTTGAAGATACGTAAATTATTTGTTAGTTTTTTGCATTTAACGAGAAAAAAAATTTTCAGAAACTTGCAGCATTTTGAAGATTTTTTTAAAAAAACTTCTTTGTTTTAATATGTTTGAAATGAAAAAAATCCTGAGCTTCTAACTGTTTTTTTTTTTTTTTTTAATTTCGTTTAGGTTCATCTTAAAATAATATGAATAATGTGAAACACGCACCAAATTAGCAACTAGTAACATATCTTTGACTTCATATCCCGGAGATAGTTAGGATTAGCTAATTCATACTGATGATGACTACTTTGTAGTCGAAATACGTATTTATAAAATACAAATAATTGTTCTAAGAATTGGGACAAAATTTGAAATTTAATTTAAATTTTCAAATGTTTCTAAAAAAGAACCAAATTATCTTTAAAATAAGTAGCGACTACGCTATGTGACCCGACACGTGGCCACAAAAGTAGCGCTTATTATTCAAAATTTTATAATTGATTTGTGCCTGATTCGTTCGGTTTTCAATAAAATATTTCGGAAAATTTGTTCATTATAAATATACTAAGAACTTTTATTCGAAACATTTTCCCAAAAACCGAAGGAATCGGGAAGAAAATTCTGTTAAATAGCTTCTTCCTTCCCAGCACCGTCACTATAAGTGTATTATATAATACGTATATATGTTACATAATGGATTTCCAGCAACAATATATTAGAACGATAAAATATATATCATATTGTCACGTGACATACAGAGATAGATTGAGATAGACAGAGATTTTTCGTTGTTTATATGATTTTGTTTATATTTTTAACATAATCTACAAAAGTTTAACTACTTAATTTAAAGATTTTATATTTTTGTTGCAATTATAGTTCAATTTCATGATAAATGTTCGATTAACCAGATATTCCTTATCGACTACATGTTTAATTCCAATTTTTGAAACTGATTCCTAATTTATGCGAATTTACAATTGATTAATAATATCTACTATTGATTAGAATGAATATCTACTATGGAAATTCAGTTCGTTATCTTTTCTTTGCTTTTACGTTTAATAAAATTAAAAAATAGAATTACTCCATTGAAATCCATGCATTTTAACTTAACTTTTACAATTTTTTTTCGTTTCTCAGTGACCAAATTTTTTTTCCCATTAATTTTTGTCCATTTATTTTTCGTGCCAGGACACACTTAATGAACTGCATCCTCAACTGATTCACAATTTATTGATTTACTGATATTGATTTACTTGCGCCTGAGTATTCGAGCGACCTCTGCAAGGCATGAACGTCAACAGTATAGCCTCACGAACTTATCGGTTGCTCGCTAACACCTACAGGACGTATAGTTCATGCGTAGCGTGAATTTGTTTACAAAGCCTTTTTTGCGTTTGTCGGATTTTTTTTATTGTTAAAAATGACTGAAAGATCAGATCAACGAATTTGCATCAAATTTTACTTCAAACTCGGAAAAACTTGTTCGGAAACTATTCAAATGGTGCAGAAGGCCTTTGGGGATGGGTGTATGGGCGAAAGACAAATAAAAGACTTGTATAATCGTTTCAAAAGTGGCCGCACAACTGTTGATAGTGATTCTCGTTCTGGCCGACCTTCGACGATATCAGCACCGGATAATATCGAGCGCGTGTGACTTGCGATTGAAGAAGATCGACGTTTGACTGTGCGAGAATTAGAAGATGATTTTGAATACCAAAACTACAATTTGGGAAATTTTCACTTCAAATTTAGGAAGTGGAAGCGGTGGGAAATCTCATCGAATCTTGTGCAGCAATTTTTAACTAAACACAATATCAATATAAGTACACCGGTTCGACGACAAAAAGACGGTTGAAGATAATGCGACGAGGGATCTTAAGGCTTTTCCAAAAACTGACTGCTTTGGAAAGTGGAAACACCGCTGGGAATGTGTTATTCAATCAAATCTGGACTACATTGAAGGATGCCACTCGCCCGATAACGAAAAATAACACCAGCGCGGAGATATGACGGTAGATCAGATACTTTTCGGACAGACCTCGTATATTAAAACTGATTAGATATTTCATTACAATTTATTAATCAATTTTTCGTTCAGTGCGCATATCAGTTAGTTGTGCACGAGTACTATGGACTAAAAAAGTAGCGCTCTTATTTTAAAATTATTTTGCCTCATTCATTCAGTTTTTTAGAAAATGTTTCTAATAAACGTTGTTAGTATATTTATAATGAACTACTTTGAGTCGAAGCAAATGAATAAAAAACAAATGAATAAGGCCCAAATTAATTATAAAATTTTGGAAAAACAAGGCAAATTTTATAGCCATGTGTATGTACTATGGGCTAGAAAAGTATCATTCTTTTATCAAAATTTTGTTATTATTTTGTTCCATATTCATTCGGTTCTTGAGAAAATGTTTCGTATTCAAGTTGTTTGTATATTTATAATTAATGAACAACTTTTATCCGAAGCTTTTCTTCGAACACCGAATGAAGAAGACACATACCAATTGTAAAGTTTTGAAAAATGAACGCTACTTTTGTATCTTTGTACTATGGACCACACAAATTGATTTTATTTTTTTAAATTTTATAATTTTATTTGGTCTTTATTGATTTGTTTTTCATAAAAATGCTTCAGTTAAAAACTGTTCATTTTAAATACAGTAACAACTTTCATTCGAAAATTTTTTTCGAAAACCTAATAAATAAGGCTTAAATCACCTATAAAATTTTAAAAAATGACATCAACTTTTGTGGCCAAGTGTACTAAGGGGGCCACAATGTAGTATTCTTTTATCAAAATTTTCTTCCCGATTCCTTCGGTTTTTGGGAAAATGTTTCGAATAAAAGTTCTTAGTATATTTATAATGAACAAATTTTCCGAAATATTTTATTGAAAACCGAACGAATCAGGCACAAATCAATTATAAAATTTTGAATAATAAGCGCTACTTTTGTGGCCACGTGTCGGGTCACATAGCGTAGTCGCTACTTATTTTAAAGATAATTTGGTTCTTTTTTAGAAACATTTGAAAATTTAAATTAAATTTCAAATTTTGTCCCAATTCTTAGAACAATTATTTGTATTTTATAAATACGTATTTCGACTACAAAGTAGTCATCATCAGTATGAATTAGCTAATCCTAACTATCTCCGGGATATGAAGTCAAAGATATGTTACTAGTTGCTAATTTGGTGCGTGTTTCACATTATTCATATTATTTTAAGATGAACCTAAACGAAATTAAAAAAAAAAAAAAAAACAGTTCGAAGCTCAGGATTTTTTTCATTTCAAACATATTAAAACAAAGAAGTTTTTTTAAAAAAATCTTCAAAATGCTGCAAGTTTCTGAAAATTTCATAGTTTTTAAACTTTATTAGCTCAACTAATAATAAAATTTTGAAAAAGATTAAGATGATAAAACTTTGATGATGATAAAACTTTGAAACAAACGCTACTTTTGTGGCCGTGTGTACTATGTATTACATCCTTAAATCAAACAAACACTCTCAATATTTTTGTTCTTGCAAACAAACTCACTGTAGATCTGCTATACAACATTATTAAAAGTTTGTTTTTTAAAACGATATTGATAACCAAATAAATAAATAGATAAAATTAGTTTAGAGTGTTGGCTATATTGCCTGTAGAGTGTAGTAATATACTCAATAGCAGCCACCATGTAAAGTACAGTGAATGATTATTATATCATCCATACTAATATTAAATAGCTGGAGAGTTTACATGTTTGATCTCAATATTCTCAGGAACTACCAGTCCGAGATTAAAAATTATTTTTGTGTTAGATAACCATTTATTGACGAAGTATATAAGCTATAAAAAGCTTGCACGCATCTGTAAGATAGATAGATAGATAGATTGTAGCAGCTGCCCTGGACAGGCTACACTTTGACCATTAGGTCCATTGTGATGTCTAAAGATGTGAGGATGTGAGTGGAATGGAAGGAATTTTTGTGTATAGACTAGGAATCGGTAGGATATGCGGCTGCAGCCGACTGTGATAGGAACTCTGTCGATATTCATCTGGAGTTCGTGAAGGAAACTGCAGAAAACCTTCTCAAGCATAGCCGGATACTTCGTTCTTGTCCATACGCCGATAGTTTAGTCAGTTAACCGCCCCCTTTTTTTTTCTTAATAATTGACAAACTGCCGATGTCGAAATTCGAACCCATAATCTCCCAGTTTCCAAGTAGACATACTGCGCAGACATAACGCCTTAGACCACTCGGCCACTTGGACTGGTAGTGTCGGATTAGCCACGTAGCAAGAGGTAGAAAATGCTACGGGCCCCGCGCATTGTAGGGCCCCGCACTTAAAAGAAAAAAAAACCAACAAGTTAGATAGGTACGGTTTACCACCAACCGTCCTATAGAAATTACTTTACTGAAAATCATTGTGGAGTTCGTGAAGGAAACTGCAGAAAACCTTTACAAGCCTAGCCGGTTACTTCGTTCTTGTCCATACGCAGACAGTTTAGACAATTATCCGCAATTATTCTGAGTTAGTTGTTATTTCCACCTATTTTTATTTGTTTTTTGTCACGAAACACGAATTGTGTAAGTAACTTGCACTTGACGGATAGTTCCGTCTTGGTGTGTAAGAGAAAGCACAAATAGATGGCACCAACAGATCTCCAATCAGTTTTCGTGTTGTCCCAAAACAGTCAGTCGCATAGGGTTTACACGTTTATTTCTAACGATTCATAAGTGAAAACCTGCTTTAATACCTTTTAACTAACTTTCACTGTAGATAGTTAGTTAGCCATTCAAGGGTATACAGTGAAGTGAGTAGTTTGTTGGTTCGCTGGTTGGTTGTTGATGATAGTAAAATGTAGAAGAGATATGTCACTTGTTTTTATCCCGTATTTTGTTAGATATAATCAACATCGGTCGATCGGTCGGTTGCATCATCATCATCATCAACAGCATATACATGGGATACACATGGGATCAGTTCAAATGTAATTACATTATTCAACATAGTATGAAACAGACGGATCAGGGATGGATTTAAATATACGATGATATTGATACTAGAGACTGTAATTGGAAAATTACTATTTTCAATCACTAGCTTAAAATTGCTAATCATTGCAGACTACTGCGAATGCAGCTTAATAATATTTTCAATCATTTGTCGTAAAACGTAGGCGGTTTTTCGTATAAATAAACGAATAACCGGTCATTCCATTTGAAAAAGTTACAATATCCTATGAAGCTAAGCGTTTTCTATGATATTTAATGAGTCACAAGATCAAACACTGAAAGTAGCGCAAATACATTTGGGTACTCCATGTCACTCACTAGTGTGTAGGGTGCTAAAAAGTATTGAATAGGGAATATGCATGAAAATTTTTTTTCACTTGAATTGAAGCATGTTTACTTGACAAATATCAAGGTAAAATTACTTTTTAAATAACTTTAAAAATAAGCGAGATATGTATGATTGAAATTCCCGATTAGACAAAGAGGGTGATAGCCGTCTTGATATGTTATGTGACGTCATATTACACTTTCACCATTTAAAATACACGTAAAACTTCGTTTTTAGTATTTTTGCAAGAAAGAGACGGATAATAATTTTTAAAAGCTTATAGCTTCCTTGATATTTGTCGGATTTTAATTTCGTTTTTAAATATTATTACAGTATTAACAGTATTTTCATATTCGGAAAATAAATGTGAAAAAAAATGTTCATGCATATTCCCTATTCATAAAATTTAAATGTGCTTTGTTAAGAAAAATAAATGTTTTAATAGTGTATCCAAAAATATTTACAGCAATAAAATAAAATATAATAAAATAATGGGGTTTAAACTCCGTTTTTGAGACACGACAGTCTATAACAGAGTCCACCCACATCATTATTTTGCAACCTTTATTAATTTTTACTTTTACATTTTTATGATGTGAGTGGAGCATCTGGAATTCGTATGCAGGCAAGGAATTGGTAGGTGTACGGCCGCAGCCGACTTTGAAGGGAACTATGCCAATATTCATCTGGAGTTCGTAAAGGGAAACTGCAGAAAACCTTCAAAAGCATAGCCAGTTAGCCAAAAAAAGTTTATGTGGCACTACTTATTCATATATGTACACAGGCTATTTCATGATGTCAAATTACATTCTGAGCTTTGAGATTTCAGAATTATAAATTAAAAAGGCTTGTAAGCGAGGTCAGTTATCCACTGAAAAGCAAACCTTGATTGCCAACAGCACAAACAAAATTTTCTAATGGTTTGAAAATCCGATTGAATAATACACATAAAAACAGGTTTTACATTGAAACGAAAATAAGTCTCGTGAGATCGTCCATTGAAAAACTCCATGAGATTGTATTCTTATCTGTATGTATCTGTATCTGAATGGATCACGCAATACATGCCACAGAATAGATTGAAGAGGCAGTCCTGAACTGAACACACTTCGACCATAAGTTCCATTGTGATGCCTAAGGGTGTGAGGATGTGACTGGAGTGGAAGGAATTTTTGTGTGTAGACTAGGATTTAGTAGGATGTGCGGCTACAACCGACTTTGATAGGAACTATTCCAATACTCATCTGAAGTTCATGAAGGAAACTGCAGAAAACTTTCACAAACATAGCCGGTTACTCCGTTCTTGTCCATACGCCGACAGTTTAGTCAATTAACCACCCCCTTTTTGCTTTTTCTTTTTTAATAATTGACAAACTGCCAATGTCGGAATTCAAACCCATAACCTCCCAGTTCCAAGTACACATAACGCCTTTACAAGCGCGGCTATTTGCCTGGTTGCCACAGAATAGCTCTTTCTTTATTAAATTTCAATAAAATATATATTTTAAGAGATAAAACTTATGGTGATTTAATAAATTATTAATAGGTCTGTAGTTCAGCGTATAAATATAATAATAATTATTTCTGTTATAAACGCTGTCATTCAGACAACGATTTTATAAGTACATATTTATTAATTAAATAATATTACTAGACAGTTTTTCAATAACCCTTCAACATTTCAATAAACTACGAAATAATGAATAAAAAAAATTTAGAGTTTTTATATTAATTTGTTCTAATCATATCAAGCTGAATTATTTTATGATGGAGGATAATGCTTTCAAGATCTAATTAAATCAATAAAAATTAAATCATAAGAGTCCACAGTATATACAGACGATTTAACGAAATGATTCGCCATTGGATAATAATCATTCAGATCAGAGGAATAATATGGAACCTAATAATGTAAATTTTTGTTTTGTTTTTAGCATTTAATATTTTTCTATTATCAGTTCTAACAGAACTATAAATAGAGTGATAACTCTGTGTCTTCCCAATGGTATTGAGTACACGAATCATTAAAATGTCCTAAAAATCTATATTTATTTCTAAAATATTTAGAGTTAATTGCTCAAATACCCGATATATACTGAATTTATGAAAAAAAGTTTATTTTAAAAAAAATTTGATTTTTTTCATTTTTGTACTATCTCTTACGGTTTTAAAGATAAACAGTTATACCCATTTTGCCCAAACTTGGTACGATTGCACGAACTTTACCTTCTTTTTAGCTCTAGAAGACACATACAAAGTTTCAGCTTGCTATCTCTTTTCCTTTTTTGAGTTATTGTGTGCAATGACAGACGGGTGGACCTAGACATAAATGTTTGGCATCTATGCCAAACATTTTTGTCTACTATCAATATTTTCAATCGTTACAAAATCGTTACATTTATGTCTACTATCAATATTTTCAATCGTTACAAAATTTAATATACCTTGTATATTTTTACATATACCGGGTATAATAACAAATAGATTTCATGTCAAACAGGTTCAATGAAAAAGTTTCCTTAATGCAACCTTTTTTCAAACCTCATAATTTCCAGAGTGAGTGCACTTTTTAGCGAATTTCCCCCAAAGGAAATCAGCTATTGTTTTTGTACCAATGTTGGAATTTCGTAAAAATTTCTTCAAATGTCTATCGATTCTACCTACTAGATGTCAAAAATCACTATCATTAAAATTTGTATATATATATATATATATATATATATATATATATATATATATATATATATATATATATATATATATCAACATATATATGTACATATAAGTTTATGTGTTTGTGGACTCTCTAGTGGTCACAGTTTTATTCCGATTGGAATGAAATTTTGTATTTGAAGCGCTTTTGGTATTTAAAAGGTAAAGTTCGTTAATTCGTTCGTTAATGAAAAATTTATCAGGAGTTAAGTTGTATGTACTTAGTGTTACTGTAATTTTGTTTTTTTATCATTTTCAGTTACACTAATATCGATAAGTAATAGTACTGTAAGCGCGAAGGCAAAAAACCCTTTAAACTCGGCCTGTCGCACTACCGTGCTCTAGATTTACAGAAATATTTACAATTAAGGATTGAAAGTCAAAATTCCTAATATCTCTGTACACATCAGAGTTTGGAAAAAATGATCAGGTAATGAATTATAGCAAACTTGATTTTCTACAACTTTACTCCTTATGCATTTTTCGATTGTTCAAATATTAAGAGAGATATTTTATATTTTGTATTTTCTTCTATCTTTATGCCCCCTTTCCCCTTGACGAATGCCATTTATTAATAAAATTGGCCTTGAAAATACTAAAATGATATCAGATACATTTGATTTTGATCAGACTTAAATTGTGACTAGAGAGTGATTTATGTATTCTAAGGAAATTCGCTAAGTTGACGCAGCTCCTGCGTAACGAATTTTTTTTCATATCTATTACAGTTTTTGAGAAAAGGAATATATAAAGGTAATAGGTATAGAGATATATAGATATAAGAAACTATAATAGATATGACAAAAGTTTCGTACAAAAGTTGTTGGAAGTAAAATATTATGGAAACAAGTATTGATGTGTTTTTCTCGTACTTATTATGGACAAAAAGTTATGCACGAGAAAAGATTTTGGGGTGAGGCAACCTCCTGTCGGATCAGGTTCTCCCAGGGCAGGCTTGGTAAGGGATTAAAGTCACTGTATGTACTATACTCTCTAAAAGTTTCATCCCCGAACTAAATGGGCACCGTATTTTACCGTCTACGCTTGGACTCAACTACATATAAGTTATATTCAAGTAACACTGAACAAGAGCAAAAACATTGATCGTCTATGGGCCGCTTATAAGTGGGTAGATTACAGCATGCAATAACGTGAAGATAAGAATGTAAATCACATATATAAAACGATTTTTTTGTTCAGACAAATTTTCGTCTAATTCCTCATTCATTTTTTTCATTTCTGTTTTTTTTTTTTTTGTATACATAATTTAAAAGAAAATTGAAAATTCTATATTTAGTATTAAAATGTTTTAAATAAATTTATTTAATTTATTTAAATGTATTTTTGACAAGCGACTTTTTCTTCAATCTGTGTTAAGTATATTATTGATATACTCATTTATAACATTGTCTGAAGATTAATGTGACAATTTTCTTCTTTTCTACAATTATCTTTATTTTCATTCAATTTTCTCATCTTTTTTTTATAGAAATAACTGTATACGGTATATATATATATATATATATATATATATATATATATATATATATAGGATGACCCAGAAATAGTCGAGTTCCATAAGAGGTTAGGTAGAAATTACGATTTTGGAACGAAAAGTCCTGAGACATCTTTTTATTAGGCGCACCGATAATTAATTATCAATTAATTAAGGAAACTAGGTTGAAACCAGAGTTGCAAAAAGTGCATTTTTTTGATAATTCATTTTTGATTTAATTATCAATTTTAAAGTTTAAATTATAAAGTTTTCTCAAAAGTGCTTTATTAAATTTATTTTATTGAAAAATTTAATTATTGCATTATTAAAAAAAATTAATCAATAAAATAATTTAATTAATGCACTTTTGAGAAAACTTTATAATTTAACGAATTTAATTTGTGCATTTTAAATTTATTATTAAAATAATTTAATACATTTTTCAAAAAATAAAATTAATGCTCTTTTCAAGGAATTAATAATTTGAAAAATTTAAGCAATACATTTTTCCAAAAATTGATAATTAAATAAAAATGAATTATCAAAAAAATGCACTTTTTGCAAATCTGGTTTGCAAACTCAACCTAGTTTCCTTAATTAATTAATAATTAATTAACGGTGCGTCTAATAAAAAAATGTCTCAGAACTTTTCGTTCCAAAATCTTACCCTCTTATGGAACTCGACTACTTCTGAGACAGCCTATATATATATACATGTATATATATATATATATATATATATATATATATATATATATATATATATAAATATAGTTAACACTTAATGGTTCTTGAATAGAAGAGAAATGATTTATTTTTGTTATATTTTCAATTCGTTTTCTTTCCTTCTTATATATTTTCCATCTATTTTTAAAATTATTAATAAACGTCTCTGTTTACAAATATATACAATCAACTAATTATTATTATCACAGTAGTCCGAAAGATTTTGGTCTAAAAGTACTCACTAGTAGTAGAAGTAGGACTATTAGTAATGGATTGGAAGCCGAATCCTGGCAATTAGGACTTGATAGGCCTTTTTTACCTACCCCCCCCCCCCCAATCAATTCTATCCTCTATCATACTTGGTTCGTTTCCTCTAGCCTTATGTTCGTTGTTTAACCTACCAGTCTTCTTTGCGAATGAAAGAACAGAGTTTCACTTTGATTGTATCTCAGATTCCCCCATTTTTGCACCACTAATATTAAAAACACTCAGTAGCGGATTACCCATAAGGCAAACTATACACGTGCCTAGAGGCGCGAGGTTGCAAAAAGGCGCACGTGGAAGTGTTTAAACGAAGAAAACAGTAATACCCAAGTCTTCCCAGAGAGTAAGTCGAGTCGGGAGGATGTGACATGTGACTTCCCCGGGATAAAAGTATCCTATGTGTTAATTTACGGTATAAGCTACCTTCATACAAATTTCTTCAAAATCTGTTTAGTAGTTTTTGCGTGAATGACTAACAAACATTCATCCATTCCTTCTCACAAACTTCGCGTTTATAATATTAGTAAGATGGCAACTAGAGGCAGCGTCTAGGGCGCTGTGGGCATTTAATCCGCCTCTGAGAGCACCACTTATAAACAAGCTGAAAATATGAGAACATAATTTTTACTTCACATCCAGTGGATTCTATAATTTAATATATTTAATAATTATAAATATTAAAATTTTATGTTTATATTTATTAAAATTTATTGATTTTTTAATAATTGATAATTTGACTTATGGATACCACCTCTCCGGTTATTCAAACCAGAGATGTTGCGAATATTTGCATCCTCAACGCGAGACTTTCGCATTAGTTTTAGCATCTGCAGCCGCAATAATCAATGCTTTGAACGAAGCTTTTGAGGATACGGATGTTGCTTGTTTTGTTTCAGAACGTATTTAGACGTGTTACTATATGGATGTTTTTTATTTCTTTCAACAATTTACATTATTGTTTGAGTGTTTCCTTGAATAATCTATTTGACACGTAAATCAACAATGCCGCCATCGACGCAAAGTGTGATTTAGTCTTATTTTCAACGACATTAGCATGTTCGAGATAAATCTCAGTGTAAAATATGCAATAAAACATCACATGAGCCGTATAACCACATCTTTGAGAACTCATCTAAAATCGATGCATCCGGAGCCTGTTTAGGATGGGATTAATCAATGAACCTCTGCTAAACTGGATAGAATCAGAAAAAGCAACGACATTGCTCTTTATTAAATAAAATCATTATTAAAAATTATTACCGTCTTTTTCCTTTATTCATGTACCTAAATTAAATGTCTCTTTAAAAAAACTTGATATATAAATCCGCATCCGCATCCGCTTCCGCGGGTGTCAAGAATTTAGCATCCGCACCATCCCTGATTCAAACTTATGTTATATTTTATACAGTCTGTATGAAATTTAAAAAAGTACTTATAAAAAGCAGTTTAAGTGTTTTTGTACTACTAGGTACTACATAACTTGTAACATAGATCCTCAATAGATCCTCAATGAAGGAAAAATTTCTTCAAATGTTCCATATATTGTGCTTTCTTCTTTCTCTAAACGCACCTTACCGTTAATCGATTCTATTAATTAACGAACTTGAGCTTTGAAATACCAGAAACATATCAGACACGAAAACATATTAATTTATATATGTGACTGTAGTCACTCTAACGGGCGCGAATCGCGCCATGGACATTACTAAGATAAAAGTTCAGAAGTATTGTATTTATTCTGAGAAAATTCGAGAAAGTGGACGCAGCTCCTGCATAACGAATTTTTTTTTAAATATACTTGGTACATATTACTTAAAGTAGTTTTTTTTCAACACTTGGTACTTATTACTTAGAGTACTATTCCCAACTCTGCTCACAATATGAATAATGGAGCAAACTGATTTCTGGTTGATTAATTTAGCGTAGCGTAAGATAAATCTCTTTCGTATTTAAGACTTACATTTTATTCAGTTTGAGAAAACTTAAATAGCCCATTTTTACTCTTGTAACTCTTTTCGTAATAGGGCCTACAGACGAGGAACATTGAACAGCAATATTATGCAGCAACCTATTATGTTGCAAATGTGTATAGTGGTTGTAGCAACAAAAAACATGTCCTTGAACGGTTGCTGAAAAAATCAAAAATTATTTGATATTTTGTAGGAGGAGTTAAATGTTCCTGTACAAATTGGTCATATTATCTAATATTTTATGCTTTCCTAATATTTTATTATGTTTTATTACCTAGATTGGTTACAATTTACATTATATATTTTATTATTTGTAATAATAATATATAGATATTATCCAACACTAGTTTTATACATATAAACAAACTAGATACATACATATAAATAAACTATACAAATTAAATGAGATAGATAGAGAGAAGATGAGAAATGATTGAATTTTTATGACTAGCGTCATAAAATAATAAAATAATAATTTTTACCGAAGTCAAAATTTCGCAAAAATTTCTTCAAATGTCCATCGATCCTACCTAGTAGATGTCAAAAATCACCATCTGTAAAATTTATATATATATATATCTATGGACATATATATATATATATATATATATATATATATATATATATATATATATATATATATATATATATATATATATATTTATATATATATATATATATATATTTATATATATATTTATATATTTATATATATATTTATGTATATATATATATTTATATATATATATATATTTATATATATATATAAATATATATATATTTATATATTTATATATATATTTATATATATATATATATATTTATATATATATATATATATATATATAAATATATATATATATATATATATATATATATATATGTGTCTGTAATCACTCTAGCGGTCACAGTTTTCATTTTATCGGGATGAAATTTGGTATCTGAAGCGCTTTTGGTATTCAAAAGGTCAAGTTCGTTAATGGATAAAATCGGACAAGGGGAAAGGGGGGTTTAAAGTTAGAGGGAAACACAAAATTTGACGTATCTCCCTTAATATTCGAAAAATCGAAAATTTTATAAGAAGTAAAAGTTATAGGTATTAAGTTTTACTGTAATTTTGTGTTTTATCTTTTTTCTGTAACACTAATATTTAGAAAAATATTGACGGTTTAAGATTGAAAATTAAATTCCTCAATATCTCTGTACGCATTAGAGTTTGAGCAAAAATGATAAGGTGATGAATTGTAGCAAACATGATTTTCTACAACTTTATTTCTTACGCATTTTTCGATTGTTCTAATATTAAGAGAGATATTTTATATTTTGTGTTTTCTTCTATCTTTATGCCCCCCTTTCCCCTTTACGTATGTCATTTATTAATAAAATTGGCCATGCAAATACTAAAATCAGATACGCCATTTCATTTTGATCAGACTAACATTGTGACCGCTAGAGAGTAATTTATATATTCCAAGGAAATTCGCTAAGTTGAAGCAGCTCCTGCGTAACGAATTTTTTTTTTGGTTGCACGTCTGTACAGAAAATATTTTGTAGGTGGAGATCAATGTTGCTGCAACAATGTTCTGCGTCTGTATCATACTTATATAGCAAATATTCATTACAAGTCAATACATGTTAAAGCAATATATTACAATTTACGTTGTAAATTCAAACAGTGCACCAGTTATATGAAATATAACCTTTATTTAGAAAAAAATCTATCAATATATCGTTAAGTGAAATACGATAAACACATTTAATAAGTAGATACCTACTACCAACTGCAAAAGTGGCATAAATTTCTTTAAAATTTTATTTCTGATTTGTGCAGAATTCATGTTTTTTACAAACAATTTTATTAAATAATTAAACTAACAACTTTTTGACTAATTATTTTTTCGAAAACTTAATGAATTCGACATGAATCAACTGTAAAGTTTTGAAAAATGAACACCACTTTTGGAGTCGATAGTACGTCTAAGAACAACACGAGTACTTCGAATGTATTGCAGTATGAGTACTTCCAATGTATAAGTGAGGTGTCTCGTAAAGCAGTATCATTCAGGAGCAGGAGCTGCTTCAACTTAGCGAATTTCCTTAGAATATAAAAATCACTCTCTAGCGGTCATAATTTTAGTGTCATCAAAATGAAATATCATATCTGATATTATTTTAGTATTTGCAAGGCCAAATGCTAATGCCAAATACTAATGAATTTTCCATTAAAAATTAATAAAACTGCAGTTCTATACAGTTATTTGCTGTCAATAGAAGCAACGACACTATTTTGAGCAGCTCAGCGAATTGCCTAGACTTTTTTCTAAATCGTTTGGGTAAGCACGGACAATAATTGGAGTTCTTTTCGAAATATTTTTTGCTGTAAAATATTTTGATTGCCGAAGTACTCCAAATACAATAGTCTCTCGATGGTACGCTTTCATGCGTTTAGCGAATGTAGACCGAACATTATCAGTTATCACAACAAACACCGGAATTTCAAAATGTTTGCAGGTGTTTGGTTTTTTACAACTAAATCGAGTGAATTAGTTCTCTGTCTTGAAGTCAACAGCTGATATTCTCTACAGCCGGTTAGGACTTTGGCATTCCTTGTATGTACCAAAATTGCGATGTTGTCAACTTAATTTAGAAAAATAAATAGAATGTACAGGCTACCCTGGACGGGCTACACTTCGACCATATAAGGTCCATTGTGATGCCTAAGAATGAGAAGATGTGAATGGAGAGGAAGGAATTTTTTTGTATAGACTAGGAATTTGTAGGATATGCGGCTGCAGCCGACTATAATAGGAACTATGCCGATATTCATTTGGTGTTCGTGAATGAAACTACAGAAAACCTTCACAAGCATATAGCCGGTTACTTCGTTCTTGTCCATACGCCGACAGTTTAGTCAATTAACCGCCCATTTTTTTCTTAATATTTGACACACTGCCGATGTCGGGGTTCGAACCCATAACCTCCCAGTTTCCTGAATTTCAAAATGTTTGCAGGTGTTTGATTTTTTACAACTTAATCGAGTGTATTAGATCTCTATCTTGAAGTCAACTGCTGATTGATATTCTCTACAGTCGGTTAGGACTTTGGCATTGCTTGTGTGTACCCAAATTGCGGTATTGTCAACTTAATGTATGCGACAGATAATGTATGGTGTGGTCAGCGCTCACTTTAAAAATATGCTAAAATTATGAATAATCATTGTAGATCTGGACAACACCGTCTAAATCTACAATGATTATTAGTAATTTATATAGGACGGTTGGTGGTAAACCGTACCTATTTAACTTAATGGATTTTTTTATCTTCTAAGTGCGGGACCCTACAATGGGCGGGACTCGTAGCATTTTCTACCTCTTGCTACGTAGCTAATCCGACACTACCAGTCCAAGTGGCCGAACGGTCTAAGGCGTTAAGTCTGGGCAGTATGTCTACTTGGAAACTGGGAGATTATGGGTTCGAATCTCGACATCGGCAGTGTGTCAATTATTAAGAAAAAAAAAGGGGGCAGTTAATTGACTAAACTGTCGGCATACGGACAAGAACGAAGTATCCGGCTATGCTTGAGAAGGTTTTCTGCAGTTTCCTTCACGAACTCCAGATAAATATCGGCAGAGTTCCTATCACAGTCGGCTGTAGCCGCATATCCTACCAATTCCTAGTCTATACACAAAAATTCCTTCCACTCCACTCACATTCTCACATCCTTAGGCATCACAATGGACCTTATGGTCGAAGTGTAGCCCGTTCAGGGCAGCCTCTGCAATCTATCAATCTATCTATCTAATCCGGCACTGGTATCTAGAGGCTTTAACCTTTCAAATTTCTGAAGATTACTTATTTTTAAAAAAACTGCCTTTACGAAGTTTTCACCTTATGCAAGTTAGTTCAACTTATCGAAATTTTAGTATATTTAAAAATAAATACTCATGAACAAAAGTCAAAATGTTCCTTGTGTAGAAATTTTAAGGTGAAATAACTTAAGTTAAATTTTCGTAGAAGAATAATGGAAATTCTGTAGTAGATGAATCACATCTCTAACTAGAAACAGAAAAGAAATTCAATTTTATTATTTCCGTCTGATTGCATTGTGAGTATGTATACAAATACAAATATATGTTGTGTTTTTATTTCAAACGGTGTTGCTTGTCTAATGTCTGTCTATCGTTAAAACAATTATATTCTTTTAAAGATTTTCACTTAACAGATTTACAAGCTTTTCTGTTTACGTTTTTTATCGACATTTTCATTTATCATATGTATTTATTAGTTATACAATAATCGATTTTTCACAATTTTCTATATTATTGGCTTTTCTCGGCTATAACTATTTCTTTTTTAAGATATATTTTTGCACCACAAATACACTGCACAGCAAAAAAAATGGCGCAGTTCATCATAATTTTTTTTCTTGGAAATATTTTGAAAATCAAACTCATTTTTTTAAATTTGTATATGTTTTTGTACAAATGACTGCCTCAAGCCTTCTAGGCATACTTTTAATTGAGTTCGCTCCGACATCTTGGATGATTACCTCCCATTCCTGCACTAATGCTGCTATGGGCTCCTGTGAGCTATCAGGAGGAGTAATTCATCTTCTTATACGTCGGACAAGTTCATCCCAGAGATGTTATATCTTTAATGCATTTCCAAATCTTAATTTCGGTCGTTTTATTTTATTGTAAATTCTTTGAAATCGTCTTTCTACTGCTTCTGAGATTGCCCAAAAGCTCCGTATACATCTTAATGTTGCTAATAGTGTAAAAACTGTTAGAAGATGACTTTCTGAAATGAAATTATGACCCAGAAAGCCATCTGTAGCACCAGAGTTCAATGTAAATCATCGAAGGTCCTGTCTAAAGCTCATAATGTGGAATGAGAATGAATTGACGAACTTCCTCTGTGAGGATGAGCCTCAATATACAGTATATCTGCCCGATA
Source organism: Nineta flava (assembly GCA_963920215.1). Lineage (NCBI taxonomy): Eukaryota > Metazoa > Arthropoda > Insecta > Neuroptera > Chrysopidae > Nineta > Nineta flava. The sequence goes on from OY986045.1 coordinate 27,673,627, forward strand.
AACATGCAAGAGTCTACTGAAGGTCATGTGAATGTTACTCTCAATGTAAGATTACTGGAAAAGTGTACTTCGGAGGAGACTCGATGATGGAGGTAGTTCAGTGGGTTCTTCGATGATTTATAATAAGCTCTGACCCTACGGCTGGCCTTCTAGGTCGTAAATTCATTTCTACAAGCCATCTTCTAATCACCCAAGATGTCGTTGTTAAATGTCGTCTTAATTAAAAGTATAGCTGGAAGGCTTGAGGTAGCCATTAGAGCAAGAAGAGGTAATAGTCAATGTTAAAAGATTATTTAGTCATAAAAACCACGAATAAAATGTTTTTTTAATTATAAAATTTATGCAATCTCTTTTTATTTTTTCCTTAAATCATAAGCTTTTTTACAATTTTACCCCCATATGAACAAAAACATATACAAATTTAGAAAAATGTAGTTAATATGCAAAGAAAATTATTTTTTTGCTGCGCCACTTTTTTGCTGTGCAGTGTTTATTTCTTAGTTTAAGATTTTCCATTTCGAGAATTTTCATATTAAATAATCAAAATCGAAAATCCTTTGACCTGAAAAATATACCAGTACTTTTGAAACAGACAAAAAAAAAAAAAGATTTCTTCCTTAATTTTTTAGCTAATGCGATTGTCACTTCCATTGACTCTATCCAGTAGATGTCGAAAATGACCATCATTAAAATTATTTGCGTCACAATTTTCTTTTAATTTTTAACGGTTCAAATTTCATGAGCAAATAGCAAAGCTATAAAGATATCAGTCATTTTCGTTTAAGAAATGATCGAATTATGTTATTCAATTTATTGTTAATATTATAAAAAATTAGGAATGTTAGAAATATAAAGTATGTTTATTTTGTAAAGTTTTATTCAATTGCTGATTGGACTACTCAAACGTCAACCGGACTATTTTAAACTAAGCAAAGAATACGAAAAATAAATAACTACCAAATATCTACTTAAAAAAAACGAAGAGAAATTGAATTTTGTTTCAAAATAGTAATCTATACAAAAAAATAGATGATTTTATTGAAAAAACAGAAGCTACCCCCAAAACATCACATATTGTCTGATTTCATATCTTAGGTACATATCTTGAAAATCATACCGTTTTCAAGATATGTTACCTACCCAAGAAATATATAGTAATTTAAGAAGGGCATTCTATGTAGGTATATTAGACCGGCAGCTGAAATATTCCGTGAAAGTATTGTGCGTATTAATGGGTTGAACGTGAAGTAGATATACGTATACGTAACGATCCCACACCAATACAGAGCCTACTTGAATTTCTGATTTTCTTACCTTTCAGTACTGATATGAGCCCCGGACTATGATATTTTCAAACATTTGACATTGGCAACCTTTCCAATCAGCATTTGAGATTATATTAACGATTTCAAAAAACCTCTCGAAACAAATATACTGGGTGGGAATTTTTGTGACTGACTTTTGTGACTTACTTATTAACACGACTTCAAAAAAGGAAAAGGTTATCATTTTGTGTGATTTTTTTTTAATGTTTGTTATCTCAGAACTCCGTCATTTATTAACCGATTTGGAAATTTTTTTTTTTGTTTTAAAGGGTTTATATTCAGATTGGTCCCATTGTCACCGAATTGCATTCTAATGAGAGGATCCCATAGAAATCGAGGAAAATTCTCATTTTATATGTATGATCACCGATTTCTCTGTCAATTGTTGATCGATTTTAAAAATTCTTTTTTTGTTTGAAAGGGTATACTCATTCATAATGAAAAAACAAGAAACTTTTTTTAAAAACCAACTTCAATATATTAGCTATAGGATTTTGTCGAGGTCAGACGCCACACAGAAGGCCCACAACTTCTCCGCCGGGATTGATGGATCCAAGGTTTTGGACCCAAACATTCTATACCTGACACCTTGCAGGCTTCTGCAGGTGCATATAACATGTATGGTGGTTTCATCGTCCTCCATACAGCCATACAGTTTCATCGCCTGGTGTCAGGGCGGGGATCGCTTATTACTAACTTCCCTTCATTGTTGCAGCAACAATGAACTCCGCCTATAAAATGTTTTCAGGACAGACGCTGCAACCAAAGTTTGGGATCATAAAATTTAATTTTTATTATTTTATGACTCTAGTCATAAAAATTCAATCATTTCTCATCATGTCTCTATCTATCTCATTTAATTTGTATAGTTTATTTATATATATGTATCTCTAGTAAAAACTATTTACTATACTAATCATTCTATAAAAAAAATATATATATATATATACAGTGTGTCTAATTAAGTTGGCTCCATATGGAAAACTTTTTTATTATAAGGTTTACGAAAAAAAGTTATTCGTTATAAAAATCTCTGCATTCGAAAATATTAATATTCAGCTATTCACTTTTGAGATCAAATGTATAGGGTGTCTAAAAATTGAAAAAGTTCGATAGGAATGTGTTGACCACTTCAATTTTAAATTAAATTTTGTATATTTTTGTTCTAAATGTAGACCATATAGAACAGATTATACGGGAAACGGTTCAAGAAATCACTCCCGAGATATGTAGGAGTGGATTTAAAGAATTTTGTAAAAGAACAATTACATGTATGGAACGCGAAGGTAGATACGTTGAGGCAAAAACGAACTGATGATAACTGTTACTTACGTCAACAATAATAATTGTATTTGTAATGTAATGTATGAAAAATAAATGTTCTATATTCATTATTTTGTTACATATCATTCATTAAATGTTTCAAATCAGCAAATAAACATTTGAAGTACGATGACTGGTAAATTAGAATAACAGATAACGTGTTTTATAAGTAGGATTTGCAAAATTTAATTTAAAATTGAAGTGGAAAAAAAATTCCTATCGAACTTTTTTCAATTTCTGCACACCCTGTACATTCGATGTCAAAAGTAAATAGCGGCATGTTAATATTTTCGAAAGCAGAAATTTTTATAAAGGATAGCTTTTTTTCGTAAACCTTATAATAAAAAATTTTTTCATATGGAGCCAACTTAAGTAGACACACTGTATATATTATATATAATGTAAATTGTAACCAATATAGGTAATAAAACATAAAAAAATATTAGGAAAGCATAACATTTCAGATAATATGGCAATTTGTATATGAACATTTAACTCCTCCTACAAAATATCAAATAATTTTTATTGTTGCAGCAACCGTTCAAGGTCATGTTTTTTGTTGCTGCAACCACTATACACATAGAGCAACACGCTAGGTTTCTGTTCAATGTTGCTGTTCAATGTTGCACGTGTGTAGTGCCTATTAGTCATGCATCCCGTCGGCACAATACCAGACTTTAGTATTAGGAGAGGTTTTTTATATAGGTCCCCATCCTCGCATGCCGGACAGTTAAGCCAAGCACCTCGAGACTCTTGAACACCCGCAAAACATAACTGCTGCAACGCCAAGAGGTTAGGTGTGATAAAGGTTTTCCGCCAGTTCGGATACCATAGCCTCGATTAGTTTTGAAAAAGGGCACCACGTGAAGGTTCAAGATTAGACTGTTTGCCATGCAGAGGTTATTTACTTCCCATGCTAGCATACTACCCCTATATCTTATAATTATAATTTTTTTTATTTATTTAACTAAAACAAATGATAAGTTACAGAAATATGTGTGTTTTAATGGAAAAAAAGTTACAGCTATTGAGACAACGCCTATTTCAAGGAAAAGATTAAATATTTGTTTTTAATCTTTTCACATGATTAAAAAGATTTCGCAAAAATTTGTTGAAATATCCCACGGTTAAAAAAATTACGAATAGTATTCAGATTAAAAAACAAAAACAAATTCTGAGAAGTTGATTGTGTGGACCTCATGGATCACACTTAGAAATATGACAATCTGAGAAACATCCGTTCTATGGCATAGTTTTTTATATGATTATATTTTAAACTAGTGACCTCGGCTTCACACGGGTAGCACTAATTATCTATAGCCAGATGACACAAAATTGCCAAAAAACAAAAATGTTTTTCCCGATTGCTGCCACAGGATCACCCGCTGGGCTAATATGAAGATTGCCTGAAAATTCCATCAAAATCGGTCCACTCGTTTTGGAGTTCATAGGGAACATACTTACACACGTCGATTTATATATATATATATATATATATATATATATATATATATATATATATATATATATATATATATATATATATATATATATATATATTGCATTTTGTCCTGAAATGTTTATCTTATTAGAAACAAGTCGATCACAAATAGTAAAAAGTTTGATAGCCCTGGTATACACAATACATTCATAAATACTTAACAATGGTAAAATCGAAAATTCTCACTTGAATTGGCGAATTGGCCATGGCCATGTGACGACAGGTATGCCGCGTTTTGCAAAAATATCATTAATATACATAAAAAATTTACGAAGTTTTTCACATTTTAGCTGCCGATCTATGTAATGGTATAACTCAATTTATGTATAATATTTATAAATGGCTGTCGTTGTTCCTTAAAATTGGAAATGTAATGACAATATATACGATAATATTAAAATTGATTGGTCATATTAGTCGATATAGGTATACATACTTTATAAAATAAATAGTGAAATGTCTGCTTTAAAATATTACACACATATATCAATGTATTGAATCCTATCTATCAATTGTTGGTATACCTACATATAGTACAATCAATAGAGAATATTGCGCTGCATTAAATTACAGGAGTTATTTCATTTTTAATTAGGTTCAGTATCACGTATTGAATGTAAATTAACAAAGTCCTTACAAATTTTGACCGCGAAAGTGCCACCATTTTGAGAAAAACTGTAAAAAACTGTAGATATAGGCCATATGTTCATCACCGTGCACTTTAGACCAAAAATGGTAATAACCTTTCTTGTAGATAATTGGATTTCCTATTTTTTTGCATTACTTACCCTTTACGACTTATACGACTATTTATTTATTTACTTCTTGATCGATATCTCTTCGAATAATTGTTTAAACAATAAAATGCTAATAACTTAACTTTTAAATCCATAAATTATCTACAACTTTTATTCAAAACTTGTTTGTCTAAAATTAATATTTTTAAAGTTATAACGCGTTTAATGTTGCACTACCGGGTGCAAGGTTAATAAAAACGAGGTATGCATACTATAGTGATGAAAAAGAGATATCGGTCAAAAAGTCAATATATAAATAGTAACAGTCGTATAAGTCGTAAACGGTAAGTGATACAAAAAAAATTAATGAACAATAAAAATAGGAAATTTAATTATCTACAAGAAAGATTATTATCATTTTTGGCCTAAAGTGCGCGGTAATGGAGATATAGGCCGATACAGTTTTTCTCAAAATGGCGGCACTTCCGGGATCGAAATTTGTAAGGATTTTGTTCATTTACATTCAGTACATGATACTGAATCTAATTTTTTTTTAAATAACTCCTGTAATTTAATGCAATGTAGACAAGAGTAACAAGCTTCTCTATTAACTGTACTAATAGATACTACTTATGTGTTAAATGTATACGGAAAAAGCAGAAAGCATCAAGCACCAAATCATCAAGAACATAAAGCTTTTATATATAGAATGTAAACCGGAGGTGGCAGTCCGTATGGTGTTTATTAGCAAAAGAAGATTTTCACAACAGATGATCATAATTTTTTTACATTCAAATTACGCAAACCAGTGTCAAGCCCCTATTAAAAAACTCTTGGTTATTCCAATTTCTCTTGTTGTATGTCTTTTAACAATGAATAGGGGAAGGTTGCTTTTGTCGTACCACAGCCTAAATCGTAATCCAGTATTATCTGGTCTCGCGTTTATAAAAAATGGCGTTTAGATATGTAAATCTGAATAATTTAGTCGTACGAGTGCCCAAAAACGGTATGCCCACGTGGACGGCACACCGACATTCATAGTTAAAAAGTAAGTTTTTATTCCCGGTATATGTAAATAAGTATGTAAAAGTATAATAAGTTTAGTCCTGACTTTGTAACGCTTGAAAATATTGATTGCATGCATGAATATTTGGTATAGGTTTTCATAAAATGACCTAATTCGGCCATTTTCGCAAGTCCGTCCGTCTATCTGTCTGTTCCTAAACATGATAACTCAAATTGGAAAAGAGTGTGGTCTAGAGCTAAAAACTATGGTCTGTGTGGTCCAAAGTGGGAAAAGCTGCCCTTCTTGGAAACTGTAAGAGATGTAAATGTAAAGACAAAAAATGATCTATTTTTTAAAAATAAACAACTTTTGTTATAAACTTTTTTTACATAAATTCAGGATATACGGGGTATTTAAGCAATTAACTCACTTAGTTGATATTTTCACTTGTTTTTACTATTTTCATTAAAATTAATAGGTTTTCATCATACTCTACTTTAACTTTCGCGTAACTATCTTGGTTTCTGAGTGCTTTCTTGGTTTCTATCTTCATACCTTTTTTGGTTCCTGAGATACAGAGACCCAAAAGGCATCTCTAATCTTTCCTGTTAACAGGAAGGATTAGATCAAATTTTATTCCGACCGCTGGAATATTTCTGATTTCAAATAGTAGAGCATAAGAAATATGTTTAAAAAAGTTTCATCAAAATCGGAACGGTTTCTGAGGATTCCGAACATTCAATGATTTATAAGCTTTATTAACTCCACTATAACGACCGCCACAGATTTATTTATACAATGTTAAAAATTTAGTACAGTTACACTATCTATATTGGAATACTTATAAAACTATAATGAAAGTTATAGTAACTATCATACTGCCATCTGTGTGCGTTTTACGTAATATTAAGTTCGTTGTTTCAAAACCAGAACTATCAATAAAATGTGGACTCTGAAATTCAAATGAAAAATAAAACTTCACCACATAATTCATTCAATTTCAATTCTTATAAAGTATTACAGATAGCAATTTTTGTAGTTTGTGGGAAAATGTTTCCATGGGAAATACATTTGCGGAAAAATTTCTTAATCATCATCGGAAATCAATTATTCATTTTCTTTTCCTAAATAATACGTTTTTTTTAATGATTCATAGCTATAATTGTTTTCTATTCATGCACGTAAATATACTATAAACACGATAGTAAAAAAACTTCACTTATTTGAAAAAAATATTACAATAATTTACTTTTGAAAAATTTCTCATTTCTATGTTAAATATTAATTTTGCATTCATTCATAACATTGTATAATCAAATTCCTCTACCATGACAATACTAAATATCGAACTATGACCTCATTCCTGATAGTATCGTGATAGATTCAACGCCGTTGCTATTTACATTTTGACGTATAAATATTATTGATGACGTCATTCGAAATGTGATGTTTTTTGTGTGAATTACATGAAGTACTATTTACACAGCAAAATTACAACTGGCATATTTGGTTGGCTAGCTGTGTTATTACATTATTATTTCAACGAATAATAGCTAAAGCAGACCACGGTTAATAATAATAAAGATATGTTAAAATTTAATTAATTTATAATTTTTTTTTACTCATGCGTGAAAAGTAGTATCTTATCGCCCGCTTTTCCGTGCGGTAAATGACTGTTTGCCTATTCAATTATTACCACACTACTAAAGTAAACTTTGCACACTCAAATAAATAGCCATGGCTATTCAATTATACACCAGACTACTTAGATGTATTGTAAATATTTATTTTAGTGCGCAAAGTTTACTTTCCGCCCTAGATAGATAGATAGATAGAAAGGGGTCTAAAAAGTACTGCACTTCGACCTTATGGTCCATTGTGCACCCCCTTCTACTTCAGTCTGACGAGATTCGCTTCTCCCATATCTTGGCAATATCCAAGAGCTTGCTGATCAGGTCTTCCTGAAGATTCATATATTCGGGGTGAGATGCACCGAATATCTTATATCTACTGTAACCTAGAAGTTCGCGGTTAAAGTTGATGTGGCTGGATGTTTCTTCCTCCTCGCCACACATTCTGACCTAGTGCGGGAAGTAAACTTTCCGCAAGCAAATAATTATTTGCAATACATCTAATTATTCATGTAATAATTGAATAGCCAAACAGCCATTTAACGCCCAAAAGAACGGGCGCTAAAATAGAACTATTCCCGCATTAGTATAAAAGAATAGTATCTGCAACTCGTGCGATGTTGTCGATTACCCACTCGAGCGAATGAGTGGACAATGTCGCTTTCGTTGGCAATCAACATCTTACCTCACTTGTTGCACAAGATACTATTAATGCACAGGGCATAGATAATAGATTGAGCTATATTTTATACCCAGTATACCTATAGATAGACTCCCCAAAAAAATTAAAGACAACAAATGTTCCTCTTTTTAAAATAAACAACTTTTATTTGAAACTTTGTTCTAAATTCAGTATATGTCGGGTATTTAAACAATTAACTCAATTATAGTTGTTATTTTCGCTCCGCTTGTTAATATTAAGTTATGATAGAAAAACTTTATAAATTAATTAATTTTATTAAACAAGTTTCTTAAAACAAAATCAACTAAAACAACTGAAACAACTGAAAATAACAACTAACTGAGTTAATTCCTTAAATATCCTGGATAAACTGAGTTCATTATAAATGCGTGAACTGTTTTACTTTTTACATACGCATAGATGTATAAAAATAAAAGTAGTGTATAAATGTTCTATATAGATATGTATTCAGTCATACTTTTGTAATCTGCATTAATTACAGATGTTTGAGCTGAAATTTCGCAAATTTGGTCTTCAATTAATTATTTAATGTAAAAGTTCGAGTTTTAATGCATTGCTCTTATGGAGAAACCCGTGAGCGTCGACATATTTAGATAATTTTCACTTGGAAAAAATAAGACGAATAAAGAAAAAACTACGCAATAGAAAAGAGAAATATTAATAAAGAGATTGATCCAATAAAATTCCGGTATGACGGGCCTAAAAAAAAGTTATGTAAGAAAAAAACTGAGATTCCGGGTGAATTTAATTTCTGTCGGCGATAGCTTAATTACCCGAAATCTAAGTTTTACTTTTAAATATCTTTTTTTTAGGCCCGTCATACCGAAAATAATGAATTTTCTTCATTTAACTTACAACAAAAATAATAAACTTTATTCTGGACTTTTATGAATGTACCATATAAGATTTTGATGAATTTTATAAATGGACTATATCTAGTGCTCGTACATCCTTAAGATGTGTATGATTTTTCATATCAATCATTGATGTCAAACAAGTATTACGAATGAGTACTTATTTTCAAGCCTCAAAATATAGTAAAATATTGTTGAGAAGAAGGTTTTTTTTAATAAATTTTGTTAGCTCATAAATTCAGGGTGTTACAGAAATGTGTGACTCGCTATACAGGCGCATAATCTACACACCAAAATAAGCAAAACACATTCAGGTTTTTGTTTCGAATTCGTCCTGGTTTACTCGCAATGCGCCATTTTGTGTTTTTTTTCTTTTATTAATATTTTAAAAACTCTTAAAATATTCTATTGAAATTCGGCGAATATCACACGCACATAGACCTCAGAAATATTCCACAATATGCAGAAAATCAGTAACATAAACAAAAATGTTTACGATACAATACTTTTTACATTTTTAATTACAAAACGAACGACACCTTACCCAACAAAATCGGTTAAAAAATAACTGCAATAATCTTTTCTAAGTTGCTTAATGTGGTTTCTATGGAAGCATCCAGTTGTTTATTTTAGTTAGCTGAGATTGAAATTCATTAAAGAAAATATTCGAAGACCAAAATATATTTGAGGACAATGTTTTTGCTCCAATCTGCCCATGGAATATGTTCCAACCATGCTCCAACCTCACCCTTTCGAACACTGCAGACATATATCTGATTCTGCGACACCTATTCTCAATTCACTCTCTCAGCTGTGCAATATTGTTTAAAGGTGTGGAATAAATAGTAGATTTCAAACAAATTCAAATAAATGTATGGTATACGCGAATTGTTAACGTATACCATACATGAAATTTCAACTTTGATTGCAAATATTTCGCTTTACAATCGATCAAAAACTTATTTTTTTAAATTGAATAAAGAACGCTGAACTTAAGTCACAATTAAATTTCATCAAATTCTTAAGAAAAATGAATTTACGAGTGAACTACCTTAGTCAATATAAGTATGAATATGAATTTCATTTTTAATAAAAATTGTGTCGTAACACTCACATTAAAGAATCTGATTATACCGCAGGTATGATTCAAACGTATGTAAACTGGTACGTAAAATAGAATGCATGCGTATACGTAAATACGCATTATGTTGAATAGAGAGAGTGATGTGATGTGAATCTAAATAAAGAAAATCAGCCAGTGTTTATCATAAAACTCGCGAATGTTGTTGTTATTAAATGATTAATTATGAATTGAGTATCAATCTGTGAAAAAGTTCATGTTGAGAATTCAAATACCGCCGGGCTTGCCCGGTGACAATCTTATTCGAATAAATATACAGTGATTATTATTACAAATTAAACTCAACTGGACTGAACCATAAGTGTAAATTAAAACTAATTTGATATGTGTATATTCAGTTATAAATGTCAAACGATCAATTCACAATCTATTATGTAGGTCAAATCAATTTAATAACAGAAAAACTCAAATCATATTTTCTGTAAATTGTGAATATATTTTTGTAGTTTTCATTTATTGTTAAAATAATATTATTAAAATTTTTATTTATTCGATAATTTAATGACGTCATTTTACAATCTATGTCGGTAATGTAGACTGTAAAAATTTAGAAAATTTCGTACATAAATTCGAAAACAGGTGAGTGTACCTATTTTAAACACTTTCATTTGTTTATTTTTATTAATTAAACATAAACATATTGCTATTAATTAATAATAAATTATTGCATTTTATTGCTTTAACATTTTTTTTTTAAATAATACCAAATTTTATTATTCAAAACAATTAAATGTAAACAATAAAAAAAATGTATATATTGTTATTAATTTTATTAGCAAAACATAAAAAATTTCCAATGGTTCTTTTGTTCAAAGAGATTTTCTTTTGTTGTTTTTCATATGCCTTTGTTCGATCGAATCAAAAAATTTGCTTAGGTAATTTCTATTCAAACGTAGCAAAATTTGACCTTTTTTAAATAATTCACCTTTCACATTTTTTTTCAAATGGCGTTTAAAGAAATCACTGATTCATGCAAATTTTGTATATACAAAATATGACATAATTAAGTGACTCACTACCGAAAATTCAATTTAAAATTTCGCTGTCATTTTATATTGAAAAACCACTATATTATTTCATAAAAAATTTCTCAGAAACTAAAGTAATTTGATATCTTAATTAGTTTATCCAAACCTTGAAAGCGTATCTTCACATCCAGACATAACTTTTTTTGTGTAGGAGAATTATATTTTTTGAAGGTCAAAGCTCTTTGTAATAATCATATGGCTAGACAACGTATTTTTTTAAAGCTCTCTCGTTGGGTATAAGACAGATCATCATACCTATTTACCAATTGGTGTAGAGTTCAACGTTTGAACTTTTTATGTGTTACAATTTATTTATGCGTAAACATGAGTTTGATTATCGATACATAGTTATAGTCGAGTCAATGATCGGTTTTACATCGTTATTCTCAAAAACATTTTTAAAGGTTCACGTAAATCGAATTATCGATACATAGTTATAGTCGAGTCAATGATCGGTTTTACATCGTTATTCTCAAAAACATTTTTAAAGGTTCACGTAAATTGGACTTTTTGAATTTCAACTAAAGTTATTTTTTTCTCCCATACAATAAAGTTACATATCATATTAAAGCCCGTGAAATAATAGTCTTTAAAATACAAAACACTTTAATACAGAACTTTTTTTATACTGCGAAAACGCTCCAGGTCCAATCGACATAAAATTTTATACACATGCATTTTGTTATTATAATCTAAAGCTTCCACAAATATTTTTTTGCGTATTTGAAAGATTTTAAGGATATGGCACTTGATAGTTAAATTAAAACCTATCCCTATTTGCTAATTCTTAGCAGTCCAAAGCATCGATTGGGATAACTTATCATCGATTTAGGATTTGTAGGTAGCAACTACATGACAAAATTATCTAGATTAGTTTTGTACTTTTGGATAATTTTGAATTGATTTAAATACTTTTCGAGATTTGAATTTCGAATTTTAGTATGTTTTACTGAATATATATTATCAATCTCTTACGGTTTCAAAAATGGTTACTACCCTTCCCTCCCCCATGACTGAGGATGAACGATTTTGCACATTCAACTTAACATCACTTTTTTACACTAGAACCACTGACCTCTAAATAACTGGACAGATTAAATTCTATGTTAAGCCATTAACCTCAATTGAAGCGCTCCTCAACTTGCCAAGGAATTAAGTTTTGCTTCAACAGGCCTGCGCGGCATGTATGTGTGATAAGAATTTGTATTAATGTATGTGTGACTGTCACATGTATTTTCACTACACATAAAGTTTTAGTATCTTGGCTAATTAAGGCTGTTAGACAGCGCTGCATTAGCTTATATTAGGGTCCGTTATTTCACGTTTATACCCATGAGCATACTCTGTCTAGTTGAATAGAGGTCTGTGTCTAGAACATACACAACATTTCAGCTCGTTATCTCTTTTCGTTGAGTTAACGTGTCTTCAGACAAACGGGCTGAAGAAGATGCGGAGTAAACTTAATATACCCTGGTATACCGTCTGTTTAGTTTACATCTTCGTATCATAGATCCCACGAGTATGAGAGAGTACATATGTACATATACATTAAGCAATGTGTATGAGAAGGAGGTCTTATAGATTTGATAAACAAGCATATTTTTCAAAATAGTGAATAATATTCATAACGAGTATGAGAGAGTACATATGTATACATTAAGCAATGTGTATGAGAAGGAGGTCTTATAGGTTTGAGTGGTTAGTGACCACTCGAACAGTTATGAAAAATATACTTGTTTATCAAACCTATAAGACCTCCTTCTCATACACATTGCTTAATGTATATGCACATATGTACTCTCTCATACTCGTGGGATCTATGATACGAAGATGTAAATTAAACATAGTGTATATTATAAATGTACCGAGTATAATAAGAGTTAGAGATGGTGTAAACAAGTTTCAATAATTTAAATCTAATTTTCAGTCCAACAATGTGCTCCAAAAAAATGAACCGAATATCTCTCCTCTCTCTCTGCAATGTATTAAAGGAAGGTAGAAAAAACGGACTTTATCTTTTAAACAACCCTCAATAGCACTACTTTACAGGGTTTGATCGAGGAAGGAAAGCACTTTCTAAAGTTGAAATTTTTAAAAAATTTACAGCTGATTTGTGCCGAATTCATTCCGTTTTCGAAATAATACTTAAAACAAAAATTCTTGGTATTTTTATAACAACTTTTATTCGAAACATTTTTTCGAAAACGAAATAAAAATTATCGACATAGAGTCTCCTCTGATGTGTCCAAAACAGATGTGTTACATCTCACTTTGAAAATAATTTTAAGTGTTTTACTTTGATAGCACTTTTATGTATGGAGAAAAAATAATTTTCGGCCACCATTTATAATGGTTTTGAATAGGTCTCGAACTGGAAAAAACCATTATTTTTGTCGAAACAAGATCCGGAGCTGAACCAAAAAAAATACCGGTTTATATCGTTTCGGTACGTTTTAACAGGCGCGCAAACATACTCAGCCTTTAGTCTACAGTATAGTACTATGGGCCAAAAAAGTATTCATTCGTTTTTTGGGAAAATGTGTCGAATAAAAGTTGTTTTTACCGAACAAATTTTAACCGAAGCATTTTTTCGAAAACTGATTGCATAAGGCACAAATCAATTATAAAATTTTGAATAATAAGCGCTACTTTTGTGACCACGTGCCGGTTCTCATAGCGTAGTCGCTACTTATTTTAAAGACAATTTGGTTTTTTTTTAGAAACATTTGAAAATTTAAATTAAATTTCAAATTTTGTCCCAATTCCTAGAACAATAATTTGTATTTTATAAATACGTATTTCGACTACTAAGTAGTCATCATCAGTATGAATTAGCTAATCCTAACTATCTCCGGGATATGGAGTCAAAGATATGTTACTCCTTGCTAATTTGGTGCGTGTTTCACATTATTAAGGTAAACCTAAACGAATTTAAAAAAAAAACAGTTCGAAGCTCAGGATTTTTTTTCATTTCAAACAATATATAAAAAACAAAGAAGTTTTTTTAAAAAAATCTTCAAAATGCTGCTAGTTTCTGAAAATTTCATAGTTTTTAAACTTTATTAGCTCAACTAATAATAAAATTTTGAAAAAGCTTTTTATTTTTAATAAATGACTGTATTTTTAAAATTTTTATTTTCAGATAAAATAACATCGTCAAAAGATGTCCAACAACGGCGTTCATACAGGACTATTAGTTCCTCCATCACCACGGCCACCAAATTCATCATTCCCGGGGGATATACCTCGAATATATGATCACATTTCGCCATCGTTAATTATTTGTGACCATATTAATTACAATTATGACATTCCAATCGCCACATTATGCACCGTATATATTATATTTGGCATTGTATATAGTTTTTGCGGTAATTATTTTTATTTTTTCGTCGATTGGAATCAAATATTCTTAAAGCTGCGTTTGCACTAAATCGAATCAACGCTTCCTGATGTAGTACATGGGAAATATTTTTAAAATAATTACAATAAAATTGTAGACAGGATCAATTCTGTCAAAAATATTCAAAATAATACTAAATTTGATTTCTATCATGACTAGCTGAAATAGTCGGCGTTGTCCGGGCTTCAAAAAATTCTTATAGAGTGCATAGGATTAAAGAAACCAAGTATTATCACTGACCTCCATCCTATATGAAATAGTGGAGGTCAGTGAGTATTATCTTCTATACATATAAGACAGAAAATGTCCGAATTGTTTGAATGAAACTATAGGAGATAGCAAAATAATGATGAGAGAATACTCTAGGTAAATTTTCTTTGCGACTCCAGAAAAACTATCAGAAGATCAAAATTCCAAACCGTTTCATGTTATAGCCGGTCCAGATCTCTAATATAGTTTGAAAGAAAACAAAAACAAAATTGTGGAAAGAAATTATTTGTCAATAAATTTAAAATGTAAAAAATTGACATTTCAAACTGTCAAAGTTTAGGAAAAAATAATTATGTGACAAATATAAACACACATAATGGATTACTCTTTCGGTTACACACAATAAACAGCCACGAGCTTCAGAAAACCTTTTAATACCATAATTGTTTAACTCATAAAAACAAACAATTTTTGTTTAAAACAATTGTACCCATTATAGATTTCGCTTAAATAGTAAATAATAAAATAATTATTTTAAAGTTAATAGTATTGGAAATACATACTACTAAATTTAAAATAAAGTCATTTTTCAAATACCCTTGAGCAAAGTCCTACTTCGGGTAGAGCTGTTTCGCCCAAAAAACTTAGATTACCTAATTTATGTAAAATATTTATTAAAACGAGTCGTTTTCCTTTATGTTAACAAGTAGTTAACATTTTGCAAAGCGTCCGTCTCATTATTCATATATCCGTACAAATAAATAAAATGGAACGTCAATTGTCTCTGTCGATATATTTGTTACGAACGCATTTAACCCATGAACCAAAAACTCAAAAACTATTAGTTTTTGTTTCATCGCAATATCTTACACGGTTCCGAAAGTTTTAAGCTTTTCTTTGGTAATCGGTAAAGTTGAAAAACTTAATGATGGGATGAAACATTTCTGAACCTTAATTATAATCTGTATATACGCGATTTAATCCTGAAGACTAACCTTCAGAATGTCGAAGAGGCAACAGCGTATATATAAGTTAGACAGAGGCATACATTTATTTGTAAAGAGGAAACGAGAGTGGCATACACATATATTGTTATCGTTTCTAAGAGCAAAACATGTTGTGTGTGTACCTGTCTCTTTCCTTCTTTACAAATATAGTCGAAACCGACTATACCTACATCGTTTACAACGACGGATCGGATATTACGACTAAATGGCAAGGTCCCGACCGAAACCCTATATAAACACCTATGTTAAGATACCGCCTATAACAACATCGAATAAAGCGACATATCGCTTAAAACAACGAACCTTTATCGAAATTCATCGACTATAACGACCAATCATCATTCTTTTTCAGTAAAACAAAACATTATAATAATTAGAAAGAGGTGTACCGCAAATGGGTCCCTAGCACCTAGACCAAGGGGTCCTCTCCCGGAGACGGAGACGTCTCCGGGTAAGAGCTGCTGTTTTAAGCAGATGAAGCTATAGAATTCTGTTGAAAAAAAAACATTATACTAAACCTAATTCTAATGATTAATGACATAAGAAGGATTATTTTGTTTCCTCCGACCACACCCGCGCCTCTTGCGCGTTTTGTCCCATTTCAACTATCGGATATAGCGTCCTTAGTTATGTGGTCCCTGCAATGTCGTTATATCTGGTTTCGACTGTATATTGCTTATAACAACTATCGGATATAGCGTCCTAATTATGTGGTTCCTTCAATGTCGTTATATCCGGTTTCGACAGTAAATGTATGTCTATTAAACATATATATGCCGTTGAATTTTTGATAACCTAATGGCTAGTCTTGACGATTACACTATTAGATTATAAGTTCAATTCCGATTTTGACACGGATAATAATATTGATCGAAAGCAAATAGTTCTTTTTCGCACATCGGCCTATATGTCAACACGATAACTCAAAAACTAAGACATATAACTTGCTGATTGTGTGTGTATAGGTTGTTCTTGAGCTCACTTCAAATCAAGTTCGTGAATGGACAAACTCTGTCCATTCATGGAGGGGATCTCTTATTTTCACTTGTTAATATTAATTTTTTCATATTTTAATGAATACTACCGGTCTTAGAATTAGATGTATTTTTATTAACGAAAAAATCTGGGTCAATGCTCGCACATAAATGTATTCATCTCATTTTAATGACTTCTATCAAGTTATGAAACATAATTTTGCAATACTCTGTATATATTTCTAAGAAAGTGAATTTCTTATATTATCCAAATGGATGAATCAAAATAATAGCAAATTCGATTTGTGTCAACATGGCTTTAAAAAAATAGAAACTAACATGGTTTTTTTTAAACTAATTTGGAAACTAATCTTAAAACTTTCATGGAATGTTTTTTAGGATATCGTTGCTTCAAACTTATAATGTTTTTAACTGGGTTTATTTTTGGGTCAATTATCGTATATTTAATATGTTTACAAGAACATTTACTACCAAGTTATGGAAATGCAGGTAAATTGCAACATAATTAATTGCTAAACATTCGCATGCATTAAATAATTTAAATATTACATAATAATTTTACTTTTGCCGCTGTACGCCTCTGTAGATAAATAATCCACTTCCAAGTTACCTCTCAGATTAAATTTATTTAGTTTTATTTTTTTATTTAACAACAATCATTAACAATCCGAGCAAAATCCAGGCATTAAAAAATAGAAAATTGTTGGGCAAAAAGGCAGTGAAGAATCTTAATAGAGAAATTGCATTAATTTTTTTCACTACAAATTCATATAAATGAAAGAATAATTCATTTGAAGTATGTTTTGATAATTTTTTTGGATTAACTAAATTAAATTTAAAATTAAAACTTAAATTTCATTTTTTCAGTAATTATTAATAAAACATAAATAAATTTTTGTATAAAACAAACGACTGTGACGTCATTATATCCGTTGAGGCTGAGAGCCAATTAGAATCACGCTATACACTTGTACAAATCACCATGTGTCATAACAAAATAGTCTAATAGTCTCTTGTCTCTCTCGTAAACATGGATGGCTTATCATTTCTCCATGCGGTGGCGTTATTAAAGCGATATAATGACGTCACTGGCGTTTGAATGTACATTTTCAAAAAAACAATTTTTAATTGTAAAATGACATTAAAAATAAATTGTTTCAAATTTTTTTTTTATTTCTCTTAATAAGTTTTAGAAAAAAAAAAACATTACAAAACATGCAACTTCTCTATTGGTAATAAAAATACACCAATTACTTTGCCAACACTTTTGAACTGTTTTCTAGGTCGGTAAAACATTAATAGCACATTTTTTTGGCATGCAAAATTTTAAACATCTTGGCTGGGACTGGCATTCTAGACCAGTTCCCTGCCAACTCAGCGACCCAGATGCTATGGTAAAACGTGTATAATTTCTCACCATCGAATATACTTACATATGTTTTTATTACTTGTTATTTGACTATTTACATATATTTAACTGTTTTTGTAAACTTTTTATGTCTATTCATCCATTGTTAGTGTGGTTGCCTTTCGGTTATGTTATACTAACAGAGATGACTAGGGTTTACTTTCTACATTTAAGTAATATGCATGAACATTTGTAACATTATTTTGACAATCATGGTTCTGTAATACGATATTATCATATTTTTCACCACGACTAAAATATATTTTTACGCATATGACTTAACTATCTAATAGGATAAAGAAGGGCGTTAAGTATTAGATACGGAACTTATTTCTTCACATTATGTTTTTTGATGTTCTGCAAAACCAAATTATAATTTGAAATGAAAAGATCTATTTAACAAACTGGGATATTCAATTAAAATTTGTTTTCTACAAATGTGTGATGACTATAAGAAATGGATTTAATAGCACTGACCTCCATCTTATATATAGACTGACTATCCTATAGTAAAAAATAGTCCTATTTAAGCATACCTAAAACGTATGCCACAACGCCGAATTTACGCCTATAAGGATCCGGGCTAGTGACCCCAGTGGCGGAACCTCCATATAAGTTCAAAAGCCTGGCTTGCTTTATCAAAAATATTAACTTAAAAGTCTTGAAACGATATTATTCGAGTTTATTTTACGATATTATACGAAACTATATCGTTTGGAAACTAAAGACATCCGTGAAGGAGCCAGAAACCTTATAGCTTTTTATCCGAGGGATTTGGATAGTACTTTGGTAAACGAGTGTCTGCACCTGCGAGCTCATTTGTCGTTGAATGATGAAGTTATAGAGTTATCGTCACTAAAGCTATACAAATACTTAACGGAAAAAGGCTTTTTGAACATTTAATTAAACGTAGGAATTGTGCTCCGAATGCTGTTGTGTACACCAGCATCAAACTGCTCAGCAGAACGGTCGTTTTCAGCGCTAAAGAGAACAAAGAATTACTTAAGATCTACCATAGAAGAGTACAAGCTAAATTTACTCTCTGTATTGTACATAGAGTCAGAAATAATGCAGTTAATTGACTATGATAACGTCATTCGTTATTTTGCACTGAAGAAAGTTCGCCGTATGATTCTATAAACTTTATAGAATAACGTAGCTATAGTGACATATACTGCATTATTCTGATGTTTATTAAAGTAATTAAAGTCGATTAAAAATTATATCTTCTGTACTAGTACATTTAATTCGCTAAATTTCCAAAATGGATTTGTGGCGGGGGAGGGGGGCTGCGTCTCTAAGTCCGGGCCTGCAGTATGCCGTCTATATATTTAGTTCTCAAGCGGACTTTTATGTTTAGTTCTGGCTACTCAACTTGCCAATGTAAATGGCTCTAGTATATGCATACAGTTATAACCACTTTTCTGTTCTATGCTATAAGGAATCTCAGTCCATATATGATGGAGGTCAGTGGTTTAGAGGCAAAAAACACAAAATATCTGCTTTTGTTTTAAATTTTACTGTTTCAACATGTTTCTGTACTGATAATTTTTCACTGCCTACAAAACTCAACAATAGTTACTTTGCCTAGAATTTGTTCTTTACTTATCATTATCGTATATTACTTATATATATTCCTTATCATTATCATCCTCATTTAACTATCATAATAGACTACAAAAGTGTTACACTGGGTTCAAAAAATATTTTGTAAAATGTTACTCTTTCCACACTCATTTCTTAGTCACTATGTCTTGAAAATATAGCATTTCCAGACTTATGTCATATGAAATTTTTTCCACATTTTAATAGATACTATCTTCCCTTAAAGTATTGCAAGCTTTTTTTAACACTCTGTATATGGCTGATTTTCCGAGTAACTTTATAATGAGAGGAAGATTGTTCCTATTCATTGTAAAGTTTTTTTTTTTGAACACAGTTTTCAGTGCCATCTATTATGCCGGTAGTCTAATTAACATCATTCCGGTTTATTTAAATTGGTAATAAATAAATAAATATATATATATATATATGTGCACTGAAAACTGTGTTAAAAAAAATACTTTACAATGAATAGGAACAATCTTCCTCTCTTTATAAAGTTACTCTATGGTCAAAATCAGCCATATACAGAGTGTTTAAAAAAGCTTGCAATACTTTAAGGGAAGATAGTATCTATTAAAATGTGGAAAAAATTTCATATGACATAAGTCTGGAAATGCTATATTTTCATATATATATATATATATATATATATATATATATATATATATATATATATATATATATATATATATATATATATATATCATATATATATATATATATATATATATATATATGATGTATTTATTTGTATGATAACAAAATTATTTATTTGATAGACACTTTATAAATTTAAGTATTAAACTATTAAAAAAATAAGTTACGTAAGATTGAATAAAGATAATTTATGAATATTTAAAATAAAATTCAATGTTTTCTTAAAGTTTCTATTGGTTTCCAGATACAATTGGCTACAAATATAGCATTCATTTTTTCAAAATTTATAGTGGATTAGTTCCTTTTTCAATCGGCTTTCGAAAAAATGCTTCGGATGAAAATTGTTTATTATAAATACATTAACAACGTTTATTCGAAACATTTTCCCAAAAACTTAAAAAGGAACAAATCAACTTCAAAATTTTGAAAAATGAACGCTACTTTTGTTCCCCGTAGTACCCATAAAAGATAGATAAATCTCAAATCAAAATTTAAAAAAACGGTAAACAAATTTTCTATTTTTTGTTTCTAATTTAAAAAGTTCCAGTTTATTTATGGAAATTAACAGTGCCCGTTTTTATAAAACTGGTAAAATATTCTTTGAATCCTTCTGAACAAAAATCTCCATGAACGCAAGGTACCAGATTTGCTCCTTTCAATGTACGGAAGTTCTTTGCCCATTTCAAATATTTGTTTGTAGGATCTTCCCGATTATTAATTGTAAGTTTATTTTAGGTGTTGCATTATTAGCGGGTTTCTTATTTGGTTTAATTACAATGTTAATACAATATGTTGGATTATTCATGACTGGTTTACATACAGGCCTATTAACAGGTCTTGGTGGTCTTATTATTGCAGATCATGTATTATTAAACCCACCAAATTCAGTATGGATTTGTATTGGAGTTCTACTTGGATCTGGTTTACTATTTGCTACATTAAATTTACATTGGATGAAAGGTATAAAATAGTAGCAAATCAAATTAGGAGCAAAACTTAAATTAGACAACTTTTTTGTATTTAGGTTTAACAATATTTGGAACTGCAGTCTATGGTGGTGCCATAATTGCAATATCTACTGATTATTTCGTTGAACGATGGTCAATGGTATCATGGATTTGGGATCGTGCTGCATTACGAGATCCAGTACCACCGCCATGTTGGTTTTCATGGATTGTTTTAGGTTTATGGCCAGCTATCATCATTGTTGGTTTAATTACGCAATGTGCAATTACTGGCCGTGGAATTTATCATACTGAATGTAAGTTTTGTGTTTAATTTTGTTAATCGGGAAAGAAAAGAAGAAGGTGGCCGAACCACTGTCTGTAATAGCTACGTAGTTGAGTCTTTTTGATTTCTTTCGATTCGATTTATTTTCCGTTGATACTACGAATATTTCAAGTTCCAATATTCATTATCGTGAATCTTCGCCAGTTCGTCGTATGTTTGATCAATCCGTTATTATCTTTTTTAGTAAATTAATTTCAGAAGAGTAGGGAACTGGCCGACTGCTTCCAAGCCTAGTGGAAGAAGTGCTTCCTTGTAACTTCTTTTGACAGTTACTTCCTGAGACAGAGATCAATTGTAGGTTTTTCCCTCAAGTGAAAACCAAATTCCCTCCTCCCTTCTCAACTGGGCTTGGGACCGGCTTTGGTGGAGTTTTGAATCCAATTGCCTCCCGACTTATACCAAGTACAAAATATGATGCAAACGATAAAGCGATCGCTTGGGGGGGGGGGGTTAGCATGGGATGGGTGGGGAATGGATATCATAATTGTGAAAATAAAAGCAATATCAAATTATCCGCTGAAATCGCAAAAAATTTCCATTTTTGTAGAACAGCTCAAAGATATTTTATTTTTGTCTTAATTTTTAGTAAGTATACTTGAAATTTAAATTGTTTTAATTTCCAACATTTTCTTTATAGCTCTAAGATCAAGAAAAAAATCTCGAGGTAATGTGCAAAGACCACGAACTCGCGAAGAACGTGCAGAGTTACGTCAGAAAAAATATAGATATTTGTATCAAGTTCGCACTGCTCATGGTGATGTTATAAGTCAAGTAAGTTTTTCAAATAAACACTATTGAGCATTAATTATATCACTGACTGTTTTTAAAATGCTTAACAGAGCTACGTTAAATCACTGCAAAAGAAAAATGAACTAGGCGGACCTGGAGAATGTAGTACCTTACAATCGGATGCAACACATGTAACAATCTTGCCAGATTCACAATTGGCTGCACTCACCGAAAGTGAGGATGACAGTCAAATTGATATTCGAGCACATCGATGAAATTCATTTATTGACAATAGTTTGTAGATAAAACCTAACAAAAAGGAAAAAGAGTCATAAAGAACTTCTTTTTTCTCTTTCTCTCTCTGTAACTGTTTTGATTAACCATACTTTGACGTAATATTTATGATAAAAAATGTTTAAAAAAATACATTCATGTTGACGAAGTGTATTTAATTCTATTTTTTTAATTTGATGAACAAATTAGATCAGTATTACTTGAACGTATTCGAATATTCTGTTGATGATAGTTTTGCAGGTTACGGAAAATTGAGATAAGATGTAAAATGAAAAATTACTACAAGTTATGTTATTTTTTATGTTAGTGAACTGTTAGAATTAAAAATTTTAAAAATTTCCCAAAATCATAGATTATTACTTTTATTATATAATTAGGTACTCATTTCGACTAGAAAATAGTCATCATCAGTATGAATTAGGTAATCGTAATTGTTCTCCGAAGAGATATATTGCTCGTTGCTAATTTAACAAATGTCTCAACTACGTCTTTATATAATACAAATAATCGATCTAGAAATTGGAGTAATTTTTGAATTTTATTAATTTCTGTCTTTATTAATCTTTTTGATAATCGTTATTTGTTAGAATTTAATTTGAGTATTACTTAATTTATTAAATTTTAATCAAAGTAAATACTTTATTAAAAGATGTTTTATGCCAAGTTGATTTTGGGTACAATTATATTCTTACTCATCGAGCGTCAAAAGACAATTCTTATAATTTTTTCTTGGCAATTATTATTTTTCCATGAAAACAGTTTTATGTTCTACATGCTCGACACGTATGTATATCAACGATACAATGTAAACGATGTATGTTAACGTAAATCTTATAGATCACTAGAAATTTCTAAAATTTCTGACAGTCAGTTTTATAAACAAACGAGAACATAAATAGGATAATAATAAAAATAGATACTAAGAAGCAGGCACTCAAACGGAGTTTAGTACACTGCCTCAATATGGTGGACCTGATTCAGCAATGGCGTTTCATGAAATTCTCTATCCAGATGGAAGTTAGATCATTTATCTTTTATGGCAGAGGTTTTCCAACCTTATGCCCGCCGGAACCTTGGCTGTACGACCACAATAATCCAAATTTTAAGTTTTCAAAAAAATGTATGTTAAGTATATTTTCTTGATAATGTAAACTGTAAATGATTGGAGACATCTGTATAGAAGATAAACGTTTAATAAATGAGATAAAAAAGAGATTCCTTGGAACATTTTTAGTAGAATTTAAAATATATGACTATATATGATCGATCAAACCCATTTTTGTAGATGTTGAAGTTAAAGAAATTTAGATCAAGCTTTCAAAAATTTTATTTGAATCTATTTGTGGTACATGGATTTTATTTTTGTAACTGCGAATTGTTATTTATTACCGATATTGAGATGCGATATTTCAATATTTTACTTAACTGATTTTCTAGAATGTGCTCTAAGGTACAAAAAGGTTAGGGGTCCCTGTTTTATGGTGTAAACATTTAAACCACTTGAAAGATCACTTGAAAAAAATATTTTAAATCCATTTCGTCTATAAAGTTTTTATGAATGTTTTGTAGATTGGTTTTAGATAACAAAAAAAAAAAAAAAAAAAAAAAAAACAAGGTAAATTTTTCCACAAATTATTGTGATCATCAAAGAACTTAAATGGCTGCCATAGACCTAAGGTATTTATAAAAATATATATAAACAGACTATAAAATATTATATATTCAAACTAAACCAAATTTCAAATAATATTAAAAATTTTATTTTAACCAAATTTGTACTCTCCTTAACCGTCTCAACAAATATGGTCAATCGAAATTTATCTCTCACCAACTATTTAAAAAAAATCAAATTAACTCATATCATACCATTTTAGAGTATAAACAAATATTTTTGATAATATTAAAAAAAATCATTGTTAAAACAAATTTTATATAACCGTCCACACATAATTTGGTTACAATAAAATAAAAAAAGTTTTCAAACGCACAATTTTCGACAGCAACGATGTTTGAATATAACGTAATATTTTGTATGATTTGTTTTCTCTCGTTTATTTAATTCTTCGAAACTTAGAAGTAACAAGCCAAAATAATTTTTAATTAAAATTGCCAATGTTTCACGTACAGTTTAATGAATTAGTCAATGTTCTTTAAAAAAAGAATGATGCATGAATTGTTGTGTTACACAAACCTCACCCTTTGACCCGTTTTTAAAATTGAATAACAGATAATTTCAAAATCTGTACATATAGAAATTCATCGTTGATAAATCAGAATACAGTGAAGTTCGTTTAAAAACCGCATTGGAAATAAATGACAATCAAGGCATCAAGCCACTCTAAGCGGATGTCATAAAAAGCAGAGAATATATTCGGTGTAAAGAATCTATACAAATAAATAAAATTAAAGTGACTGCCTGTGATTTTGAAATATAGGCTTTTTCTTAAGCTAATTATTTGTCTGAGCTAATCTCCGGAATCGGTTAAACCGGTTTTGACGGGAGTTTCATTGGCAAATAGAAGACTTTCCAGAGAGTAATCTAGGCTACTTATTATCCCGAAAATAAATAGGGTTTCTGGGGAGGAGTAGAATATCTACGAAACCGTAAGAGATAGAAGAAAAATTCAAAGATAAAAAATAAACCACTTGCTAAGTCACTCATTGTCCCTTGAGCGGGCGGGTAACGGCTAGTACTAAATAAATATCAAGTCAGTGATTTATGAGTGAATCAGTTATATAAGGTGTATTCTATTCATTTTGCTAATATTATTATTGCAAGATTTGATAATTCAACATCCGCTATGAAATCAGATCATTCAATTATCTCTTGTCAAAAGTTGAATAGAAAATGCTTTCGTATAATCAAGTTTAAAACCCTTATTTACATATTTGTAGCTTTGGTCTTGGATAACAGACAATTTTTGTTTATTACTTCAGTGATGACGTTACACTAAAGTGTTGATCAATAGTTATACGGAGTCATAATAAACGAATTTCACTGTACCTGAATTTGTTGTTTTTAACAATTCGCCTTTTATTGGTCTATTTTATATTTTGAATTTTTGGTACGTACGATATAAACGAAATTAGCGCGAACTAGTTTAGTACGGAATAGATCAAACAAGTTAACTATAGTAAACAAGACCATTTTGAGTGCACTTGATTCGCCATATACACTACTAGGTCAACAAATATAATATCGTGTAACTTAAATATAGCGAACTAAAAAAATAATTGTAAAAAATAAAAGTTTTAAAACGTACAATATTTAAAAAAAAAATGACTGTAGTATAAATAGAAGCCCTTGGAATATGCGCATGTCGACTTAAAATACGATTCTCAAAACTCAATTTTTGGTAAAACAAATTCATTTTGAAATGAAATGCTCATTTTACAAAAAAAAATTTTATTCATGTCAAAATTGACAATAATTAGATGCATTGAGTTTTATTTCGTTTTATTATTCTTGCCAATATTTGTTTATTATTATTTGCACAAAATGTCTTCTCTATTTGTCCTAAATAAATGGTTTAATAGAATATTATATTTTTTTAATTAATGATATTCTATAGAAAAAGTCACAGAAATCATAATTTCGTAAAGATGTGATGGAAATTTTATTTAATTTAATATTTTCGAAGTGAAGTTTTTATGATTAATAAACATAAATTTTTCCTACCTAGATCCTTATACACTTTGAAGAGCCTTGTGTAAAGTGGGACAGAGTGATCGTTGAAACTACTGTTATGCTGAATTAATATGATGGCAGAAATGCATTAAGCAGAACAATAGTTTTTAATTATATTGAGCTATAATTTGCGGAAGTCCATAATGATCATAAGACAATTTATTTAAGTTTTTCCATTTTTTTAATAGTTGTGACGATCGTTCCATCTGTTTAAAGATAATTTCAAAACAATAATTTAAAAAGTGGAAAAAGCTAAATAAATTGTTTTACTATCAGAACGGTAGTTAATTTATAAGCCAATCAATCGATAATTTTTCTGATTCTGTCCATTTGCCGAAGTTGATTCAGCTTCCAACAGAAAAGTAGTAAAAAACAGTAATTGTGTTTGTGTGCGATCATAAACTCTAAATAAAAAGATATCAATGATATGAAGATATTAAATTAAAAATAATTGCTCTGTGGTTGCCTAGTATACAATTGTCGCAAGCGCTAAGAAGAAAGTGATAGCTGACTAATAGCGGTATACTGCCACTAAGCCGATTTTTTAAAGTCATTTCAAATAACCTTGAAAAAGAGTGGATTGTGTTTCAATAAATTGACCAACAAATGGAAGGAAACAAACGCGGAAATATTTAATTTGATAAATTATTATTGTAAATTGTATCAATATACACATATTTAAATATAAATACCAATTTTTACTCAGTATTTGTATTTAAATTATTTTATACAACTCTGATATTATTTTATTTATTTTAAAATTAACGATAGAGGGCATTTTTCAAAACAAATGACATAATTCTCATTTTATATTAAAACATGTTCAAACTTCTGACGGCTAATTTGATTTTAAATTCGTTCTTAAGTTTTATATATCAGTACCCCAGAGATACACATAGCCACAAAAGTAGCGCTCATTTTTCAAAATTTTATAATTCATTTGTGTCTTATTCATTCGATTTTCGGAAAAATGCTTCGAATAAAAGTTGTTCATTATAAATAGACTACCAACTTTTATTCGAAACATTTTCCCAAAAACCGTATAATTTTGTTTTTGTATTCCGTTTTCCAAATAACTTTCGAAAACGACGATTAATCAATCAAATTTTAGAAAACTATATTGTAAATAAATAAAAAAAGATATGATTTAAAATTCGAAAACTGTCAAATAAAATTATTAATCAAATTAAATATCGCCATATTTGTTTTCTGTCATCTATCGGTCAATGTCATACTAAGAAGTATTGCATATATGGTCAATGTATTCATTCCATTCATTCTTTCTCAAGGTTATTTGAATTGACTTCAAAAAGATCGAAATACCGACAAAAAGCGCCCATTATTTTATTTGATATATATTGTTTGAAAAAACCATAAAAATTTCACTTCTTTTGTGTGATATTCCTCCTCCGACGCAGAATTTTTTTATGTCAATCAATTTACTATTAAATGCTTAAAGATAATTGTTTGCTCAAATATTAAATATTATTACTTATAATATACATAACATATAATTGTATAATTGCTTTTTTCTAATGTATTTTATACAGTGTGTTTCATGAAAACAAATTTTTTTTTGAAAATCACTGTATGACTGACATAATTAATGCCAAAGAATAAACTCAATAGTCAGTCCTATTAACGCAAATTTAATTTCGACTGATAATAATTATTAATTTAATAAAATTACAAAATTAGTTTGTTTATTTTGAACAAAAAAATTAATACAAATAAATTCTATTAAAAATTATATATAAAAAAATGAATATGTTTCATGTAAATTAAATAAATTCAATTTACATGAAATAGACAATATTAAATGTATATACAAAAAAAATTTAATGAATATTCTTGTACTTCGTTGTATAGAAAAATATTGATTTCAAAAATTTTGATCATATTCTTGAATTCTTCAAAATTATATTTTAGATCTATATATAAATACATATATTTTAATATTTATTTTTAGTTATATATTAAAAATTGTTTATTTTTTACGGTGGAAATTTGAAACTGGTCATTGTATAAAAACTCTAAAGACCAATTTAGTTATTTGAAAGTATACAAGAATGTTTACTGTAGTCAATAGGGAGCCTTTTTCCCAATTTCTCGCACTAGAGGCGCCAAGAGAATACAAGATAATCAAATTTTGACGTTTTGTCTTTGGATAACTACTTGATATAGTTCTATTTTTCGGATATTTGCATATACAACCTAATATTTATAAAAATACATCAGTGATGTATTTTTTTTCATTTCGTAATAGTGATATTTCCATAATTATTGTCTTTAAAATATATAAAAAAATTAAACTTTTTGTAAACAAAAAATTAAAAACAAAGCATTTGATTGCGATACAAATTTTTACTCCTGTAGTTTGGGAGACTAAAGGTTTCTAACCTCAAAGAGTCTCAAATTACCTTCTTGCTGAGTTAAATATAAAAAGTAATCTCCAGTACACTTTTCTAGTTTCTGAAACAAAAATACAATGGACAACTTTGTTTACTCTTAGGTTTTGAAACGATTTCTCAGAGTAGGAGAGGTTTAGAACGTATCCAAAATAAATATTATATCTGTAAAATACACAAAACAACAGCATTTTGTTTACCCTGTATTACAGTTCCTCTATCTAAGCTTAGGCTTGCATAAGGTTCTCTATTAAACTAATTTTCTTTTTGTAAGGATTCACTAGTTATCTAAGTAAGCTCAAATTAGAAGCAAAAATCTCAAAATCATAATTTATAAATTCAAAAGAAAATATTTGTTAGTATCACCTGTACAAATTACAGTAAATATTCTATACAGATGTTGGCGAATTTTAGATCAATCCTAAATTGTCTAATTTCGCTTTTGTTAATAACATACGAGCATATACTTTTAAGTGCTGCTACTGTGATCAAAAAATTTGAAATATACTTGATTAAGTTAATAATTTGTTTCACACGAAAATATTATATTAAAATGTTCAATTTATGTGAAATAAACTATGTGACTGTATATTCAAAAAGTAAAACAAAAGATGTGATAAGTTTTTTATAAAGATTTGGATAATGAATTGATAAGGATATAGTAAGTTTTTACAACTTTTCACAAATATGAAGATGGTTTATCATCATTAAAAAGGATAATTTTTAAGAGTGTGCTGGCCACAAAGTAAAGCAAATTAATATCTTTATTTAATAAAAAATATGTCATTATATTATAAACTATAAAAATAAAATATATATATATATTATTTATTATTCAAGTATTGTTTCTTTTTCAAGCAATGTAATGTTTGTTTGAGTGGCTTCAAAAGCCCCTATAATCAAACCAACACACCCTAAACTAACAATTTGAAAAAAAATGTTGGTAATGTAGATTTTTTCCAACAAGATTTTGTACGTTATGTGGGATTTTTGTTTATTCAGAATAAAATATTCAAAAAAACCGTAAACATTTTTCCCTCCTAGAAAACCCTAAGGTGGCTACACTGTACATAGGATAAATAAATAAGCGCTTATATAGTGTTCTTTTTGGAAGCTAGTACTAGTTAGCGCTGACGCTTTTGCTGCTTTGCCTTGATAGAGAAATCGCCTGTGAGCATGGATTCTACCGCATTCGCAGAGCTCAACCATTAGCGCGCTTTGTCAGCATACATAACGTCAAGACAACACTAAAAACAACGCTTGATAGCGCGTAAGCTTCCAAAACGAATACAACCTATATCACTGACCACCACATAGTTCACTAAGATTTGCTCCAGCGTGCTTGCGCGGCATTTATGTGTGATAAAAATTTGTGTTTGGGTAGATGTCACATGTATTTCCATAATACATAAAGATTTAGTACTTTAGCAGTTGAGGCAATTAGGGTCCGTTATTTCACGTTTATACCCATGACTATACTCTATCTTATATAGAGATCAGTGGTTTGATGCGATAAGGTTAGTTAATCCATATATATGGATGGAGGACAGTGGGTGCGCACCTTAACAATAAACAAAACAAGGTTGAACACAACTAGTGGCAATGGGGCCATGGATTTAGATGATATTTCGTTATCGTTCTCCTGTTGTTTCGTTTAGGTAGTAACTGTCTTGTTTTTATTCAGGTGGTCAACTTAAGGAGATAGATTATGAAAGCTTAGAGACGTATGAAAATGTACGTGGGCGTAGACTAAGAATAAATAAAGATGAAATGTTAGACAAAAAAGGGTCAGAACCTAAACGAATTTATACTGATGATAATGTTTTTCATGTTAATTCACACCGGTGCATATACGAATTCACATTGGAGAAAAACCTTTTTCGTGTGATATGTGTGATAAAACAAAATCATCAACTCTTCGAAGCAGTTTAACTAAACATAAACAAATTCACACTGGATGATGTGATGTTTGTGATAAAACATTTACTCGTCAAAATCTTTTAACTTAGCATAAACGAATTTACACCGGAGAAAAACCTTTTTCGTGTGATATTTGTATAAAAACATTCAATCATCAAAACAATTTAACCGAACATAAACGAATTTACTCTGAGGAAAACCATGTGATGTGTGTGACACAAAATTAAATCACCAAGGCAATTTAATTTGACAAAAATTACATTTACCTTCGATTTATTATTATTTATTTTGATGATTTTTTTTTAAATTCTCCTTCCACTCGGAGACCTGTGGTCCATTGTGCTACCCTAATTTTTGAAAAAATTTAAGGTAGTAAAAATAAAGCATTTAGCGGAACAACCCCTTAAACCTAACCTAACCCATACAATCTACCATCACCTTCTTCAAGGTATGATATAAAAAGAAAGTAGCCCATGTTCTTCTCCAACGTTCAAGCTAAACGTAAAACCATAACAGACCGGCAGGCATATTTTTATTGCTTTCTAAATATTTCATGGAGTATTAATTGTATTATGTTTTTTTTTAAGAAATATCACATAAATATTTTATTTTCATTTATACAGATTTAATTATTATTATTCTTCATTTAAGAATGTACAAATAAAGTCTCAAAATCAGTTACGAAAACAGCCAAAATTTGAGAAAAAATTTATTGGACAGTATAAATGAGTGTTCTATAACAACTAATTTGGATATCCATCTAAAATATCATACTTATTGTAAATAATCCTTGCAATCCAATCACTGTAACAGGAAACTTTTGTATAAACACCAGGATATTGTGGTCGTGCGCATCCAATTCCCCAACTAACTATTCCACAAATATAATATCGACCATCTTTTGTATTTTTACATATTAACGGACCTCCAGAATCACCCTAAAAGTAAAATTTATTTTTGAAAGATAATCAATAATGAAAGTTATCCAATTTACCTGACAAGAATCACGACCTCCTTTACGTAAGCCAGCACAAAGTTGACATCCATTAAAAAAACTCCTTAAACCCTCGCGAGCAAATATATCCCGACAATATCGTGAATCAATAAAAGGGACATTTACTTGACGTGGAATGTTTGTAACTTGACCCAATTCTGTTGGTTTTCCCCAACCTGAAATTGTTCCAAATCCTGGAAAAATTTTTGGTAATGAGTAGTAGTATTACAAAGATTTATCTTTTCTGTTACCTGTAAATTCATCGTAATTGTTGGGTACACAAATTGGAGCAACATATTTTGAGTCAAATTCTAAAGGCCTTGATAATTTTAATAATGCTATATCGTGCGTAAAATTGGCCAATGCAAAACTATGGGTAATCACACGTGATACAGTTCGTACTTGTTCTGTTCCTAAAAAAATATTTAAATTAGTAACCAAAAACCATGAAGTCATTTAGATTTAAAAATTGATTACAGAACAAAGTGATTATTTTTAAAAATTCATACATACAAATAAAAGTACATGCCAACATTTTTCGGTCACATTATCAATTCCAGAAAGAAATTGTAAGTTTGTTGAAGGTAAAATCACTTCATCTCTCCCCTTTATCAAAACTCTATGTTTTAAGGACGTTCGAAAGAGAAAAAAAATGTAGATAAGTTCCTGTAAATTTAATATGCTATAAAAAAAGTCAATACGAATTCATTGGTATGCTTCAAAATGTTAGTTCAAATGCATTTTTTCGATATTGAAAATCATACTTTTAACATTGGGTCTTATGGTGAAACTACGAATTTAATATTTCTAATCGAATAAAACATAGTTTAAAATGCAGAGATGTTTTCATAAAACTATATAAATTGTTGTAAAATAAACAAAGATTTATTTGAGCCAAAGATGAATGTATGTTCAAATGCATTTTGGAAAGTAATCATGAATTAGAAGTAATTTTATCATTTTAGAGAAGCAAAAGAAACATTACGAGTCACGAGTATTATTATTTACCAAATAACCATAGAATATTTAAATTAGTTTCAACGTATACATTAAATCTGTAACGCTGCGGGCATGCATAGTTGCTTGATACCCCCCCCCTTACGGCTTCCCCGCAAAATGACTCTTTCGAACGTCCTTAAGCATATGTAGAAAAAGAAAATTTAAATCGTTCAATTAAGAAAAACAAGTTTTGTTTGAAAGTTTTCGTTAAAACATTGCTATGAAGCTTTGGAAATTCAAAGATTGAGGGTGTAATTAGCTATTTACCAACCCGAACCGATATGACTTTAAATCAATACCTTGGTGTTCTCGAAGTCTGAAATTTCGAACTTTAAATGAAAACTAAGGCATATGACATCCGATGTCATAAGTCTTAGAACTTAGCTTCCGTATTCGAAAACTTGAATAAATTTATAAATCTTTCCCATTATATTAAACTTACCATCTAATTCATAAAGTTTATATTCACCAGCCACAATTCGTATGCTATTTTTGGGTAGAGTAGCCACGCAATGTGCAGCCGTTAATATCCAATTTGAGTGAACAATAGCCCCACCACATATATGCTTAGACTTGTTACCCATATATAATTGTAGTGAAACTAACCACGGAAATTCACCATATGCAGCTGGGGCACCACCTACAATTCGATTGTCTTCATATCCATGTCGAATACCGCAAGGAATTTCATAATCAAGTGGACTTTGATTTCCTAACAATGAAATATATTTAGTGTCACTTGAGTAAACGTACTATAGAAAAAGTTTACCATCTCGATTGTAAATTGGAACTGATGAATTGTGTAAAACAATAAAATCATTTTCAGCGTTTATGTAATGGTAAAAAATATTTAACAATACAAAGCGATACATTTTCTTTTGACGAAATATTCAAGTCTATTAAAATTATTTTGTAACTGAATTTTACTAATGGTAATTTAATTGTTTTCATACTAACTTGATAATAATAGCTGAAAGGGCTTTGATAAAAGTGTTTTATATTCAAGTAATGTGATTAATTATATCAAAATTTAACTACCAATTATTTTCTTTTTCCTCTACAGTGTGTTCAAAAATTATATTCTTGAAATATTGTGTGTGAATTATTAACATTTCAAAGTTAAAACCTAGAACTTTTTAATGGTTTGAGTAGAAAACTATTAAATTCACTGTTTTTTTTTTATTCAAAATATTAAAATTTCCTATTTACTTTCAATACAAAGTGCCCCCCGCAATTTTATAATCGCCACATTGAGCGCTGGCATAGATTCTTGAATCCCCACCACACACATTCTCACCGCGAATAGGGACCAAACGTTAAAGTATAGTGTGAATATACCATTACGAAATTAAAATAATACAAACCAATGATTCTATATACTATTATAA
The DNA here is from genome assembly GCA_963920215.1 of Nineta flava. Lineage (NCBI taxonomy): Eukaryota > Metazoa > Arthropoda > Insecta > Neuroptera > Chrysopidae > Nineta > Nineta flava. The sequence goes on from OY986045.1 coordinate 27,707,871, forward strand.
AATGGAAACAGAACTTAATTCAATTCATGATTTACAAAAATTATGTCGATTATGTATGGAAATAGGATGCGAATTGTATTCTATTTACGATATAACTCCTGTAGATGAAATGGGACTGTATATTCAGCTTTTAGAGATGATAATGGAATGTACTTCGCTAAATGTAAGTACACACAAATTTTCATGTACCATAAGAATAATTTATCTTAATTTGTATCCAGATTGATATCGGCGATGGGTTACCAGAATCGATATGCATGGAATGTTTTAATTATTTGAGTACTTCATATAACTTTAAACTACTTTGTGAGAGATCTGATAAAAAATTAAAAGAATGTGTTGTCTTACTTAAGGAAGCTACAAAAAAAGATTCTGAGCTTGATAATAAGGATGATATTCAGATTGAAATGAATGAAGAAACTGTTGATAAAAAAGTGATAACAGAAAAGAATCAGAAAAACGCCAACGTTGAATTAACAAATAACAAAACAAATATAAAATATACATTTAAAACAAACAACTGTGGTATTTGTTTTAAGAATTTTCCAAATACAACACTACTCAAGGCACATTTACATGAACATTCGATCGAAATGAACGGTGGGAAAATTCAACGGTGTAATATATGTGATGCAATATTTTCTAATCAAAATAAACTATGTTCTCATTATCGCCAACATATTGACATGGCGACATACTATTGTAATGAAATTGACGATAATTCATTAATTTGTTACTATTGCAATGTACATTTTACAAGAGTCGCCGATTTAGAAAAACATATTAATGTTCATACAGTTACTCAGAGTATATTTGCATGCCAGTTATGTAATTATAAAAATACTGACAGTGATTCCATTAAAAAACATTTGAGCAGCCACGGAATTAATCCACTTGTTTGTAATTTATGTCTATTGACTTTTATATCAGGTTCTAAATTTCGTAAACACGTAAAGACACATAAACCTATCAACAGATTAAGTTATTCTTGTGACATATGTAAAGAAAAATTTTTAACACGACACGAAATTCGACATCATATCCCAGTTCATGTAAATGATTTACTACATGCGCGTAGTAAATCATTTGCATTAACTACAAATGAAGCTGAAGAAGCAATGAAAGATTCTGGCCTAGATAATTGGGATGATATTCAGATTGAAATAAATGGAGAAACTGTTGGAGAAAAAGTTATAACAAAAAAGAATAAAAAAAAGACCAACGTTGAATTAACAAATACTTATGTAGAATGTACATTTTGTTTCAAAAAATTTAGTAGTGAGGCAAATTTAACGTTACACTCATATGCATGCCAAATTAAAACAACCAACTGTGGTATTTGTTGTAAGAATTTTTCAAATACAACCCTACTCAAGGCACATTTAAATTATGAACATTCAATCGAAATAAATAATGGGGAAATTCAAACGTGTGATATATGTGACGCAATATTTTCTGATCAAAATAAACTATTTTTTCATTATAGACTACATGTTGACATGGCGACATATTATAGTAATGAAATTAACGATAACTCATTAATTTGTTACTATTGCAATGTACATTTTACAAGAGTCGCCGATTTAGAAAAACATATTAATGTTCATATAGTTACTCAGAGTATATTTGCATGTCAGTTATGTGATTATAAGAATACTGACAGTGATTCCATTAAAAAACATTTAAGTAGCCACGGAATTAATCCACTTGTTTGTAATTTATGTCTATTGACTTTTATATCAGGTCGTAAATTTCGTAAACACGTAAAGACACATAAACCTATCAACAAATTAAGTTATTCTTGTGACATATGTAAAGAAAAATTTTCAACACGACACGAAATTCGACATCATATCACAGTCCATGTAAAAGATTTACACACATGCAAAACGTGTTCAAAGTCGTTCATAAATCTTGACAATTATGAATCTCATAAAAATGAACATATTCAACAAGGTAAGCAAAGCAGGTCAGTGTTATGCTCAACATGTGGAAAATTTTTTGTTGATAGTTTTTTAAGTTATCACATGATGTTTCATGATGATATTAGACCATTTTCATGTACAATATGCGAAAAACGTTGTCGTACTAAAGCAGCTTTAAAAAATCATCAATTAGTACATAGTGACATTAGACCTCACACTTGTACATTTTGTGGATTTTCATTTAAACGGTCTAGTGATTTGACTGAGCATCTTCGTATTCATACCAATGAACGACCATTCAGTTGTACATTTCATGATTGTAATGCTAAATTTAAAACATCCCATGCTATGCGTTTTCATATAAGGGCGCATACAGGTTCAAACAAAGTTTATACATGCAAAGTATGTAATAAAGACATTCTAAAGAAATCAATCAAACGACATATGTTTATACATACGAATCAGAGACCCCATAAATGTGATGTTTGTGATAAAAGATTTAAACGTATTGATCATTTAAATCTTCATAGAGCTAAAATTCATTCTCAATTAACATAAAATGGAATTATAATTAGTCTTTATTACTGTTGATATCGCTTTTATATTTTGTTATAAATAAAGAAATTATTTCATTATCTATTTATATTTTTATAATACAGTGGAAATATATTATAAATCCGAATATAATGAACAACTGCAATCTTTTAGAGTCGTACCAGTGGTTTAAGAACTGGCTACATAAAAGTGAACATAGTCGTGATTTTTTCTCATAAGTTTCCTATGATATCGTCAAAACAAGAGCCGCATTTTGCAGAAATCCCCCCCCCCCCGCGGAGGGGGGGGGGGATTATAAAATAATACATTATGCATCTATATTAAATAATTCATAATGGTTAGATACATAAAAATTTTTTGCGAAAGTTAAATTTTCTGGTCATTTAACCTCACTTTTAACTTCTGAAAATTTATGAAAAGTCTAAATGTATCGTAAACTTGCAGTAAACAAATTTGCAGAACTATGTTTTATGAGTTCTATTTCAACTCAAAATTAACCAATTTACCGCTTCTGGGAGAGGTTGGGCCTCAACCTACACTTCTGGGAACATTTTCTTTCAATTTCTATTTTCAATAAGTAATACTACACCAATTTTCATAACTATATTCGATCGATTTTTTTGTTTAATTTTTTGCGAAAATTAAATTTTTTGGTCATTTAGCCTCACTTTTAACTTCTGAAAATTTATGAAAAGTCTAATAGGCGCTGGATCTCGCTTTAGCTATTATTACAATGCTTAGCGGAATCAGCTCTAGTATAATTTTCAAGGTAGCTGTGGGTGTGCTGCTCATGGATCCAGTAATGCACATACAGGCCAGTCTTTGGATCCTGAATAGCTTTGTGCATGCTGTTATAATTGGCCTAACTACTGTTGTGTAAAGCCAGTCGATCATTTTGGGTTTTAGACCCCAGACTTTTCCACATGATAACTTAGCTTCCCTTGTGATCTGTAGTCTTTCATCGAAGAGGATGGATAGTTTTATGTTATCCACCTTTCTTTTCCGTGTGAATGGAATTAGTGCGGTCTTACCAGGGTTTATTTTCAATCCCTGGCTGATACACCATTCCTGTGCGAATCTCAGAGCGTTTTGCATAGCCTCCGAGATTGTGCTTTCACAGGGTCCGTTGAGGTTCGTCAGTAAGCTGTTCACTGTCAGGCTCCACAGCAGTGGGGATAAGACACCACCCTGCGGACATCTCATTGTGACGCTCACAGTGACAGACTCTCCAAGAAGGGAAGTTTGTTCTACTTATCAGCATAGAGTTTATCCACCTGCAAAAGGTGTCTTCTACTCCGTGCCGACTTGCAGAATCAACCATGGAATTGTATAATTCCCCCCCATGTCAAGATAAACGCGCAAGGTGTGGATGGATATTAGGTTGTGGATGGCTGATTCACAAGATTTTCCCACCTGATACGCGTGCTGGTTGACACGGAGCGGATTTCTCGACAATGCCCCCTGAGCCAAATGAAATCCTATTAGTCTTTCCATTGTTTTCAGTAGAAACGATGGCAGACTAATTGGTCTAAAGTCCTTTCCCGCGGAGTGGTTGAGCCTCCCCGGCTTTGGCAAGAAAGTCACTCTTACTGGCTTCCATACTGTTGGGATATAACTGGTAACAAGGCTTGCCCTGAATATATGACCAAGCAGAGCCACTCTTCCCCAGTCCTCGCTTGTCGGTAGAAGGCCTTGGTTAAATTACTCTTGAGAAGGATTTTCACTGTCCACTGCCACCGAATCCGGATCAGTGTCTCGAGTATATCCTACGCGGAGCTAGTATACTCACCATTGGGTTTACTCAGTGACCCGATGGTGTCAGCGGGTTTCTTCTCTAGGATACGATGGAGTCTTGCTCCCTCAGATGTGTTTTCAACATCTTGACAGAGCTTCCTCCATGAGTTCATTTTGGCTTTCTTCAGAGACCTTTTGTATTCAGTAAGGGCTTCATGGTAGTTATCCCAGTTCCCTATACTTTTTGCTCTGTTAAATAGTTAGCGAATCCTTTGCCTTTGACTCCTTAGGCCCTCATTCCACCAACAAGTTGACTTGCTGATGTCTTTTTAGACCTCCGGGCAGTTTTCTTGGAAGTAATTAATTATTGCATGCTGAAGCTCAGTTGCAGTAAGCTCAATGTCCAATACTGTTTTAACCGTTTTCGGGATTGTGGCGTGTTTGAACTTTAGTGTCGAATTATATTCGTCCCAATTTGTTCTTCTCGAATACCGATAGTGTATATTACAGTGGTCCGTTCTCACATCCACATTGTAATATTTTTGTCTATGATCCGATGCAGATGGTTCATCGGATACTAGCCATTTCTTGATTTTTCCACTGATTTCATAAATACTCAGTGTTACATCAATAACTTCCTTCCGAACTTTGTCAATAAAAGTAGGCTTGTTGCCTTGATTAAATATATCTAAGTTGTTAGCTATAATATAATCAAAGAGGTACTCACCTCTTGTATTTGTGTTAGTACACCCTCATGCAGTGTGATGAGCGTTTGCATCGCATCCCATGATCAGTTGGTGGTTTTTTGCCTCACAATACTGGATCAGGTCTTCCATCTCTGTTGTTGGTGGTGAAGTAGATGTATCATAGGGTAGGTAGATCGAAGCGATGATTACCACTCCAGTTTCGTTCCCCATGTTGTATTTTACTTTTACCGCTGTAAGTTCTCTCTGACAAAACTCGGCAAGACATTAATGCCCTTTCTTGCACAAATGCAAGTTCTGGGTCTCTCTGGAGTTTTATCGTAAATAATTTGTCCTCCAGCATCTCCTAGTCCAAGAATCTTATGGTTCACAGCCCCAGGTTCCTGGACCAGAGCTACGGAAATTCCCCTCTTCAGCACATTTTGACAAAGGACAGCGGAGGCCACCTTACTGTGCTGGAGGTTTATCTGAAGCATCCGAAGCAATGTAAACCTGAAGGAGGTTTACCTGAAGCATCAGGAAACCTTTTTTTAGGACCGGAAAAACTGAAATTATGGAATTTTGTTCAATGTCGTGGAAAATAGAATTTATTCAACTATATAGTTTTGGAAGAGAAATAGTTATGTAAAATATCAACTAAAATTACAATTCGCGGGCAATATATTAAGTCAATTCAGACACGTAAAATATGGATCAATATCTTATAAATTTATTATATATAAGAACAACCAAGAGTTCAGCTACGAAAAGTTTAAAGCCACAGTGTAATTCAATTTTATATAGACCTGGAAAAGTTATTTGTGTAGTCATGTAAAACCTGGAAAAGTAATGGAATTTTAATTTGCAATTTTTATATCCACCCTGTAACAAGTATTAGTTACATGGTAATATATAGCAAAACAAAAATCCATGAATTGATCAATTCGATTTGTCACGGTTCCTTTGTCTTCGAGTAACTACTCTCGGCAACATAGAGCCGAATTGTTTTGAAGTTATTAATTTTTTTTTTGAAGTTTTTAAAGTTGTATTAATTTGTTTTTAATAGAACAAATTTAAGTATAACGGGTCAAGCTTCCACCGGTAGGATTTGTTAGGTTATAAACTAAGTTTGAATATTTTAAAAGTAAAATAATCGCTACAAAACACACAGAGTTGGCTAGATTAAAATTAGCTCTGATCGAGGATAATTGACCCTTAATGATTTAAAATTTTGTATTAATATTCTCGTTGTTTTGCTATATACATATATGTATTTTTACAAACGTTTGTTTAATTTGAATTGTTCGTATGTATGTATTCACATTTGATACCTATGTTAATGTTTTCCTGCTCAAAATTTATACATATGGAAGTAGAAAATTGTATGACATATTTTAATTCGGGTTTGTTATTGCTACTTGTGGATTATTGTGATATTTCAATACCATAAATTAGAATATCGAGGGCACTAAACGGCTAGAAACGCTAATCGCTGGAATGGAGATGGCAATGACAATTAAAATACAAATCAGAATTCAATATTTACGTTAAAGTGATATACAGATTAAATATGTTGAATTTCATAACCGCATACTTAAGCAATTAGTATGTTGTGTTGTGTGAGCATATAAAATTTACAATACAACGGTCTCTAAGAAGTAAATGATAATTTTTTCATAAGTTAATAGTAACTCGAGATATATATTTCTCCTTGAAATACACTTCAGTCTGTAATTGCAATATGTTGCTGATAGACACAAAATTGTTATTGTGAAATATGTGAACCTGCCTTTATAAAGATGTAATATAAGTTAATCGTGTATAATTGTAATTTTTTAAAATGGAATTTGAATTTGATTCAGTGAATGATTTACAGAAATTATGTCGATTGTGTATGGAATCAGCATCAGAATTATTTTCAATATACGATTTAACTCCATTAAATGAAATTGGGGTGCATATTCAATTTGTAGAAATGATAATGGGATGTACTTCACTTAAAGTAAGTAACTGCATAGTAATTTAAAATGTTCAGGTTTGTTCCAATGTGCATATAAAATAAAAATTTGATTAAAATTCATTAGCCTTGTTTACAAAAATTAAAAAAAAAAAAACAAGGAGCATGGGTACAAATATTTTGATATCAAAATGTTTATTTTACAACTATGTGATAACGTATTTGTTGGTTAGGTCAAGTTCTAACTGGTGAAATGCTTTTTGGCTCTAGGCCATGGTGACTAAACAAGGAGTCCGAACTCCATGTAAACAAACAGGTGGAGGGTAGATGTAGTATTATAAAAATTATTTGCAGCCAAAGTATTTTTCCAATAAATACTTTTTTTAATAAATGAAATAAAGTAATTAGTTGTAATTAGTTAAGTAAGTGATAGTTAAAAATTCGCAAAATAATTACATAACAATAAAAAACAAAATAATTATAAAACATCGAATAATTAAATAGTAACCTGTAAAGTTGAAATTATAAAAATGCAAATAAGTTAAGTAGAAATAAATTATATTAAAATTATTTAAATCAATTTAGAAGATTATTGAATCAGATATTAAATTAAACTTTTATTTATTAATAAGTAATAACAAATATATATTTCACTCCTTTTTATAATACTATATTCACATCGGTGCAAAAGGAAAACTAGCGACGCTAGTGGCACAAAAATTAAACATAATTTCTACCATTACGTTGACATATTTTGTCAATTCTCCCGTTTGAGTTCGGTATCCTTGCCTAGTCTCCATGTTCTAGGTATTTGCAATTAAAAGCAAATGTAGATGTCAGCATTGCGAAGGTTTAACCAAAGAATACAATATACATAGAAGCATATAAGTGCGTTTTTGTGTCCCTGAAAATTTTAGTACCTATCCTGACCACTAGATGACAATAACTGTTCGATTTTGGTATTTAGTGCCATTACCAGCACAACCAACTGTATTCTTTGACAGAACTTAGTAGCAGCGCTGACAATTTTGCCAAAGAATATATTTGGTTGTGCTGGTAATGACACTATATACCAAAATCGGACAGCTATTGTTATCTAGTGGTCAGGATAGGTACTAAAATTTTCAGGGACACAAAAACCGCACTTATACGCTTCTATATTTTATATTGTATTCTTTGTTTTAACCGATTACATATTAATTAATAAGTGTTAGAAAGATGAAATGATGAACTTGAATAGATTGGAGAAAGATAGTAGTAATTTAGAAGTGTTTATAGTATTCAGTTTTTTTTTAAGTTAGTGAGGTTAGATGTAACAATGTCAACAAAGTATGATGAGTTGTGAATTTTATTAATTATATAAAGAAATTTATTAAAATTAAATAATTTGATAATTTATTTAAATAATTATATTTTTTCTTAAGCCTGTGTCAGTTGCGTTAGTTATGGATTTTAACACCAGATGACAGTCACTTTGTTTTTAATTGCGAATATCCTATTAAAATTAAAGAAGTTAAAAAGGTTCACTTTGTAATTCAAAACTTATTTGAGGGAAGTTTTGTTTATGAAAAAAAGGCCGATCATACAGTGCAATCTAAAATATATATTCCATCCCATTCAGCAAAAGCTTAGAGTATGATCTCGACCAAAGATTCCCTCCAAACAAATTTCTTTTGAAAAATATATACAATCTATATTCTATTAACAAATATTCCACTATTTCGACGGCCTGTCAGAAAAACTAACAGTTGTTATAGATTCCCAATTCTAGATAAGAAGTTTCTTTAATTTATATTACCATAAAGGTATCTAGTAAATTCTTTATCCACGTTTATGCCTAGCTTGTAACAGCTACGTCACCTTGAATAGTACCTACAAAAAGCTGGTATTTGTTTTTTAAATCCTTGCGAAATCTTTTGATACAGACAATTGACAATGAACTAAGCATTTAAATTGTGTTAAAAATTGTAACCTTAATCATTTTGATATATATTATAAATTACAGATAAAATCTGGTGATGGATTGCCAGAGGCTATTTGTATGCAATGTGTAAATTATTTAGGAACTTCATATAATTTTAAACAACGATGTGAAAAAACTGATCGTAAGCTTAGAGACTTAATCAACTTATTTAAAGATAATATAAAAAAAGACATCTCAGAATCAGAAGATTTAAACGACTCTTTATCTCTAGATCATTTTGATATTGACATTAAGGATGAGATAAATGGAATTCAAAATAGTAAAATTAATGTTCACGATTTAGAAAATGATATTATTAATTCAAATATCCGAAAAGATAGCACCAATTTATTAAAAAATGATAAGTCAAAAGAAAAGCAAACTGAAAATAAACAAAACAGTCTAAGGAAAACTGCAGTTTCAAAAAAGGATAAATCAATATTAAAATGCGAAAAGAGAAACAAAAATTTATCATGTACATTTTGTTTCAAAGAATTTAGAACCGAAATCAAATTAAAATCACATACCAACACATGTCAAAATCGACCCATGCATTGTGGACTTTGTTCAAAAGATTTTTCAGATATGACCTCCTTAAAGGAACACTTAGCTCAAGTACATTCAATCGAAACAAATATCAACGAAGATCAAATCTACACGTGTGATATATGTGATTCTGTATTTACAGATCATAATAAATTATTATTCCACTACAGAAATCATATCGGAGTAGCTGCGTACTACCATGACGAAAATGATGACGATAGTACATTGACATGTTGTTATTGTAATAAACACTTTACGAAAATATTCGATTTAGAAACTCATTTTAATAATCATAAGTCAGAGAAATCAACATTTATTTGTCGATTATGTACTTATGAAACAATCGAAGAACAATCAGTCAAAGCACATTTAAAAAACCATGGACTTGGTCCACTTATTTGTAATATATGTTTATTAAGTTTTATTTCAAATCGGAAACTTCGATTACACATAAAAGCACATAAACAAATCAATAAATTAGAATATACTTGTTTAATTTGTGATAAAATGTTACCAACACGTGCCGAAATTAAAAATCATATAACAGTCCACATGCAAGATCTACATTCGTGTACGAGTTGTTCAAAATCATTCCAAAATGTATCCGAATATGAATCTCATCAAATGGAACATGCAAAATCAGTTTTATGTACAATTTGTGGTAAACTGTTTCCAGGAAAATCAGTTTTAGATTCACATATGCTTCTACACGACGGTTTAAAGCCATTTTCATGTTCAATATGCAAACAGAGTTTTCGGACAAAACATATTTTAAAAGGTCACGAACGTGTTCATAGCGATGCTAAGCCATATGTTTGCACATGGTGTGGTTACTCTTGTAAACGATCAGGTGATCTTTATATTCATCATCGCATTCATACTGGCGATAGACCATATAGTTGTTCATTTCCTGGTTGCAATAGTACATTTAAAACATCAAGTTTCATGCATCAACATTTAAAACGCCACACGGGTGAGGGTAAAGTGCATACTTGTGAAGTATGTATGAAATTATTTTCTAGTTCAATTGCGTTAAAACGGCATATGTTAATTCACAACAATGAACGGCCACATAAGTGTGATGTTTGTGGTAAATGTTTTAGAAGAAAGCATCATTTGAAGGGGCACAAAGCTAAAATTCATCATCTATAGAAATAAGTCAAATAAAGTGTTTATACTTTTTGTTTTATCTGATATATATTTTTTTAAATAAAGATTTTAGATTTTATTTTTATAATGCTTTTAATTATGTAATTAGAGTTCCTTTTTCAATATCAAATAAAAATATGTTCAAAATTTTGAAAGAGAAGCGATGTATATAATTCACAACAGTTTTAGAAAGTTAATCAAATAGTTCGTAACATTTACTTTTCTATACGGAGAAGATACATCGAATTCAATTTATCTATCATTGAGGCTGCTGTTCGGACGAACTAAGAAATTAGTAAGATAGTCAGATTATCTTACTTAGTCGTTAGCCGGGACACTATACTTAGAAACTTTTCTTATGCCGCCATTTTACTTAGTATCTACGTCACGGGCAGTGTTGCCAGATATCCCGTTTAACGGTAGATCTACCGCTTTTTTAGTATTTCTACCGTTTTTTTGACACTTATTACAATAATAACAAATTGTCAACACACGAGAAATGTTCTGAATCTAGTATATAAACAAATAGGTTATGATCAGTGTCGCCAGATCCGATTTCTTAAAAAAGCGGTAGATCCACCAAAATACAGCGCCAGATTCAAAAAGTGAAAATTCCAATTTAAATAGTTTGAAATAAATACTTTTATTCATAATAATTAAAATTATATTACATTAGTATTTAATATATTATAGAATTTTTTTTCTTCAAATATTAAATAATATTAATTCTTTTTATTTGTCATATATTGACAAATTTATTTGTCATTACTTATTGTTTAAAATCCCATAAAATAATACCTTAAATTAATTACAGAACCATATTCCATTATTTCAAATAATGGAATATGGTCTGTAATGACTGATTTTGTATTTGTACGATTGGGGAGTTTTAAATTAATTATTGTTATAAAAATTTGAAAAAAATCACACAAATTCAAAATTTTTTTTATTTATTCAAAAAAAAAGTAGATATACTAAAACGGCAGTAGATCTACTATTAAACAGGAGATCTGGCAACACTGATTAAGAAGCAAAAGAAAGTGTGTCCAGGCCGAAACTCGCTGACTCAGATGCTCAGAACAAAATTTTATTTATTCTGACTATCTTACTAAGATTTCTTAGTTCGGCCGAACACAAGCAACCTCTAAATTTTGGAAAGTACTTCACTACAAGTAAGTAGAAATAGATTGGTTTGTTCCATTCGATATCAATAATAAGTATGATAAATACTATTTATACCTATTTGAAACTGATCAGTGATCACAGTTGCTTAAACGAAACCCACAGAATGCGTAACGAAAGAGTGAAAACCAGCGTCTCTCTAAATTTGTTTATAAAATAGGAAACTCTTCTGATCTATGTATGATATTAAGCTAAAAGACATACTCAATATGATCGTTAGCAAGCGTACAATCTTTAATTTTAATGAAAATATTTTATTTAGTCGATTTTTATTTAATGGTGTAAATTAGTGTACAGTTATAGAATGTTATAATTTGAAGTAAATAAAAAAAAATACTTAAAAATGAGTTAATTTAGAGAAACCCGATTACGGTAAAATAAGATTATTTAATCTCAAATTATATTTACTACTTCAGTCAATGTATTTTATTTATTATAAATAATAATGAAAAATAAAAATATTCAAATTACAATAATACTCAATTCGTAGGAATTAGGATTAGGAAAAGTGAATTAATTAATTTAAATAAATTGAACGTTTCGTCATTTATTTATGACTTCCTCAGCAACTTATTTGTGTAATTTAAATGTCTAACATAAACCAACTATGGAGAACGACTTTATTAGTTACATTTGATGCCATAATCGTTATTGTAACTCAATAACTTAATTTTGATTTGAATTTAAAGTATTTTTTTATTTATTCAATATTTGAATTAAACTTATTTTTAATTGAAAGTATGTATTTGTTAATGTCATCTGATATTCAAATTACATTACACTCTTTTCTTAACCGTAAACGGCTAACAATATAATATATATTTTCGAAATCTTCGTGGTGAGACAGTTTCCTTGATACACATAGTAGTAACAAATTTTTGTTTCATCTCAGACTTCATAAAGACTGACGTCCGCTGTATTGCTTTTGTAAAGGCATCGATTCTATGTTATTTTATTTGCCCAAATAAGCCCAAACATTTAAGTTCTATAGTGGAAATAATAAACACAACATGCGGTTAGGCGATGGCGGATGACCTGAGTACAGTGATAGCAAGTGAATGCTTGTTCAATAAGTGTACCAATAACTTTTAAAACTTCTTTTTAAAACATAGGCAAATACTAGAAAGCGAAAAAAATCACAATTATGTTACTTTGTTTTTTTTTTGTTACACCTGTATACAGAGTAAGTCAGAGGGAACGCTTCATTTTTAAGTTACGGTATCGTAAAACAATTGAACTCTAGATGTTATGAGCACTATTTTAACGCATTAAATGTTAGCAACGTATTATCTTCATAAAACTAAACTAAAAAAATGCAAATGTTGTTGTTCTCTTTTCGCTCAACAGCCAGTTAAACGTGAAAAATTTGACTATAGATATTATACTTACTTATGGGTGAACTTTAAAAATACTAATTCTAATATGAATAAATAGTGCAAGCACTGACCTCCACTATTTCATATATGGATTAACTATCCTATGTTATAAAATTGACCCAATTTTTGGTATACTAGAGCCATCTATTTGTACAGCAGAAATAAAGGAACTATGAATATATTTAAATTATTAGTCATATATTAGGCACTAAATATGAAACTTTTATAAATAAATATTTAAGATAGGCCAAACTACAGAGATTTTTTCATGTAAAAAGTGTTGGAAGAATATAAACTGCGCCATTGTGTGGAGAACAGTTCTATACGATATTGTGAGATGCTTTTCACTAGACTTTATTATTTATAACTTTTTTATTAACAATTTTATGCAAAAAATCGGTGTTATTTTAGTTTTTTGCTTATAAAATTAAAACTATCAAAGCAGAGATTAGTTGATCAAAGTAATCGCACACACCACATAAATACACACACACACCACCATGTCTCTGTTGACACGATTACTCTGATAGTTTTTATTTTATAAGCAAAAAACTAAAATAACACCGATTTTTTGCATAAAATTGATAATAAAAAAAGTTATAAATAATAAAGCCGAGTGAAAAATGTCACACAATATCATATGGAACTATTCTCCAAACAATGGCGCAGTTGGTTTTCTTCTAACACTTTTTACACAAAATGCTCACACCAAATCTCTGTAGCCTGGCCTAAGATTCAAACTTTTATTTTGTGTAAAAATAAAACAAATGATGTATCATAATAAATTTGTCAAAGTTATTTGATTTTATGATTCAGAAATATTTGTGAAATTCGTTTGGTTTTCATAATTAAATAGTACGTGAAAGTGTTTTTTTTTTATAATAAAGTTATTAAAATAATTAATTGAAAATTTTCATTTAACATGAGACAATGTGTATTAAGGATGTACCAGCACTGTGTTATGCAATCAGCACAACAAACCGGTGTGATGCACAAATATATAAACACACATACACAAAACATAGACAAATACACAGTTCACATATACAAAATAATGTTGATTTGTTATATTTCGAAAACAAAACGGTGACATACGTTTTTTTTTTAAATTAATATAATAAATATTTAGCTTTACTCCTAGTTTTTTTTTAAATTCTGTCGATTATTTTTTCTAATACAACAGATAATAGTTGGACGGGCATGAAGTTTCACATGCTTCTAATGAGAGAGAGAGTGAGAGAGAATGATAACTTTGATATTAATTATCTCGCATTCTAAACGGTCAAAAATTCTGAAACTTCAGGATTTATTAGAAAACATTTTTAGCCTGTGAAAAAAATGAACAAAATCTGTCGTAGTATGCTGGTACATCCTTAAGTTAAGTTCATAATTTATAACATGAATACAGTTTTTTATAATTTAAAACACTTTGACAAACTCAGATCAGAAATTTGAAATTTTCAAATTTCAGAAATTTTTATTATAAATAAAAATTTCTAAATAAATACTATTTTTTATTTATCCTCGTAAGATTTTTAGTTGAAATTTTTTTCATAAGTGAAAATATGAGTGAGAAAAGTTTATAATATAATTAAAAGAATTTATTGATAATCATAATAAATATTATTTTAAAAAAACTCATTGAAAAATTAAGATTTATTTCTGTTTAATCTTCGCGCCAGTTTGACATATGATTAGTTCTTGCTAATAAACTTTGTACAAATAGATGACTCTAGTGTACGATAAATTAGTTAGTCCATATAAGACGGATGGAGGTCAGTGAGTGCAAGATAATATCACTTATATGTTTTGTTTAAGTTTTAAGAATCCTACTACATTTTTGATGCGTATGATTTATCCGCCATTTTAGAAAGAGAGCGACGCTCTTTAAAGCGAAAAAGATCTTACGAATGTATCACAATTTTATAAAAAAATTTAAACAATGGAAATTGAATTATATTCGGTTAATGATCTACAAAAATTATGTAGATTATGCATGGGAATGGGTTCAGAAATGTATTCAATATACGATTTAACCCCGTTAAATGAAGTTGGACAGCATATTCAATTCGTGGAAATGATAATGGAGTGCAGTTCACTCATAGTAAGTAGGAATACAATTTTTTATTTTTCCAAATGTTCAAAAAAAATTAATTTCAGGTTGAATCTGGTGATGGATTACCTGAAGCTGTTTGTGTCGATTGTTTAGAAAGTTTACGCAGTGCATA
Source organism: Nineta flava (assembly GCA_963920215.1). Classification (NCBI taxonomy): domain Eukaryota; kingdom Metazoa; phylum Arthropoda; class Insecta; order Neuroptera; family Chrysopidae; genus Nineta; species Nineta flava. The sequence continues at coordinate 27,723,169 of OY986045.1, forward strand.
TTCATTCAAACAACGTTGTGAAAAATCGGATATCAGTTTACGACAATTAATTGACATATTTAACGGGACAAAAAATGACGTAGAATCTGATTGTATTGAAACAGTATATGATGTTGATGAAGATATAAAAGAGAATCTTTTGTATATCAATTGTGATACGACGAACGATGTCAAAGATTTTGATTTAAAAAATGAAGATGGTGAAAGTATTCCAGACATATCTAGTAAATTAATATCATGTAATTATTGCTCGAAAGAGTTCACATCTGAATTTAGTTTAAAAGTACATGAGAAATATTGTGAGAATAAAATATTTACCTGTGATATATGTTCTGAGAATTTCACTGATGAATCTTTATTGACACAACATTTAACTAGTGAGCATAGTCTTATAAATAATCAAAAAGAATTTGTATGCGATATTTGTGACGATGTTTTTATCGATCATAGTAAACTTTTATTCCATTTTAAAATGCACATAGATGTTGCCACATATTTTCAAACGGTTCCAGATGATAAAATATTACTTTGCTATTATTGTAACGCCGATTTCACTAAAGCATTTGATTTAGAAACTCATATTGCTTCCCACAAACCAGAGCAGCCACAAATCATTGAAATAAAACATCAATGCCGAATATGTGATTACGAAAGTTCCGATGATCATTTAGTTAAAGAGCATGTAAAAACACATGGAGTGAATCCATTTATTTGTAATTTATGCCTCTTGAGCTTTACATCAAATCGAAAATTTCGATTACATTTAAAATCTCATTATAATTATACCCCTAAAGATAATTATAAGTGTTCTGCCTGTAAACAAACTGTAATACGTGAAGATTTAAAAAATCATTTAAAATCACATGAAAATCTGTTACATACGTGTACAGGATGTTCGAAGTCATATTTAACATTATGCGAATTTGAGTCGCATCAAAATGATCATGTTAATTCTAATTTATGTCCAATTTGTGGTAAGTTATTTGCACGAAAATCAAGACTTACTTCACATATGGTATATCACGATACAGCAACACCGTATAAATGTTCAGTGTGTGATAAGAGTTTTCGTACCAAGGCAATATGTAAGAAACATGAGGATATTCATAATAATGAAAAACCGTTCATATGTACTTGGTGCGGGTACACTACAAAACGTACGGGTGATCTGAATATTCATATTCGTATTCATACGGGTGTTAAACCATATAATTGTACATTACCTGGTTGTGATAAAACATTTACAACGTCCAGTCAACGTAATGAACATGTACGACGTCATACGGGCGAACGTAATCATATTTGTCAGTTATGTAATAAATCATTTTTGGAGAGTAAAACGTTAAAGATACATATGTTAGTGCATTCTGGCGTACGACCACATAAATGTGATATTTGTGGTAAATATTTTCGACGTAAACATCATTTAGTTGTTCATAAAGCTAAATTACATGGTGAATGAAATTGAATTCGTAACCTAAAAAAATTATATATAATAATAACATTTGTAACAGGCTGAATTTTTGTTTTAAATAATATATTAGATTTCAATATCGAACTGTTCAAATTTTCTGTCACCAACAGCAAATAAGTCCCTCATTATTATATTATCACTGAGCGTATAATATTTCAAGAAATTTTGTTTAACTAATAAAATAAACTCCACATTATTCATGATGTTATTTTCTAATACCAATTTATCTGAAAGATTCAGCCTAACACATTTTAATTTAGATGTTAAAATTTAATTTTTATGAGCTATACACTTTTACTAAAAAAGAGTCTAATCTTTTAAAAGTTAGCTTTGTTTTTGTAGAAATTTTTATTTTTAATTATTATACAAGAAACAAAGCTTTTATATCACACAATTAATCGTGTTAGCATAAATTTTGTAAAAAGTTTACATACAATTATAAGATTTGTGAATACTGTTAAAATAATTTAAATTGTTAAGACATATGTTATGTATTTTTATTATCTATTTTATAATAAGAAAAGTTTCTCATTAATATTTTCATTTATTTATCTTTATACAGCCATAGGATAATCCTCACCGAGAAAACGATCTTGAAGCTAAGCTTTACAGACAAAATAAATTTAACGAAATCATAAATCTTTTTATTTTATTGCAAATCTCTTTTCAAACAGAAATACATTTTCGACCAAAAATTATTAAATAGTTAATTGTAAAAGCGTGGGAAATTATTGTGTTAAAAATTTCTTTGAGAAGACTGATGGTTTAATTTAAATAACCAACGGTTCTTAATTTAATTAAAAGGTTAACTTTAATTTGTTTATGACTAACAAAGTAACGCTTGCAACAAAGTATTTTCTGAAATTATATTTCAAATTTTGCCCCTATTCCTAGAACATTTGTTTGTATTTTATAAATACGTATTTCGACTACAATGTAGTCATCATCAGTATGACACAATAATTTTAGTTAGTGACACAGGCACCAAATTAGCAACATATCTCTGAATCCATATCCCAGAGATAGTTACGAATAGCTAATCCATACTGATGATGACTACATTGTAGTCGAAATACGTATTTATAAAATACAAACAAATGGGTTACGTGGTTCATCTAGATTAGAATATGTTAAATTATTGTATTGTCATTCAGAATTGCATTTATTTGAAAAGTTTTAAATCGGTACGACAATTAGAAAGCGATGAAAAGTGAATTGTAAGATTCGCTTACATAGTTATTACAGGTTAAGCTAATAAAAAGGTGTCGAAATTTCAAAATCCGAGATATTTACCACTATGGGGCTTACTATCAAGATCTGTTAAATCCATGCCGAATGAATAATTATATTAACTATAAACTTCGTTTATAATGGCATTGAAAGAAAATTGTAATCAAATCATGCGAATGTCAATAAAAAAAATGATATACATTCAAAACCGGATATAACGACATTGAAGGGACCACATATCCATACTAAGGACGCTATCATTTAAAAATTTATAATTGACTTGTGCCTTATTTATTTGGTTTTCGAAAACTGCTTCGGATAAAAGTTGTTCATTATAAATGTACTAACAACTTTTACTTTACACTTTACTTGTGTTGTTTTTGTACGTTACAGGCAATGAACGAATATTCTTAAAGCAGCGTGGTTTCTCAACTTTTCAAGCGATCCAGTCATGTTTGCAGCAACCAACACTGTAATTCTTGTTTGAGATAATTTCCCACCCTTGTATTGCTCACCTTTGAATTTAAGCGTCTTGTCGGGGGTCAAATTAAAAAACAGTCCGGTTCTATCCCCATTAAAGATTTTCTCTGGGTTGTAACCTTCGGACAGTGCAGGCCACTTATGAGTGGTCACTCACCACAAACTTTTCCAGTCACATTGTTATGACGAGCGCGGAAATGTTGTACCCAAAATGACGATAACTCGAAATCGTTGGCTTTTTGTTGAATGTCCGGACCACTCATTGGCACGTTGCTTGTCCTCTGATGTATAAATCACGTTAATAAAGCCTCTTCTATAACTTTATGTTCAGATACCCTTAACCGTTTAATTTTTAAAGAATTGTTTTCAAGAAGAGGTTTTTTTGTCCTTATTCTTCCAAATCGTTGATATTGTAGTGTGAGACGTCACATTCCTTTGAAATATCTCCACCATTTTCTAATCTCCGTATAATGTATGTATGATTTTTCTTCAATATTAAACACTTTCCCCTTTTTTGCGACATGGTGACTTAAAAACGCGCGAACAAAATCAAATCACAACGATACGTATGACTTGTCGACTGTTGCTATTCGCACTTAATAAGTCGTAATACATGCAAGGTCAAATGGCGCAGAGCACGCAAGAGGCTCGGGTGGACTGGGAAAAAGTGCATAGCTAATAATAAGACAAAATAATCCTTATTATGCCTTATTTCATTAGAATAAGGTTCAAAATAATGTTTTGATTTGCTAAAAAGTATGACGGTTGGTCGTTATATCCGGTCGCTATATGTTATGTCTATTTATCCGATGTTGTTATAAGCGATATGTTTACATAGGTGTTTATATGGGGATTTGGCGGGACCTTGCTATTTGGTCGTAATAACCGATCCGTGGTTGTAACCGATATCGATATAGCCAGTTTTGACTGTATATGAAAGTAATTAATACAAATTTACTGTAACGGAGTTTCAGAAAATGACGCTGAAATCAATACATATTATGAAAGTATCTAAATGATTTTTGTAAAATAAAACTGACGAAATTACGTCAATATAATGGACATGTCAAAATTGCTCAAGTTCATCAAAGGTTATGAAATGAAACTATACAGGATGTAACAAAAAAGGATTATTTTACACATAGTAACAAAAGTAGCAATTTTTCAAAATTTAATAATTGATTTGTGTTTTATTCAATCGGTTTTCAAAAAACATTTTCCCACATTTTTTAGAATGAATCAACTAAAAATTTTTATGAAATTTTGTTGTTGCTATACTCTGTATATGGAGTCATTACTAAACTTTTTTACTGTATATGCATTTGACAGGCTGTCTCTCATTTTAAACAATACAATTACAAAAAAGATCGAATCCTATTTTTTGCTCCAAAAAACAAACTTAAATTCCTGATAAATTTTTGCTAAGGGTCTTAATTTGGTCCAAAAAATACAATCTTATCTTTGAAAACGGCTACAAAATGGTTAATTATTGACTAAAATATACGGAATTATTCAGATTTTTTCTCAGCTAACCGATTCTGTCAAAAAATTCCATTTGAAAACCACAAGTTGACCCTCAAAAAACCTTGAAGCATGGTGAAAATCAAGGTCGTGTAGCAATATACCAAGATTTCCTGGTATATTCCTAGATTGGCTCTCCAGCGTGATAGCCAATGTAGAAATATACCAAGATATCCTGATATATTCGATCTAAAACCTACGTTAATAAAAGTTAAATAAAAAGACAATATCTTGACTTTCATCTAAACTTTTATTTTGACTGAATATTTAATAATAATAATACATGAGTTTGCTAATAGTAACAAGGTAACTCAGGGAAACATATACTGTACTCAAAGGTATCTAAATATTGAAGAAGTCTAAAATTTTGAATCGAGTACATTACAGACCCCACTCCGAACGAAACAACTAGTATTTGGGTCTCTTTTTCTAAAACGCATGTACGTCCGCCTGTCTATCTGATCATAGCAATGATATATATATATATTTATATATATATATGACACGATAACTTAAAAACGAAAATAATGAGCTAAAATTTTGAGTGTGTCCTAGAGCTAAAAAGTTAGTCCAAGTTCGTGAGGAGGCAAAATTGGTACTGAAGTGGAGCTAAGAAACAAAATATCTGTTTGAAACTGTAAAAGAAATATAAGAAAAATGTAAAGGCAAAACATGTTCCATTTTTTAAAATAAACAACTTATGTTTGAAACTTTTTTTGCATAAACTCAATAGTCTTGATGAATAATCAAGATGTATATTTATACATCTATACTTATGTAAAATAAACAGTTCACGCATTGATAATGAACACAGTATATAAGTAGATTTAAAGAATTATTCGTTTATTTATTATTTTCACTTGTCCTATATTTAATTACATACATCTAACCATTAATTCCGTTCACTATAATTAGGCTACACACTTCTTTAAGTGGGGCATAAATTTACGTTTCGTTTACTGGAATATCAATGTAAAATATTACCCAACTCGAATAGACAAAATATTACTTGACTCGAATATTTAATGTTATGAATTAAAACTTTCGAATTTTAAATGTTTTTTTAATTCGCGGAAATTTTTATATAAATATGCGCAATCATTATGAAGTTTTGTAACGTCAAGTATACATGACGTCATCGTATAATTGCCAGACGTACGTAAAGAAATCATTTGACGTTTGTGTCTTCTAAATCATATTTTCCGAGATGGAATTAAATCCTTTACAAGCTCCACTTCAATTAGATCGAATTTGTAGAGCTTGTTTGTCAGAAAGAAGTGATATGAGACCACTTTTTGGCGCTTGTCTTGACGAAATGCTTGTATCTTTTGCAGGTATTCAAGTAAGTACCCATAAAAATATCTCACTTAATATTGTGTATCTCTTTCTGGTACATTCATTTGCAATATGTTAAAAAGAAATAAAAACTATATTGAATGCGTGTATTAGCTAATGATTCAAAAATCGGTGCTGTTCAAAATTAAATATTTCAATACAGCGACCATCAAAATGTTTTAATAATTTTCTAGGTTGCCGAAGGTGATGGTTATCCAAATTTAATGTGTGTTCAATGTATTTTACAATGTAGTCGAGCTTATACGTTTAAACAACTTTGTGAAAAATCTGATAGAACTCTACGACAGTATACCTCACCTGAATTTCAGGTAAATAATTGGTTTTTAACGTCTTAATTATGATCTCCTTTAAATAATAAATTTAAAATTAGGCACAGTTAGCAGAAACTTTACAAGAAGCTACACAACCAATTGAAGAAACCAAAGATGAACTTGAGAATCAAGTGGTGTCTTTTAGTGATCAAATCACGAATGTGGTTGTTCAGATTGCAAATATTGAAAATGATGATACTCAACAATTGACCGAAGAATATGTTGAGTATGAGATGCCAGTTAAACAGGAATTATATGAAATTAAATTAGAGGGTGATTTAAATCAACACAATGTTACAAATAATCAACAAATAGAAAATAATCAATGTGATGAAGTGATGGCAGAAGTGATTATTTTAGAAGAAAATCACCAATCTTCAAATGATGTATCGAAACAACGTTACCAGTGTAGTAAATGCGATGAATCGTTTACATTACGGGTTGATTATAAGGTACAAATCTTTTCAAATTTTATTGTACATACTACATAGTAAATAAAAGGAGAAACAATTTTTGTTCTTTATATAGTTTTTCATGATAGATAATTTTCCAAAATAACTTATTTCCGATTTATAAAACAAAACTGTTAGAACTAAAACAAAACACGCCTGTTCTGTACTAAACACGTGATCACCACCCATCGCCGGTGGTCATTCTTAAAATTTCTTACACAAATTTACTCGATTTTACGCAAATAATTAATTTTACGTGGTAGAATATAGTGTGTGAGAATAATACGAAGTAATCGTTTTTATGAGATTTATATAATAAATATACAGCGTAATATATATATATATATATATATATATATATATATATATATATATATATATATATATATATATATATATATAAACTCAAAAATTTTGCGTTTGTTTTCTGGAGCTAAAAAGTGACGTCAAGTTCGTGAATAAGCGAAATCTGCTAATGCCCTCCCTTTACTAGAGGGGAAATTAAATACAAAAAATGTCTCATATGACTCGTACATATACTCGGAATTATAGAAAACGCAAGTCAGAAGAAAACTCGCGTCGACAGACATCCAAAATGCCTAAAAAGTCCAATGCCGAGTCAATGCGAGAGCTACGGCATTGTCGAAAAAGAAATAAAATACGAAATACTTGTTATGATTTTTCTCGACGTTTTCATGAAAAATCTTCGGCGCGGAACCGAACTGCGCCTTTGAATGTAACGGAGTTTTTTAATTCAGTTTTCACCCACTTCCGGGCGTCTGAATAATCTGAAATTTTGCAGATGTATTAAGAATAAGAACAAAATAGGATTTTAAAAAAAATTAAAGAAAAAATTCGCATTTTTTAGTTTATATTGCAATAAAAACGTGTTGTTTTAGTTTTTTAAACTCTGATTATTTCTTTTTTTTTCTTAGTTATGTACGGGAACCAGCCCAAAAATTTGTTATAGTTCCGTCAATATTATTTATAATAAAATTAATTTTGTATTTGTAGGTCCACATGATGTCTCATCCAAAAGAATTAGATTACGTTTGCGAAGTATGTAACAAAGCATTTCCCGAAGCACGGATTTTAAAACGACATTTAAAAATTCATATGGAAAATAAACCGCATAAGTGTGACAAATGTAACATGTCATTCGCTGAAAGTTCCAATTTAAGTAAACATAAAAAGAAACACACTGGTGAATTACGTAACATAAAGGGGAAACCACATTTATGTTCGGTTTGTGGACGAGCATTTAAATGGGCCTCTAGTTTATCTAAACATATGAAATATCATACGGGACACAAGTTATTAAGCTGTAAACATTGTAGCAAACAGTATGTGGAGGCCAGAAGTTTACGAATACATTTACGGTCACATACCGGTGAACGTCCATATGTTTGTACAATTTGCCAAAAGGGTTTTACACAATTGTGTAACTTGGAGAAACATGTTCGTATACACACTGGGGAAAAACCGTATTTATGTAATATTTGTGGTAAAGGTTTTACACAATCGGGTTATGTGGCAATTCATATGCGTACACATACCGGCGAAAAACCATATAAGTGTTTGATTTGTGGGCGTGCTTTTGCTGGATCGAATACTTTGGCAATACATGTTCGTACTCATACAGGTAAAAATGTTTTGATATATTTAGTACTGCCAAGAAAGACAAAAAAAAACGACAGAACCTCGGAATGAAAGGTAACAAGCTGAAAATTTGCATAGATCTTTCTTTTGACATTCTGGCTCAAAAGTCTCATATTATCACGTGCTCGCGTCTTAAAATATTCAAGGAGAAAGGTCGCTAAAATCGTGTTTTTGAAAATATCTCGTTTGCTATGCGTCAAATCAGGTTTAAAGTTATTATAGTGAATTTTAAGTAGGTAACCTTTTTAATAAAACACTTTGCATTTTCATTGAGACTTTCCAATTATAATTTAATTAAAATTGTTTCGTCTGAAAAGCTTCATATGGGTCCCGAATTAAACTGTCCATGGTCATCTTAAACATGATCAAATATTCAAACCAAATTTAAATAAGATAGGAACAATAAAAAACCAATTCGGTACGCAGGAACTGCGTCAACTTAGCGAATTTCCTTAGAATACATAGATCACTCTCTAGCGGTCACAATTTTAGTCTGATCAAAATGAAATGCCGTATGTGATATGATTTTAGGTCAAGGGGAAAGGGGGCATAGAGAAAGAACACCCAAAATATAAAGTATCTCTCTGAATATTAGAACAATCGAAAAGTGTATGAGGGGTAAAGTTGTAGAAAATCATGTTTGCTACAATTCATTACCTATCATTTTTCTTTTACTCTAATGTGTTCAGAGATATTTACGATTTTAACTTTCAATCTTAAATTGTAAATATTAGTGTAACAGAAAAAATGATAAGAATCAAAATTATAGCAAAACTAATTTTCTAAAACTACTACTTACGTATTTTTCGATTTTTCCAATATGGGAGATATGCCAAATTTTGTGTTTCCCCCTCCCTGTAACCCCTTTTCCCTTGTCTGATTTTACCCATTAAGGAACTTGACCTTTCGAATAACAAAAGCGCTTCAATTACCAAATTTCATGGTACATCTATTAGGTACGATCGATGAAGTTTACAAAATTCTATCATCTGTACAAAAGGAATAACTGCATTTCCTTAGGAGAAAATTCGCTAAAAATGGTATTTAAATTTAAACAAAAATTTTATAACATAATCTACGAACAGTTTATACATTCCTCTGTCTGATATGTTAGAGCATTGATATTTTACACTTAAAAATTTTATTAATAGTGAATACATTGTTGCATTGGAAAAAATCACACGAACGAATCACGCAGCTCGTATTTATTATACATAAATTGATAAATGAAAAAAAAAACATATACATATTAATATTATAAACTCACAAACATAAACATTACCAATAGAAGTTAATGATTCTAAGAAATTTGGCATAGTATGGATATATTTTTGTCTTGTTACACACCTTTCTATTTAGTCTAGCCAAAAAGTTAAAAAACGTGTTAATTCTTGCTACTGCGAATTAAAATACGTGCGATAGCTCGTTGAACTCGTTATGACGTCTAAAAAAATGTGTACAAATTTCAATTACACATAAACACATAAACAATTGCAAAAGTTATAAACAATTTATTTAAAAAAAAGAGGGGGTTTTGTTTTCTGCAAATATCTCAGAAACTATTGCAGATATCGGAAATAGAAAAAAAGATGCTTAAAGAGCAGAAAACGAATAAGATCCAAATATTTTTATAAATAGTGCATAAGATATTTATGCCAAATAATTATTTTTTTCTAATTTTTGACATTTCAAAAATTTTCATATTTTAACACAGAAAAACTTTACTTCTTTAATTTGAAATTACTCAAAAAACTTCTGAACAAAATTTATTTAGTTTTAATTATTTTTATAAAATCAATACCCAAAAACGTTAGGACAAAAGCCCACATTTTCATTTTTGAATATTTATTCAGTTTTGAAGTATATAATTGATCAATCGGTCAAATTAATTTGAAGCTATATTTTCAATCAATAAGTAAATTAAAAATTAATTTTTGTTTTAGGTGAACGTCCTTACCGATGCAATATTTGTGGTAAATCGTTCAGCCGCCATGAATCATTAAACATTCATACGAGATCCCACACAGGACATAAACCACATGTATGCGGTGTTTGTCATAAAGCATTTGCTTCATCTGGCCATTTAACTGGTCATATGCGTAGTCACACTGGTGATAAACCACATGAATGCGTTGCATGTGGTAAACGATTTGCTGGATCCAGTAGTTTAAAAGTACATATGCGTACACATTCTGGTGAAAAACCATATGAATGTAGATTTTGTGGTAAAAGTTTTGCACAATCTGGTGCATTAACTACTCACGTTTATACTCATACAACAATTAAAGGACGATTTAATAAATCTGCTGATACTACGGAAGAATTGCCTACTATTACTTTGTAAGTCAATTTTCAATTATTAAGGTAGTTGTCTTGTGAAACGCGTTATCGACAAATTGAAAAATTATTTTCAAAATATAAGTAACTCCGTTTAAAATTTCAAAATTTACCATATAGTTTTGATAAAAATCGCTCTCAAAAATTGTACGATTAATATTACAGGTATATACAAAAAGGGTGATTTCACCACACTTTAAATTTTATTTAAAAAGCGCGTCGATCGATTTGGCTAAAAATCTAGGACAATGTAAAATTATGTTATATTTATATTTGAAAATAAATTGACCGTTTAATTATTGTATAATAGATTAACGAAAAGATTGCCATTTGTGTATAATCCAAGTGAACAAGTATACGAGGTACATTCAAGTAAGAAAAGTGTAGTCTACAATCTCAGTCTATTCATATCATTGATGTGTGATATGAGAGTAATAATACGACTCTTGGCTGTATACAAGGTACATTCAAGTCAAAAAAGTATAGTACACAATCTCAGTCTAGTCTATTCATATAATTGATGTATGTTCTGAGCTGAAACTTTTTAACATGACTGCTGCAAGACAAGTACCTTAACAATCATTTTAATTCAATCATTGGAAATGTATAATACATAATGTAAATTATCTAATTTTATGTAAAAAATTAAGTACCATTTTGCACAAACAGTGCTCGAAAATAGGATTTTCTGAGCAAGTGTTGCATAACAGTTTATCTTTCTATCTTTCTATTTTTTTTTTTTTTTTTGCTTAATAACTTCAACAATCTGTACTTTTTCATGATCATATAAGTAGATAATTTGCAAGCTTTTATTGATATTAATTTACTAAAAAATCAATTAATGCTGTGCAAAATGACACTGTCGCTTGCAAAACTTCTCTTAAAATTTGATTTTCTTATCTATCTTGTAGGTTGCCCTTAGTATAAAAGTGTAAAATGTCAGTCAATTTACAGTTTTAGACAGATTTCAGCGAAAACATATTTTTGGAAAATCTGTTGTTAAATGATATAAAAACTCTTGTATTTTCCATTTTACACCGGATTTTGTATAATCCACGCTATAAAGTAATGTTTTTAAAAAGATTTACGCATTATTCTGTTTTACAAAATTGTTTCCAACGATTTTTTAATGAACTCAAAAGCTGGCCAAATTTCAAGAAAAACAAACATTTAAAAAAACCCTACCAAGATACTGCCTGGCACCTTACAATTCTATTTTCAGAACAATGTCCCTGACAAAAGAACATTAATTTTCTGGGAATAGCTTTGTTAGCGACAGAGCCACTATGCCTTGTACAAGTTAACATTTATAAAAATATATAATAATTATCATTCTAATTTCAGACCAGGCGAAACTGTTCAAGTAACAACGATATCCAATATGTAAATTATTTTCTTTTACATAAGACCAATGGACATTGAATCTAATCATATACAAGGGGTTCTGCAAAAAATCAAACGGATAAAATCGTAGTAAAACAATTCAAAATAATTATATACTGTGGTGGTATTTAAAAAAATTATGATAATCAACTTTTGTTTTAAAAGGCATAGGCATGAAGTTCTAAATATATAACTGTAGGTCTGTAGGATACTTTACAAGGATTCGTTAAAAAAAACATCTTCCTAAATCTATTATCAGTTTCTGAGATAATTCAATTTGAAAAAATGATAAATTTTTTTTATTAGTATAATGGTTACGACTGTTTTTATTAACAATTACATTCTTTTAATCAGAAGAATATTGGACAATTTATGTAATTAAATTACTATTACAACGTTTCGACGATTAATATCGTCTTCATCAGAGCCTGATAAAGATGGCATTGATACAAAAAAATAAATTACGAAATTATTTCAAAATTAACAACTTGCCAACTTACAGGTTTTTGATAAAATTGTGCAACAAATTGTTGGTTGAGCTATTAAATAAATTATTTATTTATTTCTTGGTTTGTAGATATTTTATTCAATAAACTACAACAAAATGACCTGCTTTAATTCGGTAGATGAAATTTGTTCACTTCCTTAGTTCTTCGCAGCCACTCGTTGTTAATCATGTTTTATGTTTTTAATTAGATTATGTTTAAATTTCAAAATTTGCTTCTATGCCTAGATCAATTATTTGTATTTTATAAATACGTAATTTAACTACAAAGTAGTCATTAACAGTAGGAATTAGCCAATCTTAATTATCTCCGGGATATGAAATCGAAGCATGAGACACGCACCAAATTAGCAGCGAGTAACATATCTTCGATTCCATATGCCGGAGATAGTTACGATTTGCTAATTTATACTGATGATGACTCGGCGCCGATTTGTCCTAGACTCTAAAGTTTAAATTTATATTGGGTTCGGTTACGGACATTTTTTTATTTTAGATACCAGATAATTTCGGTTTCAGTTATGGAGCGCCATAACATCCCTAATAAGTAGTGTAGGATTTAATTTAAAAAATTAATGTTTAGATTATATACATGGGCCAAGAGTAGCTAATTTCAATTGGGGTGAGGGGTACAACAATGCACAAACGAATACTAGTTTTTGACCGTGGCTTCATACCATAAAAAGCAGACCTCTAAACGCCAATAAAATCAATCAATTGAAAATTACATAAACATATTCATATCACCACACGCAGTAGAGCTGCGCGCAAACGATAGGTGGATATTCGGCGAATATTGCGGTTTTACGTAAACAAAAAGGGGGGAAGCGTCCAAACCCCTCCCTTATATACGTCCGTGATTGTATATAAAAATGTTTTCTATGAATAAGCGTTTGATTTTTGTGGACCATTCTGTATACTGAACTAAGTCAAATATTAATCAATTTGTAATATTTTTATATATTCATACGTACGTTTAATTGATGAAATGAATACGATTGTATTTTATAGTAATAAATTTGTTAAGTTTCACAAGTGTATTGAGTTGTTTTTAACGCCTTGTTTATAAATAAAATTTTACATTATTTAAATTTGTTTTCCTTAATATTCATATTTAATGGGTTAAAAAAATTTTTTTGTTCAAGAGTCGGAATCAAGCGGAGCCGAACCCCCCGTTTTCAAGCTCTATTTTCATCTCTCAATTAAAATTATAAATATTAGTGGTACAGTTCCGGGAGGTGACGACTTTTTTTTTAGGAAATTTCCTGCTCTTTAAGAATCTTTTTTCGATTTCCGATATCTACAATTGTTTCTGAGATATTTGCAAAAAACAAAACCCCTGTTTTTTTTTTAATAAATTGTTTATAACTTTTGCAATTGTTTATGTGCGGAAATTTTTGCACAGTTTTCTAGATGTCATAACGAGTTCAACGAGCTATCGCACGTATGTTAATTGGCACGTATTTTAATATTTTTTAACTTGTTGACAGACTATAACACACGCAAAACCCCTTAAACTCGGTCTGTCGCAGGACCGTGCTCCAGATATCCATTTTTAAAAGACGTTTAGGACCAATAATTAAAAAAATAATTTTACTAATTAATCAATATTAAACTAATTGTTTATATCAATATTTATTATAGAATTTCCTCAAATAACGACCTATTCTATAAATATGTTGAATATAATTTTCTATTTACTTAAATATATATTGTTTTCTTGAAAGGATAATTGTTAGTTAAATTTTGTAATTAACATTAACTTAATAATTGTAATTTATATAATGACTTATTTGTCCTTCATTAGAAACCGATATAAAATTTTTTTTATCAATAAAAAAACTATATATCAGTGACACGCTGATTTTGTATCACATAAGTCATACAAAAATGATTGAATGGCGAACAAATCTTTAGAGTTTAGAAGTATCATGCAATTAAGTTCATAATTTGCATCTATAAAGTTAATCAGAGATGCATATATCATGTATATTTATATTATTTTTATAACGAACAATTTTTATTCTAAACATTTTTTTGTAAATCGAATGACTTGGCACAAATCTACTATAAAAAAAAATTGTCTCTTGCTGTCGATAGTATTACATAAAAATTTTTCGAAAATCAAATTAGCAAATAAATCAACTGTAAAGTTTTGAAAAAAAGAACCTCACTTTTGCTGTGGCTAGTATTGCACACATAAGTGGGATACATTTTTCGAAATTTTAAATTCAGTTTGGGCCGAACCCATCCAGTTTTCGAAAAAATGTTTCAGACAAAAGTTGTTCTATATAACAATTTTAACAACTTTTGTTCTAAACATTTTTTTCGATACAACTTCACTGTATCCATTTGAGACATGTACACCAATAATGGTATAATAAATAATACACGATATAATAGATATAATAATAATATAATACACGCAATTGTACAAATTTCAATGCCAATCAATTATATTATAATTGTTCAGGACCAGTAGTAGGGCCACTTTTTCTACTTATTTCATTTATTTGAGGAAATCCCGTGCAGGGAAATGTGGATTGAAAAAACTTGATTCGTTTGCCATTATTATCAATATCACATATTTTTCTGAATAAACAGTTAAACTTTATAAGATTTACGATAATGTTATGTTTGCAAAAATGTTATGTAAAATAATTACGATTCACGTATATATTGTTTGTATATGTGAAATAATAAAAAAGCAAACAAAAAATATAAATAAAAATATTCATTCAAATATTGAATTGAGTTAAATAGTATTAGACCAGAAATTCAAAATATGTTACTAATCAGCAAATAACTAAATTTATTAAAACAAGTATTTTTAGGTTATGCTGCCCGTGTGCTGAGTAAGCAACTTAATGTAACTAGCTGTCTCCAGTAAAATAACTTCTCCCTTAGGCCGTACTCTGTTTTCAAACACATTTCCAAAGCCGAGTCGAACATTCGCGATAAAATGTAATAAAACAAGTGAAAATAACAACTAAGTTAATTGCTTAAATACCCGGTATATGCTGAATTTATAAAAAAATCAAACAAAAGTTGTTTATTTTAAAAAAAGGAACATTTTTGTCTTTACATATTTTTTCTATCTCTTATGGTTTCAAAGATAGGCAGTTTTGCCCATTTTGCCCAAACATGGTCCGATTTTGCCCATTTACGAACTTGACCTTACTTTTTAGCTCTAGAACACATACGAAATTTCAGCTCCCTATCTCTTCGTTTTTTAGTTATCGTGTTTACGGTCAGACGGACGGACCTAGTCGTAAATGTTTGGCATAGGTACATTTGTACATTTATGTCTGCGATTAATATTTTCAAGCGTTACAAAGTCGAGACTAAACAACTTAATATACTTTGTATATTTAAATACACCGGGTATAATAAATGCGCGTATTTCGGCTCGGTATATTTGCCGGGCCGGTATTCAGAATCTGTAAATGAAGAAAATGATGGATACATGCATTTACAACAGAAACATTAACGTAATAGGTCTGTAGAAACTGTTTTCATTTACCATGGTAATAATCTAATACGACTGTCGTCTTTTTCAAAATGACGAATAACCCGCAAGTAGATTTTTTTTGTGAGACAACCTTGAATAATTATAAACAAAATTCCATTCGATTCCTGATTGTTATTTTGAATTTCTACCTTATATTATCCAATAATAATAACATTTCAATAATCTGATAAAAGGAATGTCAAATTCGTTTTAATTTTACAGTTTATTACATTATTCGCACGTTTTAGGGTCACTGGTTTAATGATGTACATATATGTACGTAATGCACGCATGCGTAAAATGTCGTATAGAATATAATATTGTAAAGGAACGGTTATAATCATTGGAGTGTATTTTTCTTGTTTATACACACTAATATTTTTGGTGTGGTGATTCCCATCGTGTACAGTAGTGTTTTTGTATCTGTGTGATTGGACATAATTAGACCACGGACCATGGCTCTATTTCGAATGAATACTTTACGATTTGTAGAATCACAGGTAAATACAAATTTATGAATTAGAATTTATTTATACTTTTGTTATGTTACATCAGTTCGAATTATTTTTATAATAATTCAAGATTTTGATAAAATGTGTTCACGTTCTCATAAAATCGATAATTTCGAACATATAAGTAGAAAATTTTTGAGTGCTCAAGTTTATAAATTTTTCTAAAAAAATAAAAATAAATATTCAAATTCATTCAAAAACGAATGTTATGATGATCTATATTACGCCATAAATAGTTCAAGTACGGCTTTTGTCGATTACATAAGAGGAGTACTCTTCTTTTGGCATACAAATTCGAATTTTAAAATTATTTTTACTAAAAGTAATGCACTCATTTAAATTCTGTCATTGTATTTAAAGTCATTTAAATTCTTTTTAAAACTATGTATGGTTTTTATTTGAAAAATTTAAGAAAACAAAAATTAAGGTATTATAGTTATGTGGGATACTAATTTAGGTATTGTCTTCAATATTAGATAACCGGTGTGGATTTACGAAATAGTTTACGTATTTAAAAAGATTAAAATGTTGATTTTAATTAATTTGTTAAAAAAGATAAGCGTTTTAAGGCTTTTAAGTTATGAAATATTAGTGAGATTACTTTTTTATATTTAAACTCAAAACTGATAATTATTGAAATCATCATGTGTCCTCATTATAGTGTATTTGAGATATATTGACAATTTATTAGAATTGTATTATCGCGATCAAAAGTATATCCTAAAAATTATTATAGTCGATTTGTGCCGAATCCATTCATTTTTCGTAAAATACTGTGAGTATTTTATGAGTAATAATTTTTTTATTGAAACAACCAAAATTCGGTACAAGGCGAGTAAATTACCTACGAGACGCTGTAATAAAAGTATAATACAAAGTATTTTCAAAAAAAATGTTCATATATTTCATGTATATGAAATCGACTATATTTTTATGGCGTTTAGAAAAGAGAATCGACTCTTAAAACCTTTGCCCGATACGACACCTTACAATGTCAGGTAGAATTTTTTTGTATTTGCAACATGAGGTACGTTTGAATGTGACATTATATTCCCTTCCCCCACTATATTAGTTTTTAAAGCGTGCTTATGGTCTACAATTAATGTCGCATGCTGTGACGTCTGACGACAAACGAGTCCCTCGTGTGTTTCTAAGTTCAGAGATCATGATATCTATCATGAGAAGGGAGAGATGATCAGTGTTCTATTTGACTAGTATCACATACAATTTAATTTAGAAATACTCTAATCTGATTAAACGTAATTAATTCGATTAAACTTTATCATTAAAATATAATTGAATGACACTTGTACATTTCAATTATGTGTATAGTAACTTTGTATTCAATATAATACTTATTGAATAGTCTAATGGAAATTTTTAATTTATTGAAAATATTTTAAAAAAAATTAAGTTTTTTCCTCTGAAAAGTTGCAAGAGCTAATAATTTTTGTTAAAATTTGGTATATTTGTGAATTAAACTTTTTAATTTTTCCCGCCAAATATATTAAGGTTGTATTCATTATTTTAAAGTATCGTTTACACGATGCTAGTGTTTTGGTTGATTACAACTAAAAAATCCGGCAAGGGGAAAAGGGGGTTTAGAGGGAGGAGACAACACAATATTTGGCATATCTCCCTTACTATTCGAAATATCGAAAAAATTGTAAGTAAAGTTGAAGGTAATTAGTTTTACTAACTTTACTTTTCATTTTTTCTGTTACACTAATATTTACGATTGAATGTTAAAAAGATTGAATGTTAAAATTCTTAATATCTCTGTTCACATTAGAGTTTGAGAAAAATGACTGGGAAGTGAATTGTAGCAAACATGATTTTCTACAACTTTACTCCTTATACATTTTTCGATTTTTTTAATATTAGAATATTTAATGTTTTGTGTTCTCTATGTCCCGCATCCCCTTTGACCTATGCCATATATTTAAAAAATTGAATTTGCAAATACCAAAATCATCAGATACGACATTTCATTTTGATCAAACTAAAATTGTGACCACTAGATAGTGATTTGTGTATTTTTTGATTGGGTTAAACAAAATTTTCCTGATAGGTAAAATACCCGTAAATAATATACTATATGATGTCATTTTTCTACTAGCTAGTAACTTGATTTATTAATAATATATGATTACAATCAATTCTTGATAAATTATAATTATTAAATATAATTTATGTGATGATCGCTGACTGATGTATGGGGGCGCGCATTGTATGCAATCATACTGATTTGCATTTTGATAAAATAATAGTTATTTTTGAAACAAACGCTTCCCAATAATTACCATTTATGTCGTATTGTTTGATTTAGTCAAACACATTTTCATTTCAAAATATTTTTTTAAAATTACTTAACAATAATTGAAATACTTTTTTTAGTGTCTTTTTTTTTTAATCACATGCTGATTTTAACCTTGTAACTAATGTTTCAAAATTTGGTTTAAAAAAAAAAAACGTTTTGTAAATGGTTTTTTTTATCTATTGTCTGTTTTTCAATTTTGCATTTCTATCAGTGTCATTACTGAAACAACCTTTTGTAACCTTGCTTGAAAGAAAGGAATTTATAGGTCGTTATGCGTTTCAAATTGTTTAGTGATTTAGTTCATCGTTAAGTAAATTTGAAGTCAACTTATTTACTTTAATACATGTGTACAGCAGGTGTCCTCAATCTTTTTATACCTAATGGCCCAAATAGACGCAGAACATGGTTGCAGCAACATTGAACAGCAACAAGCTAGTTGCTGTTCAATGTTGCTGCAACCATGTTCTGCGTCTATTTGGGCCTTAAGAGAACATGGTAGAATATCGGTTGGACACAAAAGTAGCATTCTATTTTCAAAATTTTATTATTGATTTGTGTCTTATTTATTTAGTTTTTGGGAAAATGTTTCGAATAAAAGTTGTTAAAATATTTATAATGAACAACTTTTATCCGAAGCATTTTTTCGAAAACCGAATGAATAAGGAGGCACAAATTAATTATAAAATTTTGAAAAAAAAAACGTTACTTTTGTGGCCATGTGTATTAAGAGTTATAGATATCATATATAAGTACACTTCCGTTCATAAAAATTGAACCAGTTGAAATATTATACATATATTTAGTAATATATACGCTTAGAATGTGGCTTACTGGTTCAATTTTTATGACCGGTAGTGTACATGTGGCCACAAAAGTTGATGCCAGTTTAAAAAATTTTATAGTTGATTTGTGCCTTATTCGTTTGGTTTTCGGATAAAAGTTGTTACTATATTTCTAATAATAACAGAATAACATCAACTTGTGTGGTCTATCTCTATAGTACAATTGTACAAGTACCTGTTATGAGTGAAATTGTGAATATATGTAACTTGTGACTTTCGTGAAACAGGGCTCAGATGGTATACTTTTTAACGTAATCTCTTACAACATATTAACTTACATTACTTTATATTTTACGAAATGTCAGGGTTTTTATTTTGTTTAATTATAACGGCTTTTGAAATCACTCTTATAGAAAGAATATTTAGGTGTTGGTGACACTGTCGTCTATAAGGGAGGTACTTCTCATTCATCTTTTTGTCGTATACTAATAGATTAATTAAATCACTTAATAATTTGCATCGTGTAAATTGCTCTTTAGTTCAATGATTATAAGTTTAGCTTGGGCCTTGCAAGCTTACCATTTCACTAGCTATTAGTATGTTGAACTCAAATTGTACCAAACGTGATGTTTGTTACAAACAAAAGTTAATAGACATTTAGAAATGAAATATTTTCGATTTAAGCTTTTTCTCTCTTATTATCTAAGAAATAGATACCTTATTCACTCGTAACATGGTTGCAAATTGATTTATTCAAACGCTTTGATGGAAAAGTTAACTAAAGCCCCCTGAAGACGGAGACAGATCCCGTATCCCTCTAATGTCGTTGTGTGCAGGGGTACTACCGCTTCAACGTCCAGCCATTGTCGTACTGCCGGCGACAAAACTCAAGCAAGTTTGAGTTAAGTTGACGACAGAGAAAACGGTACTCGCTCCAAGTAAAGCGCTAGACTTTGTTGAGAGGCGAACTACTTTTATAATTTATTTTTTACTGACTTTTATGATCGTATTTACTTTCGTTCGAAATGTATTCAAAATCTGAAGAAGGGAAGACAACACGCTCACACACCACGTCCACACAAAGCTGGCTGCCATGCAATGAAAGCCTTAACTGTCTTCGTGTGTAAGCCTACTGTGCGGCCATTACAGTGGCTGCCACTTCTAGCCGCCAGTACTGGGCGCCACTACGGTCCCGTCGGCAAGCGGCTTAACGCCAAAGAAATAGTTACCAATTCAATAATCTAAACTGTAGAAAATTTTTTTTTTTTTAACTATTAATTTAAAATGAGAAATATTCAGAACTCCGCGTCTATTTACAAACAAATGTACTAATTAATTAATCTTAAAGCTGAGATGATTTTCAATCCAAAGAAGATAACATAAGTTTTCCTTGACATGCATTTCTTGAATCAATGCTAACAATTATCTCATAACAATAAAATTTCAACTTATAAAAATCAGTAGCAATGTGTTTATTTAATTCGAGTTTATAATTAATGTCGCTTGAAATGTATTTAATTGTATTTATTAATTAATACTTCTAGTGAAATATCTCGTAAAAAATGTTAAGCTAATTAAATAGTACTGATGATGATCTCTTGGTAGACGAATTATGTTTCATATGAAATTTCTTATGTTTCTTCTGTCAGTTCATAAGAAACGTAGTTTCTGAAAAAAATCGCGCAATACAGACATACAAATATTCTAGGAAAACAGAGAACCTTCCTTTTTTGAAGTCCGTTATTATCAGGTGTGTGCACAGTTGTCGAGACTAGCGACAATGTGATAAAAATTCCGAACACTAGGGGAAGGTTTGAAAACTCGGCTATACTTTGTCATGTGGTTAAAAGATGGCTGCTAGGAATATTCAATTTTTATATAAAACCCATCTTTTAACTATGTGGAAAACTACAGCTGAGACATAAATCGTCTCACAAAAATTGAATATTTATATAAGCCATCTTTTAACCACATGACAAACTATAGCCGAGTTATCAAACCGTCCGGTAGTGTTGTGCATTTTTATCACATTGTTGCTAGTCTCGACAACTGTGCACCCTAGATTATCCCAGTGAAAGAATCATAGAAATCGGTTGTGTAGTTTCTGGAACAAATCGCAAACATACAAACATACTAGAGAAGCATAGAAACTTCTTTTTAAAAAGCCGGTTTATATAGTAGAACCTTCTCATAAGTATATAGATTATCCCAGTAAAAGAATCATGGTCTAAGATCCGGCATTAGAAAAACCTTCCCTCATCTGTTAATTGAATGAAATAATTTTTAAAAGGCAGATAACAATATTATAAATGTAGGAGTGCAATGTCTGCCACCGTAGTCCTGCTGGCTATATCATATTAATTAATTAATTAATATGATATAGTGTCTTTGTTTGTTGCTCGAACAAATATATTTGTCTCTCTCTCTGCGTAGAACACATTTTTTGAAAATTTTATTACTTAAAAATTTTTTTTATATAGGCTGCAAATAATTTAATTATATATTTATTATACAAAATGTATTTTATAATATCACAGTAATAAAATTTTCAAAAAATGTGTTCTACGCAGAGAGAGACAAATATGTGCTGTTCAAAAATACGCATTATATATCTTTGCGTCTGTAAAAACGATTCCATAAAAGGTTAAATAATAATCTTCGGATAAATTATTAGGAAAATTGTAATCGTTTTAAGCTTAAAGGTACGTTTCCCTCGGTGCGGCTATGAAAGTACAAGGATAATTGCTAAGCACTATTTGTTTGTATTTCCTAGTCGCTCGGAGCAAAACGTCTACATAGGAAATACAAAAAAATAGTACTCAACAATTTAAGCCAAAACTGAGTATAGAAAAAAGTGTTAAAACATAGCATTTGATGATTTTATTTATGTTGAACCGTTTAAAAAATAGGTTTTTGAAAAAATACATGGAATAATTAATTTTTATATCTTATATGTTACTCAGTAAAGTTCTCTACTATCCGGTGAAAACCGCATCAAAATCTGTTCAGCCGTTTTTCAGTGACGTTGGAACATTAACCAAATTAAGTATTACAATGTAAAAAATTTTCAATGTAAAGAATTGATATTGTCTACAGTTTATAATTTAAAAAAATTGCAACTACAGGAAGGTGAATTTTTTTCCCAGGTAAAAACGGATGTTGCAATATACGACGTCTAGTCAGTTAACCGGTTTTCTAGTTTTTTGCTAAACTGTATAAATACTTCATTATATATTGGTCAAGGTTGTCGTCAATTAAACTATTACATAATCCTACTTACCAATAAAATCAAGTGTAGTAGTGATTAAAATCCACTTAAGCAAGTGCGATTATTTGTTAAAAATAGGTTTTTCATCCTTATTTCTTATAGGAAACAAGATTTAAAGATTTTTTCGTTATCATAATTTCAAAAATATTTTTTATAGTATATTGCAGAAGTATTTCATTTTAATTATTATAATCATATTAATCCATTGCAATTACTTTTTAATTATAGTCATTATCTTTTCTGGGAAACAGACTACGAAACTTTAAGGTCTTGTAGAAACTACTGGACGAAGTCATACCATTGTCACTTACATGGATAGAAATGGCCTAGAATTTTTGTTGTTAAACTTAAATGACTGTTTCTTTCTACTTGCTAGACATTCGTTGACAGTGTTGCTTGCGCAATTATAATTGTTAATAATTAAAAACTGTGAACTTGATGGCGTGAAGTTTTCGAAACTTACCTGTTTAAGCTTTTGAAAAGTTGCTTCAACTTTTAGACGGAAACATAAAGAGAGGAAAATGTAAATTTAGAGAAACCATTCCAACATCTTTGAGATTGACAGTGGACTGTGTTTCCTTACAAGTCGAGAATCGTTTACCAATCTCTTGTACACTTTTTTCTACAAAACAGTAGCTGTTAAAAATGGAATGGAATGCTAGTACCTTCATATAAGGAATTTCATCAGTTACAGAGTCATTTTAAAGGACATCTAAAACCATTTTTGACACTCATTATTTTGTGGTACTTTACTTCCTTGCCTTGACTTGGAATGTTACGTTCTTTAGTTGGTGGATGCGTGAAATTTTCGAAGAATGATCTTGTTTTGATTGTAATTTCATGTTAAACTGTAATTGTAAGGTTACTTTTTAAATAGGATTACAGTTTAACTGATTTTTTATTGTTCCAACAATCCACATAACAACAGTTTGCTCGAGTCATTAATACGATTATTCAGATTAAGGAGACAAATATTTTGTTATGCATCGTGTTTGATTAGACAGAAAACGATAAATATTAAAAATATTTATAACTTTACAATGTATAAATTTATAACACTCGTTTAAATTATGATAAAGCATACAATTTTATTGTAATAATAACGTTTATATATAGTTAAATTTTAAAAGTTATTTTAAATAATTTGAAACAAAAATGCTCTAACGTTTGAATCATTAATATAATTCACGTTGAAGGAGTAGTAAAATTATTTACTACTTCTCTTTTATGACTAACACTGAACAATTTATACTTTTAATGAATCCGTAGGATAAACTTACGAGATTATAAAATAATAAACTATTTCCATGTATCAATGATCCTTCACATATGAACAGTATATTTTACTATCTATTGGAATCTTTGACATAGTTGGAGGTTAATATTTCAGTAGTTTCTGAGTTGTTTACCAGAGTGCAAACTCAAAACTTGTACGCCGAAGGGAAAGTCACTAGGGTTGGTACAGAAAACATAGATCGACTATCTCTAGTTTCTAATTTATCCACCAGAGAATATACAAGTGCTAGAGTTCCTAATATCTAGTAATTAATAGCACA
Source organism: Nineta flava (assembly GCA_963920215.1). NCBI lineage: Eukaryota > Metazoa > Arthropoda > Insecta > Neuroptera > Chrysopidae > Nineta > Nineta flava. The sequence goes on from OY986045.1 coordinate 27,747,826, forward strand.
AGTATTAATTATTGGGATCTCAAGCAGAGTTGGAGCTTAATATTTCAGAGTGAAAACACAATTTGTAGGCGGAAGGGAATATCACGGGAGTTGGGGCAGAGAACATAGATCTACTATCTCTACCTTCTAATTTATCCACCAGAGGGCATATACAACTGCTAGAGTTCCTAATATCTTGTAATTAAAAGCACAAATATTACGACGCACGTCCACTTACGGGTCGCAGTGTGATGCGATTGACTTTTTTCTGCTTATAATAATTATAATAATAACTTAATATATAAAAACTAATGGGAAATACCGTAGGCCATTTGGTTCTGATAAACATATTTTCCTCTTGGTAATTAGTTTGGAAACTTTTACATAGTTGACACGAATTACAAAAGTTATTATGTTCTTGGTATTCAAAAAATAAGCAAGGATCTGGCATCGCGATTTCCACAAATTCCTAACAGAAAGACACTAGTCAAAATATGTCCCTAATGATATCAGATTTAACAAAATCGAAATGTACAGAAAATTTTCAAAAAGCCCCGGCCAGTGACAGTAGGCTTACACACACGAGGACATTAATGGTTTCCATGTGCAGGAGGCTTATGATGAATAGTTTGGTTGCCTACTAATGAAAGACTGTAGTTTGGTTTTATTTTTTTATTTTCACTTGTTGAGTGAATTGCTTTAATACCCGGTATATATTGAGTTCATTATTGAAAATATAAATTTTTTAAATGAGGTTACAACCTTACGTATCTACTAATAATTTATATTCTGTGTGGTTTTAAAGCACGCTCGATGAATATCAGAATGAATTACATGATTCTCAAGACGTTTATTATCAATTTAAACAAGTTCATTATAATTCATCTTTCAGTTCTTAGTATATTACGTCAACATTATATTTATAAATATTTTTTATTTTTTTCAACAAGAGGACTTTGAACACACAGCATAAATTATGGAATCTCTTTCGATAAATTAAAGTATAAAGTGTTATTTATATGTCATGCCATTTTGTTTATTTATATGATTATTTGTCTGTTAAAAGGCAAACAACTCTTTCATTTATACTAAGGGACACAAAAGTAGCGCTCATTTTTCAAAAGTTGATAGTTGACTTGTGCCTTATTCATTCGGTTTTTGGGAAAATGTTCCGAGTAAAAGTTATTAGTACATTTATAATGAACAATTTTTATCCAAAGCATTTTTTTCGAAAAACGAATGAATAAGGCAAAAATCAATTATAAAATTTTGAAAAAATGGACGCTATTTTTATCGCTATGTGTACAATTTAAAAATTTTAAATATTTTTCTATATATATTACATGCTTTGAATTACAAATGGTTGTTTTACTTGAGAAATCTTTTAAATTTCGCAGACAATACGAATGTGTTGATGAAAACCGCTCTAAGTTTTGATTGGTTGTTTCTAATTTTATTAGTTTGAAATAAGTCTTCGAAAGAGAGAACTCAATATAATCAACTTTTTGGAATTTTTAAAATATAATTGGCCTTGAAAACATGTTAAAAGTAGCTGGAGCATAATTCTTTTATGATAAGACCGGATGAAGTTTGAATAAAATTTTAGTTATCGCAAACAAAATTCCCAAATATATTACAGGGTGCATCACTTTCTGGAAAATCGGGTAATTTTTTTTGTCAGGGAAAACCTGGAAATGTTGTGAAAATTTGTTCATGGTCATGGAAAATCTTATTTAACCAACTAAATGTAGTTTTAGAAGAGAAAAAATTACTTATGTAAAATATCGACTAAAATTAAAATGCGTGTGAATTACACATTTTGCCTCTTCAGATGCCTAAAAGACAAATATCTTAAATTCATATATGGACAAAATTTAGCTGTGATAATAAAAAAATTGATTTTTTTGAATCTGGTTACCAAAATCGAAAAAAATGGTTTATGATCCATCAATTCGATTCAAGAGAAAAGTTGGAAGATCGTTGAAAGTGGAAGGAGTTGGAAGATCGTTTCGTTGTTATAAATGAATATCACGCGATGACACGTATTTATATACCTGGAAATTTTTTAGTCATGGAAAACCTGGGAATGTCGGGTAATTTTAGTTTGCTATTTTTTTTTGGGCACCCTGTAGAATTTTAGCGCGAACTTGGATGGATAAGTAATAAATAATTGATTCGTATGATTGATATAAATATAAAAATATGGCAAAATTACAGTTATTAGATATGAAAAATATAACAGAATAAGAACTCGCTTAAATGTATCATTTTTTTTGTTTAAATTTCCGTTATACAATAGCGATAGTGATGGACCGCCGGTGCTGTTCTCAGATATAGAGATAGTTCAGCTTGTATATATATATATATATATATATATATATATATATATATATATATATATATATATATAAATGGTAAATATCAGAATATGTATTTACCAGAATCAGAAATACCAACATAGACAAATACAGCGATGTAGGAAGATAAAAGTTACGATATCTAGAGCACGGTAGTGCGCAAGGCCGAGTTTAAGGGTAAATGTTATATTCAAAATACGAAATGGTGGTTACTCTCTAAAGGAAGCAAGGATTTTTGACGTTTCTTTACAATGCATGATGTGAACAATGTGATCAAGACTATCATCTTCTAAAGTTTGACACGACAATTTACGAAAATCTGTATAACATAAGCAATATTTACGACAGAGTCTATTGGTTATTTCTATCGGTATAATGTAGAGCGATCAGAAGAGTCGTACATTAAATGTAGTGTAAAACAATTGAAAGATTCTCCATTAAACTCAAAATAGTCTTTAAATTAACGGCGTACGAATATCATTAAAAAAAACACTTAAAATTAGAAGTAACCATTATTTAGTTTGGAAATTTGAAAGTACTGTAACACTTTTGTCTTATTAGATCAGTGCTCCATAAAATTGTATGTGTCAAAAATGTTTTTGGATATCTTTTTACATTAACATCTTGAACGTCCTGGTCGGATGAAATGAAATCCACCATGTGATGTTAACGAGAGTATCCGGAATTTCGATATAAGCTTTGTTGTAACCCATAAAACATAAAAAACCAAGAGCATGGACCAATAGTTTTGTTCTAAATAATAATGAAATTTCATTTTTCGATTAAAAAGGGCACAAGATGTACCTTTAGAATATTTCCGGCGGTCCATACTTTAATTTACATGTTATATGGATTACAACAAATCTGATATTAAAATGTTGCAGAGTCTCACTGAAATCATGTGCTAGATTCCATGAAATTCTCAATAGATCGCACATATATACAAAATTTTCGATTGTCAATTTTGTTCCCAAGGTCAATAACATTTCAATCAATCGATTTTATTGAAAGTAATATATTTCTATTACTTGCAATATGATCTTTTCCTTTGAAATTACCTCCGTTTATGTATTATGGATTTTTATTAAAAAAATATGGAAGTTGATTGAAGGCGGGAAAAGTATTTTTTAATATTTAGTTGTCGTAGTCATTCTCAAAACAATGTGAATCACATTTATGAATACGGTGTTGAATTAATTAAGTATATTTTTTTATTAATATTAAAGATTCAGTAATAAGGTTCAAGGCTATTTGTTGTATCACTGTTTAGTAATGTGTTCATTCAAATGTTTAAAAACTTGTTTATCATTTTAAATAAGTTTTTTTAAGACAATTTATCATCAACTTTCTTTAAAAGGAAAATTTGTTGGATATGGTAATCGTAAATACACGAAATCCGTTAAGATCATGTTAGTTAGTATTTAATGTCCCATATTTAATGAAATTCCTATGACAAGGAGAATAAGTGAAGTGTCCGTCTGGATTATGGGATGAGATGGACTATTCTGGCTATTGTATGGCGACCATCCATGAAAATAATTTTTATTTCTGAAGAAGGAACTGTTTTCCGAAACTAGTCAACCCATACAAACCTTTTGTAGACCCATACAAAAACATAAAATAAAATAAAAAGTTGAACTGCTTATGCGCGGTTATTTGAAATGGTTAAAACATTTGTCCAGTATAATGATATTCCTGGGTGAGCTATAGAGTTAACAAACACACCAAGACTATTCAGTTCAACTTTTATGTTGTTACGCATAGTGTGCGGATCGTTATGGGTAGTGAATATATAAATGCTAACATATTGTACTTAGGTTAGGTTAGAGTGTCTGTCCTGGGATGAGACACACTTGGACCATAGGATCCGTTGTGATACCGAAAAAGTGGGTTGGCCCATCCCCGGCCACTACTCCATGAACCATTTGGAGCTGTTTAAGAACAGCGAGAGTGCTTTGACGTCAGCGGACTTTAGTTCGGAGAGGTCGTCAAAAAAGGCTGACTCAGATGATCTCATCTCCTCATGGTAAGAACTGGAAAGAGAAGATGAGACATCGTTTCCTCCTCCTCCCCACTGTGACAGCTCCTGCAATAGCCGTGATGCACTGGTAGGCCCAGTCGTTCAGCGTGCCTACCGCCTAACCAGTGTCCTATAATAGCCGCAACGATTTTGCTTATAGAATATTGTACTTAATCGGTTCAGACATTTTCGCAATGGACAAATTATGAAAGAAAAATGTTGTTCAAAAATATAATATTATTTATAAAATAACGTCAATAGTGAAATGAAATATTTTTTTGATTCACAAGACTGTGTTAAATGTAAAAATAAACAAGCATCTCTCTGGTACCGACAAAAGTCTCGTCTACAAAATTACGTAATTTACGTATTAGATACGTAATTTACGTATTAGATGACATTGAAACAAACAAGGTCAAGTTTATCTCTAGCTGTATTTGCTGGTGCCAAATACGTGTGAAAGTACCACATGGCATCCGAGATTGGAAAGCTAATATCACCGATTTACTTCAGTTAAGCTCCGATTGCCCTAATTTGACTTTTTTGCTGTTTTAGTACAGACGGGTGTTAATTAAAAATAATATGATTTAATTTGTTACAGCTGTTATTAGACTCGTATGCACATTTGTCCCATTATAGCTAGTAGACAGACAGTTAAGAGAGTGGAAAAGTATTAATTTAGCATTAATAAAGATGGAACCTTTTTGCTTTTTCACCTTATTACTCCACCGTTAACTCGATAAATATACACTAGCCTAAGAGGCTCCTTTTTAAATATTAACGAACGCGCTATTTTACTCGAGTCTATCAATATTGACAGTAAGTAACTCTTGAAAAAAGCATGTAGCAGGCCAGGCTTTATATGATTACAATCAGGTCATTCAAATATATACTACTACAATAGGGAATATGCATGCAAATTTTTTTTCACATTTATTTTCAGAATATGAAAATACTGTTAATACTGTAATAATATTTAAAAACGAAATTAAAATCCGACAAATATCAAGGAAGCTATAAGCTTTTAAAGATTATTATCTGTCTCTTGCAAAAAAACGGAGTTTTACGTGTATTTTAAGTGGTGAAAGTGTAATATGACGTCACATAACATATCAAGAGGGCTATCACCCTCTTTGTCTAATCGGGAATTTCAATCCTTCATATCTCGCTTATTTTTAAAGTTATTTAAAAAGTAATTTTACCTTGATATTTGTCAAGTAAACATGCTTCAATTGAAGTGAAAAAAAATTTTCATGCATGGCATAGCTAGATTTTTGTATACATTTTATATTGCTAACAAATAACTTAATGTTTCGGTAAGATTATTCGCTGCAGAAGCTACGGTATTTTTATCTTGGATTTGACACGATCCATTATTTTAAAATGTCTGCAATAATTTTTTCGATGGGACTATTACTTCCACAGAATGCGGTTAATTTAATGTGAATATAGAGAATGGATTACGTTTTTCAACAATGTATATATGTATGGAATGACCAGTCCAAGTAGCCGAGCGGTCTAAGGCGTTATGTCTGCGCATTATGCCTACTTGGAAACTGGGAGGTTATGGGTTCAAATCCCAACATCGGCAGTTTGTCAACTATTAAGAAAAAAAAAGGGGCGGCTAATTGACTAAACTGTCGGCGTATGGACAAGAACGAAGTAATCGGCTATGCTTGATAAGGTTTTCTGCAGTTTCCTTCACGAACTTCAGATGAATATATAGTTCCTATCATAGTCGGCTGCAACCGCATATCCTACCAATTCCTAATCTATACACAAAAATTCCTTCCACTACACTCACATCATCCTTAGGTATCACAATGGACCTTATGTTCGAAGTGTAGCCCGTCCAAGGCAAACCTCTACAATCTATTTATGTATGGAATCATTTTAAGAAATTTAATTAATAATGAAAAACATGAAAAATAACACAGTTTATTATGGAAGTAGGAAACATAATTTTAGACTAGTAGATCATGCAACTAAGAAGGCTATTCTTAACGGCCTTGGTGGTGAACGACTATTATGTTTTTCCAATTATTTTTGTCGTCGCATTAAGTCTTTCGTGCAATCAGTTTTCAATCATTTAATGGAATTCATATTATTTCGAAATACTTGTTACCTTTATATACAGACTATAACGTTGTATATAACATACATGCATTGTTTTCGATATCGAAACTCATGTTGAGTTTTTATTGGATCCTTACGCTTTCGTATCATTTTTGGTTCTTGATCACTGTGCAGTTTCCCCACCAGAGGATGTTTTGTAAGATATTTTAGCACACTCATTCTGTTTTTTAGACCTATATCATCTAACTTCCTGTTTAAGGTAAATTCAAATTAATAAAAATAATAAAAAGTATTTAAAAAGCTCTTAATTTTGATGGCCTCATTAGTAGGTTTCTCACTTCAAATATTAGGATCACCACTCTATTTATTTCCCGTTTACGTATAGCTGGAACTACAATCCCCAGTCTCCATGATTAATCTTCATATACTTAATAAATATTTTCAAGTAAATGAAACACTTAAGTATTATTTCTTTGATCACTAACGTAAGTCTTAAATTAACGAATGTTAAAATGTCATATCCCTTACAGTAGGTAAGGGGTATAACATTATTTGCGCATGCGTTGATTTCATGAGAATTAACATTGAGGACTGCTAAAACTGAGGCTGATTTCAATATTATCGTCGAATAATTTACGAGACATTAAATAAAATTTGGTTAACAAATTTTTTTTCATCCGAATTCGGGAAAACGAAATATTTATTTTAAATCGGCAGTCGGGAGAAACTACACGATTTCTGGAGTGTCCCGATCAAATCAGGAAAGGTGGGTATCCTACTTATTAAATTCTAGACCAAATTGATTTACATGCAAAGTTTCGTATGAGGAATAATTTTAATTCAGATAAATACATTTTTTTAGTACTATGTGCATAGATTTTAAAAAATAATGTTTAAAAAAATCAGTTGACTGAGCGGTTTGATAAAAAAAGACAATCGCTACACAACTATTTCAAGGTTATTGAATACAATTTTTTTAATTCGCTATTGAAAAGATAATTCCGATAAGTCAGCGAATAAAATTAGTTTAATAAAATTACCAAGTACAGTAAAATTAATTAAATATTTTTGATTATAAAACAAAATTACACGTATAATCACGAGTTAATCATAACTAATTGATAATATATAAAAGCATGCTAAAAATTACTCCACTTGATTTTATTACTTTCATTTAATAGAAATTTTATTAAATCTGTTATAATTTGTTATCTATGTATGTAGTCTACAAACTTTTTCTCTCATGGAACACTGAAAATCCTGGAATTTAAAGGAATACCTAGTTCAGTCTGTAGACCTCCAGAATTTTAAAGTTATTTTTTAATCAGATTTATGAAGAATATTCGTTGTTGCATTCTGGTAACAACTTAGTAACTACTGTATAGTAGGTTGAAATATTGAGCTCCACACCCTGCCAAAAATTGCAATGTATATATACGAACTCAATGTGTATGTACGGAAACTCTGAAATTCTGATGTCACCGTTTACATAAAAAACGATCCATTCTATTTATTGACCAAAAATAAAAACGTATCTTATGTTAATTCTTGATAAATATTCCTGAGGATCTTATTTTCTCATAAAAACCTATCTTATCTTTGATAATCATTTTTTTAAAGAATTTTGTTCATTTACATTCAGTACGTGATCCTGAACCTAAATTTAAAAAAAAAAAAAAAAACCTCCTGTAATATAATGCAGCGCAATATTCTCTATTGATTATACTAATATGCCCCCCTCCGAACAAAACAACTTTGATACGGATAATTTTTTTCTAAAAACGCTTCCTTAAAGAAATATTCAGATCCATTGTTTAAAGTGAGAGCACCCTGTATTATGAACTAACGAAAAATATACAACATGAATTTTTATGTTAAAGCACTGTAAGTTTGTATCGATTTTCATTGTTTTCAATCTACCTTAGACACTTCTCATTATATTTTATTTTCAAGTAGGTAATTCGTGTTGCAATTTTTTTCAGTTAAATATTGTAGTGCATTATTACCGACTGCAAAGGGTGGGGGTAATGTTTAATGTTGACGCGTATGCACTATGGGTCACAAAAGTAGCGTTCTTTTTCAACAATTTTTAGTTGAATTGCACCTTATTTTTTCTGTTTTTGTGTTAGCAATGTCAGACTTTTTTTCCTAATCTGTAAATAGATACAAGTCCTCAACTACGTGTTATCATTTAGAATTTCTTATTTGATATTTATAAGTACTCGTATAGTTTTTTTATTTTTTAGCCAGTTTCGTAGGCGGCTTTTTTGTTTTTGTAGTATTTTTTGTTATTAATAGTCCGTTGCTGCTTCATCCGCAAAATTTGAGTAAAGACCTTATAACTGAGTAACATAATGTTTCTCCCCGTCAAGGACTGATTTTCTTAAAACGCTGTTACACGTATTTATTTTTTATAATAGGGAATATGCATGAAAATTTTTTTTCACTTGAATTGAAGCATGTTTACTTGACAAATATCAAGGTAAAATTATTTTTTAAATAACTTTAAAAATAAGCGAGATATGAATGATTGAAATTCCCGATTAGACAAAGAGGGTGATAGCCCTCTTGATATGTTATGTGACGTCATATTACACTTTCACCATTTAAAATACACGTAAAACTCCGTTTTTAGTATTTTTGCAAGAAAGAGACAGATAATAATCTTTAAAAGCTTATAGCTTCCTTGATATTTGTCGGATTTTAATTTTGTTTTTAAATATTATTACAGTATTAACAGTATTTTCATATTCTGAAAATAAATGTGAAAAAAAATGTTCATGCATATTCCCTATTCGTACACTAAATATCAATTTTCTTGTCTCCAATTTTAAAATACTGAACTTCCACACAAACGCTTATTCTTTTTTTTTTTTTTTTTATTTCTTTGTTTATTATTATTAATAGACGAACTACTACCCATTTTCGTGTTTCTAACATATATATTTATAAAGTTTAGTCCCGATTTTAAAAAATTTATTTCATCCCTTAGATAGAGATTTTCTAATAATTCTTTCTTAGCGAAACCCTTCGGTGTCTAAAAAACATATCTTCCAAATTTCATGTTTCTAACTTCAATAGCTTTGGCTTGGCGATGATGAATCCGTCAGTCAGGACATGTAATTTTATATGTATAGATTATTAGAAATTACATTCACAAAAATATACAATTTTTAATTTTTATGAATGAAAAACTATTTTGAATTACTGATATCTGAAGAAACAAAAACTTCAAATGTCATCCGAATGAAATGCCAAAAAGTAATGCTCGCTACAATAAATTGTTGCTAGGTTGAAAGATAATACTAAATATATCAAGGTAATAAAAATTGAAATTAAATATTTTTATATCAAATTATATGCCTTCCTTAAAAATGTCTCTCTCTTTTTGTGACGATATGCATCTTATATGGTATTTTATTAAATAGTCAGTCTTTAGTACGGAATACTGACGTAAAATATTTCGTAATTTTATGCTTATCTAATCAGTAGCAGTTGATAAAACAAAAGTCATATTATTAATGAATTAAAAAATGATTTTTCGTGAAATATTTCTGAATCAAATTTTTACATTTAAATGGCTCCAGATTTTTTTTATTTCGAAATGTCTCCAGATTTTCCTGAAAAGGAACCACCGTAATTTACTGTAAGCAAGGGTCTCGCATGGATGTTGCAGGAGATTTCCTTACCTTTGAGGCCATGCTTGAATTACCCGTTTTTAGACTGTGCATACTTGATTCATTTAGTTAATTCCACGTTATCCTAGATGTTTCCGATTTAGAATATTTTGGTAATAATATTTAATGGAATTTGTTAGTGCTTTTGAACAGATAGATTCAGAACGAGTCCATAGATTTCTAAAAGTAGAGCTTAAATATCAAAGATATATAAAAGTAGGTTTGCGTTGAAGTAACGATAAAAACGACGATAGCTCAAAAGGCAAAAACAAAGTTTTATTATCGCTGCTGCAACATAAACGTACCTTAATATCCACACATTCGCTTGCAAATTGAAATACATCACTATTATTTATTTTTAGGCGCACGTTTTGAGAAAGGTGCTTAATCTATTACACAATGTCCCCTAGTATATTTTTTATTTTACAAAACATGTAATATCCATTCCCGATATTACCCGATTATCAATAGTAACTAGCTTAAAAAACTTGAAATATTTTAATACGTTTTTTATTCGCTTTCAAGTTACAAGATCTAAAAGAATCCGCTTCTACACATTGTAGCCGCCGTAAACTTCGTTAACTCTAGATGTGTATTCTTCTTAAAACAAAGATAACCAAAAACTAAAATATTGTTATTCGGGCGTCAAAAATCCAAATATTATATTTTGGTTAGTTATGGCATCGTAATATGTTTTATCCGTATATGTTTGAATTTTTACGACATTTTTTGAAAACGAGCAAAAACCCTAATATTTTGGTTTTGTAAACCTAGTTTTATGTCTAAAATACACTTCTATATTAGGTTTATTTAAATGGTAACGTTTTAATAGAATTAAATGCTACGAACAAAAGTCAAATAACAACATTTGTCGATGTCAGCACACTTGGAATGTCAATAGAATGTGGAACCTAATCGATTGTATCACATGTAAATGAGTGAGAAAAAAAATACAACTAAATAATAGTTTACATGGTTGGAGAAAAATTGCTGCTATTTAAGAACCTTGTTAATAAAGATAATTTTTAAGTTAACGAGGTTAAATTCCAAAATTTATAATAATTTTAATATTTCACAAATTACTATTATTAAATAATAATTTTTAATTAATATATAATAATAACTAATTATTATATAATAATATCAGCCACATTTAATTGCGAAAAACCTTTGATGCGTTCCGACTCACCTTGAATAAATATTCAATACCGTAAAAGCATGCAAATAAGTCGGATTTATTTAATCATGACACATAATAATATTTCACGTGCACAAATTTATGCTCTACATAATCAAAAAATAAACAAATAAGAATTCTGTTGCATAAAATTTAGGTCATAATGTTACAAAAAAAAATTGATAAATCAAATACACAAAAAAAAAATGAATACCACCCATCATTGTAATGATCATTAAGTCAATTCAAGGTTATGATAACTATTATAATGTGATGGCAAAGGGTTAAATAAATGTTTATAATATTTTTGAGACATATTTGAAAATTTCTTCGCGATATCAATTCATTTCTAATCAAATGACCTTCCAACGTACTCAAACAAAAAACGTTTAGACAACACATCAACATTTTTATGAATATTAATTTTTATTTTAAAGCTTCAATTTAATTTTAATCAAACGTAGAAAATATTGAATACAAAGCTGTTTTTACACAGGTTCATTAATCAATTTGAATCTTTTATCTCCATGCGTTTTCGAAATAAACATGAAATAACAAGTAACTGAGTTAATTATTTAAATACTCTGACCATACTCAGTGGTAGATTTTAGATTCAGTGTTGGCTTGTAGGCAGTAGCCTAGGTCGGCAAATTTTGATAGTTTACACTAGTATACGCTACTTGGTTGATAAAAAAAATAGAATTTCTCATTTGATTCGTACAAGCCTGATACATTCTGGTGTGTACTCTTGATCAGCCCTTCAGGCTTTTTACGAAAAAGAAACCGACGTTTCATAAAAACCAGTGACACGAAGTGAAGCCAAAAAGATTCGAGATCGTTTCGAATTACTGGAGACAGCGTAATCTGAATGAATCTTGCCGTATTGCAAGCCTGTCGGTAGCGTATTAATCATATATGTGATAATATATATTTCAACTGGATTGTCTACTTCATTACAAAAACATATATTTTATACATATTTAAACAAATATTGATTCAATTCGTATTATCTTTTGTTATTTATAACAATTGTGTTTAGGATTCCGTATCTAAAACATCCAAAGAGGCTACTTCTTTAAAAATTTATAATTCGAAATAATAAAATACTTTTGATAACCAATATTTATAATATTAAAGCACATGAGTAACTGGCGAAAAAAGTCCAAGGCTAAGACCTCTCTTAGTTTTGCTTTAAACTTTTGTCCATAAATTCCATAATCGAAAATAAGTCAAATTGTTTCCGAAGTATTTAAAATAGTTCCCAAATATCTGTCGGTACTGAGAAACTTGTGTTTATCATTACCATTCAAAAAAAAAATTACCGGCTTATCTTAAAATTGCATTGAATTATTCAAATATATTTATTTCCGGAGGAGTGGAACAGAAGGATCTTTAACCAAAATTGGTAGATTATTTATTATTGTCATTTCTTTCTTAAAGAAGATGTATTGACATTTCAGACTAATACGTACAGATATTTCTAATTTTTTTCGGAGCTAATTATATCGTTCCTTATTCAACAGACACCTCATTTATGCGGTTAATCAAAAACTAAAATGATATATTTTTTTGTTTCCGGAAAGTAAAGTACTTTTGTTACCGGAAAGTACTTAAAAACTTTTTCCTCCAATGTCCAAACAAACCACAATTAATAAATATTATAAATTATTCTAAGTATTGTCAAATAGAAAGAAGTAACTTAATAGAACTCATTTAAGTCAGCTTGGTTCAAGTACCTTTTTTCTATTCACCATATTTCGAATATTGGTAATTACTTGGACTTATAAAATATATTTTTTTAATTATATTAATGTTACCCTAGTAACGCATATGTAACTATCACAGTTGAGCCCGACTACTTTGTTTCTAATTATTGCCACCAGATGTCATAGTGCTAAGGAACAAACCCCATAAATTCATCACGTAAGAGCTATGTAAACTTGACTAGAGGGAATATTTCTAAAAAAATCATAGCGAATATCAAATCAAATTCCATTGCAGATATTGGTGTCGGTTCCCAGAAACAGAGTAGTCTGGTTCAACTGTGATAGTTACACATGCGTTACATTAATAAAATAAACAAAAATTATTATTTTGTTAAAAAAACTCTTTTTTTTTTATTAAAAATATAACTAATTGTGGAAAGGTAGTCTGACTAAAGCCACCATTTTGTAATGTAACTTTACCAATAGTTATAATAATGATAATAAGTATTAGAATATTAAAATCGTAAATATTAGAAAGTCGGTCAAGGTGTAATAAAAAAAACTTTTTCCGCAACTTTACCTATGATAAGTTTTTCCATTTTCCTAATATTAAGAGAGATATTCCAAATTACGGTGTCTCTCTCCTAAGAAGAATCTTCCCCCTTTCGCCTTGTCGGTCAAAGAGGGGTGCTGAATCACCAAAACTGCACAATCTAGTTTTCTAAACGAAACGCGTCACTATTGAAGTATAACGCAAATGAGTAAACGATAATGTGAATTACAATTGCGTATATAAAGTTGCATATCTAAATACATATTATCTAATCCCTGTAGTAATTTTTGCATTGCAATTCGTAATAATGGTTAAATGTTCGTAGAATGATGTCTCCTAAGGGGAAGTTTATAGAACCTTATATATTTTTAAATATGTGCTTAACTATTTGACAGTTCATTCTACTGAAATTGGATCAATTAGTAAAGATAAGAAATTTGTATGCGTTGAGCTTATGAATCGATTCATCATCCACTCGTTTTCTTCAATAAAAAATGATAGTATTTATTATCTACTTTTTAGTTATAGTAATTTGATGTGTTTAAAAAGTGCTGGTAAAGTGGACCACAAACGTGGCGTTATTTATTCAGTATTTCTAATTTGATTTGTGCTGAATTTGTTTGGTTTTCGAAAAAAATATTTATACAATTGTTTTTAGCATTTACAATTCTTATCCGAGACATTTTTTGAAAACCAATTGGAGTCTTTGCAAATCGACGACAGACATTTAAAAAAAGTAAAAGTAATATAAAAAAATCATGAAAACCCGACTGAGTAAAAAATAATCCACTGAAAAGAGAAAAAGCTTTTATTTGAGACCCATATTGGTACAATAAACAATTATATTTTTTTCTACAATATAGACGAATCAAATGGTACTTCATATGTTAAAATCCATCAAGACGTTTAGGCTACAGTGCGTGTCAAAGAAAAAGACATACATACATTACCCTCCAATTTTCATTTTTTTAATTATTTTTCAGCTTTGAATACGGCCGTTTTAACTTGACAGCCGTCAAGGTAACAAAACAATGACAAGAGACCTTTTTGTCTAAAATGATATAAACTAAATCGGGTCAAAATATTCTATCATTCAGGTTGGCAAAATAAAAAAAATTAGTTAAAAAAAATTGGGACAAGATTTTCGTACAACAAAATCTTGATCCTTATTGAAGGTAAATATGCAAAAAAAATCGAAAGAGAAAATTTATTTTATGAATGCGAGGTTTTCACCTTGTTTAATAAGGAAGGTGCAAGAGGTTCTAGCAACAATTATAAATCAAAATCCCGATTGTTTTTTTTTAAAATTATCCCTCAGATTTATTTTTACGTCGAAGGAAGGTCTTAACTAAATTACTTATGGTCGCTCCTACCACCAGGAAAAACATGTATCTTTATCTTTAATGAGTATTTGATGTATTTAACACCTTTTTGACGAATGATTGATTACACAGTCTGATAGCAAATTATACAAATATTGACGATCAAATATATTTCACAAACATAATAAAATGATTGCAAATAATCAATTGATTATTCAATATGATTACTGAAAATAAGTAACATTACAGGCCTGTTAGTCGAATTGTGCAATTTCATCTAGGTTTTCCCCAGTAAAAATTTCAAACATATAATAGATGCTTTACGAAATGTGTCATACTACCCGAGGTTCGATTTGGTTCAGTTTTGGGCTATATAAAAATATTCTGTTAATTTTTATTATTAATCATTAAGGTAGTACCCTCGCTTATAGAATTACTGTTCAGAATTTAATGAAACTTGGCATACATTATAATAAGATAATGAACCAGTTTTTTTAAAGAGCTGCAGAGAACCAGAAAAAAGATATTAATATAAAAATAAAAATTTTTGCCTTTACCATTGATCCTTATGAGAAATCACAGATTTTATTTTATTTCACAGAAAGTACCCTTCAGATTCCAATGAAAGTGATATCAACAAAAAGAAAAAATATTTTCGAACATTTTGGTTAGGGGGCATTCAAGTATTGCATAAGCAAGCTTTTCATGATTTTAGAAACCCCCCCCCCCCCTGTATAAGCAAAAATAAAAAAATTGTGCAAATCATTATAAACATTTAGTAAGCAAAGTTTTTATTTATGTATTCATTGACGTGTTACGTGCATTTTTGAATGAAGTAGTGAACGTACAATAAACCGTAAAAGTAGCGTTCACTTTTCAAAATTTTATAGTTGATTTGAGCCTTATTCATTCTATTTTTAGGAAAATCGTTCGAATAAAAGTTATTCGTATATTTGTAATGAACAACTTAGCGTTGAAAATTATTAGTTTACCAAACGGTAGTTATTTCACAAGCTCGATAATGAAACCTATGTAAGACCGGAAAGTTTTAGTATATAAAATATTAGCTAAATTAAAATTTAAAATAGATATATATAATCAAAAATGAAAATAAAACTCATAACCAAAAGCAATCAAGAATACATCACTTCATCACTTGATACCAGATAATAATAGGTCAGTTTCACAGACAACAATATTTAATCACTATTCAAAAGTATTAAAGTTCAATTTTATAACAATTTCTGCAATGGAATTGCGAACAAAGTCCCTTTAAGATTACGAGTATTGTCTTCAAATTTTTTGACATGCAATTGGTTAGGTATATAATTTCAATTGATGAATGAATATTTATTGTTGCTTAAAATCGGTTCCACTTACTTAGCAAGAACTCTCATGATTTACGATTGCCAAAGAGAACTTCAATAGCGATTTCATGTATCGAAATAGCAATATCTTAAAAATACTGACTGCAAAATATCTATATTTAAAAACATCGATATTTTTTAGAATAATTTTGAATAAAGAAAAATTAACCAATTTTCAATTTCTAATATTATCTCTACTCCTACACTCCTGTTCATAAAAATCGAACCTGTAAGTCACATTCTAATCGTATATATATTTTAACTGGTTACATTTTCAACAAATTCAATGGAATGGACTCCGAATCTCCCATCCTCAATGTTCAAGAGGATGGGAGATTCGGCTTCCAGAAAATTTCGATACCGTTTTTCAAAATTTTATAATTAAAAAAGTTGGACGTCTTGTCGAAACGAAGCTACAAACAAAGTAGCAGCTTGATGCTCATCATCCTGAAAAAACCCTTTGGTCTCCCGGACTATATAACAAAGTGAATACACTTTTATATAAGAAAAAAAGTATTTTTTTTTGTTCCGGGGAGGAACAGAGCTAGGCAAAGTACTGGGAAACCGTAAACAAAGTAATAAGTACCAACCAGATATTGAAAGAAAAAAACTTTATATAAAGAGTACCAAAATTAAAATTAATTACGCAATTTAAAATGATAAACTAAAGGAAATTTTACTAGGAAAAATAAATTATTCATAAATATTACAAAAATCTTGTACTACAAAATTTAAATTTGTCATTTATTTAAATTTTATAATTGATTAGTACCTTATTGATTTCGAAAAAATGCTTCAGATAAAAGTTGTTCATTAGAAATATAGTAACAAAATTTATTCGAAATTTAAAATTTAAAAAAAAAATGACATCACTTATTTATTATATAAATTATTCTTAAACTTGAATATTTAAATCAAGGCCATTTGTCATTTTCATTAGATGTGTTAAAAGTTGATTGGATTAAAATTAAAAATTCGTAAAAATCGAGTTTTTAAGAACTTATTTATGCTTATTGTAATTATTTAAAACAGTTCAATAACATTAGACATAGTGACGTTCTTAACAACTTAAAACTTTCAAACTTGAAAATAAATTCATTGACTAAGCTAAATAGACAGGTAACACGTAAAAAAATACATGTATTTTGTGTATACAAATGGATTTGTCGTAAAGTATACGTTTACACGAAGACTTTGTACTAGGATCACCACTCTTAATCATTCTAAAAAAATGCACAAAAAAATCCTTGGAATTTTATTCTCTAAGTTACCAGAACTTCAAACAAGTAAATCGCTGCAATTCCATATTATATGTATATATATATATATACCGAGTGTCTAGAAAGTACGGCAGGGGATTGAAAGAGTCGATAAGAATAAAATTCTGAGACGAAAAGTCCTCAACCATTTTTTAACCTGACGTACAGGTAATTAGTTATTAATTAAACTAAGTAACCAATCTGAGGCGCGCAATAGCGGTAAGCAGGGAAGTGGGAGAGTCAGCAGCGAAGGGTAACGAGAGCCGCGGGAGGGACAGATGGGGAAGCAGTTGACTGGCTCGCACTGGGTTACGACAGACACACGTACATGCATTCCCCACTAACGTACTTACAAAAACTCACTCACACATTTATTATTCATTATAATAAATAGCTAATAATAAATAAATAATATCTAATAATAAATTTAATGACTTTTATCATTGCATTTTTTTTTCTACAATAGCAAATTGTAGAAAAAAAATGCAATGATAAAAGTCATTAAGTGGGAGAGTCAGCAGCAAGCTGACTCTGCTTACCGCTATTGCGCGCCTCAGATTGGTTACTTATTTTAATTAATACCTAATTACCTGTACGTCAGGTTAAAAACCGGTAGAGGACTTTTCGTCTCAGAATTTTATTCTCTATCTACCCTATCAATCTCCTGCGGTACTTTCTGGACACCCGGTATATATAGGTGGTCATTTAGAGGGCATGTATAGGTCAAATCCGATGGGAATAAAGTATCAGTTTAAACAATTTAGGAATTCCCTCCCATATGAAAAACATGAGCTCAAATGACTCTTTGATGCCCACAACTTTCATTCAAGTTACGCCTCACTAAAATCCAACCTTCGGATTTGATTTTTCACAATCTTTAAATTGTCTGTGAATTTTAAATTTACATTAAAATATATTTCTTTACATAATTCAAATCGTGCGAGATATTTTTAGATACGTAATATTTTTTGTATTTTAGTTTTAGTCCAAAGATCACTAAATAAAATCATCTTAAACAGATTATTAAAAAGTTGCAATGTATCAGAATAGTTATTCAGTTTCTATATCTAAAAATTCTTTGTTTAAAAATAAATCTGTTTACGAAATATTATGTATTACAATTCATGGACGCGAAACTAAATTTAAACTTTCAAACAAACACCATTAAATTAAATAATATATTGCATATTTTGTGAACGTACATTGATAACACTTTACATATTGGCCTTTTATCAAATAAAAGACGAGTACATTTGTTAACATAGGGCAGTCGTCAAATTTGGCATCATTTTAAGGTAGTTTACTCGTAAACTCTTTTTCTTAAGAATTTGATGAAATTGAAATATTACATTAAACTCAGTATCATTTATTTAATTTAAAGAAATCAAATTTAATTGCCGATTGTAAATCGAGATATTCGCTATCAAAATTTAGATTTCTACATGTACAGTATACGTAAACGGTTTGCGCATATCCAAATTTTTTTTAGGAAACAAGAGAACTTGTACATATCTTTCATAAACGAAAACCCTTATAAAATTGAACCTAAATTAATTTTTAAAGAAAAGCATACTGCGCATTTTTTTTAAATATGTTAGTATTTAATGAATAAATACTGTTAAGGATGTACGAGCACTGGAGCTTCAAAAAGATTAAGGCTTGATTTTTTTTACATGTAATTGAAGTGCTTATAAATCAATTATAAAAGTTTCAGGGGAGGTTACGGGGGTCTTGAATTAATTATTTAATGTTAAGTAGTCCAGCACTATCTTATATAATCAGGACAAAAAACCGGTTTGCTTTTATTATAGAACAAATTATGTAATTTTGAAAAAAAAAAATTTTAAACTTTTATATTTCGAAACCAAAACGGTAAAACGCGATTTAAAAAAAAATTTATTTAATAAATATTTATCTTTACTATCCTAGTTTTTTTTAAATTCTGTCGAGTATTATTTTTAATACAACAGATAATAGTTGGGTGAGCATGAAGTGCCCGTAGAAGCATGTAGTTCTAATGAGAGAGAGTGAGAGAGAATGATTACTTTGCTATTAATTATCTCGCGTTCTAAACGGACAAAAATTCTAAAACTTCAAAATCTGTCGAAAAGTGGTTTCATTCTGGACCATCCTTAACATAAGTCTTACATAGTATATTGTTTCATAAATGTTAAAACACTATACATATCGTACTAGATATGTTAAATTGGCACAGTTGTAAAAAGTGAGTTTAGCATACTGTACTTTATATTTTTTACTTTGACTGTCGCGAATAAACTATGTTAAAAAATATATTGCATATTTTGTGAACGATTGCATATTTTGTGAACATATTTTGAGATAACACTTTACATATTGGCCTTTTATCAAATAAAAGACTTATATGTTTGTTAGCATAGAACAAACGTCAAGTCCCTTGATCTCTAGAATATGTCTAGTTTTGGCAAAACAATTGAATGATTACTGTTGTCTTGATACAATCAAGGAAATCTGTGTACCAGTATCAGAGGATTGATGCTGCAAACTCTAAACATATTAAGACTCAATAATTCTCCAAATCAAGGAGTGGTTGTAAAAAGCTAAGCTGTGCATATCTAGACAAGTGTAGTCGGCTAAGCTAATTTAGGGTGTAGATAATATGTAGGACAGGTCCTTTGGGAAATTATTAACTATCACTTTTAGATCGTGTATGGAAGGAAGTTCAAGAAAACTTTCGTTTTGGGAGAATTTAAGGAGTGTAAGGAGAACTTAAATTACCTCCCTGGTAAAAACCTGAACTCGCACTCCCCTTCTTCTTTAGGTGCTAAAGACCTGAACACACGGATTTACATCAAAGAGGATTACATTTTATGTCGATAAGAAAGTTTCAATAATTAAGGATACAGTTGATGGTTGTTAAATTTGATACCGAAAGAGGGAAGAATCTACATTTTATCTCAAATATAAGCCCATAAACTTTGAATTCAATATTTATAACCATTTTATAATTATTGAAAATAACGCCTGATTAGGAAATATAACATATTTGTATCTCTGATCAGAAGCATTTTTTTTAGCATTACAGATGAGGGATTAAGCACCCTCTATATTCATTGCTATTACCTCACTCTCTTTTCAATTCAAGAAAATGTAATAAACCATTGCATATAGGCAACTTGTTTATCTTTGGAATTAAAATTGCTTATAAACAATTTTATTTCAACAAGAAATATATAGAGATTTTTATCAATTTTAATGTGTGTAAGGTTGATATATATGTATAAACTGAACGTCAGATCTCTCAGAAAGTACAGTCTTTTAAGAAACGTCGTACCTCGTCCTAATCTACTATCCTTGGCAAACCATCGTATCTAATAAATACAATTACCCTCGTACACAAATGAAGTGTTTGATGTATCCTCCAATGCCTCCACACAATCTAGATTGCTTAATTTCCTAGGTTCAGTCTGTACCAAGCTGAATATAGATGTCGATAATGTGTGTCTAATGCAAATTATGGTTGAAATTTTTAAATAACATATATAACTAATTCCAAAATAATTTGTTAATTTCAATTTAATTTTGTTACAGAAAGTCACACAAATTAGTACAATACTTAAGCAACTTAACGAAATCACTGGTATTCGACATAAAAGTACTAGCGAAACAAATTTAAAAGCCGTTTTGGCAAGCATTATTCCAGCTGAACAAGAAAGAGTGAAGAAATTCCGTAAAGAACATGGAAACACAAAAGTTGGAGAAGTTACAGCTGACATGGTAAGTACAAAAAGCTATTTTATATTGTAATTTTAAAAATTAATTCAACCTACAATCATGCAAAAACAATTTCTGATGCCAAATACTATAAATATATTTTATATAATAGCATCATATGACTATCAGCTTTGAAAAGTTCATTGGTATTTTATTTTATGATGAAAAATACATACACTTGAATTCAAAAACAAATTGACTCGAATTTTAATTATTTCTATCTAGGATCTCTTTATATACTTTTCAATAATCGTTCAATAATTTTATTGAAAATAAAACCTTTCCATAAAATCCTTTTTTGATATTTAATAAACAAGTATTGACCTTATTATGAGAAATGGTTAAAGAAATATAAATAAATGTTACCGAAAATGCACCTACTTACTTTCTCACTTATAATAGGAAAGTTAGGAACATATTTTACTCGTGAGAAGTTTTCAAAAATAATCCAAATCTTAAATTGGATTGAGTTGCACAAAAATTTTTAATAATCTAGACCCTAATCTTAATCTAACTACAAATATTCAACCAATTTTAATTTAGAGAATGTAATTCCATTGAATTGCCGGGAGATTTAGTCTAATTTGACCCCATCCTTAAGCTACCTACAAATTTTCACCCAAATCGGATAGTTATTGAAAAAAAAAACTATTTACGGTATAGGCGTAGGGTCAGGACAGTTGATATGGCCAGGACATATACACTCCCTAATTTCCGACGACGAAACAGAATCGACTAAGAATTTTTTCACGATTACAATATTTTCTTAGACTCCCTTTTTTTAGGTTATTGAATAGACAATTTTTTCTAAAAGATTTGATATAATTTTCTAGATGTATGGAGGTATGCGAGGAATCAAAGGTTTAGTA
This sequence comes from Nineta flava, assembly GCA_963920215.1. Taxonomy (NCBI): domain Eukaryota; kingdom Metazoa; phylum Arthropoda; class Insecta; order Neuroptera; family Chrysopidae; genus Nineta; species Nineta flava. Next base: position 27,769,941 of record OY986045.1, read on the forward strand.
TGCGAAACATCAGTTTTAGATCCCGACGAAGGTATTCGTTTCCGTGGTTTATCAATCCCTGAATGCCAAAAAGTTTTACCAAAAGCCGCTGGTGGCTCCGAACCCTTACCAGAGGGTCTATTCTGGTTACTTTGCACCGGTGAAGTTCCTACTGATGCTCAAGTCAAACAATTATCTTCAGAATGGGCAGCACGTGCTTCATTACCAGCACATGTAAACAGAATGCTTGAAAATTTCCCAACATCATTACATCCAATGTCACAATTTTCTGCTGCTGTGACAGCATTAAATTTAGAAAGTAAATTTGCTAAAGCGTACACCGATGGTGTGAAAAAAGCACAATATTGGGAATATGTATATGAAGATAGCATGGATTTAATTGCTAAGTTACCAGTGATTGCAGCTAAAATTTATAAAAATACGTACAAAAAGGGTGAAGGAGTTGGCGCTGTTGATAGTAATTCTGATTGGAGTAAAAACTTCTGTAAAATGTTAGGTTTTGAAGATGAGAAATTTATAGAATTAATGCGATTGTATCTTACAATTCACAGGTAAACAATATCATTTTAATTAAGGAAAAATTTGAATAGTATTATCCTGGTTTTAAAATATTAATCCTCACATAAAACTTTGTTTATAAGTTACACTTGGCGTAGAGTTTAAGTCACACATTTACAAACACTTCTACAAATATTATGTCACAATGAAGGACGAATCCCCCCAAATAGGTAATATTCAGGTGTATATTACAAACCTGGTGGAAATAATTCTCTTCAAAAACTGAGAATTATTAATAGTAATTCTTTTATTTTATTTTTCCAGAGATATTCAGAAAAATAAAACTTCCAGAAGTTTTATTCAGAGTTTTAAAAGAATTATTCTTAATTATTCTGTTTTTGAAGAGAATTATTTCCACCAGGGAACGAATAAAAAATTAATTACAATATTCAATTCTTTATTTATTATATTTTGCAATATAATTAATTGTATTCATATGTTATGTTTTTATTATTCTCTTTATATACACTAGAAAAAATATTAATTTTGAAAAATTGAATTATGACGTTATGGTTATAGAAACCCCTTAGCCCCCATATCATAATTAGTTACGTTTTCGCAAACCCCTGTTTTCAGAGTGAAGTTTAAAGACTGATAAAATTAAGAACTATTTTGAGTGAGATGTCTTTGTACGCTGAATCGATTAAAATACATGAGAAGTTACTAGAACAAACAGTTTTTAATAAAAATGCGTTTATATATTGAAAAACATGAAATTAAATTATTGTGGTTTTATATAGTAAGCTCGAAATTTGATGAAAATTGACTCTGTTTCACTTATCAAGTACAATCTTTATAGACTTAGGAGAATCTTAGCTTATACCCAAAGTTTCTTGTGGGGAATAATATTTTTACAATCAAATACAATTTTTCCTGTAATATTTCACTAAAATCTTTCAATGATTAATTTTTATTTTTATTACTTTAGTGATCATGAAGGAGGTAATGTGTCAGCACATACTGTCCACTTGGTTGGATCTGCTCTTAGTGATCCATATTTATCATTTGCCGCTGGTTTGAACGGTTTAGCTGGTCCACTCCATGGTCTTGCCAACCAAGAGGTAAGGTCTTTTATATAGGACAAACCATTAATATAATATTTAATTATTTTTCTTATGTTTAGGTACTTGTCTGGTTATTGAAATTACAAAAGGAAATTGGTGCAGGTGCAACTGAACAAGAAATGAAAGACTTTATTTGGAAAACATTAAAGTCTGGTCAAGTTGTGCCTGGTTATGGTCACGCTGTACTCCGTAAGACTGATCCACGTTACACTTGCCAACGTGAATTTGCATTAAAACATTTACCTAACGATCCATTATTCAAATTGGTTTCAACTATTTATAATGTTGTACCACCAATCTTAACTGAACTTGGTAAAGTTAAGAACCCATGGCCAAATGTAGATGCCCATTCTGGTGTTTTATTACAGGTAAAAAAATTCAATTATTTTAATCATCTGAGTTTGATATAATTAAGTTGGTGCACATAAAATTTTAATTAAATCAGATAAAACTAAAGTGTTAAAACTATGTATAGTTTTTTTGTGGTTCGAATTTAAAAGGCTTTCACGTTTTTATCATTATACCGTGACAGATGGTTTTGAATATTGCCTTATTCACGCAATTGTTTTTACTCTGGCGTAATCTACATCGTTTAGACCATGTTCATCTTTATCAATTCCAATCTACTTCGAATCACTTGATGAAGCACAACACTAATTAGTAATTATTTGGCTCAGAGCCAAAGTTTCGGGACCATGTATGAACACTGGTCTCATTCGTGTTTGATATAATTTTGACTTCCTTAGAGACATTTTGTACTTTTCTAGAAAGTAATAATTTGTGTTTAAAAAAAGCAATAAAAGTAGACATAAAATTGCTGCTTAAAAGAGCTGTTTTCAAGATAGCCGCGGTCAACTTTGGTAAAATTTCGTTCTTTCCTAATATCTCAAAAACCATGAGGTTTATCGTAAGCATTGCTAATTTCAAAATTAAATTACATTCTAAAAAAGAATTGAGATATGGAACATATAAATTTTATTAGATTATCCCTAAATGCTAAATTTTATTTCGAAACCAAGAGGATAAAGAGAGGTAAAGCTTAACTTTGAATTACAAAGTTGTCCTTCGTAAATATACTTGCAACTCTTTTCGAAAACCGAATAGATTCGATACAATTAGTGCTGCAATAATTAGTTTGGCAAGATTTAAGCTAAGTCAAAATATTTATCTATTCTTTCATACGCACCAACCTAATCGTAAAACACATAAAGGTCAATATTTTCGTTATAAATATAAACTTTTGATTTTATTTTCAGTATTACGGACTTAAAGAAATGAACTATTATACTGTACTCTTCGGTGTATCTCGTGCTTTGGGTGTGTTAGCATCATTGGTCTGGGATCGTGCCTTAGGTTTACCAATTGAACGTCCCAAATCTATGTCAACAAATGGATTGATGAAATTGGTTGGAGCAAAGTGAATACAAATATGAGAAGAAGTTGATTTAAAAAAATCTTTGTTTCTTTGGTATACAAGGAATACTTTTACCACAACATAAAAATTCCTCCCCCTGTAATTTATTTTAAAATCCAGCAAAATAATAATTTTAAGCAATATCACGAAAAACCAAATCATTGAAAACCAATCGCAACAGATAAACTACATAGTGAAATAAAGAAAACACACAACGTAATATAAAAACAGCGAAATAATAGAGTAATTTTAGTATGTTTCCAAAAAAAAGCTGTACATTTACTTAATATCCGTGTATTTTTTTCTTTTTTTTTTTCTTTTTAAATGTGGCGTGTATGTGTGTGAATGGAATTTATTTATTTGAAAATAAATTATTCAGTTTAGAGAGTATTATTTCCATTTAGAATACAGAGTTTGTTCCAATAGTCTAATCACTTAAAATTATATTATAAAGCAATATACGGTACTGTGATGGGTTACCAGGTAAATGGAACACACTCAAGATTCTATAAATTGATAATTCTCTTTTATGTATATAAACGATTGAGAGAAAATTATCGATTTCTTAAAACATTTTGTTCGTCCTTACTACTCCTCCCCCCCCCTACATTTTTTAGGAGCTACAATCAATGATCATTAGGTACAATATTAGAAGACAATATAATATACAAACAAAATTTGTTACTGAATTCATTACTGTTGTAAACTGATTAATAGGCATCTTAAATGAAACATCTTAAATGTTCAAAAATATTGTATCCAATAGCCTTAAATAAAATTAAATTAACAAAAATTTTACAGTATATCTTGTGTTTATATTTGATTATCCCCTTGAAAATCGTCTATTTCACAAACCAGTCCCATTGACCTTGTCTATTCCGCAAGCTTTCCTTTTTCGCTTTCCTCTTATGCAACACTATTATTTAAAAAATATAAGTAATTTAACGAAATTATATTGTAATGCTTATAAAATTCTTTTAAAATTAACCAGTTGTAAAATTGCATTCCCATTATCGCTCACATGAGACATCATGACTGTGTCTCTCATATTAAGCATGGACGATTCTTTCAAAAGAATCGATTCTTGGATCGATCTTGAATCGGCTTCTCGAGAGTCGATTCACTTAAAAATCGACTGCAATGAATCGATCTAAAAAATAATAAAAATTGGAAAAAAAATAAATGAAAGGTTTTTTTTTAGAATTATATTTTGCCCTACATTTTTTATATTCATAATGATGAAAACAAAATTGTCTAAAACATTGTTATATTTTACTCTTTTATAAATATAAAACCATTTTTGAGGATTTTTTATGTTATATAAAAAATAATCATTTTGCGCAACTCGCAAAGTGCAAGAACCGGGCTTGACCACAGCGTGCAGCCGCAGAATCGCAAATTCAGAAATGTTTCTTCAAACGCACATAATACAATTCGGAAAATACATAACATTCTTTAGAGAGAAACTAAAAGTAATTTTGTATGCACTAACTTGTTATTCCTAGTATATTTTAGAAAAATAATAATTATGTTTTAGCATTTTGGACTTAAGGAAATGAACTATTATACTGTACTCTTTGGAGTATCACGAGCACTAGGAGTACTAGCTTCATTGGTCTGGGATCGTGCATTAGGTTTACCTATAGAACATCTCATATCAATGTCTACAAATGATATAATAAAACTTTGCGGAGCCAAATAAAGAATGACGATTTTAGAAAGGAAAAAAGTTTAATTGCAAATTTCAATATGTTCATTAGTTTTTGTGTACTAATGTTCTATTCAACATATGAATGGAATCTTTTACCTTTATTTGAGACGGAAATATACATATTATTCATAAATTTCGAATCAGAAATTATCATATGTGGGGTCTACGAATAATTTTGAAATCTTAATCTCAAGAATGTTATAAATGTGAATGTTTGTCTTCGCATCACGTTAAGACGGATTAACCGATTTTGATGAGGTTTACACCAAACGTTTTAATTTAACAGAATAACATAAGATATATAAACTTTTTGTTCCTTGCATCCGTGCCGCGTGGTATAACCTATCTTTTAAACTGTGCGAGATAGGGAAAATCTTAAAGTACAAAAAATATTTATCTTATAAAAAACAAATTTTGTTTGAAATATATTTTTTTACATTGAATAATTTTTGCGTAAATACGGTACAGAAGAAAAAAGAACATCTTATTATAAAACTATAAAAATGTCGTGTCTGTACTTTGAATATATTGGCAAAAAATGAATTGGGGAGAATAAGAATACGTGATACTGTTTTATCTTACTATACTATAATTCAGGCAGGGGAAATTATTATAAAATAAGAAATTAAACCTCGTCCATTTAAAAATTAACTTAATTAAAAAGCAATTATCTTTCTCCAACCGTTCAAACTACTAATCAGTTTTGCCTTTTTGTCACTCATTTACTTGTGGTACAGCCGATTAGACCACCATATGCATTTTCAAACGCTTGTAATTGGAGACACGTATTTGATTAATTTTGTATTCAAGTGGGATTCCAAAATAGTATTCCAGCAGCTATCTCTTCTATTTATAGACATTTTCATTGTAAATTGCGATTCGTTTTTGTTGCGGAATGAATGTCAAAAACTTAATTGGAAGAAATGAGAAGCTACATATAGCTTACTCATTTATTTTTTATACCCAGTATTATGTAAATATACAAGGTATATTAAGTTTAGTTCCGACATTGTAGCGCTTGAAAATATTGATCGCAGAAAAAAATTTTTGTTGTAGGTGTTCATAAAATGGACTAATTAGTTCATGTCCGTCTGTGAACACGATAACTCAAGAACGAAACGAGATAACGAGCTGAAAATTTTTTTTCTATGTTCTAGATCAAAAAAGTAAGGGCAATTTCGTAAATGGCTTAAATTGAACCATGTTTGGGCAAAATGGGCAAAACAGCCTATCTAGAAACTGTAAGTGATATAACAAAAGTTTGATAACAAAAAATCTTCTTCTCTTTAAAATAAACTTTTGTTTGAAAAATTTTTTCATGTACTCAATATTTTTCTCATCATTTGTCATTAAATGTTCCTCAGAAAGCGAATTGTTAGCAATTAAATCATTGATATACAGCTCAGTATATACTGGGTATTCAAACATTTAACTCAGTTAGTTGTTACATTACTTGTTTTAACATAAGTTTTTATATTCTGCCATTGACCTCTGATGACAATTGAAGCGCTCCTCGACTAGCCAAGGAGAAGCTTTGCTAAGTTGGCACAGTATTACCAATTTTATCAACTTTTTAAGTTTTTGAAAAATTTTAATTTAATTTCCGTAAAAATGAGCCAACAATTGGAGTGTCTCGCGACAGTATGAACTTGGCTGCCGAAAGCGTGGAATTACTATTAGGTAATAAATTAAATACATCAAAAGAGATTGATTTTAATGTGAGAAAAGTGAGACACTCGTGTTGGGTTGGGTCGAGTTTGGTTGGGTTGGGTTAGTCAAATCTATACGAGTATTCACTAAACCTAATAGTAATTAAATAATTCTACGCTTTCGGCAGCCAAGCTCATACTGTCGCGAGACACTCGTCTAACAATAACTTAATTTTTAGTATCTTGGTTAGTGAGGCAGTTAGACAGCGCTGTTATTTATTATTTTAGTAGCCGTTATATAACGTTTATACTCCAGTTATTCAGCCCGAAACAAAAACGAATCGTAATTTTAAATGTGAAGGTCTATTGGTAAAGCGTTGGATAGATACTATATTGATTATCTAAGTGGCATTGTTTTTATTATGTATAAATGTATAATTGATGACTAATAAATTATTTTGAACTTGAACTCTATTCTTCAGTTTTGGCCAGACATTCTAGGGAAGTATTACGTTTCTAAATATTTAAGTTTAATCAATCCTTCTTCAACTCCACTCATAAATTCATTATAAGGAACGAGTAAAAATCAGTATTAATTTATTTGAAATTATTAAATTAAAGGATCTCAAGGCAGAAAAATAATTATTTTTTAGAAAAAAATCTAAAAATATAAATTTAATTATAAATTATTTCGATGTTATGATAATTTATATATTTATTGACAATAAATGTTTTTCTTATTACAATAATATAGATAATATGTTAATCACACGCGAGTAAAAAAAAAAAAATATATATATATATATATATATATATATATATATATATATATATATATATATATATATATATATATATTATCTCTGATATTACAAGCCGAACGGGAACTTTTTTAATTCCAGGTTGTTCAGTGTGCAATGTACATACAGCGTCAAAAGTCGAGCTATCATTTAAAAATTTTTATAACTGATTTGTCTCATTCATTCGGTTTTCAAAAAAACTAAGAACTTTTATTCGACACATTTTTCGAAAACCGAATATATATGGCCCAAATCAATTATAAAATTTATAAATGATAGCTCGACTTTTGACGCTGACTGTACATGTACTCAACAATATTCCTTGCTCATTAAATTAACAGACCTCATATAGAAAGTTGAGTACGCATACAGGGAGCGGATTGTCGCTCCCTCATTTTAAAGTACATTTTTATGTTAACGCTCAACGCTGGCATCGAAATGGATCACGTGGCCAATTTTGACGGCTTCGTCGAAATCGCTAGAAGTAGGAAAAAAACCAACTTCTTCGTTTAATGCTAATCGGTATTAATTTATTGTTAATTCGCTATTTTCGTCCTATATTGTCATCCGCCTAGAAATTATAAATTTAACCAACTCCATCGCATCATGCTGTATTAATGAATTAATTTAAAAAAGTGAGATAATTTCACAATCAAATTAGTCCGACGCTGTTTGTTCGACACCCAAAACAATCGATGACGCCTCGTTATATTATCTTTTTTCGATATATTGATACAAAAAAAGAGAATATGAGAAAAAAGAAAGAAGTTCATTTTCAGGGATTCAAGAATGTATCAGTTTTGTGCGGTTTCAAAGTTCTATTTTTGACTACCCAAATAGCGTTACATCTATTGTAAACTATCAAAATTTGCCGCCCTAGAAAGCTGATTACCTTGCCTGCCTGGAAAATCCGCTACTGTATGCATAAGAAACATACTTCTGTAACTTTTAATTTCCATGAACAAGTTTTTTATGTGTAGTTAGGGTTGAAAGTACGGAAAAGGCTCGTAAACAAATAGTACATTTAAATGGTTTTTCTCCTGTATGTGTACGAATATGATTTACAAGGATCACTTTTGTTGTAAAAGCTTTTGAACAATATGTACAAACAAATGGTTTTGTACCGGAATGTATACGTTCATGTCGCCATAGAGCACTATGAGTCTTGTATTTCTTCCCACATTCAGCACAAGCATGTTTACGCTCAATTGAATGAATATCCATGTGAGATTTTAATTCACCTTTTGTTCGAAATCGTTTTCCACATACATTACATAGATGATCGAATGTACTATCTTTTTTTCCATCATCGTGAACATTTTCTACATGCTTTTGAAGCATAGACTTAAATGCAAACGCTTTATCGCATAATTTACATGGAAATGGTCGATCTGTTTGCGAAGTATGTTTTTGTTTCATATGATGATTAACATTGTACACCGATTTCCCACAAATATTACAAATCGGTTTCGGTCGTGGTTTCTCATTATGCTTCCGTTTAATATGTTCCTGTAGGGTATCTGTTCGTGTAAATGATTTAGTACAAAATCGACAAAAATACGTTTGTCGTTTTCGTTGATGAACAATTTTATGACGATTTAATTTAAATGCACTCTCAAAGTTTTTACCACACTCGTGGCATGTTTTTTCATGTCGTTTCATATGGTTTTTTAATTGTTTTTCATTTTGAAAAACATGATTACATTGTTTACAATTTATAAAATCATCAATACTGTGTTTTATTGCACGATGCTTTGCTAGCTGCTTAGGTTGTCGAAATGTATAATTACAAATATCACATAGCAATTTAATATCGTTTACTATTGGGTTTTCTGAAAATTCTGATTGTATTGATTCAATTTCATCGGTTTGATGAGCTAAATCGTTATCCTTATCGTTCTCATTCGAAAGAATATCATTACTTAAGATATCATTTAAAAGTTTTTCTGACTTTAAACACTGTGTTTTAAAATCAATTACACTTGATACAAAATTTATGCAAAAGTTACACATGAAAGTCGGCATTCTAATATCTTCACTCATCTTAAAACAGAAGTTGACTTGATTTGAATAATCTATTGAAAATTTATATTCATTCATGCGTAAGTTCAGTTACCTGCAATCCAAAGTATTCGTGTAATATTTTAAGTGAAATCATGTTTGATAACTCTTTATTTTGACCTAAACAAGTTCTACATGTTACATGAAAGTCTGATATGTGTAATACGTTTTCAGTCATTTTTTTAATATTTTAATTTTTTCGAAACATAATTTTAATTTTTTGAAATAATATTTCAAAAAAATTAAAGATCCGTATCAAAGATAAAGTTTAAAGTTATTTAACCAAAGTTAAACCACGGGTACGTTAACCTGTTTGATTTAAGTGAAAATATGGAAAATATAATTAATGTATTCAAAATAAACAAGAATTATAAAAATTAATTAATTAAATTAAATTTGTTGGATTTTGTTATAATTTTCATATAATTTCATTATTCAATTTATGACGTTTAAAAACATTTCAATTTTCTCTTATTTTAAGAGGGAAATACGAAAGTAGTATATTCGACTTCAAAAATGGTATAACTTTTTCAAAATTTTAGAGTTGATTTATGTCGATCTATTCGATTTTCGATGTTTAGACCAAAATTTGTTTAAGTATTTTATAATACACAATTTTTATTTAAAATTTTTTTCCAAAAACTAAATGGAATTGGCAGAAATAGACTGCACAAATTTGAAAGAGGAGTATTACTTTTGAAGTACAAAGAAATAAGATTTATACTACGAATTTGTATACTACAAATACTAATATATTTACTATTTAAATTTCCGCGTTCTGCCGTCTGGACCCTTGTAGCAAAGTATGTAAAAATTTGGATAGTTTGGCAGAATTTTACAAAATAGTTAGTAGTTTATTTTTTATATTTATATCATTGAAATCATAATGGATTCATTTCATAAAATAGATTAAAGAGTATTAATATAATTAACGATAAATTAATCAACAAAGTTATAATTAATTGACAATTATTTATAAATTATAAAATTATATTTGACAATTGAGGGTGTCTAGTCTCCATGATTGAGGCGTTGACACGGGGAAACAATCACATAAACCAAATTTTTACGAGGAGCAAAAAACGTTTGTGAGTCTATTATAAATTTTACTGTATAAACTGAGGCTTGATTTAGGAACTTATTTTTCTCAAAAACATTGAAGCTATCATCAATATTGGTAAAGTTACTCATGACATTATATTCAAAAATGGCAGCTTTAGTCAGGCTACATTTCAACAATTAGTTATCATTTTTAATAATAATTTTATATTTTATTAACGTAACCCTAGTAACGCACTAGGGTACTAACGCACTGTATATAACTAACACAGTTGAGCCGACTACTTTGTTTCTAATTATTATTGCCACCAGAAGTCATAGTCCTAAGGAACAAACACCAACAAACGAATGAAAATGTGCTGTTAGATGTACGAAACCTATTCCGTGAAGTGGTAAAACTTAGAACTATTACTTAGTTTGATTTAAAAGTTGCAGTGCTTTAGGCTGTGCATTGATATATTAGTCTCTTAATTATCGGATAGCGATAGTTAGCTTTTATTTTTAAGTGGTAAACGTTTTTTATTCAATAAGCAACTCAACAAACAAAGACGTAAATACACAGATTCTTGATCTTTTAGATTCCTGACCATAGCATACAATAAAAGTTTCAAGGCTCGTTTAATGATGCCCAGAAACAAATTTATGAAGTTAGTTTTTTCTATTTTTGCATTAAGATATAGTGAAATTTATTATTTATTTTTATTAAAAAAAAGTAAATAAAAATTAGATAATTGTTTATCACCATTATTGTTTCATTATATTTGTAACTCAATCGCAGACTTATAATAAAAACTTATTTATATTCAAAAAATTAAAAAATAGTTTTATCAATTTGATGATAACAGTTTCAAAGGGGTACAAAGGTTTCAAAATAAGAGTATAATCTTTTCATTTCATATCAAATAATAATAAGATTTAATTAATAAATTATTTTCTTATAAGAATAAATGCAATAAATTAAAAAATGGCCAGTATAAATATTCTTGGATTATTAAAAACAACTGTTGGCATTTATAGTGGTAGAAGTTGTAAGTGTAATTGTTGTGTTTTGTTTGAAATTTTTTTATTAATTTTTTTGTTAAAAACATTATATAATGGCAGATGGAACATTTAATCGTATTGTTGCGAAAAATCCCATTGTGGAAATGGATGGTGATGAAATGACAAGGATTATTTGGTCGATGATTAAAGAAAAATTAATTTTTCCCTATGTTAAAGTGGAATCATTGTATTTCGACCTTGGTCTACCTCATAGGTGGGTATTTTTTCAAAACATTTTCGTCTAGTTTTACGGTTTTTTATATGATATAATCAGTAAAAGAGTATAATGTACTCAATTCTATTGTCGATCTAGACAGCGTACTGAGTTATAACTACCAACAATCTCATAAATTGTTATTAAATTTTGATGCAAGAAATAAACATTGGTATAGAGCTCATAAATTCGATTTTATTTAATCTGTCTCTTAGGTTAGGTTTTAATCGAATATACCAGGATATCTTAGTATATTCCTTCAAATTGGTGCCCGAGTAAAAACGTATTTACTGTACTACGCTGTGCAGATCGACAATAGAATCTAGTACATTACAACGTCTTTGCCTACCGTTGTAAACAAATTTATAGAAAATGACAGAATAATTTTATGTCCAATCCGGTTTTTTAATCGTAATAAGGTTTTATAATTTTCTATTATGTTCTTTTCATTATATAAAAAAGGGTTTAAAACGTTTTCTATTGTTTCCTATCCGGTTTTCTAATTGTAATGAATAAAGTTTTATCGTTTTCTATAAATTTGTTTACAATAGTATTCAAGTATTCAGTTGTGAGTGTCGAAAACCGTGTGATTGCAGGCATTTTTTATTTTTAACTGTCGTGGAAGTTAAGAGCTTCTAAAGAAGTTTTAATCAACGTTTGTCGGATATACAAATCTATATCAGAATCTTTGCTTTTTTTAAATGTGAAAGATATCAATATTTACCGGTAGATACGATATACATTGAATCCATTATAAATCAATAATATGATCGTATAACCAAGTATCTTTTAAACCTTTAGAGTGTACGTATCAAATTATTAAAATCCGGGACTGTCTCGATGGGACGAATAACATAATAATAATTTTTATTTAGAAAAAATGTTCCACCTGCATCGCAGCAACTAGTACTAATCATAAATTATTATGTACGATAAACATATAAACTAGTGGTGCGGATGAATGTGAACAATTATGTATTTTGATCTGTTGAACACGATTTTCGAAAGTTCTTGGCTGTAAAACGGAGCGATAAATTGTTACAAATCGGTCAAATCGACATGTTCAACGGCTTCCAGAAAATTTCGATACCGTTTTCCAAAATTTTATAATTAAAAAAGTCTTGTCAAAACGAAGCTACTTACAAAGTACCAGCTTGATGCTCACTATTTTGAAAAAACCCTTTGGTTTCCCGGACTATAAGGCATCATACTTATAGAATCATATTCTGAGTCCTTAGTTTGAATGTTCAAAAAATTATGGGACATACGTAGATTAAGCAAATTTTCTCACTAATAAGAAACAGAAAATACTACAACATTAGTCGTAGTATATCAGAAATCAAGTTACATTATATTAGGACATAAAAAGGGTAAATATTAGAGTTGCAGAAAAAATGCTTAGGTAATATATTATTCCATTTTACTTATATTAAGAGAAAAATTCGAATGTCGCCCCTGCTTTAAGCAGCCCTTTTCCCTTGGAAAAAATTTTCCCATTAACAAACTGAACCTTTTAAATACCGAAATCACGGCTATCAAATTACAATAGAAGGTAGCATGTTCGATTAATGGAATTATTTTATTTTTTAGGGATGCTACAAGTGATCAAGTTACAATTGATGCTGCAAACGCAATTCTTAAACATAATGTAGGTATTAAATGCGCAACAATTACACCAGATGAGCAAAGGGTAGAAGGTAAGTTCCCGAATTATATTAAAAGTATAGCAAAACAATTGAACTTGATTTCTTTTACAGAATTCAAACTTAAAAAAATGTGGCTGTCACCAAATGGAACAATTCGTAATATACTTGGTGGTACTGTATTCAGAGAGCCAATTTTATGTAAAAATATTCCCAAAGTAGTACCAGGTTGGACCAATTCAATTATAATTGGGAGACATGCTCATGGTGATCAATATAAAGCTAAAGATTTTGTTATAAAAAAACCAGGAAAAGTAATTAGCTTGTACGATTATGTATAATAAGACATGACTAAGACCCTAGATCAATTATTTTCTGTAATACATAAGTATTTCGACAACAAACTGTTCATCCTCAGTATGATTATGCAACGAAAATCTACAAAATGACAGATATATATATCGAAATCAGGGTACAGCGATTCTATTTGATGACCAAACATTTATCACAGAGCTGATCTATTACTTATAATAAAAAAACACTCAGTTTAAGGACGTTCATGTGTTACGCTAGAGTCAAATGAGTATTATCTTTAATAAAATTTATTTAGGATTTTAAAAAAGTTTTAAAGTATATCAATAATCTTACAACGATTTATAACCTTTTATTTGTCCTAAATATTTTAAAAGTATTGTAAAAAATCAGGAAATGTAAATTAGAAATTGATTTGACAATAAGCTATGTTTTATTATGACATTCACAGTGTATATGTATGTGTATATTTTTTTACTGTGCGCTGTCGTAAGTTTTCAAAATATGGAGGCAAAAACAAACCTAACAAAACTGCAGTTTTAATTTTATTAAATAATTCATTCAAGCGTTCGTCAACACCATTTTTTAATCCAATTATATAAACTGCATATTCCAAAGAATATTTATAGACATTATTTATTATGGTAGCTACTTTAATAATATAGTTATTATAATTTTAAGTACAAAAAAATTATGTTCTACATAAGACGCTGTGTTAAAAGTTTGATTTTTAAGCGATAATTACAGGTTTTAAATTTTTGAGGAAGAATAACTACATAATTGAGCTATTCAATTCACTAAAAAAATTGTGTATCTACTATCAAGCCTCATGCATGAACGTCCTTAATAAGAATTAGGTCAACTTTGATTGCTAGACGCGTTACAACAAAATCACTGGGTAGAAAAGAGGTATCAAAGCCTGTAAACTTGAAATTATTACTGGAAAAATCTTCCAGGCCTGAGTTAGTATACAAGTTTTTACGAATAGTTTAAACCGAAAAATTCCAAAGTTAGCGTCAACCAACGCAAGAACAGGATATGACTTCTAACAAACTATCTCACGAGGTATTAAGTAAATTCAAGGAAATAGAAGAAATCTCGGAAATCCTGTCTAGATCCATGCGAGAATCGGATAAACAAAGAATTTAGAATCACTAAACTGATTCATGAAAAATTGATCTAAGAATTGTAGTTTTTTTTAATTATAATTCATTTAGGTACATAGTTCTCATTAATTTATTTATAATAAATATATTAGGTTGATATGGTTTACACCGCTGACGATGGTGAAACGAAAACTATTGAACTGTTCAAATATAAAGGTGGTGGCGTAGCAATGGGGATGTACAACACCGATGATAGTATTGCTGATTTTGCACATTCTTCTTTCCAAATGGGTTTGACCAAAAAGATGCCATTATATTTGTCAACGAAAAATACTATTTTGAAACAATATGATGGTCGTTTTAAGGATATTTTTCAAGAAATATATGAAAAGTATATTTAAATTTTATATATTATTTCATATTCTAGTTACATATTTTACTTATATCCATGGGCGTACAATCATCTCAACTAACGCAAATGACCTAAAATTGCAATCCTACAAGTGTATTTAAAATAGTAAAATCATTAATTTTAGTAAGATCTTTTTCCTAGGAAGGCCTTTAGTCTAGTCAACAAGTTAAAAAACGTTAATTCTTGCTACTGCGAATTAAAATACGTGCGATAGCTCGTTGAACTCGTTATGATGTCTAGAAAAATGTGCAAAAATTTCAAACCCGTTTTTTTGTCTTTAACCTTTCTTCTTTTTCTTACGATTTCAAATATTATTTTCCACCCTGGTGGGGAATGCACGGCCCGATTGAACTATCCTGTTGACGGACAGGCGGATATGCGGAAATGGACTAAATAGGCCTTTTTATGAACGCCTATACCAAACATTTTTTTCTGCGATCAATATTTTCAAACTTACATAGTCGGGACTAATATAATATACTCTTTTATATATTATATATACTGGGCATAATTATAAGTCCACATATAATAAGTCGTATGTCCACATACGACTTATAAGTTCAATTTTCGACCACATTTCGAGCAGCTGAGGCCGTGTATGGGCAAAATCGCGGTGAATGTTGGCTTCCAAGTCGTCCATTGTGTCTGATTTATCAGTGTACACTAGGAATTTAACATATCCACACAGAAAATAATCTAAAGGAGTTAATCACACAATCTTGGAGGTCAATTTACAAGTGCATTAAGCGTAATTATGCGCTCATCGAAAATTTCATTCAATAAATCGGTTGTAGCGCGTGCTATTTAGCATGTTGCCCTATCTTCTTGCAACCAAATCTCTTCCACATTAATGCCATTCAATTGGGGAACGAAAAAGTTAGTAATCATGAATCTAATAGCCAGCCGAGTCGCTCATATGCGCTAAATCATATTTAAACATTAATGGCATAAAATTACCTTACCAATAAATCCAAAACCATGGGCATTATCACGATTTTTGTCTGTTTTTAAAGTTGTATTCCTTTGAAAAAATACCGTTATAATTTAATCTAAAATTTCAGAGATTATAAATCAAAGTACGAATCTAATAAAATATGGTATGAACATCGATTAATCGACGATATGGTAGCACAAGCATTAAAATCTTCTGGAGGATTTGTGTGGGCATGTAAAAATTATGATGGTGATGTTCAATCTGATATTGTTGCACAAGGATACGGATCATTAGGTTTAATGACATCAGTTTTATTGTGCCCTGATGGAAAAACAATGGAATCGGAGGCTGCTCATGGAACAGTAACAAGGCATTACAGGTAACGTTAATTTTTGTAAATAAATTAATTCGTGAGTTAATTTTCATATCTTTGTTTAATAGACAACATCAAAAAGGATTACCCACATCCACAAATCCAATTGCATCAATATTTGCATGGACTAGAGGTCTAGAACATCGTGGTAAATTAGATAATACACCTGAATTAGTAAACTTCAGTAAGAGTTTAGAGAAAGCTTGTGTTGATTGTGTAGAAAGTGGTAAATTAACAAAGGATTTAGCTATTTGTATTCATGGATTGAGTAATGTTAAAGAAGAAATGTATTTAAATACAGCTGATTTTATTACAGCCATTGCTGAACAATTGGAAAAGGAATTGAAAATTAAAAAATGATAAGTTTTTTACTTAATTTTTTAACTGTACTCATTAATAATTTTAAATATATAAGTTTATAAACGAAAAGTGACTAAATATATTCTAATTAACTTGCAAGTGTTTTCATTACAGCTTCGTACACAATAATGTCTTCCACTATTTTTCAAAATACGTATTATCGTACAATATTTCTACTAGACACAAGAGTACAGAGTACATCATTTTGATAATCGATCTATCATTTCGATTATTTGTTTGTTTTATTTTTGTTCGATTATTATTTGTTTTATTTTTTAAAATCCCTTGAATACTATAGGTATACTTTGAAGTACGAACTTATTCTGCTTAAAAAATCATGAATATAATTGTCTGACGTAGTGCTTTACGTAGTATTTAATAGTTATAAAAATTATTGAAAAAAAATAATTCAACATATATTAAGTACGTACGAAACAGTCATTTTGAGGGGAAAGACGTAATGGGGGTATCAAGCGACTGCGCATGCCCGCAGCGTTACTGATTTAATGTACGTGTTGAAACTAGATTTAAATATTCTATGATTATTTGGTAAATGATACTCGTGAGTCGTCAATCGTAATGTTTCTTTTATTTTAAATAAAAAAGTAAAATCTTGTGTTTTGCTTCTCTAAAATGATAAAATTACTTATATAATTAACGATTACTTTCCAAAACGCATTTGAATATACCTTAATCTTTGGTTCAAATAAATCCTTGTTTATTTAACAACAATTTACATAGTTTTTATAAACTCTGAATTTTAAACTATGTTTTATTCGATTATAAAGATTAAATTTGTAGTTTCTCCATAAGACCCAATGTTAAAAGTATGATTAAATGAATATGTTAAAAGAATATGTCAATATCGAAAAAAAAAATGCATTTGAACTAACATTTTGAAGATACCCTGTATGCAATTTATATACATATATATACTTCGTGTTTACATAGGGTATGTTCCAAAATTTGGTGCCAGCGCTGTGAGTGTTAACGCCATGAATCACGCTGCGAACAGCGTTCCAAAATTGCAAGCGCACTGCTACTGCAGCCGTGAAAATTGGAACGCGGTTCACAGCATTTACAGCACGCCACCATGTTCATTGCTTTCACTGCTTCACCTTTTCAACGGCAGCAGTCATAGCACAAAATTCATGACGTCATTTTTTTCACTGTACTGCTGCAGCGTGCTGTCATGAATTCAGGAACGCGCGGTGAAGCACTGCCAGCGTTCGCAGCAAATTTTGGAATATACCCAATTGGACAGAGTATGCTTTTGGGTATGAACGTGAAATAACGGACCCAATACAGCGCTGTCTAATCGCCTCAACTAGCCAAGATACTAAAACTTTGTGTGTGTGTGGAAAAACATGTTACACCACGCATACATTACACATATACATGCCGCGCAGGCGTGTTGAACAATAAGTTAGTACCTTGGCTAGTTGAGGAGCGCTTCAATTCGTGTTAATGGTGCGACATGGAATATCTATCTAGTTATATCTTATATAGAGGTCAGTGAGGTAAAGTCTTAACAACGTCATATTATTTTCCCGAGAGGGTACAATAGACTCTAATTTACAATATTTAGTTTACACGTTACGATGAATATAAAACAAGAAACAAGCAAGCCTCTCAAGTCATACAGTTTGTTTAGCAAGTTATATTTAATTTTATATAATTGTTATAAAAGTTTTGAATGTAAAATATTATATTATTGTATATTCGCATCATATTTTAAAACATTTCGATTTGTTTCCAAGCCAATCCAATTTGATACTCCAGTTTCAATACACAGTAGCCCACAATTTGATAAATTGTGAAAGTAAAATAATTTTTGAAATATGAGAGTCTAGACAACGAAAATAGACAAATCTTAGGCCGACCATTCACGTTGCGATCTATCTGACAGATATAAATGCACAGATTCATCTGTACAGTTGAGTTTTCGCAATTTTATTTAGTAAAAACGTATAAGAAGTGGCTGTAAAGAAGAAATCAGTTCACACTTATATTAACTAATTGTTAAAAGAATTGAGTAAAGAATCATTGTACCAAAAGTTACATTCACTGGTATCTCTTTTGATTGAGAAGACAAATACCGTTATGAGACCAGCTATATCCTGTGCGAAAGGTTGACTGCTACCTTGAGATTTTTAGCAACAGGCTGGTCGTATGAAATATGAATGTCACAAATTCTCAACAAGTATATTACCTCAAGCTCTTTGGTAAAAGTATCCTAGAGACATGTGTATTGCCTTATAAAAAGTTGTCAGTACCAATCTGACATATGCAGCATCCTTCTTCGAACTATCATATGATAATCCTTGCCCTTAACTTGCCACAGACAAGGTTTAGATCGATAGATTTTAGTAAAATCAACAATTATTTGGTTCGACTTACTACGCGTCTGTTTTTACAACTTCACAAAAATAAAAAATAAAAATCAGTTAAAGCAGAAATCCACACTCGCTCCTTCGTGACTCAACTTCAACTGAGATATGTGTAGATACACCTCCAATCATGTAACGATCAATTGATCTGTGCAATTAAGAATAATTGAAAATTGATTTGTCTCAAATCATCTGTACAGATTAATTGATCTCGTAACGCAACGTGTGTACCTATAAGTGTACTGTTATTGGCCCACACTGATTCATCTGTACCACTGACGTCCACTATTTCATATAAGACGGATGGAGGTCTGTACAGTTATCTGCGCAGTTCTGTCACCGATTTTCATGCTGTTTTCATCTACCAATGGATAGAGTGGTTCTCGAGGAAGGTTTTAGTATATAATTTGTCAAGTTTTTGTATAAATTGGTTCTTACATATTATAAAAAAAGGTATAGTTGTATAATTTATTGATGTATAGGTGTATAATTTATCAGTGCATAGAAACAGATGTTCGTTGCTCTAGGTGCTGTGTGTTATACATTGTCTGCCAGGAGTGGGGATGTAGACATTTTGACTGTTATTTATATAAGCATGCAACAGACAGCCGTCTGCATAAAGTGATTGATATGTAACAGTGGATCATATATTAATACAGTCCATTGTTCATGTTTGTTTCGATTTCTATTCACATAGTGAATCATTTTAAAATTAATATTAAGTTAGTTTATTTTTGTAGTAATATGTATAGATAGTGATGCAAACAACAAATACGTTTTAAAAATTTGCCTATAGATGGCAGTATACACAACATGAATACTTAAAAATTTTGCCAATAGATGGCAGTGCATACAACAAATGTATTTCAAAAATTAAACGCAATTTATCAGTCCTTGACGGGAGAAAATATTATGTTACTTGGTTATAAGGACGTTACAAAATATTTGCGGGCGAAACCGCGACGGGTAATGCTATTATGTATAACGAGGAAAGATGATTGATTTTTTGTTTGTTACGATTTAACTCAAAAACTACTCAACCAATTTTACCGAAAGCTGCATCTCCTGGGAGTAATATAGGCTGTTATATATTTTCTGTAAAGAATCCGTGCGAAGCCGGGGCGGGTAAGCTAGTATCTTATATTTCGTTCCGAATTGAGTTAATTGTTTGAATACCCAGTATATACTGAGTTTATGGACAAATTTTTCAAACAAAAGTTGTTTATTTTAAAAAGATTTTTTATTATTAAATTTTTGTTATGTCTCTTACGGTTTCAAAGATAGGCAGTTTTACCCATTTTGCCCAAACATGGTCCGATTTTGCTCATTAACGAACTTGACCTTGAGTTATCGCGTCCACAGGCGGGCGGGCATGCGAAAATGGGCTAATTAGGTCATTTTATGAACACCTATAACAAAAATGTTTTTCTGCGATCAATATTTTCAACCGTTACAAGATCGGAACTAAACTTAATATACCTTGTATATTTACATTGTATAAAAGTTTAAATTTATTTTTTATTTCAAAATTACATTGATTTGTATATATGAATAGTGAATATATCAATGTGTTGTGTATATGTGAATATGTATTTGTTCTATAATAAAAGCAAACCGGTTTTTTGTCCTGATTATATGACAGTGCTGGCTACCTTAACTCGTCAACATTTTATATCTTTGTTCGTAAATAATAACAAAAGTTTCGAAATAAATAGTCTATTATAATAATATTACCCACTACTATATTTTATCTATGAATAATTACATATATGATTATGATAGTCAGATCTGCAAAGCAGTAGTACCAAATATATAAAAAGTTGCTATTTTTTTTTTATTTATATTTTCATGTTGAATATAATACAAATGAGTAAAATCTGGAATTTCAATTAAAAATCAAAACAATTTTTGTTTAATTAAACATTGCATAGATATTGTAAATTGCGTCAAAATAGATTGACATATCATCTACTTTTCAAAATAGATTATTAATATTACAGTTTTCTAATAAAGAGAAATTTTCGAATAAAAAATTTTTTAACGAATTTTTAAAAATTTTGTTATTAATTAAAAAACTATTAATAATTTAAATAATAATAATTTTATATACAAATTCGGAATCATTCTAATTTACATTTGTATTAACTCCAAGGAACAAAGAATACAGTTGTGCAAACAAATATTGTTTTTACTATTTGAATAGACGAATTTCCTGAACGGTTGGTTAATGTCCATCAGTCCACAAACATGGCGGAATAATAAGAGGTTGTAGAGAAAATTGAAAGATGTGTTCTGCAAATGTTAATAAATAAAGCAACGTGTTTTAATAATTTTTCAAGTTTCTAGTGAAACATTTCATAATGACATCGCTCCAATTTGTTGTTCATCCTTTACCAGGCACTGAGGAACAGTTAAACGACAGGTAAATTTTACGGCCATTATTTTAATACGAAATCTTCAATTCCTCCATATTATTTAATGTATTACAAGCATTTTCTAAATTAAATAATTGGAATATATTTTAAAGGTGTTATGTTCTTAAATGTATACATAAAATTCGGAAGAAATTTACATGAAATTCGTTTATTTATTCACATTTAATTGCATTTTACTTGGTGTTTGAGGTCGATAAAACCGACGTTAAATAATTTTGCAGCAATTTTTTTTTCATATACGTTTCAATATAAGAAACAATAATATGTATCTATTGAAAAATATATATAATACAATTATATATATCTTGGTATTTTTGGGTTATATAAAGGCATTTTATGTCTCACATGACAATCGTATAAAAATTTAATAATTATAAAAATGCCTTTTACGAAAAATTATTAGAATATTTTTAAGTTTAAGGGTTATTTCCGATATTTGTATAAAAATTGGAATATCACAATCGTAGAATATCCTAAACTCGCAAAACAGTTATGTATGACTCAAATATTTGTCTTGGTAAATAAAGAGTGCAATTTTTAGTTTTTGTTTAGTTAAAAATATTCTAGAATTATAGAAACTCCTAGAACTTATATAAGTTTTATAAATTCTTAATTTTTTTTTTCTAAATTTAGTTACATAATTAATATTGCGGCAGTTCTACGATTACCGGGGCGCCGGGATTTAACGACGAATTCTCGTGTTATTTTGACGGAGAACTTGTCAAAATAAGACGAAAATGAACAAAATTTTTCGAAATCTCGCTTAGTTTTCGAAAATTTCAAAAATATAAAATGTTAATTTTACAATATCTGAAATATACAGTGCACGGCAAAAAAGTGGCGCACTCTGAAAAATTCATTAAAGATATTTTCTTTGGATTTTTTTTTGCATATCAACTACATTTTTATAAATTTGTATATGTTTTTGTTCATATGGGGGTAAAATGGTATAAAAAAAAAACCTAATAATTTACTGAAAAAAAAATTAATTTAATAAAAAGATAAATTTTCATAAATTTTATAATTTAAAAAAAGTATTTTATTTTGAGATTTTTGGAAGGAATTAAACTTAAACTCTACTGCTCTCGTTTTTCTACTGCTTCTGAGACTGCCCAAATGCTCCGTATGGATCCTTATGTTGCTACATATGCAAAAACTGTTAGAAGACTTGTTGAAATGAACTCACAACCCAGTAGGCCAGTCGTAACATCAGTACTCTTACAAATCATTGAAGAACACGCCTTAAGCTCATAACGTGTAATGAAAATGAATGGATGAACTGCTCTTTGCAGATGAGGCTCAATATGCACTGCATCTGCCAGATAAAATCAAGAGTCTATTGAAGGCCATATAAACGTTACTCTCAATGTAGGATTATTGAAAGAGTGTTATTCGGGGGTGGTTCAGTGAGTCCTTCGATAATTTACAGTGAACCAAGGTACTACGGTTGGCTTTCTGTGTTGAAAGTACATTTGAACAAGTCTTCTTCTAACAGTTTTTGCACTAGTAGCAAGACTCGGATCCATAAGGAGCCTTTAAGCAGTCTCTAAAGCAGTAGAAAAACGATTTCAAAGGGTGTACATTAAAATAAACCGATCGAAATTCTGATTTTGAGATGGCCACCACGTAGCTCAAAGTGAAATTCCACAGAACATCTTTGGGATGAACTTGTCCGACGTATAAGAGGATGAATTACCCTTCTTCGTAGCTCACAGGAGTTCATAATAGCTTTAGGAAAGGGAGGTAATCACCCAAAATGTCGTAGCGAACTTAATTAAAAATGTGCCTAGAAGGCTTAAGGCAGTCATTAGAGCAAGAGGTAATATCCTCTGTTAAAACTTTATTTTCTTCCAAAAATCTCGAAATAAAATGCTTTTTTTAAATTATAAAATTTATGAAAATTTGTCTTTTTTTTAAAATTAATTTTTTCCCGTAAATTATAAGATTTTTTTTACAATTTTACCCCCCTATCAACAAAAACATATACAAATTGATAAAAATATAGTAGATATGCATATGCAAAAAAATTCCAGAGAAAATAATTTGAATCAATTTTTCAACGTGTGTCATTTTTTTTCCTGTGCAATGTAATGATCACTTTTTAATGCGGGGGTAGTTTTTGAGTTTACGGCGTAAAGACAGACAGACGCGACTGGGACTTTATTTTATACTAGCAACCCGTCCCGGCTTCGCCCAGGATTAGAAGATGCGCCGGGTACAGTGCTTAGATACAGAGCAGCGCACGCCACACGCATCCTGCATAACTATCACCTGTGTGCAGCTCCGGCGCACGCCAGTAAAGCGCCCAGTCCGCATGATTCTTTTCGACTTCAACTATCGTCGTCATATTTCAGTCAACTTACACAAAACCTCAATGAATTATACACCTAAATCTTCCTCATGAATCACTCCGCCCATTGGTGAAAACCGTATGAAAATTCGTTCGGTAGTTTTTGAGTTTACCGCGTACAGACAGGCAAGCGCGTCTGGGGGGACTTAATTATATAATATGTAAGGATATATAGAGATATTGACCTTTTTTTGCACAGTTTTTGACCTTTTTTTTATAAATAAACAATTGAAAATGTCGCTTTCCCCCGGTTTTTATTGATCCAAAGGCCCAAATATACACCTTTGTTTTTAAGAATTTTTTTAAATTCTGAAATTGGCAAATGCCGTTAAACTGCAATTTTACATAAATATTCTTCCCTGTGTGGACTTCGCTCCTGGACACCTTTCCAAAATTAAGCGAGATATCGAAAAATTATATTCTTACTTTTCGTGTTGTCTCGTAAAGATCAATAAAAAACAATCGAAAATATAAAAATGTTAACTTTTTTCTTTTCGATTGTTTTTTTATAAATCTCAACGAGATCTTTAGAAAAATTTCATTCTTTATTTTCGTCTTATTTTGACGAGTTCTATCCGTTGTCAGCTTTTCTTAAAAAACGTTTTGAAGACAATAATTAGAATGCCCATACTAATGTACTTTTTGTTAATAAATATGTTCAGAATTCAACACGAAGTTAAAATCGTATTAAATGCCTTTTTTTAGTACTTAAAAAGGTGGAATTTTTGTAAATCTTCTGTTAATATAGATTCTTTGGCTTTGCTCTTTAAACTAAGTGATAGAATACATTTTTGCTTTATTTATGCCAAAAATACCATTAGAAAATTTCATGTACACTCCTGTTCATAAAAATTGAACCAGTAAGTCACACTCTAATATTACAAAATATTTGTTTAATAATAGGTGTAGTAGAAAGAAATCCATTATTTTGGAAGGTTTTATTTAACATACTTAGAATGATACGATTTAGGTCAAATGTGCGCCATTTTTTTCGATAACTTGTTGCCATTTTGAGGGTAATTCCACTATGCCTCTTTCATAGAAGCCCTTGTCACTACTGTCAAAAAAACTTTACTTCACCAGCAAAGTGGTTCGCCATGGACAGAAACAGGTGGAACAATTTTTATGAACGTTAGTATGTATGTCTAGATGAGTGTGAAAAGAAAAGATGTGTAAACTAATGTGAACACGATATCCCAAAAAGTTATATAATTAATTAAGTAAATAGGTTTTATTATCTTATTTATTAAACTTAGCTCATTCAATTTCTTTATGAGCTTATCTGTCGGAAAAACGCGTAATAATAATAATCAAAAATCAAAAAATCTTCACCAAATTACCTGTTTCATTCTCTACGGATAAAACTTGAATAAAAAATTTGATAAAAAAGTGATAGCTTTTTCTCCTCCGTTTTTGAAATATTAAGTTCAAAATACTGAAGACGTCATCATGGTATGTTCAAACAGTTCAGTTTTTACAGTAATCGATATTTTAGTAAATTTATCCTCATGTCAAAATATTCAAATGGAATGAGACTTAGTTACAAGGATAATATTTTAAATTAAATAAAGAAAATATTTCTTTAATTTGAGGTCGACGTTTTTATTTGAAAAAATGTTTCAGAACGGTTATTGAGCAATAGAAAATGATTCAAATTAGTTTTACATCAAGAAATAGCCATCAAAGCTAGTTTTATGCTTTGAATAAAGTAGTAATGAAATTTGTCAATATTTAATGGTTACTTTCCAGTCCCAGTAAAGGTGATAGGTATGTAGCCCACCATAACCGCGGTGATTTCTCAATATTCTATGTCTGTGGTTATTTGATTTAGGCTTTTTAGAATAAACAGTTTTAATTCAAGCTGGCATCGTACTTACGGGCTTTCAGAAAAGATAGAACATATAGTGACTTAAGGTAGTTCGGTCACGCAAGCAAAATGTTTTTCACGCAAGAAATTTTCCAAATTTAAAATATAAGTCATTAAATGCACACGCTGTTGAAATTTGAAAACCTCTTCTAACCTGAGATAATTGAAATTAAAAATGACATTTTTTGTACACGTAGCATGGGAGAAGCGTGTGAAAATGACAGATTTTTTAATATTTTTCCTAAAAAGAATGTTACCGTTCTGACAAAAAACTAGTATATTGAAGAATAATATATTCTGAACAATTACAAAAAAAAAAAATTCACCTCTAGTCTTAATAAAAAATAAAATCAATAACATTTTTAGAGGACTATTTTTAATGGAGGTGGTATAATACAGAATATATTAGACAATATATGTGAAAGGTATAGTACGTTGAAAAAAATTTGCTACCATCTTAGTTCTGTAGATACGTATAAGATGTACACTCCCGTTCATAAAAAATAAACCTGTAGAAACATTCTAAGTGTTTATGTATGTAATATTATACGTATATTCAGTAACATATACGCTTAGAATGTGATTTACTTAGCTAAAACTTTTGACTACCTTAAATCAAAGAACTACATTAAATCACTAGTTATAACCCTGCGAGAACCTGACAGCGGGGCAACCATCCCCAAATCTTTTATCGCGCATAAATTTTTTTCTATAATATAAGAAAAACACATCAATACTTTTTTTCATAAAATTTTATTTCCAACAACTTTTATAAGAAACTTTTTTTCATATCTATTACATTGGGAGGGCGACTGTGAAAAATAGTTCCCATGTAATTAGGACAACGTTAAATTAGTAATTATTTTTAAGTTCATGGATGGGTTAACTTGCCACATTATTAGTTTAAATTTCGTTTTTCAGAAATAGACAGATCTGAGACGCTCGTTTTAACCGTTTCTTGATGTACATTAACTAATTACTTAGCCAATAATCGTTTTAATCTCTTGTTTCGACATTAGAACATTTATGTTCCTCAAACAAGCTTTATGATTCTTTTTCAGCCGTTTTCGAATTATCAATTTTTTTTTAAGATGGGATAAGGAAAAATTGAATTATGTATTATAATTTTATATTTAGGTTAAAAGAAGTATCAGAACGATTAAATCGTCTTGGTGCATCTCCACCTGCCGCTTTAGCTGAACTTCGTGTAGGTATTCGTGCAATAGCTCTAGGCTCAACGCATATTGCTCTTCTACTTGATGATGGGCGTGTGTGCCGTATGCAATTTAGTGTCATTCCTGAGCGATTAGATTTAAGCCGCAATGATAATAATAATAAAAGCAGTGGTAGTGGGGGCGGTGGAGGCGGAAGTGGTCCCTCTGGTGTTGGAAATGGAACATCTAGTACATCAGGTAGTACTGGAACGTCAAATAAGCAACCAGGCAGTAGTAGCCGACAGTTAACACGCCGAGCTCGAATAATGCGTTCTAGTACAGCTATTCGAGGAAGTTCGAGTAGTTCAGGTAAATATATTTTTCGATATAATTTTTGTTGTAATAAATAAAACGTAAACTATTGTTAGGTGGTCGAGCTCCAGGTGTTATAATTGGTACTACTGGAAGTTCTAGTAGTGCAAGGCAAATGGTTTCTGTACCCGCTCCATATGTACCCGAAGAATTAGTATCCCAAGCACAAGTTGTGCTTCAAGGAAAAAGTCGTAACCTAATTATTAGAGAACTTCAGGTAGATCAAAGTTTTATATATTCTGAATTTAACTTTTACAATCTTACATGAATCATTTCCTTTTTTAAATGTAGCGCACTAATCTGGATGTGAATCTTGCTGTTAATAATTTATTATCTCGTGATGATGAAGAAGGTGAGGAAGGGGATGACGGTGCTGACAGTTATGTACCCGAAGATTTAATTTCATTACTTGATGGTGGTTTCCATGCTGACCATTCTGTAATCATTGACGCAGATGCGATGTTTTCAGAGGATATGTTTGGATATTCCAGTATTAGGAAGTAAGATACCCTTAATTTTTATTTGTCGTATTTTAAATATTGCGCCTTTTTTTCCTGAAAAATTATTTATTTCAGTTTAAAAATAATTCAGATTTTCTTATCTGAAATTTTATTTTAAATTTTCTTGATTAAGAAAAATTTTCAAATTAATTATTATTTTCCAATTTGGCTAAAATAATTTTAAGTTAAACAGTTTTAATATTGCTTTAAAAATAAACTAATTGCTGTGGCTAACAAAAGTGTGCTACGCAGTCGTGCAAGTAGTGGTAGACAACGATCAAGTGCTGCAGAACGTGATACACGTGGTCCACCTGGAGGTAATTCAAATTCTGGTCCAGATCGCGATCGTGATAGCTTTAGTCGTTGGCGTGAACGACAGTATTTTGGACCAAGACGATGGTTAGAATCTGCGTTACGTGAAAGTAGTTGGGAAAAAGATCCAGGTAAGAAGATATAACAATTTAGAATTGAAAATTGACCAATCAGTATTCATTGTAATTTTATTATTTTAGAAACAAAGAAAAAAGAATTATCTGCAAGTCCTCTATGGGTATCCGATGATTTAGAATTTTGGCCAGATTCCTCTATAAAATTTATTTGTATTGGAGCTTTACATAGTGAACTTATTGCATTGTCTTCAACTGGGCAAATTCATCAATGGCGTTGGTCTGATCTAGAACCATATCGTCATCCTGATGTAAGTTTGAATACATCTTCTTGATACATTAGAATATCTTAATAAAAACCCATATTTTACAGAATCCAAATGTTCATCATCCAAAAACAATCCAATTAAACTTATTAAACGAGAAAGTAACTAATGTATCAGCAAGTTCAGTACGATGCTCTGTTCTTACAAAATCTGGCAAAGTTGCCACATGGCTAGATGAATTACTATTCTCAGCCGCAGCAAAACTTGAACATGGCGCTCAACAATATACAGAATTCCAAACAGATCGTATAATATCTTTACACACTTGCTCATTGTACACGGTTGCGAAATTAGAAAGTGGAGCTTTATATTGGTGGGGTGTATTACCATTTTCACAACGTAAACGTTTGTGGGATAAATATCGAGCAAAGTGTCGTAAACATAGACCAACATCAACGCCAGAAATTGTCACTGGATCACAAGTGTGTATGAAGAATAGTCCAATGTACCAACCAGGTGCAATTGGATTTACTGTCAATGGTGGTGTACCAAAAGTGGGACAACTACAAAATGCTGCTTGGAATTTATCTGATATTTGTCGATTTAAACTGGTAGCGGCACCTGGTATGCAAAATCCTAATTCAAATTTGGAAACGAAAAAAGATCCAACCATAGCAAATGTTGCAAGTAAGTGAAATTTTTCTTTAAACTTTTTTTCTATCTCTTACAGTTTCAAAGATATAATCCTCCCTTGGTGAGAAGCACTCGGTCTGCTTTTGTCCATTCAGGAACTTGAAGTTACTTTTTAGCTCTAGAACGCATATAAAATTTCAGGTCGTTATCTCTTTTCGTTTTTGTCAAAATTTCATGTCTACGACGGACATGAGGAAATGAACTAATTAGGTAATTTTATGAACACCTATCGTGTATAGCTTCTCACGTTGTTGAGAACAACCACAAAATTGTCAAGTCGTATTTAAAACTATTGAAATCGGTAAAACCTCACAGAATTAGATGCATACGAAAGTATCTACATACACAAATTAAGAAAACAGATAATGAATTTGGCAATGGCCCAATTCCAAATTCTGATTTAATAAAATTAAACCATATTCAAAATTTAATACCCGAATATCAAGGTTAGCTTCGATCAACACCCTCACCTTATTGACAATAACAACACCGCATGGTCAGAAAAAGATACTGCCAATAAATGGGTTGGACCACTTAATCTTTTAATTGGTCAGTCAACTCAAATAATCCTTCAGGTACTACCTCAGTCAGATCATATAAAGACAAAACTTTGTTTAATATTATTGTGAGACATGCACCAAATTAGCAACGAGCAACATATCTCTGACTCCATATCTCAGAGATAGTTAATTCATACTGACGATGACTACCTTGTAGTCGAAATACGTATTTACAAAATACAAATAATTGTTCTAGGAGTTGAGGCAAAATTTGAAATTTAATTAATATGCCTTGTATATTTACATATACTGGGTATAATGAGTCCTTTGGATTGGCTATGTAAAAGAAGCAACTGTGTTTGCGAAACTATAGTTAAAATAAAAATATTATTACGGAAATCTCAAATATTTGTTTAATTTAATAAATAAATGCACGTTATATTTGTATATTTTCGTGACTGTTTTCGCATTTTCCATACGTGGATTTAATTGACTATTTGTACATCAGTATAAAAGACAAATTGGGTGAGTCGAGTATTTTTCCTTCACTAATTCGGTTAATATACTCGTCTAATGTTAATTATGCTTTTAGACTAAATGCCACTCCTTATATGTATTAGGTATACAATGAGTACAAAAATATTTTATTCTAATTAACAGGTTCTGTCACAGCGATTGCTTCAAGTTCTGGAAACAGTTCTTTGGCTAGCACTAGTGGTAAAAGCAATTCACATAAAGAATCTGCTGATCGTATTGATATGCCTCCACCACCATCACCAGCTTCAAGTACATGCAGCGATACTGGAATTACGTTAATTACATCAAGTAAGACTAACAAATTTTATAGTAATTTAATAGCAGCGTTCATAAATTAGGGTATCAGCTAGCCTTTGTAGCGTTGTATTGGTTTTGATCAAAACAAACTTAAATAAAAAGTTAATTTTA
Organism: Nineta flava; assembly: GCA_963920215.1. Taxonomy (NCBI): domain Eukaryota; kingdom Metazoa; phylum Arthropoda; class Insecta; order Neuroptera; family Chrysopidae; genus Nineta; species Nineta flava. The sequence continues at coordinate 27,800,510 of OY986045.1, forward strand.
TTGGTTTTTATATATTTTCTTCAGGAGTAAGTTTTACAAAAAATTATTTAAAACAAAAGGCCAAACTTTGTTGAAATCTCGCAAGTACGTACTTTTAACGCAAATTTTCTTTCCAATGCCAAAGAGATTCAGCACGTACTATATACAAATTTATTTTGACGAAAACCATAACAAAGCTACCAATTTCGATTTCCACGTGAATATAATCGTAAGCTATATTTAAACTTAAGAAAGTGAAACCATTTTCCACCATAGCTAATTTAGCTGACTAAATGATTTATACAAATTTCTAGAGAGGAAAAGAATTTGCACCACATCCGATTCATCAAATGGAAATAATACATCAGATTCAACAAATCGTCGTGACGAAGAGGAATGGTCATTACGGGATGTTGTTTTTGTTGAAGACGCGTGTAGTACACCAGCAGGTCGTGTTCTAAAAGTAGACGGTGCTTATGCTGCTGTACGTTTTTCATCAACAACTTCTACACGTGATCCAAAAGAATCAACTGCTGATGATACAGCATCATTGCTTCAAGATTGTCGTTTAATGCGAAAAGATGATTTACAAGTAAGATTCTTTCTTTTTAATCAAACATTATAATCCAGATAAATTAAACACATTATTTCGAAAAAATTAACCGATAAACGATTTTACTCACATTCATTTTTACCCGTAAAGCATAAGAATCGACAAAATCATCTGGCTTTTTGCAAGTATTGTTAAATGTATCTAATTAACACACTATTAAAATTTCAGCGTGCCTGAAAGGCATTTTCTTCATTTTTCTTCATGCAATTTTGGGGTAGTTGTCAGTACCACTCAAAATTGTCTGCGGTATTTATCTTTATGTTCAAAATTAATAAATTATCTTAATTTAGTTGTGCCTAAAACATATTTTAGGGCACATATTTGCATGGAAATTTTCACCATGCGCAAAACCTCAAGTACCCGTAATGGCCAGCCAGACATCCATTATCTTTTAACTATCATAATACTACCATGCAAAATTTCTAAATAGTTCTATCCATCTAAGCTATCTAAATTCGTTAGCAGCTCTTGGGCTAGATTCGATGTGTATTTACAGCTCTAATACTTAGTTTAGAACTTAAATTTTTAACTTCTTTCTAATTTTTTAAATTTAGAAGATTTTTATATTTAATTTCCTGGATTAATAAATTAAAATATTTTATAATTTTCATAAACAGGTGGTCAAACCGAATGTGACATCAAGAATACCCGATTGTGTCCAACGTACACCAAGACGTGTACCATTAGTTGGTGAATCATTACCCGGTGTACAGATACTTGCATTAGCAGTAGATGCACAAGGTGTACATGCAGTTGTACGACAAGGTGTACTACCAAATACACGACTAAGTTATGTGGTATATAATTTAAGTTCTGGACGAGTTGAACAGGATAGTCCATTCCCAAGTGATACAACTGCTTTTATGGGACTGTATCCACAAGATATTACATTAACTAGTGCTGGAGAGGTACGAAATAATAATTAATTACGAAAATTATTGATTAATATGCAAATTATTTTAGTGTTCGGAGAGTGTACTTATATTACGTGATGGAAACAGCACAATATATCCATTAGCAAAAGACTGTACAGACGCTGTACGTGAACCACAATGGTTGGACTTGCCACCTGTTCGATGTTTAGGAGCGGGTACTCTTTCATTATCTACAAGCGGTTCCAGTAATCATTTAAAAAATCGAGCTGCACTAGTTGTACTTGCATTAGAAAATCAAATATTGATTTCACGTGTATTACGTTGTGATTTAGAAGGTGTCCGTCAAGTTTTAACCCAATTAGAAATTGAATCAAGTAAGTTAATATAACATTACGTCCGGGATTGGTTGAGAACGTTAATTATATAATTTTATCCGTATAAAATACTTTGATGAATTTTTTTCATAAGAAAATTTTATAGCTGTTATGGGTACCGATGAAAAACAGGGTGGCCACAAACCGAGAATTATCAGGGAATTTTATGCAACCGGGAAATATAAGGGAATTTCGAAAAATTTCTATTTGTATAAGGGAACAAAATTTAATTGGGACGAATACGAATAATATTCTTAAATCAGGGAAAAGTATAACAAACTTTACTAGAAAACCGGGAATTATCAGGGAATTTTAAAGTAATGTTTTGTGGACACCCTAAAAAGTTTCAGAAATTTTTTTCAAATATCCATCGATCTTACCTAGTAAATATCGAAAATGACCTTCATTAAAATTTTTATTTATATCTATATATGTATGTATATACATTCATATCGGGAACTCTAGCGCTTGGATATGCTCTCTGGTGGATAAATTAGAGCTCTCTGGATTAATAAATTAGTGTTGCCTGGTGTGATTTTGCAGTTTTTACCAATTCTTCGAAAGGTAATAATTCCAAGCGCGCCAAAAATTTAAAACATGAAGTAAAATAGAAAAAAAATATTTTAATATTAAATTTAGACTCTCTTGTTTGCACTGTTGTGAAAAAAGTAAGAAATAATGTGATTTAAAAATTTATTTCGAAAAACGTCTATAGCGGAACCGCCTTATTACCGCAAGTCATGTAATAAAAACGCAAATGGATACCACAATGTTTAGAGGAAAGGCTGTGATTATTTTATGCTCTTTAACCACTAGACGAAACTAGAATGAATGAAAATTGCCCATTTTTATGTATTTTACGTAAATTATTTTAATGTCGCAAACAGATGTTACTCATAAACTACCCAATCCTGACTATTTGTATTTTTTATTTTTTTTGAACAGATAATTATTAATGTGTTTTTATATAGAAATGAACAGTTCGAATATTGAATTGGTACTAGCGGAACGCTGTGATGGAAATCGTAATGTTTTTCATGCTTGTGTAAATATGTGTACACCTACATCAAATAAAGAAGGCGATAATGGTATGCAATTTTAAATTGGTATTTTAATTACATTATTAATTCTTATAATCAGCTTTGTTCAACCCGTTAGTTGGATGGTGTTATGCAAAAAGCCACCTCCCACCCAAGTGTGAGAAAACGTTGTTCCCTACAATGTGCAAAAATGAGTCAAGCCCAATCAGCTGAAAACCAGCCACCTGCGGGTTAAATCTTTTTTTGCATAACACCACACAGTTATTCAAACAATTTCAACATTTTTTGTTAAAAGAGTGTCTGGCGAACGGAAATTTGTTTGTAAATCCGATACGTACAAAAATCTTTATCGCATCACATCATTTAATTCAAAGAAGTGGTTGGTTTGGATAAATTGAATCAAAAAAATTAATTCTTCGAAAAGAGTTTTTTCGAGAGGTTTTCCTTAGCGTTTAAGTTTGCGATAAAATAGTGAAACAAAATCTTTTAGTATTTTTAATTACAGATAATATTTTTAAGATTGGTTGCACATCAAGACAATCTCATACATATCCTAAGGTATCAATTCTCATAGCGTTCAATTCATGTAACTAAATAGGTACCCACAGTTCGGTTAAACTATTGTAACCGAACTGTCTTAAGATATGTGTATTAATCGATACAATCTAACAGTCTGTTTGCTCGGTGTCGTATGATACCAAAGCTGATTCCAAAAATGTACAAATATATTTCATTATTACTGTAGAAAATCGTCTCTGTTTATATAATAATAAACTAAAGAGTGCAGTATAACCAGTTGTACAAAGAATTGAAAATTTTATAGAGCTCACTCTATAAAAATTATTTAAATGTTCTTCCTGTTAATGGTACGTTTTCTTCGGTGCGACTATCGCGATGATCATTCAACGATAATCGTTGGCTACCATTTTTTCGGGGCGTCTACGATTTGTTGATTTTTTACTAATCGCGTGTTTTTATTTTCAGATGGAAGATACTTTTTCTAACTTTATTGGCAATCTCTATTTATTGTCCTTGACACTTTGATCCTTTTAGAACACATGTGACAGCTGCCACTGTGAGAGACGATTCTCAACTTGAGAACAATTTAAGCATCCGAGTCAGAAAACGGAGCCATGATGATCGTGGTCTTCTCACAACAAATATCGTTAGCGTCTGACGATTATATTCACCCTTCTTCTGAACGACTATTAAAGGCATAAGATCGCCTTCTCTTCAGAAACGAACATTACAATAATGCCATTTTCACTCGAATGAGTCATCCAAATGCTATTGATTCAAAAAATGTATCTTACAACAAACATCGTGTCGTTTTCGTTGTGTGAATTTAGAAGTGTGTCCATCGTATCATTGTTCAACTACCGCTTAATTAATAAAGCTATCTTCCCCACCACTAAAAAAATAATTTCATTAAAAGTTTTACTGACTTGAATTTTTGTATCACTAGAGGCTCATTTTTAATATTCTTTATCTTACATTTCAAAATTTTTTGAGACTAGTATATAAATTATAAAATCGGTGCAAAAAATGTGTTATAGTTCTATGTACGGAGGTTAGTTGATTGTTTACAGAATTAATATTAGCTATTAGCTTTTAAAATAGACTTATTTAAAACAATTTTAAATTGTTTTAAATAAATATAATATATTTTTAACTTTTTTTTTTTTTTTAAAAAGTGACAAGCTAATTGAAAAATTAGATTTAGAATTGGGGAAAATACACTTTAAAAAAGAATATCGTTTAAAAATACAAATTTGCATGAACCAGTCTGTATAAATAAAAAAAATATCGTTTCAATTTCTTTGTACAGAAACAGCTAATAGCGCCGGTCTAGAATGTATGAATGTCATAACTAACGCTCTAGGATCAAGATCTGTATCACTACGTGAAATGATGAGGCGCGCCGCGCAAGACGTTGTGGGAAATCGCTCGTCAAGTATGTTCTCCAAAGTTAAAATTTGAATTTATAGTTTGTTTTCTGATTTTGAATTTATGAAAAATAGGTGATAATGCGCCGTCAAACATACCCGAAGAACCAATACCAACATTAAGTTGGCCACCAGAAAATTTTGATCCAACATCTGGCGATGAAGATAGTTTAATGGGATTAGGAAAAGGTACACCAGGTACATCAACATCGTCACACATGCCATCAAATCCAGTTATTGTGACAGATCCCACTGAACGTCGACAAAATGCTATGGCTGCATTAAAATTAATGTGTGATTCACCTGTCTTGGCACCATATCTTCGAGAAATGCTTAGTGCAAAGTTAGTTTTCATTTGTAATTTTTTTTAATGACTATTTTAAACCAATCATATTCTACACGTTTCCAGGGACGCTCAAGGTCAAACTCCGTTTATGTTAGCTGTTGGTTCACGAAGCTATCCTGCAGCTTTAACTTTACATGACTGTGTACAACGTGTAGCTGGAATTGGTGGATCTCGTACGGAAATGATATTTCCTACCGGGTCACAACCTGATCATTCACCCTTACATGTCCTTTGCAGCAACGATACTTGTAGTTTTACTTGGACTGGCCCAGAACATATTAATCAAGTAAATATAATTTAATTTTTTTGTTATTTTGTTGAATTACAATTTTGAATAAATTAGAAAATCAAATAACGGTATAATCACATCATTTGAAGGCCTAGAACTTTTTTATAGTATATAAAGATTATAAAGTCTTATCTATTTGAAATAAATTGTTACATCACATAGCACGGTAGTGCGTCTGGCAAAGTTTACTTATATTAGGAGGGGTTGTGTCGGAAACCAATATTTTGACCTTAGAATTTAACTGAAAAACATGATAAAAAGACATCTTTTGGGGATATATCTCTTAAACGGTTAGAGTTAAGGAAAAATCAAAGTAAAACAAGGGAAAAGTAACAACTAAGTTAAATGTTTAAATACGTGTATAAACAGAGTTCATTGTTACGGACAGATATATAAAACTACGATTCGTGGTGTATACCTAATACCTCTACCATATGAATACACTAGTACTATATATATATGTAGTAATTATAGATGTTGAAGCTGTGACAAAAATTGTTTAAAAAAAGTACCATTTTTGTCTATCTCTTACGGTTTCAAGGGCATATGTTTCCCCTTAACGGAGAATTTTGCCCGTTTACGAACTTGACTTAATTTTTTAACTCAACACATACAAAATTTCAGCTAGTTCTCTCTTTTCGTTTTTGAGCTATCGTGTCTATGGGCGGACAGACGTGTGGACACGTATACCAAAAATTGTTTCCTGTGATCAATATTTTCAACCGTTAACAATACAAGCGAGAAAATATATATTTAGGCAAAACGGAGCACTGCAACAAAGAGGCTATCTCTCGATGCACTGAGGCTGAACAGGATGCAACTGCGGAGGGTTACCGGTTCATTATCGGGCATTATCCCCTGCGGAAGCATCTGCACACAATGGGACTCCATAATGGGTCCATTATGTGCAGATTGTGTGGCGAGGAGGAAGAAACCTCCAGCCACTTTATCCTTGACTGCGAACCTCTGGGTTGCAGCAGATATAGGATATTCGGTGCATCTCACCCCGAATATATGAACCTTCGGGAGTACCTGATAAGCAAGCTCCAGGCTATTGCCAACATATGGGAGAAGCGAATCTCGTCGGACTGAGGTAGAAGGGGGAGCACAATGGACCATAAGGTCGAAGTGCAATACTTTTTAGACCCCAAGATGTATCTATCAATCTAATCATTACCAAACACATCCCAGAAGTAATCTTTTGAGAATCAAAATATATGTTTACAATCTAAAATCTTCCATTCTTTGATAATAATAATTTCATAACGATTGCAATATACAATTTTAATTCCTAAAGATATTAGAAATCAATTCTAATCAGTTAATTTTTTACTAGGATATATTTGAATGTCGCACATGTGGTTTAACTGGTTCATTTTGTTGTTGTACTGAGTGCGCGCGTGTATGTCATCGTGGCCATGACTGTAAATTGAAAAAGACATCACCAACAGCATACTGTGATTGTTGGGAGAAATGTAAATGTAAAGCTTTAATTATGGGAAATCAAGCTGCAAGATTTGAACTATTATGTCGAATTATATCTGATACCGATTTGGTAACATTACCAAATTCTCGTGGTGAAAATATTTTACTATTTTTAGTCCAAACGGTTGGTCGACAAACCGTTGAACAACGGCAATATCGTGCCGGTAGGCCCCGAACAGCTTCAGCAAGTTCTAGAAAAACACCAAATTCAGACAGTAAGTTAAACAAAATGATTTTAATGATTTTTAAAACTGTTAAATTGTTAAAATTACAAACAATTAAGTAAACTGGTTCAGTAAACTAGGATTATTTCATCTCGTTAAATTTTAAAATCCTATGAATAAATATTACCCAATTTTGTTTAAAAATGATTTTTTTTTGAAAAAAATTTAATAACATTAGCGTGGAAACAAACACGATCCAATTAAGAAAGACTTCTTTTTACTTGACATGAGACGATAAATTCCTATCTTACTGAACTATTATTAAAATAAACTATATTAATTTTTTTAATTTACAAATTTCTATTAATAAGTTGTTCTTCATCAAGTCGATTCGGAAATGCCGGAACATGATTTGGAACCACCTAGATTCAGTAGACGCGCATTAGAACGTTTATTGAATGATTGGCGTGCAGTACGCAGTATGATTATGTCTGGTGTGAATGAAGATGATGCATTACGTAATTCACAACCATATTTAAAAGCTCAATCTGGTACAACGCTACTTGACAAGTTTACACATTGTTTACTTGTCAAATGTAATTTAGAGGTAAGTGCATGAAAAAATTAAGCATTAGAGTACACAGAAGCTAATAAGATGGCACGACAATAAGTCATTCAATTATTAACTTTTTTAATGGGAGCACCAATTTTTTAGTGCTTTAATCGAAAATAGAGACTAATTATCTTTTTAGTTTTTCAAATTTCTAAAGATTAAGAGTTTAAGACTAGTTTTTTCTTTTTAAGATTTTGTTTAGCTTTGTAAACTTTTGTCTATCTTTATATTAAAAGCAAGTTTTATCTAGAATGCCGTACCAATTATTTTATACTATGGTAAAACAATATATTTAATATCAAAGCATTATTCAATCTTCTAACATTCTAACATACTTGAAATTGTTTACAGAAATAATTTTATTTCTTTTTGACATTTGTTAATTCGAATAAACTATAGAAATAATAGTCATAAGTCATATCTTGTTAGCTACATCATTTGTCTACCGGGTGTATATAGCTTATCTGGTTTAGAAATATACGAGGTGTGTTCAAAAAGTAAGGTGACTTTTCAAATTCGCGGGCTACGTACATTCGATTTTCGATTGTTTTATTTTGTTGTGTTAGTACACTTTCGTTCACAGTTTCAACTATATAGCATTCTTTATTTGTGAGAGGCATAAAAGATAGAAAGGTTGTTTGGTATGCTCGGCGATTTTCTGCTGTGGAAAAAAATAGATCAAATAATTTGCATCAAATTTTGTGTAAAAAATGGAATTAAGTGCTCCAAAACACTCGAAATATTGACAGTGGCATACGGTGAGTTTACTCTGAGTAAAAAAAAAATGTTTATAAGTGGTACAAGCTCTTCCAAGAAGGCCGAGAAGATGCCAATGACGATCGATAAAATGTCAAGGTTTTGCTCACTGTTTTCTTCGATTACCGTGGCGTAGTGCATCAGGAGTTCTTACCCCAAGGTCGTACGGTCAATAAGGAGTATTACTTTGAAGCTATGCGCCGTTTGCGAGAAGTGATATGAAAAAAACGTCCGGAATTGTGAAAAAACAATTCATGGCTTTTGCATCACGATAATGCACCTGCTCACTCATCGTTGCTTTTTTAGCCAAAAACAACATCACTCAGCCACCATATTCACCGGATTTCGCCCGTTGCGACTTTTTCCTTTTCCCAAAACTGAAGAGACCCATGAAAGGACGGAGATTTGCATTGATTGAGGAGATAAAAACTGCATCGCTGGAAAAATTCAGGCTATACCAAAAAGTGCTTATCAAAAGTGCTTCGAGGATTGGATAAAGCGTTGGCACAAGCGTATTATATCTGAGGAGGATTACTGTGAAGGGTACAACATGAATATTGATGAATAAATAAAAAGTTTTTGATAAAAATATAGTGACCTTACTTTTTGAACACACTTCGTATAAGAAAAATTTTTAGATCTCTTTATTTTGATGAAGATATTTGACTATTTGAATTTGAGATTCGAGCACTAAAACGGTTTTGTGGATTCACAGTCTTAATATTAAAAAACGACTGATTATTAATTAAAAATTTTTTTTAGATGCTGGATGCATTGTTAACAACATTAATTCGTGAAATATTAGACGATCATACACCAGGCCGATCAGCAGATGCACAATTAGTTGCACGACGTTTTGTTCGTTCTGTAGCACGAATTTTTGTTATTTTTAGTATTGAAATGGCACCAAATACAACAAAACGTAAAAGTTTCAGTGCAAATTCTCAACCATTAACAAAGTGTCGACGTGTATTCCGTGCATTGATACGATTATCTGTTGAAGAACTATGTGAAACTGCTGATTCACTGATTGCACCTGTCCGATTAGGTGTAGCCAGACCGACAGCACCATTTACATTAGCTGCAAACACAGTCGATGTTATCAATGTAAGAAATTTTGAGGGCAAATTATTTTGGACTATTTTACAATGATAACTTATTTTATAGGGTTCCGAAGAATTATTTTGTGTTGAACCAATGGCGCCGAGTTCAATTCGTAATGTTGGAGGTGAAATGAATGTTAGTTTAGCTTCACGTGGTGATAATAGGCCACAATTAGCCACAGAATCAGTTCGTTCACGTGTTGATAATGCACAGCCCCTTATGGAAGACACAAATGATGCTGAGAGTAAGTGAATTTTTATTTAAATAATTCTATTTTTAGATCGAGATGAGATATCTAGATACTGAAGTATTATTTGGACCTGTCTTGCTTAATCGAGTATTAAAAATATAATTAAATGGCTATCGAACAAATATGTAATTTAGTATTGAAATATTATGTACAGACATGTTCTGGATAATTATTTACGTGGAAACGTGGATAATTTTTTTTAAACTGTATTTTTACTCATTATTTTTCAATTTTGTTTATAACGCGCTATAAACAAATTTAGAAAAAACTGTTAGGAAATTAATTAAATAAACTTAATTTTCTTTTAACTTATAGATCTTTAATCTAAAAAAAATTCCCGATACGTAACATTTTAAGAGAGTTATCATATGTTTTATATTTTTAGGTTTTATAAGATTTAATCGAAAGCTTAAACACTTACCTATCTAGCCGAAACCTCGTTTTAAAGCTAATTTGACTCTACCATCAAACTGTAACGGAAAACTGACAGGATGGGCACATCCCATAGTTTTCATTTCATTTTTCAGAAATCTTGTTTGTGACATCTGAATTTATTGACGACTAACCACGTTTTTCCTTTCTAACATATGATGTAATAAATAACGAAATATTTCACAATGTAACCTAAAATGCTTTCAAATTTCAGATATGGCTGTCGATAATGATGATGACAATGTATCAGAACAAGAAGATAATATTGGTGACCAACAACAACGAGTTAGTCGTCAAGATTCAATAACTGAAAGTAATGAAGTACCAGGTGGTCCTTCTGGCGACCCATTAAGTAATAATCCACCAGCTGAAGATAGTGATCCTGAATTAGATTTATTAGCAGAAACTGAATCAGATAGTGACGATAATCATAGTAATCAAGAGACAGTATCAGCTCAACGTAGTGTACAAACTGGTGCTACTGCTGGCTCTGATACAGGTATAGTATGCAACATTTAAAACACTATAGACTTAATAATTTAAATGTATTTATTACAAATTAATTTTTAATGAATATCAACTTGACAATAAAATGTTGAGTTTATATTTAATTGGTAAAATTCAACTAAAAAATTTGTAAATTAACGTTTACGCAAAATTTGAATTAAATATCTCTTATTTTATGGAATGATGATAGTCTGGATTAAAGTCAATTATAAACAAGTAAAACTAACAACTAACTGAATTAATTGCTTGAATACCCGGTATGTATTGTGTTTATGAAAAAAAGCTTCAATGTTCTTTATTTTTCTAAAAAGATCATTTTTTGTCATTAAATTTTGTCCTCTATGTCTTACGGTTTCAAAGGTAAAGATTTATCCGCCTGGCGGGTAAATGCTATTCAGAAACTTGACCTTACTTTTTAGCTCTAGAACACACACAAATTTCAGCTCGTTGTCTCTTTTCGTTTTTGAGTTATCGTGTTGACGGACGGACGGAATGCGAAAATGGACTAATTCTTAACCGTTACAAAGTCTGGACTAAACTTAATATACCCTTGTGTATATCATATATACCAGGTATAAAACTACATAATATGTTTCATTGATGGATCTACAAGCTTCTGAATTACGATAAAAATCAATTTTTCGTGGATACGGGTAAACATTTTGTGAAGATAAAACTTACCAATCTCTTGTCTACACGAACTCTTTAGTATGTTTTTTAGATACGGGCTTGAAAAGGGGTGATGAAAAACCTTTTCTCTTAATCTAATAGACATTTTAGATTAGAAGTTTAATTGTATTTACTAGTAAGCTATTAAAAAAATTGACGAAATTATACTGGGTTTGCAAGTTCAATTTTTTATTATTGAAAGTAGATGCCAAATGGTGAAGAATTCAATTTCTGATAACATCAGTTGATTTGTCCATCCCTGATCTTATTGAATTTAGTCATAAATTATTTTAAAAATTAAACGAGTAATTTCTTGTATTTAATTAATTTAAACAGCTTTTTGTTGATTGACTTGTTTGTACTATTTAGTCTAGAAGTTTTTAATTCCTTTAACGAAACGTTTATTTTCTTACCAAAATTTAATAAATATAATCCAAGTCGTAGAATAATAAAAATTTTGTCTTTGCTATTGGAGATTATTTTTAATATTGGGAAAAGTAATACACCCTTTTCTAGTTTTTGTTGTTTTTTTTTAAATCAATATAAACAATCAAAAATGTTTAATTAATGTTTTAATTTTATTAATTAATATTCAATATCTTTTCTTGCATAATATAACAGAATTGCAGATAAACGTCTAAATTGTTCAAAAATGGTTTTAATTACTAAATCTAATCTAATTTCAAGTTAACATGAGGCGTAGTTTTTGTTTTGAAAAATTTATGTATTTTAGTGACTCCCCATCTGTGTATTAAGTCTATGGTTCATAAAATATTCTTATTTATAATAACAGGCATAGCATCACTTCTGTTATTCCCAGAAGACGAGTCAGGTGAATCAAGTCAACAGGAAGATGAAGAAAGTGACGCTGCAGAAACCGATGAACAAGATGCTGAAGATGCAGTTGCATTAGCTGACGAACAATTAGAACGTCGAGTCAAGTACGTAATAATAAAACAGCTTGCTACTAGCACAGCTTTTTTTATTCTCCTCCAACACGGTAAAATGACCGATTTTTTAACATAGTTTTCACCGTTTTTTATAAGTTTTCTTATATTCCTAAAATTTTACTTTATCCATCAATCATCATCATTGGTATTGATACGTATTCCAATTACCTGTTAGTAGTGATTGCAATAAAAACAACTAGAGATACCTTCGTTTTTAGCGAATTTCCTCCAAAGGAAATGCAGCTATTGTTTTTGTACCGATGATAGAATTTCGTAAAAATTTCTTCAAATGTCCATCGGTCCTACCTACTAGATGTTAAAAATGACCATCAGTTAAAATTTTTATATATGTACACTCCCGTTCATAAAATATGAACCAGTAAGTCACATTCTAAGCATATATTGCTAAATATATGTATAATAATGCATACAGTAACACCTAGAATGTTTCAACTGGTTCAATTTTTATGAGAGTGTATATATATATATATGTTTATGTGAACTCTCTAGCGGTCACAGTTTTATTCCGATTCGAATGAAATTTGATATTTGAAAAGTACGGTAATGGGTAAAATCAGATAAAGGGAAAGGAGGGTTTAGACGGAGGGGGAAACACAAAATTTGGCATATCTCCGTTAATATTCGAAAAATCGAAGATTTTATAAGAAGTAAAGTTGTAGGTAACGCTAATATTTACATAAATATTTACAACTTAAGATTGAAAGTTAAAATTCTTAATATCTCTGTTCACACTAGAGTTTGAAAAAATGATCAGGAAGTGAATTTTAGCAAACATAATTTTTTACAACTTATAAATTTTTACCCCTTATACATTTTTCGATTGTTCTAATATTTTAAGAGATAGTTTATGTTTTCTTCTTTGTTTATGCCCCCTTCCTCCTTGACCTATGTCATTTAAAATTGGCCTTGCTAATACTAAAATCATATCAGATATGATATTTCATTTTGATCACACTAAAATTATGACCGCTAGAGAGTGATTTATGTATTCTAAGGAAATATGTACGCTAAGTTGAATCAAATCCTGCGTAACGAATTTTTTTTCGATAATTTTAGAGTTAATTTTAAGCGTTGCAAATTAATAAATTTTGTTGTTTTTAGTACTCTAGCACAAGGAAATAGAAATAATTTAGCACCGCAAGGTATGCAATGGGCATTCCGTTCACGTGAAGCTTCTCGTGCTGCTGGTGTTCGTATTGCTGGTGGATCAAATTTGGTTTTCATTGATCCCAGTTCATTACGACGATCAACATCTGCAAATACGACTGCTGTAGCCGCTAGTGCTGAACCTGTAACAATGGCAACAACGGCAAGTTGTCTTGCGCGTGCATTTGGTATTGTAATTCGACAAATTGCCGATCTTTTAACAATGCTTCAACATTATACAAGTTTGGCGCCATCATTACCAATTACTTTAGAAATTTCTGAACAAGAATCGATTAATCTTCAGGTAAGTATTTGCTTTGAATTGGTTTATTCGATTTTCGCCGTTAAATACACATTAGAGAATATTTCATAAATATAAATATACACATTTGAGTAATTAATGACATCTTTTTATTAGCGCTTGAGAGATACGTTGGATAGTTTTTCAAATAATTAAACTTATACCAAAATACTAGAAACAAAAAGAAATAAAATTAAACTTAACTAAAAGCTTAAATTTAAAAAGGAAAATTAAAAGAACAAGAACTTCTAGAGTCAGCGCCAACTGTAGAAAGAAATTTAAGGTATTTCTAACGGCATGCTAGTAAAAGTAGTTTTGCACAAAATTTTGCAAAGAGGTAGTTTTCGACGATATAAAGTTGTAAAAAATTGTAGAAGTATTAACCGCCTCTGTTAGCTACAATAAATGTTCAAAGTTGTCAATATTGAACACAAAGGATAGGAACCCCCCATACTGTTTAGGAAACATTTTTGAACATTTTTATTTCGCGTTTTTGCTATAGAAAGTAACTTTGCAAACAAAACTTTAAGCCTAAATAAAATGTAATTTACCGTGTCGTTTACGAAAAAACAATAAATAAAGATTTATTTTTGACAAATATTTAGGCTATTCCAGAAGTAAATTGTACAAGCAGCAACGTTGCTTTTACAATTACAATATGCTGACCATGTGCTGACTGTTATACTGTGTGCCGGGATGAGCAATGTATGACAGTGTATCACACAGTGTTGTCAGATTGACTGTACTAATACAACTACTATTTAAAAAGTTATCTTTTCTTTCTCTCTAAAACACCGCGTTCTCTCTCATTCCGATAGAAATACCTTAAAGTTCACTTTCTGGCACCTATTCTGAAAGGTATTGTTCATGGAATTACGAACAGGAATGTTTCATTAAAAATTATTTGTCGTAAACGGGTTTTAGTGTTTTAACTTTATTTTTTTAAGATAGTTGTCTTGCAATAATCGTGTTAAAAATTTTCAGCCCATAACACAATATCAATTATATGAATAGGCTGATTGTAGACTATACTATTTTGACTTGAATGTACCTCTTATACTTGTTCGTTTGGATTATGTAAAAATATTTTCGTTAATTTATTACAATAATTAAACGGACAATAATTTTTTTTCTTCAAAATATTAATATAACATTATTTTGCATTGTCCTAGTTTTTTACCCAAATCGCTCGACGCGTTTTTTAAATAAAATCACTGATTTTGTATTTTTTCGAATATATTTAGAAATAACTCTTTATATAAGCTGGCGCGCTAAAAATCAAAAGGACAAAATCATGTAAAAAATAATTAAAAGTATTTTAATAATAAAATCATCTCAAAAGTACATTCCAACAACCAACGAATCTGGGATTTCAGCTCTATAACGAGGTTGTGCTTCCAGCTGACATGTGGAATAGCGGTTATATGATTCTCATGTGGAATAACTTGGTTTTCGTAATCCATGCTTTTCTCTTTCCTAGAAAATTGATTTACCTCTTTTAAATCTTATTTTATTTTTGACTCGTATACAGATGTATCTGGAATATCAGTTAAAACCAACATGGGATTGGCTATTGACTGTTATGGACACTACAGAAGCTCAACTACGTTTTGGAGTATCATTAACAAGTGCTGCTGATTCAGCTCATCCTGCCCATCCGTTACATTCAGGTGGTGGTGCAAGCACGATAAATTCAACAAATTCCGGTTTATTAGGAACACCAACATTACCATTAAGTGTGCTAGGTGGTACAGCAACATCATCATCAGGGCTTACATCAAGATCTCACCGTACACATCACGTGTCGGGAGGTATGTTCCATGACCTATTGGATCATACTAATAATACGAAAGCCTTCAGACTAAAAAGAAATTTTATAGGTGGTGAAGCACATTCTGCACGACGTGAATTTTTATCTTATTGCCTATCTTTAATGAGATCACATAATGGTGAACATTTGGATTCGTTACCAATTCTAGATGTATCTGCATTAAAACATATTGCATATGTGTTTGATGCATTGATATATTATATGAGATCAGCATCCGATCAAGCTGATACAGAAACGTTACAAGATGGCCTACCACCACAAGCATGGAATGATCAGGTATGTTATTACATTCTAAATTCCTTGTGAGATGAAGTGAAATGATAAAAGTGAAAACCATCCACTCGCAAACTATTAACTTTATTAACTTCTCAGCCTAGGGAAATTTTTGTAATGGGTCCGAAAATGGAAAAACGAATTTCCTTCATATTTTCATGTTTCTTGGTCAGTCTATTAACACCATTTTTGAAAAGATATATGTATATTTGTACGTTTGAAGACATTTTTTTCCGACACGATATCTCGCGAATAATAAATGATTTCAATCAAGGGTAAAGAGAAGCCCAATCTGCTCTGTTGACGCAACGAGGATGAGTTATACGGCGTTGATATTTTATGCTTCTGCCTATTTTCGTTAAAATAGGCCAATGGTCACTGCCATAAGTGCAGTCAAGTACCCACCAATGGAAGATGATTCTTAAATTCGTACTAGCTAGTTGAGTCTAGGAAATCACAAATAGTATTCCCACCCGAGTCATTAAAGTGATAACCCCAAGAAGGATGGTGAGGGAGAAAGAAACACAAAGTTTGGGATATCTCTCTTAATATTAGTAAAATGGGATAATTTATTATAAGTGAAGCTGTAAATAAATTTTACTACAATTTATCTACTGGCCATTTTTCCCGAAAATTTAATTTTTACAGAAATATTGCTGATTTTAATATTCTGATAATTATAATTAAACTATAGGTAGGAAAATATTTTCAAAAGAATATCAAATTTTGTTAAATTGGATGTTTCCGCATCACGTTAAAATGACTGAACCGATTTTGATACAGATTTCACTGGATGGTAGAGACCCTGTAACAAAAGGCTATACAAATTTTGCATTTCATGCAGCTGTCCCCAAAACATAATCTTTAAACGGGGCGAGATCGAGAATATCTTTTAAATACAAAAAACAATAAGATAACAAAAATCGGTCTAGAATATTAAATCAATAGCAGAATTTCGATTTCATTTTTAATATGATAATATTGTTTTATTTCGGATTCCTCATAAGTATCATAATTTGTATCTTTTAGGACGAGAATGATAATGATGAAACTGAAGAAGAAATTGCACATTCTGTTGCTATGGACACAGATTCTGTTGATGAACAAGATTCAACTAGTGTGGGAGTTTCAGGACCATCGTTATCTACAGCATCATTACTACAAGGAAAAGGACGAAAACATCCATTTTTCCAGGTATATGAATTTTTTAATTATTCCAAAAATATAGCCTCTTCGGTTTTTAATTTCCGGGATAAGTAGCCGCTTGTATAAAGACATTTGAATACTTAAAAGAGTAATTTTCATTTTGTTTTATCTTGGTAGCTCTTAAAAATAATGGCATTCATAGTTTTTTTTTCTAAGCAATTGACTTTTTTTGGTCTCAATATTTCAAACGAGGAAATCGAAGAATAACATAGTTGGTGAATATAGCAAAAAATTAAAATGGACAAATAAGTCAATATGATATGTGACAGATAATTATAATATTGTATTTCTTTTATAGCGTTCTGAATCAACATTATGTTTGGGATCTGCACCACCAGATCCATTCGAAACTCCAATGGCGGAAGCTTTACCACTTGCTGATCAGCCTCATCTTTTACAACCTGGTGCTCGACGTGAAGAATTATTTGGTATTCCTAAGCAACCAATTACTATACCTAGCAGTGGTATGTACATTATTTTCCAATGTTACACATTAGGAACGAAACATTTTTTAAATCAGATTCTTCTGATGGATGAAAATAGTTAGATTGTAGAGGCTGTCCTGGACGGGACACACTTCGACCATAAGGTCCATTGTGATGCCTAAGGATGTGAGGATGTTAGTGGAGGACTAGGAGTTTTCTGTGTAGACTAGGAATTAGTAGAAAACCTTCACAAGTGTAGTCGGTTACTTCGTTCTTGCCCATACGCCGATAGTTTAGTCAATTAACCCTCTCCTCTTTTTTTAAATAATTGACAAACTGCCGATGTCGGGATTCGAACCCATAACCCCCCAGTTCCAAGTACACACAACACCTTTACAAGCGCGGCTACTTGGCTG
Organism: Nineta flava; assembly: GCA_963920215.1. Lineage (NCBI taxonomy): Eukaryota > Metazoa > Arthropoda > Insecta > Neuroptera > Chrysopidae > Nineta > Nineta flava. Next base: position 27,818,521 of record OY986045.1, read on the forward strand.
GTCATGAAAATAGTTAAAATATGATCAATTGAATTTTTATCGTAGTTTAAAGAACCATATTTATGAAACATTAATATTTTCTAGGATCAAACAGTGGAATACATAATCCATTGGAAGAATTGCCAATTCATTTAGGTCTTTCAACAAGAACTGTAAATGAATCAGTCCCTACACCTTCTACATCGTCAGCAACTACAGAATCTAAACCGGGACCAAGTAAAGTAAAAGAAGCAAATAATTTCGAAAATATCATAAAAAAATCGGAACAACAAACAGGTTTGTGTGATGATTTAAAAATACAATATTTTTATTAGAAATGGAGTTTTGAAGTACAATCCACGAAAAAAGAAACGGTTATAATTTTTACAAAAATATTTGATATACAGTCTATATATATAAAAATCGATGTGTGTATCTATGTTCCCTATGGACTCCAAAACGGCTGGACCGATTTTGATTAAATTTTCAGGCAATCTTCAGATTAGCCCATCCTGTGAAGTTTGTTAGCATATTTTTAATTTTGTGTTATCTGGCTGTAGATAATTAATTATACTTTATAACGACTTAATATATAACACTCCCAGAATCGTAACTTCTGATATAAACTAATTATCATAATTTCTGTTGTTCATATCCATATTTATAATGTCAAATAATTTTCATCACGGTTTTTTATGATATCTTTATTGTTTTTATTTAATGTTTCTTTATGGTTTTTGTACAACGTTTCGTTGGTTATCCAACTTTATCAAGTACTGAAAGACAAGAAAAACTAAAATTAGTGGCTTAATAATAATTTAATTGTATAATAAAGAAATCAAATTATTTCAATCAACTAGATTAATTAGAATGTTAATTTCAATTGATGCTAGTTCAAGTTCTATAAATGAATATTATGACATTACTTCAATCAATAAAACATTAATTGTCAAGAAAATAATTAGTTATTGAGACAAAATCAATATAAATATTAATTACCTTATTTTTTCTTTGTAAATTCAGTATACATCCTTCAGTATTACAAATAAATATTATAAATAATTAAAAACCTAATACAACACTTATCACTATAAAAAAATTCTAATAATGATTAACATCCGACTAAAATTCAGTTATAACCTAAACAAATTATATATACAATTCAGTTTCTGCGTATCTTTCTCTTATTAACTGTATCATTAGTTTTAATAAATTCGAAAATTTGGACTTATCTGGTTCTTGCATCAGGGCCCTCAATTCTAAACACTGTACATGGGAAAATCTAATTTTTTTATGTGGGAAATTGTATAATTTTAATAAACTTTTAATTTTTTTCTTCGTATTATAGGTGAAATAAGTGGACGCAATCAAACGAACCGTCCACAAATTATAATATCACCACGTCGTATGGCAGCAGCGGTGGAAGCAGGTCTAATTGCTGCTAACAACAGTACAAAACGAAATATTCAGGAAACCAGCAACTCAACTAGCTGTTCAAATACTCCATCGTCAAATTTAATGTTACCAACATTTAATCTTTTACCGCCGATTCATTTAGGATCGTCTTCATCTTCTTCACAACAAAATATAACAAATATGACGTCTGGTAGTAATACGAATGCCACAAATGTGGCAACCGGATCTGCTACGACATTAGCTCCATCATCAATAATGCTGTCAGTTGGTTCAACATCGAGTGATAATAATTCATCTTCGATTCGATCACCTGTGAAAAGTGTTATTGTACGAGCTGGATCTTCATCAAATATTAGTGTGGTAAGTAATTTTATGATGTTTCAAATGGCAACCATCAAGTATATGACACTAACTTTACCACTAACCACTAACTATAGTTGTAACGTCACAAATTATATCATGTGGACTCGTGTTATGATCTGAGATATCTTAATTTAATAAATTTCAATTATTAATTAATTAATGACCATATCGTTAAAATTCTAAAGCGTGTTTAGACAACAGTTGAAACAAAAATAGTTCACATTTTATGATATTTACATTCAATTTGATTTTCTGGAGAAACTCTTAAGATAGTGTAAAAAAGATTAAAGAGAGAACATGCATGTTTTTTTTTTTTTTGAAAGTTTACTAAAACTTATTAAGGATGTACGAGCACTGAAGCCTCAAAAAGATTAAGGCTTGGTTTTTTGTTTACATATAGTTGAATCCGCTCGTACATCCTGAAGAGAAATAAAAAAAAAGTTTTAAACAATTGATTTTTCATATAATTTTACAATTAAAAATTGTTTTTTGAAAATGTACATTCAAAAGCCAGTGACGTCATTATATTGCTTTAGTAACGCCACCGCATGGAGAAATGATATAACATTCGATATAACATGTTTACGAGAGAGACAAGAGACTATGAGACTATTTTGTTATGACACATGGTGATCTGTACAAGTGTATAGCATGATTTCAATTGGTTCTCAGCCTCAACGGATATAATGACGTCACAGTCGTTTTTTTTAAACAAAAATCTATTTTTTTATTAATAATTAATGAAAAAATGAAAATGTTAATAAAAAAAACTTATCAAAACATAATTCAAATGAATTATTCTTTCATTTATATATATGAATTTGTAGCGATAAAAAATTAATGCGACTTCTCTATTGGATCGTTTTTAGATTTCTGTCATTTGTAGCAAAACTTAAATTAAGTTTTCCTATATATATAATTTTACTCAAATGTTGACATTTTCGTTTTCATATTTAAATCTTAGTGTAGTTTGATGACAAAAAGTAGGTTTTTAGTGAGCCTCGCAGAACTAATCGAAACTAATGGAACTAATTTATATTGGTTTTATCATGACCAAAATACTCTGTTGCTGGTTAATAATCACTAATATTTTTGTTTATTGCGACTTAAATTCCCTTGCTTTTAGAAAATAATAATATTTTTATTTATTACAGCGTTCCGATAATTCTGAAACCATGATGGTGCCACCATTTGACACCAGAAACGCGGACACATTAGAAAATCAAGAAATATCGTCACATGTCACAGTAGAAACCACTCCTGTATCAAGATCACCACCACCAGTACCTGAACGTGAAAACACTACCACAAATAGAGTTGTTGTTGAATCAATTCACCCAGCAATTGGTTCAACCGTATCGCATGATTTACTACTTGGCCGATGGCGTTTATCATTAGATTTATTCGGCCGTGTATTTATGGAAGATGTTGGTTTAGAACCAGGCTCTGTTGTATCTGAGCTAGGTGGTTTTCCCGTAAAAGAAGCAAAATTCCGCCGCGATATGGAAAAATTACGTAACGGACAACCGCGAGATTTAACATTACATAAAATGGAGCGAGATCGTACTCAATTATTATTACAAACGTTTAAAGAATTAAATACACAATATAATAATTATAGTCGGCGTGCTACAAGTTCACAACCACCATTAGCTGTAAATCGAGTAAAAGTCACGTTTAAAGATGAACCAGGTGAAGGGTCTGGTGTTGCACGCAGTTTTTATACAGCAATCGCCGAAGCTTTATTAGTAAACGAAAAACTACCAACATTAGAATCTGCACAAGTCGGTAGTAAATATGCGCATATGCATAGCGTATTACAACGATTACATACTCGAGGACGTGAACCAACAACTAGACGATCTGGTGGAGGTAGTTCAGCTCGACCTCAAAATCGAGCACGTGATCATTGGCGACAGTTAAGTTACGATGCACGAGCATATGCTCCACCTCCACAACTTTTACAACCTGAAGGATTAGCAGCGGTCGCAGGTGGTAGCAGTGGTGGTGGTACAAGTGGTAATGGAGCTGGTGGCCCTTCTCCGGGACCATCTTCATCGTCTAATAATATGAACGACCATTTAACGTTACATCAGCAACAATTGGGTGAACGTTTATATCCATTAGTTTATGCAATACATCAAAGTTTTGCTGGTAAAATTACCGGTATGTTGTTAGAATTATCACCGGCTCAAATATTAATTTTATTATCGTCTGAGGATTCGCTGCGGTTGAAAGTAGAAGAAGCTGTTGATCTTATATTAGCACATAATCATGAACTTGCTTCTGAAGCATTACTCGATTTAGATGTATTTTCGTTAACAGAACGTGCACGTCGTAATGCTTCACGTAGTAATGTGGAAACAAATATTCAAGAGGATTCTAATTCTGATGATACAGAAGATAATAGTCCATTATTTTATTGTCCTGGTAAACGAGGCTTTTATGCACCACGACAAGGAAAAGCTAGCTTTGAACGATTAAATGCATTTAGAAATGTTGGAAGGTACTAAAAATAAATTATTTTGAGATCCGTAAACGAAGACACATTCATATCTTAGTGCAACATCACGAATAATAAAATACACAATGTAACAAAACAGTGTGCTTGGCTATTTCCTATTATAAACAAGGAAATGCATAGATGAATGTAGAGTGGAAAATTGTTAGTCGTTTGCTTTTTGATTTGTTTTTTGAACTGATTGTTTTTCAAGAAGAATTAGAGCACTGCAACCTAAAATATCAATTGAGCAACCTAAAATATTCATTTAGGAAGGAATCAACTAGATTTAACCTAAACAATCTTTAGCCTTCAAAAGGAGCGCTTTAGAACACAAAACACAAATATTAGTAAAAATTTACTAAATCTATGTCAATTGGGCAACACGCACATTAGAAAAAATTAAATAAAACAAAATCTTTATGATCTCAGCAAGACATCAAACCACCTTTATATAATATACTCCGGTTAATTTAGGGATACACATACTAATTTCAGATATTTCACTATTTTATATATTGACTGTGGTACTAAAAAAAGTTAGGAGTTTACGGATCGGATATAAAAATTTCTTACTTGTATATTTAATATGCTTTATTTTTTACAGGTTATTAGGATTATGTCTTTTACAAAATGAACTGTGTCCAATATTCTTATCACGACATGTTTTAAAATATATACTGGGTAGACCGTGTAGATTCCATGATTTAGCATTTTTTGATCCTGTAGTTTACGAATCATTACGACAATTAGTCGTTGATGCTGAAACAAAAGAGTCAAATAGTTTATTTAGTGCGTTAGACTTAACATTTAGGTAAGTTAATTTTTTTTCAATTTTGACAAACCTAGGTACCGTGCGAATATCTTAAGAACGTTCGAAAGAGCCATTTTGCGGGGAAAGACGTAAGGGGGGAGTTTAAAGCGCGCAATCGCTGCCCGCAGCGTTACAGATTTAATGTATACGTTGAAACTAGATTTAAATATTCTATGGTTATTTGATAAATAATAATACTTGTGAGTCGAGACTCGTAATGTTTTTTTTATTTTAAATAAAAGAAGTAAAATCCTGTGTTTTGCTTCTCTAAAATGATAAAATTACTTATATAATTAATGATTACTTTCCAAAACGCATTTGAATATACCTTAATCTTTGGCCCAAATAAATCCTTGTTTATTTAACAACAATTTACATAATTTTATATAAACTTCTCTCCATTTTAAACTATGTTTTATTCGATTATAAAGATTAAATTTGTAGTTTCTCCATAAGACCCAATGTTAAAAGTATGATTTCAATATCGAAAAAAAACGAAAAAATGCATTTGAACATTTTGAAGCATACCAATGAATTCGTATTGACTTTTTTTATAACATATTTAATTTACAGGAACTTCTCTGCATTTTTTTCTCTTTCGAACGTCTTTAAGATAGTTGTCTTGTAGTAATCGTGTTAAAAAGTTTCATCTCAGAACACAAATCAATTATTATATGAATATACTGATATTGTATACTATACTATTTTGACTTGAATGTACCTCGTATACTTGTTCGCTTGGATTATATAAATCTATTACAATCGTTAATCTATTACAATAATTAAACGGACAATAATTTTTTTTCTTCAAAATATAAATATAACATTTAACATTGTCCTAGTTTTTTTGCCAAATCGCTCGACGCGTTTTTTAAAATAAAATTAAAAGTGTGGTGAAATTACTACTTTTGTATCTACCTATAATGTTAATCGTACAATTTTTGAGAGCGATTTTTATCAAAACTAATTGGTAAACAATTTTGAAATTTTAAACATAGTTCGATGCTTATATTTTGAATAATTTATCAACATTCAGCCAATTTCGTCGATAACGTGTTTCACATAACTACCTTAAAATATAAAATACTCGTTTGAAAAATAGTCAGTGTAACTTTATAAAAGTTCTTCCTTATGATTTTTTAAATTTAGTATTGACTTAAATCCGGAAGAAGGTGGTGGCACACAAGATTTAATAACTGGTGGACGTAACATTGAAGTAACAGCTTCAAATGTATATGATTATGTAAGAAAATATGCCGAATGTCGAATGATTCGTACTCAAGAAAAAGCTATAGAGGTAAAATATTTAAAAACAACTTGTTAAAATTGTAAATATAATTTTCTAAAATATTGTCTTCAGGCTCTACGTTCTGGTGTTTTTGATGTTTTACCAGAAGGTTCGTTAGATGGATTAACTGCTGAAGATTTACGATTATTGTTGAATGGTGTTGGTGATATAAATGTTTCAGTTTTAATATCATATACATCATTTAATGATGAATCTGGTGAGACAAGTGAACGTCTTGTGAAATTTAAACGATGGCTTTGGTCTATTGTTGAAAAAATGACACATGTTGAACGTCAAGATTTGGTAAGTATTTAACGAAACTTAGTGATCGAACTTTTAAGAAAGCAATGACATTTTGAGTTAACGGTACAAAAATTTCAATAATTTTCTTCTTTATTATAATAAAATGGCAGAAACCGGTAAAAAATATAATTTCGTAGGAAAATTGTTCAAAAACAAATTTTGTAGGTAACTGCACATGTTCTTCCTAGACTTCTTTTACTATGGCTTTGGAGATTTGAAAACAAAACGTATCCAACCACTTCTAAATATTTACAAATCACACCTAGATAGAGATAGATAGATTGTACGGCTGTCCTGGACGGGTTACACTTCGACCAAAAGGTTCATTGTGATGCCTAAGGATATGAGTGGAGTGGAAGGAATTTTTGTGTGTAGACTAGAAATTGGTAGGATGTGACTCTGATAGGAACTATGACAATATTCATCTGGAGTTCGTGAAGAAATTTTCTCCACTTTAGGAATCTGTTTGTAAAATTCCTCTAGCACTAATTCTTTTTGAGTAATTTTCAAAATAGTAGATCTCTTTTCTTTGGAATCTTTAATTGTTTATAACTTTTGCAATTGTTTATGTGCGTGTTTGAAATTTTTGCACATTTTTTTAGACGCCATAACGAGTTAAACGAGCTATCGCACGTATTTTAATTAGCAGTAGCAAGAATTAACACATTTTTTAACTTGTTGATTAGACTACTACTATAATGTATGTTATTAGCTGAATACATCGTTGCCATATTTTTTCATGAAAAAAACGACATTGGGGGGTAGGAGTCATCTCATTTTAAAAAACTGATTTTTGAACATTTTATGAATTCTTTTAGGTATACTTTTGGACTGGATCACCAGCATTACCAGCTAGTGAAGATGGTTTTCAACCAATGCCATCAGTTACAATACGACCAGCCGACGATACACATTTACCAACAGCAAACACATGTATATCACGATTATACATACCATTGTATAGTAGTCGCACTGTATTACGTCATAAATTATTATTAGCTATAAAAACAAAGAATTTTGGCTTTGTGTAAAAAAAAAACAGATGATAAACAAAAATGAGAAGCATAGGCGCACACTCACACAAATTAAAAAAAAATACACACAACATTAATACAACAACATAAAAAAAAACCTTATTATTTATACCAAATTTATTTTCACAAGACATTACTACAAATAATACCACTTCTTCCTCTCCTACAAACATCATTTCTTCTAGAATTTAATTCATTTTTTTTTATTCAGTTGTATACAATTTTTATACATAACAAGTTATTTCAAAAGTTATTTGAAAAGAACAAAAAAAAAACAATAGAAAATTATAAATTTTCATTTTTCACAAAACATTTAACATAATAATATTGTAAGAAAAATATTACTTATTATTATTATTATTTGAACAGAAAATTATTTAAAAACAAGTACATTTTCTCTCATTCATATATTGATGCTTATTCAAATTTGAAAAGTGACCATTTGTATTTCTCATATAAATATATATAATTTTACTTGTAATTATTAATTATGAATAATTAAAATATAAAGAAGCAAAATAATTTGTTGTACTTTTACCGGTACCATTTATTACACAGGGTGGCACGGAAAACTGGGGGATGTCTGGGAAAACCTGGAAATATCATGAAAGTCATGGAAAATCTAATTCAGCCAATTAAGTTTAGTTTTAGCATAGAGAAAATTAGTAATGTAAAATAAACTAAAATTAAAATGTGTGCGCATTACATTTTACCTCTTTGGATACTTTAGATAAATATCTTAAATTCATATAGGGACAAAATTTAGTTGTGTTAATCAAAATATTCATTTTTTGAATATGGTAGCGAAAATCGAAAAAATGGTTTATCTATCAATTCAATTCACGAGGAAAGTTCGGCGATGATTAAAGTTGGAATCGTTTCTTTGTTATACATGAATATCACGCGGTGACACGTGTTTATAGACCTGGAAATTTAGTTTTTCTGTCATGGAAAACCTGGAAAATTCAGGGAATTCTATTTTGTTATTTTTGTGGCACCCTGTTACATCCTAAGAAAATCATTGTCAAAAATTTTATTTTGTACTTTTTTTTATACTCTTTGTTGCACTTCCTTTTTTTTTCGTTAAAAAATTTAATTTTTGCGTGGTTTTAAGTTCTCTCTGTATGTCATGCTGCCATTTAAGGTATTTCTAACGGCATGAGAGTAAAAGTAGTTTCGCACAAAATTTTACAAAGAGGTAGTTTTCAACGATATAAAGTTGTAAAAAAAATTGTAGAAGTATTAACCGTCTCCTGTCAGCTGCAATAAATGTTCAAAGTTGTCAATATTTAACACAAAGGATAGGAACCCACCCCCCATATTGTTTAGGAAACATTTTTGAACATTTTTATTTCGCGTTTTTGCTACAGAAATTAACTTTGCAAACAAAACTGGATATATGTAAATAAATAAATTAGGGATGCTTTGAGCCTAAATAAGATGTAATTTACCGTGTTGTTTACGAAAAAAATAATAAACAAAGATTACTATTTGACAAATATTTAGGCTATTCCAGAAGTAAATTTTATAAGCGGCAACGTACTTTTCGTAACCCTAAACTAACTGCGGAACCGCTGACCATGTTATCTTTTATCTCTTCCTAAGATATCGCGTTCTCTCTCATTCCGATATAAATACCTTAAGTCAGTTGCGAATCAATTGGGTAATGATCAATGGTACATTATTTATAACTGAAAATTTACGTGAGTGTGTGTGTATTTTTCATGTAAAATTTTTATTTTAATTATTCAGATACAAATATATTATTACTAATATTTAATTTTGGCATAAAGAAGACATTTTTTTCTTACTTTAATGATATTTACATAGCGTTTTCTTTTGGTCAAAAGAGAATTGGCATAATTCTAAATTTAAAATATGAAAAATTGATGATTTGAAAAAACTTGAACTAAAACAATTTCTTAACAAGTATTAATAACAACTAACTGAGTTGAATTGCTAAATACCCGGTACATACTGAGTTCATGGTAAAGTTTCATACAAATTTCTTTATTCTTAAAAAATGAACCTTTTAGTTGTCATTAAATTTTTTTCTTTCCATTTCAAAGATGGATATTTTCCCCCTGGTGGGAGGAAGTCCCTCGATTTTGTCCATTCACGAACTTGACCTTACTTTTTAGCTTTTGAACACACATACAAAATTTCAGTTCGTTATCTTTTTTCGTTTTTAGTTATCGTGTCCACGGACATGCGGAAATTAACTAATTAGGTTATTTCATGAACATTTATACAAACAAATTTTTTTCTTCGATCACTATTTTCAACATTTACTAAGTCGGAACTAAACTTATAATACCCTTGTATATGTTAATGTGGAGTGATTCATTTGGAGGTACTTTTTTCAAAACTAAACAAATTTATCGGGTTATTTTTATTATCATACAAAATAACCATTCTTTACATTTATTTTTTAAAGATTATTTCTTACAAATGTTGCTCGTAACTGCGGTTAACATGGTCCATTCTGCAGTTCCAGTTTTCGATGACGCGTCTGAGCATTTCGAATGGTATTTGGCGAATAACGCGAGTAATATTGGCTTCCAATTGCTCAGTTGTACGCGGCTTATCCATATAGATTTTGGACTTTACATAGCCCCAATGTAAAAAGCGGTGTGATGTCACAGGATCTAGGCGGCCAACTCACCGGTCCGAAGCGCGAAATTAACTGTTCACCAAATTGTTCTCGCAATAAAACCATGGTTTCACACGTGCTGCATTGCAAGTAGCGCCGTCTTGTTGGTACCAAATGTCCTGGAGATCACGAGCTTCAATTTCAGGAAACAAATAGTCCGTTATCATGGTACGATAACGATCGCCATTGATAGTTACGTTCTGGATGTAATGTTTTCTTTCTTCCGCCCATAAACCACACGAAACCGTTGTTTGGTCTGGATGTAATGGCAGCTTTTGAATCTCTTCAGGTTGCTCTTCAGACCAAATACGGCAATTTTGTTTGTTGACATATCCGTTAAGCCAGAAATGTGCCTCATCACTAAACAAAATTTTTGTCGAAAACAGTGGATTTTCTTCAAGCTTTTCAAGAGCCCAAAGACTGACGCTGTGCCGGGCTAAGTCTTTCCATGATGAAATGTCAAAGTATACTGAACAAAAATACCATGATAGTATTTTTTAGGATTTTAGGATAGTATTTGGCATCTATCAAAAAATCCATAGACGAAAAAGTACCTCTAAATGAATCACCCATTATATAAACCGGGTATAAAAATGGAAGATGTGTGACCACATTAATTTGCTACTATGGTTTCAGGGAAAATTATGCTTGAATGACTCCGGGAAGTAATACTACTTCAATCAACCGATATTAAATGTTTTCACAAATCAGTTTCTTCTATAATTCCAAAAAATCAACAATTTAGAAACATAAATTTCCTATTCTGAAATAAGACCATAATTTCCAAATACAAACATTTTTTTAGGAATGATCAGATCAATAATATGCAAAAAAACAAAATTTAAAAAGAAAACGCTAATGGAAGAGTAAGTATATTTTAATATTAATTAAAAATGGATTTTATAAGTGACTTAATTTTAAATTAGTAGTTGCCGTAAATTAAAATTCTATATATTGGTTCAAAATTAAAGCCGTATTTTAAACATTATTTTGTTTTGTTTTTTTCAATTTAAAATAATTTTTTTTTGTAAATACTAAACGAATGTATTTTTTATTAGCTAAAATTTTTACTAAAATTAACTTTTATGAAAATGCCAATTTTTAAATAATACTTTTCTTGATTTATTTAAATTTCGCCATTCCCCAACCTAATAATATTTCACAAACCTAACAGTGATGAAATTCTGAATACACAGTGTTGGTATCTGCATTTTGCGTATGGGGCAACGTATCAAAAACTCGAAATTTTTTAATTTAAATATTTCCGTTTCTGTGCAGTCAATTTTTTCTCTTTACCATATTCTATCCGGATTTCTTCCAATAATAATAGTTTAAAATTTCATGATTATTGTAAGACAATGATTTTTACGAGCGAACTACTTTAAAAAAAGTAAAAAATTTGAAATTTCATCCAAAACGTAAGTTAATAAACTTGCCTACCAACTGAAACTATCTACAATGAATTGTTTAAAAAATGATTTAAATTTTGGTTGAAATGGGAATATTTTTTTTTTTAAATAAACATTTAATTTTGTTTAGTTTAAATAACATACAAATTGAATTCTTAGGTTCGGAGAAATTGAAAATATTTTTGAATATTCGTATAAATTGTATTATCGTTAAAAAATATTGTTTAAATTTGTTAATATTTCTTTTGTTGTTGTACATGTATTATGTTAGCAATCGAAAAAGAGCTTTTTTTCGACCTACGTTTATATAAGTTTTGGGTTATAGAAAATAAATGTATCAAAATTTCAATGGACTTTTCCCAAAATTGTCGTAAAAAATTAATCGATTAAATTAAGAAACATTTTGTTTTTTTAAAGGTTAGATCTATTTAAATTTTTAGTAATGTAAGTAATTAATATAATTTATAATTATTTTCTAAAATATCCAGAATATTGATTGTATCAATTTATAAGAATGAATGTTTTGTTTTGTCAATATATATTTCAGTAAATTTATATTTAAAGTATGTTTATTCATTGATTTCTTATTAATTTTATTTCCAGAACTTTGTTTAAGGATGTACCAGCATACTATCACTTTTCGACAGATTTTGCTCATTTTTTTACAGGCTAAAAATAACGTTTTCTAATAGATCCCGAACGGGCGTACTGCACTAGGTTTTTCGTCATTTTTTTAATGATCTATCAACTAGAAAAAAGCTGTACAAAAATAATTAGTCGTAATTCCTCATTTGCACCTGGAAAATTCAATTTTCCCATGTACTCACCTGTACCGTTCAAAAGTGACGGCTGAGAGTTATTTTCTAATATAGTAGCAGCCTTCTAAACGTAATTCACGGTGGATCATTTCACAGGGTAATTTTTGCCCTGAGACACATTTTATGATCTGAGATAGTATCAAAATTGTACAAAAACTGTGATTCAGTGAAAGTCTGGCAGCCTAACTGGATTTGATTTGGAACAATATTTCAGATTTTGCTTTTTGGAATAATGAAAAAAGAACAAAGTATGTAGAAAAATGCCGTTTGTTTCAAGTTTCTAAGTTATTTACAGACGGGGATAGAAGTACTTACGAAGAAGGGCAGAATTTTGTCGAAAAGTAATGATTCTGCCCATTTTTTATTTTATGATAAATGTATATTATATATATTATATATTATATATATATATATATATATATATATATATATATATATATATATATATATATATATATATATATATATATATATATATATATAGATAAATTTAATACGCGGTCAAGAAATCCGCACCTTCCGTGCTTCTTAGTTAATTCGATAAAAATTTTGAATAAACTGATTACACTGAAAAAAACCATTCTTTGTCTGTGGTTTGGGTGTACACATCTCTATAATCAAAATAAACCATGCCAAAAAAAATTCCTATGTTTTTATTGGTTTTGTTGTCCAACCAACAAAAAAATGTTGTAATCAATTTATTCAAAGTTTTTATCGAATTAATTATGAAGCATAGGTGTGGGTTTTACCAAAAAATGCAAATTTTTTTGACCGCCGCATTTGCAATACGGTTCGGATATGTATAAAACAAAGGATAATTTATTGACACTTGTAAATTTAAAAATTCGTTACGCAGGAACTGCTTTATATTTCCTTTTCCGAATTTTCTGAGAATACGTAAATTACTCTCTAGCGGTCATTATTTTAGTGTGATCAAAATCAAATGATGTTTTAGTATTTGCAAGGCCAATTTTATTGCTAAATGGCATAGGTCAAGGGTAAATGGGGCATAGAGTAAGAAGAAAAGTAACTGGATTAATACTTTATCTGATTCAAATTATTTCAAACAAAATAAGTCTGGTAAATAAACGTCTTCAACTTAGTAAAGCAACAAGGATTATCAAATCTTTGAATCCCTAGTAAAAACAAAATTTGTGATCGATGTTTTTAAGTATTTTTGTTAAATGAACAGACTATATATATATATATATATATATATATATATATATATATATATATATATATATATATATGTTTATATTGTTCAACATCCTTGTTCAACAACAGGGTATATATATTACATTTCAAATTTTGCCACGATTAGCTAATTCATACTGATGATGACTACATTGTAGTCGAAATACGTATTTATATAATACAAATAAATGTTCTAGGAATTGGGGCAAAATTTGAAATGTAATTTCAAAAAACCTAGATATAGATATATATATATATATATATATATATATATATAATAAAATTTTTTTGTTGCCATCCGAAAAACGCGGACACTCGCGAATTTAAAAAAAAAGTTATGAGTCAACCGCTCCAAAATTGGTGAGCTTATTTATTGGTACCACTATATGTTGTAAAAAAAAAAGCCATCCGATCCTGATGGGCAATTTCTGAGGAGCTACCCTTCAAATTTTTTTACCAAAAATAGAAAAAAAAAAGTTAAAATTGTTTAAATCGTATGGCATTCAAAATTTAAGCTCTAATAAGTGTCAATCAATGCCATCCGGTGTTAATAAAATTCACCCTCATTTTTGCTTAATCATCGGTAAGAAGTTTAAAGAATTATATGCAACGATGACATTTCAATTATGACGATGATTGCGGGTGGCGAAAATGGGGGTGAATTTTATCGAAACCGGATGGCATGGACACACACAATTGATACACACTTATTAGAGTTTAAATTTCGAATGTCATCCGATTTAAACAATTTTAACTTTTTTTTTTCGAAAAAAAATATAATATATATACAGGGTGAGTTGAACCAAGTGGATAATAGCACACACCTCCACTTTCTTCCACGGTTCTCCCTTCCTTCAACAACATCCAATAGAATCAATATACTGCCCAGTATATATATATATATATATATATATATATATATATATATATATATATTTTTATATTGCCTTGAATAGTTGTAAATTATAATAATAATTACTATGTCCCCACTCCACTGATTATTAATATTCTATAAAGCAATTTAATGCATGTAGATTGATTCAGTTTCAGTGATAGATGTGTGTTGAGTTTTCAAAACAATTAACTTTTCCATTTAGATAACAATAAAAATGAATTCAAGTTTTGTGAGTGTTCAAGATTTTAAAAAACATGCCCATTCGGTGTTGCCAAGAAATACATTGGATTACTATCGAAGTGGAGCTGCTGAACAACTGACTCTTGCATTAAATAAACAAGCTTTCAATAAGTATGTTGAACAATACATGTTTTTAAATGTCAAAGTACTAACTAATTGAAAATATTTAATTATTTTGTAATAGAAAAATTACTTTCTGAATAGTCTATAAGATCTGTCAGGCCCAAAGTCTATAGTATTTTCTTAAGCGCAATGCCAAAATAGGTTTTCTGTCTACTGGTGCTTGCGTTAGCCAGCACTCTCATAACTATAAATTTGTATAAATTTTATTTCGAGTGTAAATTTTATTTCGATTAGACGCAGACCAATCTTTATAGTAAATATAAAAGATTTATTTTGATCCGTTATTAGTATAAAATTGCCAGTTATAAAAGTTAACAAAATTATATCAAAACTTATCAGATACATGTTACTATAACATAACATAATATAGTAATATAGTAAAAATATAGTAGTAATCTAATATGCTATAAAGCTAGAAGTGAAGCTGTCACACTCACTGATCTGTACAAAACCTAACACACTTCTAGACTTGCTAGAAAGATGCGGTTTTTTTGCATTCGACGCGAAATTGCTTGAAACCGGCGAGAAAAATCGGAAAACTTCAATTTTTTCATTGCAACCGCCCGGAAAATCGGAAAAACACCACTCAAAAACTTTTTTACAATTCATGCTATGTTATTTTCTGTGACGCGGAGCCAAGACGAAGGCCGCCTGGGGGTCAAGGGGGTACGTTGCAAGCAGAGCGAGTATAGTAATAATATAGTAATAATATTGTAATAATATTATGTTATTACATAACATAATATAGTAATACTAATATCAACAACAATACCATACAAAAATATATACTAGGTGAAAACCTCGAAAAAAGTATTTTTTGCGAGGTTTAATCATTTTTTTTGCATATTTACGTTTGGGACATGGCCTTGAATAAGGTTCAAAGTTTTGTCCTACGAAAATCTGGTCCCAATTTTTATACCCGGTATATATAGTACATACCAGGGTATATTAATTTAGTCCAGACGGTTGTAAACTCGATAACTCAAAAACGAAAAGAGTTGAAATTTCGTATGTGTGTTCTACAGCTAAACAGTAAGTTCGTGAATCGGACCATGTTTGGGTAAAATGGGCAAAACTGTAATTAAAAGCAAAACTCTTTGAAATCGTCAGAGATAGAACAAAAATTTAAGGACAAAAAATGTTTCTTTTTTTAAAATAAACAACTTAAGCTCTTAGATGTTTCTTGGCTTATTGGCATACACCTTACCCTTTAGGTAGCCCCAAAGAAAAAAATCGGGAGCCATTAAATCGAGCGAACGCGGTGGCCAGTTAAAATAAAAAAAACGCGATATTATTCGATCGCCAAAAATTTCGCGCAGAAGAGGCATAGTTGGACGAGTTGTGTGAGCTGTGGCTCCATCTTGTTGGAACCACAATTCTGGATTGTTCTCTACCTCTGGCCTTAAAAAAATTTCGCCTAGATATCACCAACTACTGACAACGTTGCCTGGTGGAAGTTTCGGGGTTTTCCTCAACACTTGCTTGCACCTGAGCAATGTTCGTTCACATCATTTCGAACTGCACGAGGTATTCCAGCACGCGGAAGATCACAGGCAGCACCATGTTGTCGAAAACGCTGAGCCAATCGGTAAATTGTTGGAGCACTAGGTGCATTTCGAACATGAAATAAATTGTGATATAATCTTTGTGTCTGAATAATCGAATGCTTTCAACTTTCAAAATAAAATTGAACAACTTTGGTTCTTTGTTCTGTGCTGAGTCTTTCCATCATAAATTTCCCAAGTTTTTCAAAGTTAATTCTGAAAAAAAAGGAAAAAAATACGTAAACAAAAAACTTATGCGCCACCTATATAACCAAATTAAATTGCCGTAAGATAGCCGTTTTTTAGATCATAATTAGTGTTTGACTAAAAAAAATGGTCGAATTTATTTATACTTATTTTGCTCAAGATTACGGATTCGACCAAGAATGCTTGTGGATGTCTCGAAACGTGATTTATCAACAACGATATTAGGTGAAAAGATTAATATACCAGTTGGTATTTCACCTTCAGCAATGCAGAAAATGGCACATCCGGACGGTGAATCTGGTAATGTTAGAGGTAAATATTATAGAATTCAAAACAAAATATGGAAATTTATACATTTGAGGGTCATAAATCTATCATTTATATTATCAAATTTCTGTGTAATAGAATTATCAGTAAATTTTTGTTTATTCAATATTAAATTTGTTTAAGTTAATCTTAATGTGTTAAGAGAAAAAATATTCTGAATTGTTTAAAAATTTTATGATAATACCAATTTTATCTTTATCTCAAATATTTTTGCGTCTTATTACATCCGTGATGTCAGTTAAAGCAAAAAGTATAAAATACTGTAAAATCGTTGTGTTTTGGTTATGCGGGAGCCGTGCATGTTAAAAATCTCAACTTTAGCTAAGAGTATCTCACTTCACAATCGATCAAAAAATTTTATCGAAAAAATGTTAATATCATATTTCAATTTCATCAAATTCTGAAGAAAGATGAGTTTACGAGTGAACTAACTTAATAATGTGAAACTATTATATTTATTATTGATCGTTATCTTGTAATACATATTTGTTTATCTATGATATTATTTATTCCATTCTATATCACTCTGTCAAGAATAAAATTACAAGGTCAGGCTAAAAAGTTTTTTCAAAATACATAGCATGACGAAAGTGCCCCTTTGCTTTAAAGAATGTTAAATTAGTAACAATTTGTTACATGGGATTAAAATTTTATTCTTGTGTTGCATCTTAAAAATAAACAAGTGAAAATAACAATTAACTGAATTAATTGCTTAAATACTCGGTATATATTGAGTTTACTCGGTATATATTGACAGTAAAAAAGTTGTTTATTTTTAAAAATGGAACCTCCAAAGATGGAAATTTTTCCCCTGTCGCGGAAATGTTGGAGCACAAATTATGAGAAATCGATTGAATTTATGAAAAAAAGTTTCAAACAAATGGCCATACGAATGAATACCTATTCCAAACATTTATGTCTGCGATCAATATTTTCAAGCGTTACAAAGTCGGGACTAAACTTAATATACCTATTCATTTACATTTATGTGGTTCTGTCTTTCTCTAACTCACACGTAACATTGACCGTAATATTAAGACTAATTTTCTAGTGATTAAAGATAAATTTTTTAAAATTCTCGCCCACGGTTATTAGGGATCATTCTTATAACCAGCAACGCCGGATTTCTGCCAAGGCCTACAAGGCTCTGGACAAGGGGCCCAGCCAGCCTAGGGGCCCCAGTAGCGGAACTTACAAGCTCAAAAGCCTGGCTTGCCTTATCAAAAAGCTTTATAGAAAATATTAACTTAAACGTCTTGTAACGATATTATTCGACCTATTTAAAAGTTGGCTGTCTTACTTTTGTACTTGTCAACCAAAATGTCAAACAAAAATAGGTCATCTAGAGTTGATACACGGTCGTTCATCTCGCTCGCAAGCGCGGGTTCTTGCCTGGCTTGCAGCCGGCCTAGTACATATCTCTCTATCTGATATATGAACTCGTGATATTGGTCTTGTATGAATACTCGGTCGGTAGTGATGCCGGGATACCTAATTTTTCGCTACCGAGGTCGCAAAACATTTTTGACTGACACTTAAAATCATAAAAATGTATGAAACATATGAAAATATTTGATTTGAGCGACAAAAAGTTTAATCTTTAGTGATTTCAGTTCGCAATGTCTGACAACGTTTGCAGAAAAAAAATCAATTGTCAATCAATTTTTTTAATCGACTTTAATTATTATAAATAAACATCAGAATTTAAATTTAAATTTAATTCGCTAAATTTCCAAAATAGCTTTGAGATGAGAGGGCCTCAAATGCCAAGTGCCTAGGGGCCCTGTTCCTCTAAGTCCGGGCCTGATAATCAGTACTCTATATTGAAGAGAAAATAGTTTACGATTAACTCATTCGCCGATTTACAATTGAATTTAAATTAACAATTAAATTTGAATTAACAATTTATATTTATTGACATTACTTAAAAGCATTAAATGTGAATAATAAAATTGTAAAAAATATTATCACTTTTATCATGATTATTAAAGTACTATGTACTTAACTCTACTAATCTCTGACTTAACTCAAATGCAATATACAGATTGTATTCTTTTTAATTGTAATATAGGGAGGGATTATTATCATTGTAAAATTTAAACCCAATTGTGTATAATGTTGTGGTCTCTTTTGAAATCTGTCCTTTCACAAAGATCCCGGGCATTTCAAAAAACGTCGGCGTATTGTGTAGACAAGGAAAGTTATATGTAGTACCTGGACGCTTCGTAAAAAGTCCATCTTATTTCGACTGATTGTGTCTAACATAATCTGCCATAGTTTAAATGATGAAGCTTCGTAAAGTGCCCACGAGAAAAGGGTATTTTGTGTTACGTGAAATGTCAAAGAAAAGAAGGCATATTGTATATTAGTTTGAAAAAATTATATTTAAAACAACTCAATACATGTTTACTATATTAAATATCAATATAACACAAATATTTCCTTTCATTTAAAAAAAACTGCCACTCCAGTAAATAATCAAAAATTAAATATAAATAAATATTAAAAAACTGGAGGAATAATATTATTCATCCGGATATTTGCAGGAGAAAATGTTGCCAACCTAAAATTCTTAGTTTCCGTCGTAATTTCTAAACAATGGATGTTATAATTACTGAGGAATTAAATAATGTAACTATTCCAACCGAGTACAACAATCTTTTAATGCATCGGTCGTAACCCGAGATGGCCTAACAAGCGTTCTATACCGATTGTTTAGTCTACATCTTCGCATAGTAGATCTCCCACGAGTGTGAGAGAGTACATATGTATACATTAAGCAATGTGTATGAGAAGGAGGTCTTATAGGTTTGTTTTGTTATTATTATTACATGTTATAGCATACTGAAGTCTGAACAACAGAAAAAATCATAACAACTGATCTGTTCAGTTAAAAAAACCCCATACATCAAACAACACTTTAACTTTAGGTAAGAAAACAAACCTATAAGACCTCCTTCTCACACACATTGCTTAATGTATACATATGTACTCTCTCATACTCGTGGGAGATCTGCTATACGAAGATGTAAACTAAACAACCGGTATATTTCAGATATCGTGGTTAAAAGACTAAAACTATTGAAATAATTAGGATTTGAAACTGAAAAAGATACAATGTGACCTTTGAGGTTTTACTGCATTTATACAGATTTGGACAAATGAAAATAAGGTATTGTAGCCGGATAAATAAAAATATATTTACTCATCCGACTATCGAAGGAATTTTATTTTGTCTAATTCACTTTAATGAGCAATAAATAAATCTTTGGCTTCGGCTTCCATAGTAGTAAGAACGTGTAATTTTTTACATGCATAAATACACCGATTTTTCATGAAATGCCTGTAGGATCTTTGTGTAAAAAAGATTTCACTATAAGATTACGATAAAAAGTAAGGCAGATTATGTTAGACACATCCGTCGAAGTATGATGGGCTTTCCACGAAACGTCCAGGCACTAGATGTAACTTGTCATGTTTACACAATACGTCGAGTTTTCGTGAAATTCCTAGAATCTTCGTGAAAAAACGACATATATAAAGTGGAAATTTAGGTATTATTATTATGATATTAATAAAAATATTATACACGCTTGTCGCATTTAAAACTGTATGAAATAGTGGTACAAAATTAGTATAGCAGCATAATACTTTTAAAACTGACTAGGACGTCTGTTTTATTCAGACCTTGTAAGGTATATGTTAATTAGCATTATCCATTGCGACAACGATCGCGAAATTGGTATTGTTAAGATCTTATAATTGAATAATATGATATTTCCCGTCAAGGACTGATTTTCTTCATAGGAAACATCAATATTCATGCGTCTAACTTGAAAAAATCTGAACTTCCATATAAATTCTCACCCCGTGTTTTATATCTTAGATTCAGGTATGAGAAATATTTAGTTCGCAAATATACCTTGATGGCATAACGTTTATTTTTTTATTTTGAAATTTCTGGTTTTTTCTATGGGGTCTGGTAGGTTTTTTTTTTTATTTAAGGACGTTCCAGCACTGTGCTATATAATCACGACAAAAAGCCGGTTTGATTTTATTATAGAACAAATACATATACACACATACGCAACACATAGACAAATTCCACTGTTCATATATACAAAATAATGTTATTTTGAATAAAAAATAATAATTTTAAACTTTTAATATTTCGAAAACAAGACGGTAAAATGCAATTTAAAAAAAAAAATTTATTTAATAAATATTTATCTTTACTATTTTAGTTTTTTTTTTTTTATTCTGTCGAGTATTTTTTTTAATACAACAGATAATAGTTGGGCGGGCATAAAGTTTTACATGCTTCTAATGAAAGAGAGTGAGAGAGAATGATTACTTTGTTATTAATTATCTCGCGTTCTAAACGGTCAAAAATTCTGAAACTTCGAGATTTATTAGAAAACGTTATTTTTAGCCTGTGAAAAAAATGAGCAAAATCTATCGAAAAGTGGTTTCATGCTGGAACATCCTTAATGAATTCTTTCACTTAAAAATTCACGCATCACTCAGAACCTATATAAAAAATAAAAAAATTCATCATAAAGCGAAAACACCAAGCCCCGGATATATGGTCATAATTTTGGTGGTAATAATTTTGAGCAATATTTCAGAAAAAACAAAATTATGATTTACTTGTGGTTGATGAGTTTTGATGTATTTAAAAACCTCAAGAAAATTTTGAAATTGAAATTTTTTACATGAGGTAAATCAGTTACGAATGCAAATGTTTATGGCACAATAGAATAGAATGTGCTATGAGTCAGAATCAGTCAGTCATTGTCATTTCATATCTAAAAACTAATACCAGACAAGGTAAAAACCTCGCATTCTTATAATAAATTTACCCATTCAATTTATTTTTTGCATATTTATATTTGGGACTGTTAAACTGACCACAATTTCAGCTCAAGCATCTTACTCTTGATTACAAAACCATATATGCAATACTTGGTATTTTTATACATGTTTGAGTGTATTAAAAGTAAAATAAACATTTCACGCATTGGAAATAAACTCAGTATATTATAGAGTATTTTAGCAATTAACTTAGTTGTTATTTTCAGTTGTTTTCTCTAATTTTGAAAAGTTGTAAACAAAAAAGTTATTCAGTTTGATGTATTCCTGTTAAATACTTTGTTTTATTGTATATACGTAATATTACATAACATAAGACTACCTAGACTGCGGTCAACTGATGCAACTTTATTGTTTTTAACTGTACAAAATACAGCAAGCGATTACAGTTGAGCTAGACTTACATGTTTAGTAAACTATTAAAAATCGGATAGCCGGGACTTTATTAACAAAAATTACCAGTAAATTGAGATACAATCACCTCGATGTCTTTGTAATTGGAATTATTGTTGTCTAAGACAGAGTATCAAAATAACGGGTGACGCATAAGTAACGTTATGGTTTAATTAATGAATAACTTTTTTCTTTCTGATTTTATTTAACGTTGGCATTTATTAAAATTTACATTACAGTTTGGAAATATGTTCACATTATGTTTTGAAGATAATACCTTTCAAATGGTGCACATTGTTTGCTTCGACCTGACGTGCACTTTCCAGAGCATTTTCTATAACTTGTCTTAGAATTTCAGGTCCCAGCGCCCTCTTCTCGGATATTGTCCTTAAGCTCTTAGATGGTTCTTGGCTTATTGTCATACATCTTATCCTTTAGGTAGACCCTATGCACTAGGTGCATTTCGAACATGAAAGAAATTTCGATATGATCTTTGTGTCTGAATAATCGATTGCTTTCAACTTTCAAAATAAAATTGAACAACTTTGGTTCTTTGTTCTGTGCTGAGTCTTTCCATCATAAATTTCCCAAGTTTTTCAAGATTAATTCTGAAAAATAAGACGAAAAAAAAACGTAAACAAAAAATTTATGCACTAATTAAATCATAACGTTACTTATGCGCCCACCCTATACAATACTACATTGTTATATATTTTTTTAAATTTAGCTTGCGAAGCTGCTGGAACAATATATGTATTGAGTACGTTATCAACTACAAGTATTGAAGATGTTGCAAAAGCTGCTCCAAAATGTGTCAAGTGGTTTCAATTATATATTTATACTGATAGGCAAGTAAATATATTATTTACTAGGCATAAAAAATATGGGAAAATAATCATTTGACTAAAAACAAAAAATTGTATTTTTCTGAAAAAAATTATTCTCCACACAGATTTTGGTTATATTTAGACCAGAATTCGAGAATCTAATGAATTCATAAAAATTGTAGTCGCGGAGTATTGTTTGGGGGAAGGGCGATTTACAAAGAAATGTAAATTTAAGAATACAAGGAAAATAAGAGGGCAAGGTGTATATTTCACGGTCTAGCTCATAGATGGCACTGCTTTAAATGAAATTACTGTTTTGTTATGTTGGAACAGTTGTTGTAAAAGTAAATACCAAATGTGAATTTGATCAAACAAACAGATTGCTTTATAGAAGAAAGCAATGATAATGAATCGGCTGGGAAGGTTATGACTAGTGTTTTTTGGAATTCCAAAGGGACTCTTTTAATTGACTACCTACAAACAATTAAAGGGGAATCCTACATATATATTTCGATCAGCTAGAAGGAAAAATTGGAGAGAAAAGAAATGGTTTAAAAAAGAAAAAAATCTAGGACAATGCACCCACCTACAAAGACGCTTTGACAATGGGAAAATTGAGGGTTTTGAAATATGAATTGTTGGAACATCTTCCCTATTCGCCAAGTTAGACTCTCTCTGACTTTCATCTATTCCCACATTTTAAGAAATTTGTGGCTGCAAAACGTTTTGGGTTGGTTGGATAGCAGTGGTATTTGTGGCTGGATAGCAACGGTAAATGGATATTTTGAAAACCTTCTAGAATCGTACTTCCAGTTATTGAAGGACGAAATCCAGTTATTGAAGAAATGTTGCACAAAGTGTATTGAACTAGAGGGAGATACGATATTGAAAAATAAATGCATTTTCAAAATAAAAAACTTATTTTTTTATTACTAGGCCGAAAACTTTTTACCTTGCTTACGTAAATGACGTTGATTTTGTTTTTGGAATTCTGAAACGTGTAATTTTTTTTATAAAATTTTTCTGTACTAACCGTTCGTTATAACTTTTGTTACAACGTTGTCAGTCATTTTATTATACGCTATGTTACATGATATATGATTAGTTAAATGGCTATTTGTCCAAATATTGTATGCCTACGACAAATAAATTAAAATGATTACAATTATAAATAATTATTAAATTTTATTTAGAGCAATAACTAAAAATTTAGTTGGCCGTGCGGAACGTGCAGGATTTAAGGCACTTGTTTTAACAGTTGATGCCCCTGTATTTGGGGTTCGGCGTGCAGACATTCGAAATAAATTCTGTTTACCTAAACATTTACGGTAAGAAATTATTTTATTTATATTTATGCAACTTGTTTTATCTTTGTGCAACTTTAATGCATAAACATTAACGTATTATTATGTTTACAGATTAGCTAATTTTGAAGAAACCGATAGTAAATCTACGAAAATACAAAATTCTACAGAAGGTTCAGGACTACAAGAATATGTGAGTGGATTATTTGATGCATCTATCACATGGAATGATATTGCTTGGCTAAAATCAATTACGAAATTACCAATTGTTTTGAAGGGAATACTTACAAAAGAAGATGCGATTTTAGCTAGACAAGTTGGTGTACAAGCAAT
Organism: Nineta flava; assembly: GCA_963920215.1. NCBI lineage: Eukaryota > Metazoa > Arthropoda > Insecta > Neuroptera > Chrysopidae > Nineta > Nineta flava. The sequence goes on from OY986045.1 coordinate 27,843,360, forward strand.
TTTAGTATCAAATCATGGTGCTCGACAATTGGATGGAACTCCTGCATCGGTATTTTTGTAAAATTAATTTTTTGTTAACAATCGGTACTAAAGAAAACAAATGTTTTTAATTTTAGATTGAAGCACTACCTGAAATTGTTCAAGCAGTTGGAAAAGATTTAGAAATATATATGGACGGAGGTGTGGATGAAGGAACCGATGTTTTTAAAGCATTAGCACTTGGTGCCAGAATGGTAAATTATTTTCAAAGTAAATTCTTTTCAATTTCTAAATTTATTTATTTTTTAGTGTTTCATGGGACGCCCTGCATTATGGGGTCTAGCTACCGATGGTGAAAATGGTGTAAAGGCTGTGTTAAATATTCTACGAAATGAATTTGACTATACTCTGGCTTTAACTGGTAAATAATTATCGTAACCAGTTGATCGAAATAGTTTTCGTAATCAACTAATTAGTCATACAAAAAGCATAAATAAAAAACACACAGGATCCCGCACAAATATTTTGGAAAACACTTTTGGGTGGATTAGAATTTAACTCTGATAAATCTATAAGATGGTGCTCAAATTTCTCAAAAGCCACCACGTTTGGATCTTGGTTTCGCTCTCAAACCAGGAGTCATAGTTAAATAATGGGTTCTATGCATATAGACATTTCGAATATTGACGTCCTCCTCTGACCCGCTTATTAACCCGCTTAATAAGGCAGTAAATTTGATTTACTATCTTTTATTAATTTTGATGCTAAAAATTAATTTTTCCTATGATTCTCTACATATCAGTTATAAAATGAATCATTAAGGTAATACCAGCATTAGTCTTGTCAAAAAACCGGTTTCTTTTATTATAGAACAAATGCACCCTATAACATATGCACCCATACACAACACATACAAATATTTATATAAAAATTAATGTAATTTAAAAAGAAAAAAATTTTAAATTGTTATATTTCGAAAACAAAACGGTAAAACGCGATTTTATTTTTAAATTTATTTAGTAAATATTTATCTTTACTCTTCTAGTTTTTTTTTTTTTAAATTCTGTCGGCTATTTTTTTTAAAACAGATAATAGTTGGACGGGCATGAAGTTTTACATGCATCTAATGAAAGAGAGAGAGAATGATTACCTTGTTATTAATTATCTCGCGTTCTAACCGGTCAAAAATTTTGAAACTTTAGGATTTATTAGAAAACGTTATTTTTAGCCTGTGAAAAAAATGAACAAAATTTGTCCAAAAGTGGTTTCATGCTGGAACATCCTTAAGAATGTTATTTCATATTTCCTAAACATAAAAGCAGTGCAGTTTTCAAACTTTTTTTAGGGATATACAAACTTTACTAATATTAAACTTGTTTTATTTTTAGGTTGTCCAAGTGTTCGTGACATTAAACCCGAAATGGTGGTCCATGAATCGGTTTATAGTAGATTTTAATTATATTCCTGTTATTCAAATAAATTATGCTAATCCAAGAATTTTCGAATATACCAAATTGTAAAATATTATTATTATTATTATCCATTTACAATGTAATTTTATTTTTATCCTTTTAATGTAGTCCAGCCACATATACAAAGGTTCGTTTAGAGTTTAGAGTCACTTTAGACTACGACACTAGACACCGTACACCATAGGTGGGCAGGGTTTGACTTTACAAGCTCTGAGTGAGAGGTAGGAATAGAGATAGAGTAAATATAGGGTACCTACCAATTATTATTAATTTCTTTTTTTAATTAAAACATTTTCTGAAAAAAATATAATAATACCAACTATTTTTTATGGTCACTATCTACTATAATTATACAAAGTATACATACACTATTGACTATACAATACATACAATACATTGAATACATACTCTGGAATTTTGGGCTTAAAATGTACCTTTTTAATATATTTGTGTATGAATAAAATATAAATCTTTTGATCTTTTACGTTTACCGCTTGACAATTGTAAACCTTGTTTTTTTGGTTGTTTTTGATGGTTTAGCTTTAGTTTAGATTTTAGAATTAGGTTTTTGGAAATTCCGAATAATTTGCCAAAAGTATTCATATTGGAGTAATAAACAATTATATACCTGATTTAATTATTTTTTCTTAGAAGAGGGTGTAGAGTCATGGGAATTTAATGACACTGGATATAATAAACATGCCAATGATAAAGCTGGGTGGGTGGGGGTTAATTTGTTACTAATTTCTAAATGGTTAAATTTTACATAAAGTGGGAATTTTATGAAAGCTTACTCAACCTGACTGAGTTGTTTTGATTTAGTCTACTTTGAATTAAAAAAGTGAAAAGTACTATTCGTGCTATTGAAAATTATTTTTCGCATAATTTCTTTTTACAAAAAAAATAAAAGTAGTCATTTTAATAATGGAGAATACATCGCAAGAAGTCTTTGATAATTTCAGCACTGGAGGTGCGGCGCCGTCTGCGAAGAAAAGGAGGATATTTTTTGGCATCAACGAGTGGGAACATCGTTTTGGTATATTTAACAAAACTGCTAAGAGGTAATTTGCCTATTTTGTGGTAAAACGTTTATTTGTTTCAAAAGAAGTAATTTCCAACGTCATTATACCGCGAAACATTCTGTCGAGTTCGAAATAGGGATAGCAGAACGCGATCGCGTAATTGCTGTTTTTAAAAATAATTAAACGAAGCATTATAACCTTTTTATTTACAATGGTGGTACAGTGTCGGACTGGACATAGAGTCAGGGTAGCGCTTGTCACCTGGGGTCTAGGATGCGTGGTGACACAGGGCTTGCTACCTACACGCTAAATAATTCATACACATAGAAGGCGGAAAGAAGAAGATCTGGAAGTAATAGGCGAAGATGGTTTCGATCAAACAGCAAAGAATGCTATTTGTTCGCCATGTAAACTTTTACCCTAATATAATAAGCACATAAGCCTATGTACTCCAAATTATATAGATTATTCAAGGCGAAACAATCAAACAATATGTAAATTACTGAAATAAATATAAAAATATCTATATAATAACACGTCTTAACACGTTGTGATTTATTTACAATCAGAAATGTTAAACAAAACAAGCAACATTCACATCCGCAAAAGCTCCGTAAATAGCAGTAATTATTGTGGATACGAATGCGGGTGGTAAAATTAATGCGGAAGTTTCGTGCTGCGGATGCGGGTACGTATATTCGCAACACTCCTGCTATGGAACACAAAAGTTGATGGCAATTTTTATAATTGATTTGTGCCATATTGATCAGGCGCGGATCCAGCCCTAGAAAAAGGTTGTGGTCACAACCACCCGAAAATCGGCCAAGTGTGAGTCGGAGTATGAACTCGCTCATGAACGATATAGTGCATTCCTGACCAAGATTTTGTACAGTGTATAGTTCCACGTGGCAAAGCCGTGGGGCGAACACTAGTAAATTAATAAATCTGTAAATGTTAGTTTGTTCGCTTACGAAAATTACAAAAGTAAATGTGTGTTTGTTTGCACATCACAGTGTCACATTTACACTCTAAACTACTGAACCGGTTTTGATGACATTTTGACAACTTCAAAGGTATCAAATTAAATTAAACGCTAGTATACATTTTACATTAAATAATTTTATTTAGGTGCTTACTTAACTTACAAATTAAAGCTTACGTTTCTTTTTCGCGAAAACGTTGATAATTTCATTGTTATCCAGGTTCACATCTTTGTGTATATTTAGGAGAGCTAGCCCGGTTAATCTTTCTTGTGCCATTGAGGACTATGTACTTTTAAATTAGTAGATGACTATGCGCACCTAGCGAATAGTCATCTCTTTTTTCCAATACAAGTATTCACGTGCCAAAAAGAAACAGATAATATGTTGTCAAAAATGTGACATAACGTGTCAGCATATCATCTATGATGACTAAGTACTTCTCTGCGTTCCGAATCACGCACGATTCATTTTTTTTAAATTTTATTAAGGCATTGGTTATAATATCATCAACCTATCGACCTCAATAGACCGTGAAAGTGTGACATCACAAGTCTATTAGGGTTGTGGGAATGCCTATCGTGCCCACAACGGTGGATCCGCGCTTGATATTGATTCGGTTTTCGACAAAATGCTTCGAATAAAAGTTGTTCATTAGAAATATAGTAAAAACTTTTATTTGAAATTTTTCTCCAAAACCGAATGTATAAGGTACAAATCAACTAAATTTTTTTAAAAATGATATCAAAACAAAATTCCAAACCATTCCAAAATTATAGCCGTTTTCTTACGGCTATAACTGTTTCTGTCGGCTTGATCTCTAATATAATTTATAGTTTCTATAGAAATGCCTTCATTAACAAAATTTTTAAATAAATTATTTGTCAATAAATTTAAAATTTTAAAAAAAATTTGACGTTTTAAACTGTCAAAATTCTCTATTAAAATTTTTTGAAGCACGGACAATGCCAATACTTTAAAAAGGCCAATATATTTTTATTTTAAAATAATATTTCTGACAAATATTATTTTTGAAAAACATAATATGCTTTTGTTTTTCGTTTATCTGCCAAAAAGATTTTAAAATCCAAATTCGTATCAATTTAAGTAATGTCGAATTTTTTAAGATGATGAATTCCAGCAAGTACATCGTGAGAAACATTAAAAGGAAAATCACATTAATCTATTTTATACCACAAAGGTCAATGAGCTATCCAATTAGTATAAATCCGATTCAATATAAGACACCATCAGTAAAAAAACCACCAAAAATTCCTAAAGCACAATATGGTGGACGGCAAGCAGTCACAATGATACCTGGCCTAGGTATTGGTCCCGAAACGATGCAACATGTTCTCACGGTATTTGAATATGCTGGTGCACCTGTCAACTTTCAAATAATACATCTTGATGGTACATCATCCGACGAAGATTTCGACATTGCAATCACGTCAATTAAACGTAACGGTGTAGCTCTTTGTGGTCATCTCGATAAACGACATACAGATACTCATGGTGTTGGAGTACCATCGATACCACGGAATGTCACCCTACGTAATGAATTAGATTTATTTGTCAATTGTATTCATTGTCATTCTTTACCAATCCCATCAGATCGACAACGTGTTGACTTGGTCATCATACGACAAAATACCGAAGGTGAATATTCAATGTTGGAACATGAAACTGCTCATGGCGTTGTTGAAAGTTTAAAAGTGATTACACGCTCAAATACAGAACGTGTTGCACGTTTTGCATTTAATTATGCGCGTGCGCATAAACGCAATCGAGTAACAACTGTACACAAAGCAAATATTATGAAACTATCAGATGGATTATTTTTGGAAACAACAAAACGTATTGCTCGTGAGTATCCAGATATTTTACATGATGATGTAATCGTTGATAATTGTTGTATGCAATTAGTATCGAAACATGCGCCATATGATGTTTTAATAATGCCCAATTTATACGGGACAATTATATCAAATATTGTATGTGGTTTAATGGGTGGTCCTGGTTTATATGCTGGTGTTAATTACGGTGATCAGTATACTGTTTTTGAATCAGCAACACGTAATATTGCAAGTACCATTACTGGTAAAAATATTGCAAATCCTGTTGCGATGCTGAGTGCTGGTGTTAAATTATTAGAACATTTAGGTCATATAAGACATTCAAATGCAATACGATATGCAATTTTAAAAACTATTTTTATTGATGAAGTACGTACGCCTGATATTGGTGGAACATCTACTGCGGAGGATGTTACAAGGTCTATTAATTCTAATATTTCTGCTTTAACACCGCGAATTTGGTAATGTTCCAGGAATTATCATATATATTTGTATAAATTGTCTGTTTGACTTTCATTTTTCATACCATAATAATGTAATTTTTATAACTAGGTTCTTATAAATAAAGTTTTTCAAATTTTAATATTTGTTTAAGCTTTTGTATTTTGGTGAGTTTCGCATTTATAGTTGGCCTCAAAACAAGCCGTAGGATTTGTTTGACCCTTAATATCGCCCATTATTAAGTGCGACACATAAGTGGGATCCATTCAAATAAAACTTTTACATATCAAAGCTTATCCCATAGCAAAGTTTAAAAAAAAACCAAAAGTCATTAAAACAAGTGAAAATAACAACTAACTGAGTTAATTGCTTAAATAACCGATTTATACTGAATTTATGAAAATAATTTTCTAACAAAAGTTGTTTATTTTTAAATAAAGGGACGTTATTTGTCTTTAAATTTTTGTTCTATCTATTACGCGGACGGACAGATACATTTGCGGAAATTAATTAATTAGGTCACAATTTGGCATAGGTGTTCAAAAAATGACCTAATTAACTAATTAGGTCATTTTATGAACACCTATACCAAAATTTTTTTCTGCGATCAATATTTTCAACCATTACAAAGTCGGAATTAAATATACTCTTGTTTATATTATATATATATATATATATATATATATATAGATATATATACATATATATATATATACATATATATATATAAATATATATAGGTGAGTCAAAAGTCAAAGAGTTTTTGGAAAGGGTGGATAGGGAATGAAATTCTAAGATGAAAATTCCTTGGACATTTTGGCTCCTGACCCACCGTTAATTAGATATTAATTAAATAAAGCAACCAATTAGAGAATCGCGTTAACGGAATAAGAAATGGCGCGGAATGAACGCAGCGGCAGCAGAGATACGTGATTCGAAATTTTCTAAGTCGGGAGAAATCGAAAAATTTTTACTAACTTTGACTTATTTTGCATGAATGCACATAATATGGTAAAAAACACTTATATATATATGTATATAAATTTTAGAGACGATGACTTTCGACATCTACTAGGTAGGATCGCTGGACATTTGAAAAATATTTGCCAAATAATCTATCTATTGCTTCATGTATCACTATATTATTATTTTTTTAAATTTACTTTTTGTAAATTTGCCTCGACCGAGGCGAGGAATTTGCCGGCCGAGGCGAGGTTTTTGGGACAATATACCTCGCCTCGCCTCGGTTAGTAACGAGGATTAAAATTTTGAACCTCGCCTCGCCTCGCCTCGTGCCTCGTAACCGAGGGCCTAGGCGAGGCGAGGTTACCTCGTAGCCTCGGTGAAACACTAATTTTTCTTCAATATTAAACACTTTCCTCTTTTTTTACATGGTGACTCAAATCTTTTTGGCATGGTGACTCAAATCGACTGTTGCTAATAGCACTTAATAAGTCGTAATACATGCAAGGTCAAATGGCACAGAGCACGCAAGGGGCTCGGGTGGAGTGGGAGAAAGTGCATAGCTAATAAAAAGACAAAATAACCCTTATTATGCCTTCTTTCATTAGAATAAGGTTCAAAATAATGTTTTGTTTTAATGAAAAGTATGGCGGTTGGTCGATATGTGTATGATAAATGTGTACGATATGTGTTCGTTGCTTTTGTTATAAGTGGTAAGTTTACATAGTGTTTATATGGGGATTCGACGGGACCTTGCTATTTGGTCGTAATAACCGATTCGTCGTTGTTAACCGATTAAACATCAAATTTCATGTTCTTTCAAATAAGTTTCATTAAAAAGATCTTGCATTAAAAAGACCTCTTTCCGTTTTCAAAATGTAAAACGCTAGAAGTTTTAAGTAAAAAAACATGCTCTGTATAAAAACGCCAAAATTTGGCAAAAACTACCATTTCCGCTTCAAAAAAAAATGTCCAAACATCGAACTTCCGGGATAAAGAAACCGGAGATATATAATTTTCAAAAATGAATAAGTTGTTTTGCCTTGCACAATGTTTCAATAATTTGAATACAATCATTATAAAAATAAAATATAGAAAACGGGTTTATACATTTCGACACATCTCTCTGTACACCACAAAGATAGCGCTCATTTTTCTAAAATTTATAGTTGATTTGTGCCTTAACCATTCGGCTTTTCAAAAAAATGCTTCGAATAGAAGTTATTCATTATAAATCTACACACAACTTTTATTTGAAATAATTTTCCAAAAACCGAATGAATACGGCACAAATCAACTACTAAAGTTTTGAAAAATGTGCGCTACTTTTGTGGCCCGTGTATATACAGTACAGTAGTAAATACACCCTGAATATTATTTAAAGAGAGGGGTTTATATAAAAATACCCTCTATGTATATGGTATTAAATTATTCATTTACAAAAAAAAAAAATGGGATGTGTTTAAAGGAAAAAAAATGAGGAGAAAAAAAACACACTAAGCGTAATATTCATGTATATGTGTATAAATGCTTGATTCATGAAATTCCCCCCTCTTATACTGGACTTAAAGAACACATCATACAATTATACAACAAACCCATCCACTTTTTAACAATACAAACATTAATAATATAATAACAGTGGACAGTACAGTAAGTCAGGCAATCTAGCAGCCGCAGCCGCCCGTGTGTTTATCCGTATATCTTAAGAACAAACATATTGCCGCGCGAACCGCGAACACTAAATAACAAATAAAACATACAAAAACTGAAGAAAAAAATAATTGTGAAAAAATCAAACTGTGATACCTATTAATTATTAAGTACATGAAAACATGAAAATGTAATTTATATGGTTGTGAAAATTAATGGAAAAACCAAACACGGAAAAGCTAAATTAAAAAAAAAATAATAATAAAAAATAAAAATATATAATGGATTTAAATAACAAATCAACAACATCATCAGTGGTAAAGGCAGACGATGGAAATAGTTGTGGATCTGTGGTTAGTTCAACAAGTGTTGGTATATCTTTACGACGATCACAACAAAATAATAATATTACGGACAATACAAGTGCACCGGGTACCATAAGTCCGCGTGTTCAAACACCGACACCATTTATGATGTCATCCACATCAAATTTAACACCATCGTTACGATCGACGCCATCACCATCGTTTGTGGGACCATCGTCAACACCCACACATGGTGGTGTCACAGTAAATGCAACGAATTCAAATGCAACGTGTGGAAATACAAATTCGAATAAAATTATTAGTCGAAATGTGAATGGAACGCGTAAGTACCAATTGAGATATTTTTGTTACAATTTGAGTTTCTTTTGCGTTAGATTCAAATGGGAAAAAAATAACGAAGTGGTCTGGTCACCTTGATCAGGTCTATAGGGATCAGTGTTACTTCAAATTATGTATTCATATTTTTTTATAGTAGTATTGACATTTGATTAGAATTATTTTATAGATGACCCCAATGTGAAATACTACTTATATTCATAGTTTTTTTTTTATAAAGTATGGCGAGGCTTTCGAAAATTTGTTTTAAAATTGGATAGGAAAATATTGTTTTGGTCTCTCTGAAGTCGGAAACTTTTTGAAGATGGCGTCAAATATACTTACAATGTTATATAAAGTAAGCTTTTAAGTTCTAGCTTTTTTAAGCTATAGTAGAAGAAAATCTTGACTGAGAGAATTAAGGACAAGCAAGCATTAAAGTGTCTTAACTCTATAGAAACGCATTACAATGTTATAAAAAGTAAGCTTTTATGTTCTAACTTTTTTAAGCTATAGTAGAAGAAAATCTTGGCTGAGAGAATTAAGGACAAGCAAGCATCAAAGTGTCTTAAATCTTTAGACACGCATTTTATCTACTATATCTATTTAGTGGCTTTTTATTATTTTGAAAGTGTTGAAGATGGATTGTCATTTGTTTAGAATTTTTTATATATAAATCCCCAATGTGAAATATATTCATAGTTATATTGTGGCTACCCTTCGACCATAAGGTCCATTGTGATGCCTAAGGATGTGAGGATGTGAGTGGAGTGGAAGGAATTTTTGTCTGTAGACTAGGAATTGGTAGGATGTGCGGTTGCAGCCGACTCTGATAGGAACTAAGCCGATATTCATCTGGAGTTCGTGAAGGAAACTGCAGAAAACCTTCTCAAGTATAGCCAGTTACTTCGTTTTTATTCATACACCGACAGTTTAGTCAATTAACCGCCCCATTTTTTTTTCTTAATAATTGATAAACTGCCGATGTTGGCATTCGAACTCATAACCTCCCAGTTCCATAGTTGTTTATAAACTATGGTGAGGTTTTCGAAAATGTGTTTTATAATTTGGTATAAAAAGTAGCTTTGGTCTTTCTAAAGTCTAAAGCTTTTTCAGGTTGGCGTCAAATATATCTAATATGTTATAAAAGGTAAGCTTCTAAATTCTATCTCATTCGATTTTAAAGTAAAAAATCTTTGCTGAGAGAATTAAGGGGAAGTATCAACGTGCCTTAACTCTTTACACGCACGAAGTTAGAAAAAGAAAATAAGAAAAATTTATTTTCAAAATTCTTTCGAAGGATATGTTTATGAATCTCATCAAAAAAGATTATAATTGGAAGGTAACTTCGATTATTGACAACTATAGAATTCTAAATTTTTTTAATTGAAAATAATTTTAGAAATTAAAATTATGTGGATGTTTTATTTTTTGGTACGGAACTCTTAAGACTAAAAGATTGATACTACAGTTAGATGATTTAATTTATTCAAGGTTTTGTAAAATTATTTGGATAATAGGACTCATCAAAATAAGAAAAAAAGTTCATGCCAACATATTGATCCAAGATTATGCTTTCGAAATAATCTTTTTACCGAAATATGTAAAAGAAATTTATATATGTATAGAAGATGAAAAATTTCTGTTCCTAGAAATTTTATATCTTACAGCACCTTGGTTTTGGATAAATTATATACTCCTTATAAAGTATTTACGGAGAAGATATTTTTACCACTCTATTTCAAAAACAATACATAATTTCCAGACCAATGTCCAAATGAATTTTTAGCGAATTTCCTGAAAGGAAATAAAGCTATTGGTCCCGTAACGAAGTCAAAATTTCGCGAAAATTTCTTCAAATATCCATCGAACCTACCTAGTAAATGTCAAAAATCACCATCTGTAAAATTTGTATATATATATCTATGGACATATATATATATATATATATATATATATATATATATATATATATATATATATATATATATATATATATATATGTGTGTGTCTGTAATCACTGCGGTCACAGTTTTCATTTTATCAGAATAAAATTTGGTATTTGAGACGCTTTTGGTATTCAAAAGATCAAGTTCGTTAATGGGTAAAATCAGACAAGGGGAAAGGGGAGTTTAAAGGAAGGGGGAAACACATAATTTGACATATCTCCCTTAATATTCGAAAAATCGAAAAGTTTATAAAAAGTAAAGTTGTAGGTACTAAGTTTTACTGTAATTTTGTTTCTTATCATTTTTTCATTTACACTTAATATTTACCGAAATATTGACGGTTGAAGATTGAAAATTAAATTCCTTAATATCTCTGTACACATTAGAGTTTGAGCAAAAATTATAAGGTAATGAATTGTAGCAAACTTGATTTTCTACAACTTTATTCCTTACGCATTTTTCGATTGTTCTAATATTACGAGAGATTTTTTATATTTTGTGTTTTCTTCTTTCTTTATACCCCCCCCCCCCCATTCTCCTCGACGTATGTGATTTATTAATAAAATTGCAAATACTAAAATCATATACGACATTTCATTTTGATCAGACTAAAATTGTGACCGCTAGAGAGTGATTTATGTATTCTAAGGAAATTCGCTAAGTTGAAGCAGCTTCTGCATAACGAATTTTTTTCTCATGTTAATAAGTTCTATATATTTCTTCCTAAAATTATGAACCACAATTCTTGAACATACTGTATATTATCTTATTAATAACATAATTCATATTCTCCTCTCATATTCCTATTAATTAAGATTTAATTATTGCCACGTGAGAAGATAATCAATGAAATGAAACGGTGAATGAAACGGCCGGTAGTAATTTTATCCGACCAAAAACATAAATGTAAGAAAGGGCCGAGTTTTCGGGAAAATCCTTAATGTAATAGTTCCTTCTTAAAAAGTGATGATATGAGAGTAATGACCGAGCTATTTACAAAGTAAATAGCTCTAGACTTCATATAATAGTTGCTTCTTAAAAAGTGATGATATGGCAGAAAGGACCGAGCTATTTACAAAGTAAATAGCTCTAGACTTTATATAATAGTTGCTTGTTAAAAAGTGATGATATGGAAGAAAGGACCGAGCTATTTACAAAGTAAATAGCTCTAGACTTCAGATAATAGTTGCTCTTTGAAAAGTGATGATATCCCATTAAAGAGCCGAGCTATTTACAAAGTAAATAGCTCGGTAAACTATTAACTAAAAAAAATAATGAGGGTAAATTGATTAAATGTAAGAAAAAATTTGGTTTAAAATTATTTCATAAGTTTTCCCTTAGTATGTTTTTAAAATTTTATATAGCGCGGCAAGTTATTTTTTCTGATTTCCAATATTTTAAATCTTGCCGCGTTATAAAATTTTAAAAACATACTAAGGGAAAACTTATGAAATAATTTTAAACCAAATTTTTTCTTACATTTAATCAATTTACCCTCATTATTTTTTTTAGTTAATAGTTTACCGAGCTATTTACTTTGTAAATAGCTCGGCTCTTTAATGGGATATCATCACTTTTCAAAGAGCAACTATTATCTGAAGTCTAGAGCTATTTACTTTGTAAATAGCTCGGTCCTTTCTTCCATATCATCACTTTTTAACAAGCAATTATTATATAAAGTCTAGAGCTATTTACTTTGTAAATAGCTCGGTCCTTTCTGCCATATCATCACTTTTTAAGAAGCAACTATTATATGAAGTCTAGAGCTATTTACTTTGTAAATAGCTCGGTCATTACTCTCATATCATCACTTTTTAAGAAGGAACTATTACATTAAGGATTTTCCCGAAAACTCGGCCCTTTCTTACATTTATGTTTTTGGTCGGATATCAATAATTTTTGAAAGGCTTAAATATACGAAGCCAAAGGCTTCGCACAAAACGCGTAGCGTTTTGTTACTCTTCGCATATGCTTCGCGTATGCTATGCGTTCCTTTCGCTTCGCGATACTTTACTCTTTTAGCGAATTTCCTGAAAGGAAATAGAGCTATTGGTCCCGTACCGAAGTCAAAATTTCGCAAAAATTTCTTCAAATGTCCATCGATCCTACCTTGTAGATGTCAAAAATCACCATCTGTAAAATTTATATATATATATCTATGGACATATATATATATATACATATATATATATATATATATATATATATATATATATATATGTGTCTTTAATCACTCTAGCGGTCACAGTTTTTATTCTATCGGAATGAGATTTGGTATTTGAAGCGCTTTTGGTATTCAAAAGATCAAGTTCGTTAATGGGTAAAATCGGACCAGGGGAAAGGGGGGTTTAAAGGGAGGAGGAAACAGTAAATTTGACATATCTCCCTTAATATTCGAAAAATCGAAAATTTTATAAGAAGTAAAGTTGTAGGTATTAAGTTTTACTGTAATTTTGTTTCTTATCATTTTTTCTGTAACCCTAATATTTACAAAAATATTGACGGTTTAAGATTGAAAATTAAATTCCTCAATATCTCTGTACGCATTAGAGTTTGAGCAAAAAAGATAAGGTGATGAATTGTAGCAAACATGATTTTCTACAACTTTGTTTCTGACGCATTTTTCGATTGTTCTAATATTAAGAGAGATATTTTATATTTTGTGTTTTCTTCTATCTTTATGCCCCCCTTTCCCCTTGACGTATGTTATTTATTAATAAAATTGGCCATGCAAATACTAAAATCAGATACGACATTTCATTTTTATCAGACTAACATTGTGACCGCTAGAGAGTAATTTATTTATTCCAAGGAAATTCGCTAAGTTGAAGCAGCTCCTGCGTAACGAATTTTTAAAATTTTATAACGCGGCATGTTTAAAAATATTTGAAATCATCAGAAATTTGAAATCATCGTATCTGATTTTAGTATTTGCATGGCCAATTTTATTAATAAATGACATACGTCAATAGAAAAGGGGTGCATAAAGATAGAAGAAAACACAAAATCTAAAATATCTCTCTTAATATTTGAACAATCGAAAAACGCGTAAGAAACAAAGTTGTAGAAAATCATGTTTTCTACATTTCATCACCTTATCATTTTTGCTCAAACTCTAATGCGTACAGAGATATTGAGGAATTTAATTTTCAATCTTAAACCGTCAATATTTTTGTAAATATTAGGGTTACAGAAAAAATGATAAGATACAAAATTACAGTAAAACTTAATACCTACAACTTTACTTCTTATAAATTTTTCGATTTTTCGAATATTAAGGGAGATATGTCAAATTTTGAGTTTCCCCCTCCCTCTAAAACCCCCTTTCCCCTGGTCCGATTTTACCCATTAACGAACTTGACCTTTTGAATACCAAAAGCGCTTTAAATACCAAATCTCATTCCGATAAAATGAAAACTGTGACCGCTAGAGTGATTACAGACACATATATATATATATATATATATATATATATATATATATATATATATGTATATATATATATATATATGTCCATAGATATATATATATAAATTTTACAGATGGTGATTTTTAGCGAATTTCCTGAAAGGAAATAGAGCTATTGGTCTCGTACCGACTTCAAAATTTTGCAAAAATTTCTTCAAATGTCCATCGATCCTACCTAGTAGATGTCGAAAAACACCATCTGTAAAATTTATATATATATATCTATGGACATATATATATATATATATATATATATATATACATATATATATATATATATATATGTGTCTGTAATCGCTCTAGCGGTCTCAATTTTAATCTGATTTGAATGAAGTTAGGTATTTGAGGCGCTTTTGGTATTCAAAAGGTCAAGTTCGTTAATGGGTAAAATCGGGCAAGGGGAAAGGGGGGTTTAGAGGAAGGGGGAAACACAAAATTTGACATATCTCCCTTAATATTCGAAAAATCGAAAAATTTATAAGAAGTAAAGTTTTAGGTACTAAGTTTTACTATAATTTCGTTTCTTATCATTTTTTCTGTTACCCTAATATTTACAGAAATATTGACGGTTTAAAATTGAAAATTAAATTCCTCAATATCTCTGTACACATTACAGTTTGAGCAAAAATGATAAGGTAAAGAATTATAGCAAATTTGATTCTCTACAACTATGTTCCTTACGCATTTTTCGATTGTTCTAATATTAAGAGAGATATTTTATATTTTGTGATTTCTTCTTTCTTTATGCCCCCATTTCCCCTTGATGTATGTCATTTATTAATTAAATTAGCCTTGCAAATACTAAATTCATATACGACATTTCAGTTTGATCAGACTAAAATTGTGACCGCTAGAGAGTGATTTATGTATTCTAAGGAAATTCGCTAAGTTGAAGCAGCTCCTGCGTAACGAATTTTTTGACATCTACAAGGTAGGATCGATGGACATTTGAAGAAATTTTTGCGAAATTTTGACCTCGGTACGGGACCAATAGCTCTATTTCCTTTCAGGAAATTCGCTAATAAAAACATACTAAGGGAAAACTTACGACATAAATTTCAACCAAATTTTTTCTTACACTTAATTAATTTACCCCTCATTTATTTTAGCGAATTTCCTGAAAGGAAATATTAGCGAATTTCCTGAAAGGAAATAGAGCTATTGGTCCCGTACTGAAGTCAAAATTTCGCAAAAATTTCTTCAAATGTCCATCGATCCTACCCTGTAGATGTGAAAAATCACCATCTGTAAAATTTATATATATATATCTATGGACATATATATATATATATATATATATATACATATATATATATATATATATATATATGTGTCTGTAATCACTCTAGCGGTCACAGTTTTCATTTTATCGGAATGAGATTTGGTATTTGAAGCGCTTTTGGTATTCAAAAGGTCAAGTTCGTTAATGGGTAAAATCGGACCAGGGGAAAGGGGGGTTTAAAGGGAGGGGGAAACACAAAATTTGGCATATCTCCCTTAATATTCGAAAAATCGAAAATTTTATAAGAAATAAAGTTGTAGGTATTAAGTTTTACTGTAATTTTGTGTCTTATCAATTTTTCTGTAACCCTAATATTTACAAAAATATTGACGGTTTAAGATTGAAAATTAAATTCCTCAATATCTTTGTACGCATTAGAGTTTGAGCAAAATTGATAAGGTGATGAATTGTAGCAAACATTATTTTCTACAACTTTGTTTCTTACGCATTTTTCGATTGTTCTAATATTAAGAGAGATATTTTATATTTTGTGTTTTCTTGTATCTTTATGCCCCCCCCTTTCCCCTTTCCCCTTGACGTATGTTATTTATTAATAAAATTGGCCATGCAAATACTAAAATCAGATACGACATTTCATTTTGATCAGACTAACATTATGACCGCTAGAGAGTAATTTATTTATTCCAAGGAAATTCGCTAAGTTGAAGCAGCTCCTGCGTAACGAATTTTTTTTAATAAATAGTTTACCGAGCTGTTTAGCTTGTAAATAGCTCGAAACTTTATGGGATATCATCACTTTTTAAGGAACAGCTATTATTTGAAGTCTAGAGCTATTTACTTTGTTAATAGCTCGGTCCTTTCTCGTATATCATCACTTTTTAAGGAGCAACTATTATATGAAGTCTGGATCTATTTACTTTGTAAATAGCTCGGTCCTTTATCCCATATCATCACTTATTAAGAAGCAAATATTTTATTAAGATTTTCTCGAAAACTTACCTTTCTTACAAACGGAAAATTTAACAACTTTAATTGTAATTAAAATAACATATGAAGCATATATCGATCTGATTTGTTGACAAGGTTACCGCCTCCTTTTTGATTAGATAGACATTTAGTATTTAAATAAAAATTTTCTAGTTTAATATAACAGTATGTTTTAATACTCCAAATAGAAAACATTGATTGTTGTATTGTATTGTTACAATGTAACTTTTTTTAAGTAAACAAGTTTAAAAATAAACAAGTTTATTTTCAATTAGCAATTCGTAATGATGAAAAGAATTAAATAAATTGTTATAATTTGTAAGAATTGCTCAAGGCGGTATATTACCAAATATTCAAGCAGTGTTATTGCCAAAGAAAACTGAAAAGAAAGCATAAATTTTATACATTGGATTATTGATAATAATATTCATCGATCATATATCATAGGCCTTTTATTAAAACGCCACAAATTAATGTGAAATAAGAGTGATATATTTTTTATTAAAATAACTATATAAAATTTAGTATATATAAGATGTTATTTGATTTGTTTCGATTATGACTTCTAAACTAATCGTTTATTACAGATAATTGATTATCAACGTTATAGTCTTTGAAGAAATGACTTGACCCGTTGGCTCCACTTCACAAAAAAAAATTCGTTACGCAAGAGCTGCGTCAACTTAGCGAATTTCCTTAGAATGCATAAATCACTCTCTAGCGGTCATATTTTTAGTCTGATCAAAATGCCTTAAGGCAGTTTAAGGGGTGTTTTTCCCATTTTCGGAGGTTTGCGTTATAGGTAAAAAAATTTTTCAAAGTGTTCTGTTAAATTGACTTTATTTCGGGTCGATTGGTCAAAATTCCATCATTTCATCATATATAGAACTGAAAAACGTAATTTTGGGGGGTGTTTTTTCAATTTTTCGGGAGTTTGCAAAAAAATATATTAAGTTTTTCGAAATAACTTCCTAATTTGTAGCTATTAAGCGTCGATTGCAAAAAACTGAATCTTGTTGTATGTATAGAACAAAAAGGTTGGTTTTGGGGGTGTTTTTACCAAGTTCGAAGGGTTGTGATGGAAAAAAACTGATCTTTCTATCATGAATAGAAGTAAAGAGGTAAGTTTTAGGGATGTTTTTCCCATTTTTGGTGTGGTTGCGATGTAGGTAATGAAATTTTTCAAAATATTCTGTTAATTTTGACGTTATTTCGGGTCGATTAGTGAAAATTCAAACTTTATAGCATTAATAGAACAGAAAAATATAATTTTGGAGGATGTTTTTCCAATTTTCCGAGGCTTCCGTTGCATAACTTTTAAAATCAACGCATACTGCTGTATTCAAATAGCAATGTCTATTTCTATATGGTATAAAAATTAATAGGTATATATGATATATCGTTCTCTACATGGTAGTTTGAGTTAAACTAGTCTTAAAAATAAAAAATGTTAAATTTTCCACTTTTCCGATACAAATTTCGAGTTTTCGCAATTTTCTCGTCGGTTTGGGTACTACAGCTATCTACATGCCCAATATCAACTTTACAGCATATCTGGAAGTAGCTAAACATTTTGATGTATTAGTTACCAAGAATTGTGGGCGTTCCCACGAATTTTGCGTTTTTGAAGTGAAATAACTTTTTAACGGTTAATTCGTTAACATTGATTGAAAACATTGGTTCTTATAATTCCGTAAAGTATCTATATTCGAAATATCAACCCTGTAGCTCTTTCCGTTCAAAAGATACAGCACCCAAAAAATGAGCCTAAATTAAGGTGTAGTAATAACACTGTAGTGAAAAGTCCGAATGTCTCCCTTAAAACTCGGCCACGCACTACCGTGCTCTAGATACGATAGTCCACTATATATTATAAACTCCAAAATTAGTGTTATGTTTTTCAAATTTTTGTATGGGATTTATACCGAATTCATTTGGTTTTCGTAAAAATGTTTTCGAATCAAAGTTGCTACTTAAAAAACAACTCGAACAACTCTTTTTCTAAACATTTTTTTCGAAAATCGAAAATTAAATATGGCTATTAAAAAAATTCGGTTAATTTCCCATATTCACTAACGCTTCTACCAAAAATCTTCAACTCATACTTACATATTTTCATAATCATAAGTTCATCTAGATTCTAGATCTAGATACGGACACGTACATACATACAGACAAGCAATAATAAACTTATATAAACAAATTTTAATCAGCATCACTCTCAAAGTATTTGATTGTTTTTTCAATTTTTGTTAAAAATAATTAACAGGTTGTTTTATAAAATTTCAAATTCGCCCCCTTTACCTAGATCAGTTTTTTGTATTATAAATACGTATTTCGACTACAATGTAGTCATCATCATTTAACAAACATACATAACATACATAAAAAACATAGTACATTTAAAAAATATACTACTTATCTTTGTTTATAAATAAATATTATACAGAGAGTTGCAAAAGTGAGGAGTTTTATGAAATGTAAGCAAATTAACATTTCAGGTCTGTTCATTTTTTTTGAACGGGAGTGTACATACATCACATATATTAACATATAGCATACATCGATTGACTTTTGTCCGTTTTGTAGTTAAAATGCTTATGTATATATATAATACTCGCTCTGCTCGCAAAGGGGGTACCCTCCTTGACCCCCAAGGTGGCCTTGGGCCTTGGCTCCGCGTCACAGAAAATAACATTGCATGAATTGTAAAAAAAGTATTTGGGGGGTGTTTTTTCAATTTTCCGGAGGGTTGCAATGAAAAACCTGAAGTTTTCCGATTTTTCTCGTCGGTTTCAAGCAATTTCGCGTGGAATGCAAAAAATCAATTATAAAAGTTGTGAGGGAGGGGGGGCATAGTTTATGGAGGTCTAGAATTAATTATTTAATGTTAAAGTTTGAGTTTTAACGCATTGCTGGTATGGAGAAACCCGTGAGCGTCTACATATTCGAGATTGATCCGATAAAATTCCGGTATGAAAGGCCTAAAAAAAGATATTTAAGAAAAAAACTGAGATTTCGGTAAATTTTATTTCTGTCAGGTTTTTTTCTTAAATATCTCCGGTATGACGGGCAAAAATTAAATTATAATTTTAACTCACGACAAAAAAATAATAAACTTTCTTGTGGACTTTTATGAATGTACTATATACGATTTTGAAAAATTTTATAAATGGACTATATATCTTATAGTGTTCGTACATCCTTAAATATTTGTTTGTTTGTTTATGAAGTGAAAACTTCTTTGGTCGCACCGCGTTCATATACACGGTCCAATTCTTGAGACCAGCCATAGGGATATCAAAAATACATCGTAGTTTTCTTCATTGTAAAAAGGAAAAAAAACAAACTTACGTATAAAAAGTATATCACATAAACAGGCATAATAAATGTGCATGCTTGTCTTTCTTCCTCTTTACAAATAAATATATGTCTTAAACGCATATATATATATATATATATATATATATATATATATATAGTGTTGCATTTTTACATCCCCTACGGCTAATCATGGCAATTACAGTCTGTATAAATATACTACTTGGAACCGATTACAGTCGCCATAGATGTTTTCACATTGTGCGGTCTTATGCACACACTATAATAATAAAAATAATAATTAGAAAGAGGGGTACCGCAAATGGGTCCCTAGCACCTAGACCAAGGGGTCCTTTGTGCCCTCCTTGAGAACAACCTGTCACCCGAAGGCGAGACATCTCCGGGTAAGAGGTGATATTTTAAGCAGATGAAGCTATAGGATTCTGTTGAGGCCAGACGCCACACAGAAGGCGCACAACTTCTCCGCTGGGATTGCTCCCAGGATTGATGGATCCAAGGTTTCGGACCCAAACGTTCTATACCAGATACTCTGCAGGTTTCTGCAGGTGCAAATTACATGTATGGATCAGGTTTCATCGTCCTCCATACAGGCCTCCATACAAGTGGGATCATCAGATATCGCCAAATTATGAAGGTGGTAGTTCAATCGACAGTGTCCTGTCAAGAGCCCCACCACTCTTCTCAACTGCATCCTATTGAGTTTCAACCGAGCACAGTCGAATGGTTTAGCTGTGCTTATGCACAACTTGGCCCATCGCATGCCCTGCGCAAAGTCCCAGTAACCGAGATGAGCTTGTCGCAGCCATCCCTTGATTCGGTAAATTGCGGAGCATCTTGCTATAGGAATGACAGGCTCAGGTGCAAGGGGCGTTTGAGATGACCCCTCTCGTGCTAACAAGTCCGCTACTTCTTTCCCTTTAACGCCCGAGTGACCCGGTACCCAGATCACCCTCTCGTGCCAACGAGTCCGCTACTTCGTTCCCTTTGAGTGACCCGATACCCAGATCAGTCTGACTGTGTTATTCAGTGCCAGGTGGTTCAGTTCCTCGAAGCATTCATAGATTATCCTCGATTGGAATCTTGACGCCTCAAGGTTCCGAAGTACTGCCTGGCTATCTGAGAAACACACACTATAATAAAACATTAAAAATATTAGATCATTTTCATAAAATCATTAAAATAACTTGTAATTCAACTCCTTATTCATAAGTTATAAATTACATGGCAATTTTTCGTAAATCCGCCTCTTGTAAATCAAAAATTTTTATATCGTACATTTTTTCTGAAACAAAAACAATTTTCGTGAATTGTGTATCAAGTAAATAATATAAAAATAGTTTTTTTTTCTCGAAAGTTTTGAATCAAATCAATGCGAGAAGATCTGGAGGGTTATATAAAAAACTATAACAATAGAATTCTTGATGAACTGGTCTATATAATATACACAATTTTTTTGTATGTTTAAAATAAATAATCGCAAGCGGTTAGTAGCAACAGCCAACCAATTTATATAAATCATATAAAAACATGATAGACCTCAATTTTTTTTTGTTTTTTTCGAGTATAGATATATCTTATCGCATAACTTTGTGTATACACACACAATAATCATTCACATACACGTAACTGACATTCAAAATTTTTAGGGTTCCGTACAGTGTGGGGCTAGATAAAATAAACCATGAATTTGATTGTTTTTCATAGATAGATATAGATAAATCTTGGAGTATGAAAAGTATTGCACTTTGACCTTATGGTCCATTGTGGTCCTAGATGAGGTAGATTGTAAAGGCTGCCCTGGACGGGCTACACTTCGACCATAAGGTCCATTGTGATGCCTTAGGATGTGAGGATGTGAGTGGAGTGGAAGGAATTTGTGAGTAGACTAGGAATTTGTAGGATATGCGGCTGCAGCCGACTATGATAGGAACTATGTCGATATTAATCTGGAGTTCGTGAAGGAAACTGCAGAAAACCTTCTCAAGCATAGCCGCTTACTTCGTTCTTGTCCATACTCCGGCAGTTTAGTCAATTAACCGCCCTTTTTTATTTATTTTTATAATTGACAAACTGCCGATGTCGGGATTCGAACCCATAACCTCCCAGTTTCCAAGTACTGCATACTGCGCAGACATGACGCCTTATACCGCTCGGCTACTTGGCTGGTCCATTGTGGTCCTACTTCTACTTCAGTTTGACGAGGTTCGCTTCTCCTATATCTTGGCAATAGCCAGAAGCTTGCTTAACAGATTTATTGACTCGGGATATGATGCACTGAATATATTGTATCTGCTATAATCGAGACCTTCGTAGTTAAAGATGATGTGGCTGAATGTTTCTTCATCCTTGCCGCACAGTCAGCACATAATTAATCCATTCTGGAGTCTATTGGTTGTATAGATGCTTTCGTAGGTAATAATGTCCGGTGATGAATACGGCAACCTTTTGAAGTAGTATACTGTTCGTATGAAGTGAATCGAGACCTTTTGCATTAAATCCTCGCGTTTTAGTTGCGGTATATTTTCCCAGTGATCACGGTATTTAAAGTTTATCCAATCGTTCATCATTTGTTTCTTTTCAAGGCTGTGATTTAAAGCCAGAGATTCATAGCTCCTGAAAAAATAAACTCACGATACCATATATATATTTATATATATATATATATATATATATATATATATATATATATATATATATATATATATATATATATATATATATATATATATATATCTACATAGCCGTGGATATATATTACAGGCTGTAATCAACTAATCAAGATTAGTTGACCAAAGACATTTCTTTGGTCAACAGAAAGAGAAAAAAAGATTCATTAATATACGTGAATGTCTCTGCCTTTTGGTGCCCAGGGCACCGAACATAAAGAGGCGCCCTTTGAGCGAGGCCTACTTACTCGTAAATTCCCTAAATTTAGCAAAAAAATCGTAATGTTGGCAACACTAGAATGGAATGGCAGTGTTCAATCCGTTTGATCGGAGCACTGCATGCAGTTCATTTTACCGGGAATCCCCGACCATAGAGAATCACATTATCTATCTCTTTTCAACATTTTAGTTAAAAAGCGTTATTTTTGACGAAGCAGAATACACAACAAAGATCGCAACTTACAAGAACTGTATCCAAATGTATGGATAGCATTGCGAATGTTATTGACAATACCTGTAACGGTTGCTAGTGGGAAGATAAGTTTTTCTAAGCTTAAGTTATATATAAAAACCTATTTGCGATCGACAATATCTCAATCTAGATTGACAAACTTGGCAACTTTGTCAATGGAAAAAGAAATTGCTGAAAACATCGACTTTGATAACCTAATAAAAGAGTTCGCCGATCAAAAGGCTAGAAAAGTAAAATTTTATTAGCTTTTTTTTGTAAATGGTTTTTTTTTCATGGTTATTTCATTATATCCTTTGCCATTTTTTCGTATGGGCTTGAATTGCAGTTAGGGGGCGCCGTAGAAATATCGCCTAGGTCGCTGCGCTGGTTCTGCTAAAACCGGCACTGCATACTACCAACTTTAATCGATATAATTTCCTAAAAAACCTAAAAGTTTTGATAACAGAACGTTGTACTTATGTGGCTCGTATATGAAATGATTTTGTAATCAACTCTGTACTGTAGAATCATCAATATTACTTGTTTTATGTTTTATCGATTTGAATCGATTTTTTTGTGCAACAAAATGAATCCTAGCTGTTATAATCGGAGATATTAAGACAGTGAGTGCCCTCAATAACGCAGTATAGATATTATATGATTGTTTTTATATAATATAAAGTTTACGGTGAGCGTTTCGATGATGATTTCTTGTCGTTCGCGTTGTCTGCTGCATTAAAAATGAAACATGTTTTTATATACATATATACACTGTGTAACTGAGAAACCGTGTTTTTATAAATTTAAAATAATAATTCTAATTTGTAAAATATTAGTTAAAAGAGTTTTATGTTACATTAAAAAAAAAAAAGTATTCTAAATTAAAAATCTATTATTTAATTATAAAAAAGCATTTTATTTAAATTAAAAGAATAAATATATATATAATTAAAAAATACAATAATTAAGTAAAAACACGGTGGCTCAGTTACACCTTGTATATTATATAAACGGTAGACGAAGAATAATTTTTTGTGTATCTTTTATGTCTGTAGGGAATTGCTTTGATTATATGATGATGTTGATACGATTATGCGCTCTGTATTCTTGCTCGTTTTAGTAAAGCTATTTTTTCAAATTATGCGGTAGTTGTCAGAGGCGGTCCGGAGATAAAACGAAGGGGTTTGAGTGTATAAACCGAAACATTCCAGAATGATATTTTCACTTTGCCATCTTCACGTTGTTGGTATTTCACACAATATCTATGATTTCATTTATAGATAATAATATAATAGTTTCACACGTTACAAACCTTAGCAAAGAAGCGAGTCGGAATACACTTTATAGGCCCAAAGCCTATTTTAGGAATTCCAAAGACAGGAAGAGTATACCGCAGCAAAAACTCGGGAAGAGGCTTTTCCTCGATATAGCCTCACACAGTAGGAATCTATAACGGATCCATTATGTTCAGACTGGGCGGCGAGCAGGAGATAGATAGATTGTAAAGGCTGCCCTGGACGGGCTACACTTTGACCATAAGGTCCATTGTGATGCCTAAGGATGTGAGTGGAGTGGAAGGAATTTTTGTGTATAGACTAGAAATTGGTAGGATATGCGGCTGCAGCCGACTATGATAGAAACTATGCCGATATTTATATGGAGTTTGTGAAGGAAACTGCAGAAAACCTTCTCAAGCATAGGTTATTTCGTTCTTGTCCGTACGCCGACAGTTTAGTCAATTAATCGCCCCCTTTTTAGCGAATTTCCTGAAAGGAAATAGAGCTATTGGTCCCGTACCGAAGTCAAAATTTCGCAAAAATTTCTTCAAATGTCCATCGATCCTACCTAGTAGATTTCAAAAATCACCATCTGTAAAATTTATATATATATATCTATGGACATATATATATATATATATATATATGTGTCTGTAATCACTCTAGCGGTCACAGTTTTCATTTTATCGGAATGAAATTTGGTATTTGAGGCGCGCTTGGTATTCAAAAGGTCAAGTTCGTTAATGGATAAAATCGGACGAGGGGAAAGGGGGGTTTAGAGGGAGGGGGAAACACAAAATTTGATATATCTCCCTTACTATTCGAAAAATCGAAAAATTTATAAGAAGTAAAGTTTTAGGTATTAAATTTTACTGTAGTTTTGTTTCTTATCATTTTTTCTGTTACACTAATATTTACAGAAATATTGATGGTTTAAGATTGAAAACTAAATTCCTCACTATCTCTGTACACATTAGAGTTTGAGCAAAAATGATAAGGTGATGAATTGTAGCAAACATGATTTTCTACAAGTTTATTAATTACGCATTTTTTGATTGTTCTAATATTAAAAGAGATATTTTGTATTTTGTGTTTTCTTCTTTCATTATGCCCCCATTTCCCCTTCACGTATGACATTTATTAATAAAATTGGCCTTGCAAATACTAAAATCATATACGACATTTCATTTTGATCAGACTAAAATTGTGACCGCTAGAAATTGATTTATGTATTTTAAGGAAATTCGCTAAGTTGAAGCAGCTCCTGCGTAACGAATTTTTTTTTCTTAATAATTAACAAACTGCCGTGTCGGGATTCGAACCTATAGCCTTCCAGTTTCCAAGTAGACATACTGCGCAGACATAACTCCTTATACAGCAGATACAAGATATTCCCAATATAATATACCCTACAAAATATACCCCCCTTCAACAATCGAACCCCACTCTAGTCGAACTGTCCCTGGTTGTTGTATGTTTATTAAAAGTCTATGTTTTTTATTCATTAGAATGTTGCAAATAACTTAGATAAGAATATCGTCGTCCGTAATATGTTACACAGACTTTGTACAAATTCGATTGTGTTTAGCTCTAGAGGAATGAAAAATGACCAGACTGGAAGAATCGAAATTACAATCAAAGAATAAAAACTTGAACGTAAAACAAAAGGATTGGTTAGACTAAAAAAAATTAATATTTAAAAAAAAAAAAAAACTAAAGTAAACAAAAATGTCTTCACAGCCACACATTGATACAGACAGTCCGCTTACTCAGACCAATTATAGCTACTAAAAAAAGGGTATTTGACAGCAGGGGAACTCTAAACGTAAAGATCAAGTGAAAACTTACTATCGATTTTTGATCTTGCGGTTGGAATATATGGTAAAATATTTTACTATTTAAATTTGATCTAATGAACATTTTTTTTCATATTAATAAATGTTCTTCGTGTTTGCTCTATTCTTGAGCGTATCTCTTTTTTTGTCCCCAGTTTTCATAAACTAGAGGTTTCAAATATTTAAAGGGTATTATATTTTTTGAGATTACCAATATAAAAAAAATCGTTACGCAGGAGCTGCTTCAACTTAGCGAATTTCCTTAGAATACATAAATCACTCTCTAGCGGTCATAATGTTAGTGTGATAAAAATGAAATATCATATCGATATGATTTTAGTATTTGCAAGGCCATTTTTATTAGTAAATGCTATATACTTTAAGAGGAAAGGGGGGCATAAAGAAAGAAGAAAACACAAAAAATATTTCTCTTAATATTAGAAAAATCGAAAAACGTATAAGGAGTAAAGTTGTAGAAAATTATGTCTGTTACAGTTAATTCTCTTCTCGATCATTTTCCTCAAATTCTAATGTGAACAGAGATATTAAGAATTTTAACTTTCAATCTTAAATTGTAAATATTTCTGTAAATATTAATGTAACAGAAAAAATGATAAGAAACAAAATTATAGTAAAACTAAGTACCTACAACTTTACTTCTTATCAATTTTTCGATTTTTCGAATATTAAGGGAGATATGTCAAATTCTGTGTTTCCCCCTCCCTCTAACCCCCCCCCTTTCCTCTTGTCCGATTTTACCCATTAAAGAACTTGGCACCTCTCAAATACCAAACGCGCCTCAAAATACCAAATTTCATTCCAATCAGAATAAAACTGTGACCGCTAGAGAGATATAAACATATATATATAAATTTTAACGATGGTCATTTTTAACATCTAGTAGGTAGGATCGATGGACATTTGAAGCAAATTTTACGAAATTCCATTATCGATACAAAAACAATAGCTGCATTTCCTTTGGAGGAAATTCGCTGTTCCGCATATCCTACGCAATGAGATTAACTGGATACTCGAAGGTCTCATACCGCGCCATTGGGAAAAACGGAGCCTTTATTTGCTTCGGTTCCAATTGGAATACTTTGAATATGGCGTCAACTATTTTCAATAATCATGAAACAGTTTTATAACTGCAATATCTTTTTACAAACGGTTTGACAAGATCAAACTAAGATTTAAAAAAAATCCAAATAAAAAATATTAGAAAACGTTAAAGGGTTGGATCATGTAACGGCTCGCATCCAAACGATTATCTCATAAATTTACAAAACCAAATAAAACAAGATAATCTTTAATAAAACAAAACTTCAATAAAAAACTGTTTGCGATTATTTTTATTCCATCTCACGATAGTTATTATAAACAGAAAAAATGTTGTTTTTTTTAAATAAATTTTTTTTCAATATATTTCTTATTAGACATTTACGTTTTTTCACCTCCATATGTAAACTTAGATGTAATATATGTTTATAGAGGCTATGTGCTCAAAACAACTAAAACGATTTTATGAAGAAGATTAGATTACGTATAAAACCATGATAAATTATTTTTATAAATTTTAATATATATAGAGTGTAAAATAATAGCCTCTCCCTCATTGAACGAATCAGTGTTCAATCAGCATTTGAACGATTAAAATTTTTATAAAACAACTTAAAATAACTAATAACTGAGTTAATTGTTTAAAAAAACGGTATATAATGCGTGAACTGTTTATTTTAGTTTTGGAGCTAAAATCGT
This sequence comes from Nineta flava, assembly GCA_963920215.1. NCBI lineage: Eukaryota > Metazoa > Arthropoda > Insecta > Neuroptera > Chrysopidae > Nineta > Nineta flava. The sequence goes on from OY986045.1 coordinate 27,871,343, forward strand.
GGCAAGACTATTCGGTTAACGAAAAAATTTTCATTCAAAAGTTGTTTATTTTTACAAAAGAATCATTTAAGCGTTGATGGTTTCCTTCTATCTTTGAAAGTTTCGAAGATCTATATTCCCTTGGCCCTGGCGGGGGGAAGCACGGTCCGATTTTGTCCATTATTTCTTCAGATTCATATATATGGAGTTTTATATCTATTTATAAATATGTACATATTTGCTCATATAGCCTATAATATGTACCAATTTTCATGTTATTATTAGAATTAAAAACAGGCAGGAATATATCGTTTTTTGTACACCTCTGCGGCTCTTAAATCTTATTAAAGACTTCAACTTTTTTATGAAGTAAATATTATTACTTCATAAAAAAATGCAAGGTTCCATTGAAGATTTCAGACTTTGACCTTGGTTCGCCTCAATGGAACTCCAAATCTGATTAGCTCATACGATTCCCTGAAAAAAATTACAAAGAAAATATAATATCAGAAAGCAGTTTTGTGTCTTTTATACATGTACAAAAAAAAATGTTTATTTCACAAAGATAGCAATACACATGATACAAAGATAGTAGACTATCATTGTATTTATTAGATATAAATAAATACATTAAATAAGTTTCACTTCAATTGCAATGCTACATAACATTCATATGTATATATATATATATATATATATATATATATATAATTCGGTCTATATATAGAGGTTGTGTGTAGACATTGACACCAGAGTTTTTTATAAGAAGCAAGTATACGTATTTCAAAACGCTTCTTATAAATATATGTACTTTATATTTTTAAAAAGACACGCATGAAATGAGCATAATGTATCATCAAAGAAGCATTTATAAATAAATCATCAACAGGTCATATATTCACAAAAAAATTAATATTCAAAAAAAAATTTAGTAAAAAAACAAATAAGTATTTAGATCTTTATATGAAACAACCACACACATACACACACACACACATATATATATATATATATATATATATATATATATATATATATATATATATATATATATATATATATATATATATATATATATATATATATTATATGTTTGTTATTATGATTATTATTTTATAATATGAAAAGAAATTAAAAAAACAGCTAAGTGTGAGTCGAACTTGTGTATACGAGGTTCCACACGAAGTTGTAATGAAAATTAGTGAAATAATTTTTGAGGTCTCAACGCACAATTCTGATTACAAAAAGAAAATAGTAATTTAAATAATTATTAAGTGAAGTGATTAGAAGGGGAAATTATATCTTGATAAAAAAAAAAAGATTTTATTGAAAAGGACCTTTAAATATCTAAAATTATTTTATTTCAAAAAAATAAGATATAATTTATTTTAAGAATAGCAAAAGTATTATTTTGTCAAAAATAACAACTATTTCGATAAATAACTTTTTATGTAACCAAATCACAGTGACAAGCATAATATTATGTTGTGTAATGATCACAAAATATGTTTTGAAACAAACAATATTTTTATTTACCCGTTTCGATCTCAGCAGTATATAAATAGCAGCTTATTCTAACAAAAAAAGTCAATTTTTAAAATCAGTCCAAAAGAAACAGTAATGCGGTTTAAAATTACCATTGTTGAAATAAAATAGTCGGTTTTGAATAAAAATTAGTATTGTTCGAATATAACTAAGTTATAAATAACAAAATTGTTGCAGAAAATTAAATTTTTTTTGTTTTTTTTTTGTTTCGAGTATAGGGATCTGTAGTAGATTCGACAGCGCTCCTTTTTGAAGGTTAAAAAAAGAGCCAAGATACCGCGACAAAGTTAATTATTTTTCATAATACAATCTTTATTACTTATTTCCTACAGCTTTTCACGTCGAGCTTTCCTGTCCGCGAATGAGTCTATATAAATTCATCAAAGATCGCAAAGCTAGTTAGACTTTCAGACAATATTTTTTTTGCACAAAAATATGCACATGTATAGAAAATTTTTTAAATATTTTTTTATAATAATTTATTTGTTTTAAAAACGAACCCAAAACTATTAGATGTCTGATATTTTAAGTATCAATTAATAGGTCCTTGAGAATTTAACAAACTTAAGAATTTTTACTGATTAGTTAACACTTATACTTTATTGATTATAAAATAGAAGACAAAATAAATTTATTTTCATCTAAAAATTCTCATTACAAATTAAATTTTATTGTTAAATCAAAATTCAAATTGAAATGGATTTAGGTGATCTCCCAGGAAATAGATTTTTCCCAGGAAATAGGTCTGACCAAGTATTTATTGTAACTGACCAATTATCAGTGGAATATTCTCAACCGATTAGTGCCTTTATTTTCTCTCTGTATGGAATATGAGGTGTTAGAATTTTTTCATGGCCTTGAAAAAAATTTAAAACATCGATAAAAAGTTTTCTATCTCTGACCAAATAATGGAGCTACCTGACCATTTATGGCCAATTAGTAACCAATTAGATGGTATAATTGGGTTTTCGAAATGCCATGGATGGAGTGCTAAAAGTTTTCTATGACCTTGAAAAAATTCTAAGTTCAATAAAAAATTTTCTATCGCTGACCAATTAATGGGACTACCTGATCATTTATGACCAATTAGTGACCAATTAGATGGTATAATTGGTTTTTCGAAATTCCATGGATGGGGTGCTAGCATCCTGGAGCCCTTGCGTATAATTAATTCAATCATACTCAAGCCTTATTTACATCCGCTCTCATTGTCAAAATCTTTCTATTTATCCAGATTTTCATTTTATATCGTTATGGAATGGGGGTAGTGTTTCCGAAATTGTTAACTAGAGTAACATACGGCCGGAAGGAGGGGGGGAGGTATGTTTTAAAAATGATAGTGGCCCTTTAGAAAACCAAAATGAGGTAGCCTGGCTTTGACTCGATCGAATAGTGAGCCCTAGAAAACCAATTAAATTGGAGTTGAGTCCTGTCATTCGTCAAGAGGGTAGATTCGATAACAACCACATGGCTAGAGGGTACTAGCACTACCCCTCATTAATTAATTCATCAGGATACCTCAAAAATACGAAAATTCGGTGAAAACTCAAAATCAATTTTCGACATTGAACACTTTATAGTTTCTATATTACATACTATGTTGTGGTCCGTATACATAGAGGTATAACACCTATTTTGACAAAATGGAAACCCGACTTCAAAAATCAAATATTCTATAACAAAAAATGCACTAAAAAGTAAAAAAATAATTGCATATTCTTGTGCCAATTTTAGTTCACCTAAGCAAAAGTTTTTTAATATATACGTACAATTATTGTTATTTTTGGATTCGGTGTCAGCATAGAGAAATTCACATAACTTTTGGACACCGCCTCCAAAAATAGCAATAATTGTACATATATATTTAAAAATTTTTGCTTAGGTGAACTGAAATTGGCACAAGAATATGCAATTTTTTTTTTCCTTTTTAGTGCATTTTTTGTTATAGAATATTTGATTTTTGAAGTCGGGTTTCCATTTTGTCAAAATAGGTTTTATTTCTCGCTTTTGTGACTTTGTTCTATAACTTATTTTATTTGTCTAAATATGGGTAAACCAACTAAACGACCTACTAACTTTTAGTACATTTCTTTATAACACATTTTTTTTTATCCGTTGTTTTTTTTTTTTAATTTCTAGTGCATTTTTCATAACAGATTTTCAGTTTTTATTTACATGCATTTTGTTTTTTTTTTGTAAAATTTTTTTTTTTGGGGTCGGTTTTTTTTTGTAAAAAATTTTTCGGTTTTTAAAAAAATTTTTTAATTTTCCCATGAGTATACCCTTTAAAAAAAAATTTCGCAGAAATCGGTTATCACATATAAAACGAGGATTTTCCGGGGATCCCTTCGTCAGAATGCGATTTGGTGCCAATGGGACCAATGGGAAACCAAACCCTTTAAAAACAAAAAAAAAAATTCAAAATCGGTTCATAAATGACGAAGTTCTGAGGGACACAAATAAAAAAAATAAAAAAACAAACGAATTGAGAACCATCCTCCTTTTTGAAGTCGGGTTAAAAAGAACTAATATTTAGTGTGTCCAAATACATGCAGAAACACGATAAGTAAACATGAATTAACTCTCATGATCTCCTGAACTTTACATAAAAATTTACATATTATTACTTAAGCTGTTTTTTTTTCACTTGTTTTTTTTTTAATATACGGAAGGTATACATGAGATGTCGTTTTCTAAGCATGTATATATGTATATAACAATACATTTAACCCTTTATATATATGTTAACTAACTATACATACACTGTATCATCACCCACGAAAAAAAAACTCAGGTAATTTTTCCAAATCCAATAAAAAAAAACTTCATTTTTTTTCATTTAGATGAAATTAATGCTTGTGGATGGTTCTGTAGAGTGAATCTTTTTGTTTTGTTTTTTTTATAAAGTGATATTATTTGAATATTATTAATACAATAGAATATGTAAAAAAATAAGGGAAGATTTTATAGTCGACTTTCTCACAGTGTTTTTTAATATCTTCAAGATGTCATTTGTTCGAATACTACGTACACAGAATATAAAAAAAATTCATTAACTTATTTGTGTGTACACTGTAGTTTAGGGCTGGTTTTTTTTTTCAGCTATAGTTCGAGTTAATTAGTATTTTTGAAGTTTTGGTATATTTAGTTTGGTAGGAAGCGTTCAAGTCCGTTTTTACACGTGGAAGTTTTAATGAATGTTTTCAATCGCATTTAAAATAGTTGATAAAACAAAAATTACATTGCTGCAGTTTTCTTACACGATTAATTAATTAACTGGAATTTTATCAGTCTATGTTTTTAACAGTTCTAATTCCCTTGTTTAATATTTTCTCTTTGTTACTCGTGTCAGTCACATGCTCATGATAGATAGATACATAGATAGATAGGGATCTAAAAAGTACTGCACTTCGATCTTATGGTCCATTGTGCTCCCGCTTCTACTTCAGTCTGACGAGATTCGCTTTTCCCATATCTTGGCAATAGCAAGGAGCTTGCTGATCAAATCCTCCTGAAGGTTCATAATTCTGGATGAGACGCACCGAATATCTTGTATCTGCTATAACCTAGAGATTCGCAGTTAAAGATGATGTGACTGGATGTTTACTCCTCCGCGCCACACAATCTGCACACACTGGACCCGTTATGGAGTCCCATTGTGTGTAGATGCTTCCGCAGGGGATAATTCCCTGTAATGAATCCGGTAACCGTCCGAAGTTGCATCCTGTTCAGCTTCAGTGCATCGAGAGATAGCCTCTTGGATGCATTTCGAAGCAGTATTTTCCAGAACTTTTTCTGCGGTACATTTTCCCAGTGATCACGGTGTTAAACATTTATCCACTCGTTGATCACCTGTTTATATGCAGTCCTTGGAATTCCTAAAATAGGCTCTGGACCTATGAAGAATGAATGGTATTCCGACTCCCATCTTTGCTAAGGTATCTGCTTTTTCGTTTCCTTTGAAACCACTGTAACCCGGTACCCAGTTCAATTTAGCATTGTTCCGTTTTGCCAGCTCCAGCGATTCCTCCAGATAATCTTTGACTACCCCTAAGGTGACCTCAGTTCCAGGCAAGGCTTTTAGAGCAGCTTGACTGTCCTAGAAATTACATACGTTCTGGTTTATGTAGCCTCTACATAGGTTCTCACGGACGCAGGCCAGTCTGGCGTAGACTTCCGCTTGAAAGACTGAGGAATATTTCCCCAAGTTGAGGCTTATGTTTGCTTTGGGTCTTTCACCGTAAATTCCAGTCCCTTCCGCATTTTTGAATCCGTCTGTATACTAGACGATTCCTTTCTTGAGATAGGGTGGTTCTCCTTCCGTCCACATGTCCCTATCACAGACTATAGTACCCACGATCCTTGCATGTCCAACCTGATTTTTTGGAATCCAGTTATTATTCCAAGATAACGTCAAAGTATACCAATTAAAAGAAAGGATATATCACATATTATAAATAACTAGCATACCCACCGCGGCTTATAATCAAGTAACATAATATTTTCTCCCGTCAAGGAGTGATAAATTATACACCTATACATCAATAAATTATACAACTATACCTTCCTCATGAATAATTTTTATAATATGTAAGGACCAATGTATACAAAAACTTGACAAATTATATACTAAAACCTTCCTCGAGAACCACTCTATAAATTGGTGAAAACAGCATGCAAATCGGTGAAGTAGTTTTTGAGTTTATCGCGAACAGACAGACAGACAGACGCGGCTGAGGGACTTTATATTATACTATGTAAGGATGCACTTACTTAAATAAAGTTACACTTAATTAAGTTTCATGCACAATTGCATGAAATAAAAACCTTCTCTGTTTTGTTATAACTGAAAACAATACTGCTATTGGTCAGTAAAATAGTCGATTGAAAAGTTGCATCAAATCTTTGACGTGTAAAACACTTTAAGTATTACTTAAGTATGAATCCCTTGATGTCAGACTTCCTACACCCCTATTTGATAAGGAAATTGTAGATTATTTTCTCCCCAATTGATAAGACATGAGAATATTTTTTAATATTTTTATTACACAATGAAATTTAAAAAAATAATAATAATTTATTTCGTAGATTAACCGCAACTATGTTTTTTTCAATAAAACAGAATCATTAATTTTTTTATACAAGAGGCCCTTAAACTTAATTAAGTTTCATGCACAATTGCATGAAATAAAAACCTTCTCTGTTTTGTTATAACTGAAAACAATACTGCTATTGGTCAGTAAAATAGTCGATTGAAAAGTTGCATCAAATCTTTGACGTGTAAAACACTTTAAGTATTACTTAAGTATGAATCCCTTGATGTCAGACTTCCTACACCCCTATTCGATAAGGAAATTGTAGATTATTTTCTCCCCAATTGATAAGACATGAGAATATTTTTTAATATTTTTATTACACAATGAAATTTAAAAAAATAATAATAATTTATTTCGTAGATTAACCGCAACTATGTTTTTTTCAATAAAACAGAATCATTAATTTCAATATCATATCATAATATGATATGAATATTCAGGTATCAATATTCAATATCATAAAAAGAGATGGTAAATATCTTCAAATATCTGACTTAAATTTGTTCATTCAATTGGATTATCTCTCATGTTTAGTTTTTAGTTCCTGTTTTTTTGTATATGTTTTTCATCTGAAAATTTGGATATTAAATAAGGATATTAAATTGAAAAACCTATTAGAGATATTTTCTAATAGAGCACCTCAAAATCAATTAGAATTCAAATATTAAAAACTATAACTGAATTTCCCATAAAAAATTACTAAATAATTGCACAATTTACATAGTTTTATAAAAAACTATGCATTTTAAACCAAGTTTTATTCGATTATAAAGATTAAATTTGTAGTTTCTCCATAAGACCCAAATGTTAAAAGTATGATTTTCAATATCGAAAAAAATGAAAAAATGCATTTGAACTAACATTTTGTAGCATACCAATGAATTCGTATTGACTTTTTTTATAACATATTTAATTTACAGGAACTTCTCTGCATTTTTTTTTCTCTTCCGAACGTCCTTAATTGACGACGTTTTAAATTAGACGATTGCCTTCAGAATATATTCCATCTCGTATTTTATATTTTATAAAGTACTTTTTTACATCAAAAAGTATATTTTCACAACGCCTCCAAACATTGGAAGTCATTTCTCTTCGCTATATATACACAATCCAAAAATTCTATGAAACCCTTTGGCCGCAATAGTTTGACATACAAACTACTATACGGTTCATACATTTCATCAGTTCCTGCACTTACCTACTTAATTTCTGTGATTTCTCTTTTTAAATTTCCTTCCTGTATATTATATTATGTATGCTCTTATTTTTTTCATAATATCCTTGGACTTCTTTCAATAGTTTTTAATTTTTCAATTAGGCATGCAAGAAAGCTTCTTTTTGATAATCTGCCAAAGGCACAGTTCCTGCGTGGAAATGTTAATTAAATCTTTCAAAATTCCACGTTTATGTTGACCGAACAGCGGTTCCAATCAAACTGAACTGTGTAGTTCAGAGCTAAAACTGAATTGTACAGTTACTTAGAATCGTTTTTCTATAGGTATTCAGAATCGTTTCGTTGTGGTTTTCCAAGCATACGTCTTTCGAAGCATCTTTCATCTCCCCTTGGTATTTCAGATGTAAATAACTATCCGATCAATAACAAAATTATGGGAGAGGACCAAGAGAGTTTTCGCATACCAATTAAGTAGTGATATCTCACCCAAAACAAGAATGTTTGCCTTCAAAACTATGTAAGAGCCAAGTTTTTTAACAAAAATGAGAAAATGATTGGTATATATATTTATTGCATAAATTTCTCAGGTGCAGGGTATTTTATATTTTACTTGACAAGTGGTCAGATTTTATTACACCTTAATATACAAAGAAATAAACTTGCCAAGTAAAATTTTAAATACCCTGAACCTCAGAAACTTACCAATTATTTTCTCATTGTTGTTAAAAAAACTTGGCTCTAACATTATAGATTTCACTACTTTGGAAGGCTTTTGAATTTTTTTGTTTTTGCTGATATATCACTACTTTTGGAATGCGAAAACTATAGTTTCTAACATACTATAAATAAATAATAGTTTAAAAAAAACTAAAAAACACGCTTTTATAGCTTGCCGAACTAAAAAGTAGAAAATCATTTTTAAATATGGATATAATTAATTTGATTGTAAAAAAGCATGGGGTTGATACTTTAAAAATGCGGCAAAGCATCCCACGATTTTTTACAATCATATTAATTATATCCATATTTAAAAATTATTTTCTACATTTTAGTTCGGCTAACTATAAAAGCGTGTTTTTTAGTTTTTTTAAACTATTATTTATTTTTGCTGTTTTAGTCTTGATAAAGACTAAAAAAGTTCTACCGTGAAATATTAAAGAGACACTACGTGTCTTCGTATAATATTAACCGTTATTATTAACTATATTTTCTCTACCGTTACATACATACAGGTGAAGCTTAGAAAAGCGTGTTAAAAATTAAAAAATGTGTACGGAGATAAGTTGTCGAAAATCATGATGTTTACTACAATTCATTATCTCATCATTTTTTCTACAACCCGAATGTGTACAGAGATAATTAGGATTTACATTTTCAATCTTAAACCGTCAATATCTCTGTAAAGAGAAACAGAAAAAATGATAAGAAACTTAATTATAGTAAAACTAATTTTCTACAACTTTACTTCTTATTTATTTTTCGATTTTTTCAATATTAAGAGAGATATACTAAATTTTGTGTTTCCCCCTTCCTTTAAACCCCTCTTTCCCCTTGCCGATTCCGGTCATACTTACCATAAAAATGCATTGTCATCCGAACTACATATACATAAAAAGTATCAATTTAATCCAACATTTTAAAGTGGGTGAAAATCTCGTTCCTAGATTCCGTTACATACACTTCCGTTCAAAAAAAATGAACAGACCTGAAATATTAATTTTCTTACATTTAATAAAACTCTTCACTTTTGTAACTCTTTGTATATTATTTATTTATAAACAAAGATAAGTAGTATATTTTTTAAATGTGAAAAAAGAAATGGAAGTTTTATATTTTTTATTTATGTAAACAATTTATGTAAACAAAAACATTTACCACAAGAATAATCAAAATTGTGAGAGACTGATTCGGTTCAGGTCTGTTCATTTTTTTTTGAACGTGAGTGTACATAGATACATAGTAATATACATACCAAGTTAATAAAAGCGTGTTAAAAAACCATGTCTTCTTTATAAAAATGCTTAACGATTTGAGTACTGCATCAAAACGTAAGGTTTTAATTTTACCGATTCATATAATATGTCAAAGTACTGGATATCGGTTTTCAATTAGTTTTCCAATAATTATACTGGATAAATCTAAACTAAGATTATAATAAAAAGAAACTCTTATTAATTATTCTTAAAGATACTTACATATACGTATTAACATACCTGGTATGAAATTAATGTATAAAAATAATTCTCACAGAACTTTTAATTCAGCTCTGAAATGAAATGATATTCTTTACAATTATTTTTTGTAATTTTGTAATTTTTTTGCTTATATAACACAAATACATGCCATGTTTTCAATATATTTATTTTTTATAACATTTTCTCGGCTTACATACCGTGATGTAACACTTGCAATGCATTATAAAAATTTGTTACCTACGTCCTACATTCTACAATACCTATTTATGGTCTGTTTAGTATAACATTGTATATAAATATATATATATATATATATATATATATATATATATATATATATATATATATATATATATATATATATATATATATATATATACATAACTTATATATTGTTTTATACTGAATAATTTCTTGAAAAAGTTATTGTAAAATTTCTTCAACAATAACTGGACAAGAAATTCTTTATGATTATGTGAAATGAATTGCAATTATTTTTAAGTTTTAGTTACATACACAGGGTGCCATTTTAATCTATCACCCCCGTTATCTTTTTTGAGACCGGTCTAATCAAAAAATTATATCGAACAAAAGTTTGGTTTTGAAAGGGCTTTCTGATGGTCACCTTGGTATGACCTTGAACTTGAGTTGGAAGGTCATTTCAAGGCTTACTTGAAGTATTTTCGAGTACCCGATATCATTTTCGTACGTTAAATTTTGCGTTCTTCCGATATGGCTCAAAAATAGGTGTTTCTATTTGAAAAATGAAAAGTTTACCTTGAAATGTCCTTCAAAAGTAAGTTCAAGATCATTCCAAGGTCACTCCTTGAAAAGTCCTTTCACAACCAAACAACTTTTGCTCGACATATGTTTTTGATTAGATCGATCCCAAAAATGATAACAGGGGTGATATAGATTAATATATATATAAAATATATAAAATTACAATGTACCTTAATATAAATTAGTGTCGAATTTCTTTAATTTAATCTAAAAATACGCGTTCATAAATTTAATGATATCTAATCCAACCCAATAAAGCTAAAGAAGTTTGTGTAAAAGTATTGTGAAGGAAGCCAAGATATATATACAGTAATGCCGGCAGTACACTCTAGGCGAGGCAAGGCGAGAAATAACGAGCACGAGAGTGTACTTACAATGCTCGGTCTGCCTTGTATCGCCGTACTCGCTTCGAATCGTCTTCGCTCCATTCGGTCGAAGTCGGTTTTTTGACACGAGTCAAAGAAAGCGGTTAATAAATTTGGCACGAGCACGAAGGACACTCTCGTCTACATTCGATTCAACTTTCATCCGCTATTTTTAAATATATCAACCGCTTTAATTCTACCCGCATTAATCTTAATAGTATAACACGAATAGAAACAAAAACTGTATAAATTTATGAATACTTTTTTAATTCTTAAAGTGTCATTACGCATTAATTACGCAGTTTAATTAAAAAATTACTACTCCGTAATTTTTAATTTAAAAATTTCATTTTCCAGGTGTACCAACGTAATTTCTGGCTAACTCACGTTGACAAACTGACGAAAACTGTATTGCCGGCCGAACACTCGGCGAGAGTATACATAGCTCCACTAGCGGCTCCTCACCTTACGAATATCTCTCCGAGACATTCGCCGAGTGTTCTCACTGAGTGTATACTGCCGGCATAAGGTATAAAACAGCATAATTAACGAACAACATTGTACGACTATTTAATAATACAAGAGTTATAGCACAACAGCCAAGAAACAGAGTATATAATGTTTAAAAGTAAAAAAAAAAAACATTAAAAAAAAGCATAAAAAACTAAAATTATAATCAAATACAGAATAAAGACACTAATATACGCAAACTGTATGGATTAGAAAAGGTAAACAAATATATTCGAGTGTACGTAAAGATACAACTTTTTATGAATATAAAAATAATAATATTATATAGAATTCAAAAGGAACAGAGTTCGTGATGGAATTGTGTATAGGGATTTTTTTAAATATTAATATGTAATATAACATCGTGGTGCCGGTGAAACTTTGTTTTTATTAATTTCTTCAACATTGTATATGTAATATTGTTAATTTTTTTTATATATGTATATAAATCATTTATATTTTAAATGTATGGTATTATTTTCATAGACTTCTTGAGAAGTGTTACTAGAAAACACTTAATACTCTTATTAGATCGTAATATAGTACGGATGTTAGAAGTATATTAATTTGTAAAGAAGCCTCGAATATCGTCACAGTTTGAGTGGATCAGTCTATTTTCAAAATGACGGGGAGGAAACATATATTTAATACTAAGTATTAAATATATGATTAAAATATAGTTTAAATAAGTTGCCCTTCTACTTTTAAATAAGTTTCCCTTACGCGTATATGATAGTCAAAACAAATTAATTCAGCTCTAAGCGATGTTAGAGTAGTTCAGTTTTCCTTAAAAATTGATGAAATTGAAAGATGATATTAACCTGAATGTTTTGCATTTATTAAAAAAAATTCGTTACGCAGAAGCTGCGTCATCTTAGCGAATTTCCTTAGAATACATCATACACTCTCTAGAGGTGACAATTTTAGTCTGATCAAAAGGAAATGTTGTCTCTGGTATGATTTTGGTATTTGCAAGGCAAATTTTATTAATAAATGGCGGGGTGCATGGGGAAAGGGGGCATAGAAAAACAAGAAAACACAAAATATATATAGAATATCTCTCTTAATATTAGAACAATCGAAAAATTTTTTTAAAATCAATTGATATTTAATGGTAATGGTAATGTCAAAACAATTCTTGCATAGTACAAATAGCGTCAAAAGTCGAGCTATTTGACGCTTTGATTTGACTTTTGACATCATATAGTAAGTTGTATCATAACAACACTATATAGGTTATACTAGGTATGTTCAATTAGTATAGTTGCAAAGCAAAATTAAAGTTAATTAAATTTCAAATAAAAATGGTATCTTACATTTGTATACCCGGTATATATATATATATATATATATATATATATATATATATATATATATATATATATATATATATTTATAGGTTTGGAACTAATAAAATAGTAGAGGTCGAAGCCTGTCAAGTAGACCTTTCCAGACCTTTTTTACCGACCCCTAAAGGACCAGAAATTTCTATGTACGCTAGGAATTGGTAGGTTGTGTGACTACATTCCACTTTGATTGAAACTTTGACAATATTTATCTGGAGTTTGTAAAACGAAGCTACAGAGAACTTACACCAGCATAGCCGGTTACTTTTGTTCTTTTCGATACGTCCAACTTGTTTAGTCAATAAAGCGCCCATTATTTTTTTATAATTAATTTAATTGGCAAACTGCCACCATTGGGAATCGAACCAGAAACCTCCAAGTTTCGAGCAGCGCGCCTTTAACAGCTCGACTACTCGGAAAGGTTTAGTCCCACATGTCCGTCTGTCTCTTTGTCCGTAGACACGATAACTCAAAAACGAAAAGAACTAAAGGGCTGAAATTTTGTGTGTGTGATCTATAGCTAAAAAGTTAGATCAAGTTCGTGAATGGGTAAAATGGGACCGTGCACCCCACGCCAGGAGGGACGGGGAGTATTCATCTTTGAAACCGTAAGAGATAGAAAAAAAACTTTAAACACAAAAAATGTCTTTTTTTTTAAAATAAATAAACTTTTTTGAATAAACTGAAAAGCTTTGCCACAATTTCAGCTCAAAAACTAAAATAAACAGTTCACGCATCGGTAATGAACTGAGTATATACCGGGTTTTTTCACTTGTTTTCACTTAAGACACTGTTTCTGAAGAAATGCGGGGAGTTTTTTTTTATGCATTAATATAATGAAAATTATATTATTATTTGTGTACTTTAAGCTTCACAATTAAGAAAAGTATTCTTTATTAAGAAAACAGATAATGAATTTAGACAATGGCCCAATTCCAAATTCTGATTTAATAAAATTAAACCGTATTCAAAATTTAATACCTAAATATCAAGGTTAGCTTCGATCAACCCCCTCACCTTATTGACAATAACAACACCGCATGGGCTTAATTGGTTAGTCAACTCAAATAATCCTTCAGGAACTCAAATACTATCTCATTCAGATCATGTATAAAAGACAAAACTTTTTTTAATATTATTGTGAGACATGCACCAAATTAGCAACGAGCAACATATCTCCGACTTCATATCCCAGAGATAGTTACGATTAGCTAATTCCTACTGATGATGACTACCTTGTAGTCGAAATACATATATTTATAAAATACAATTTATAAAATACAAAATTTGAAATTTAATTACGAATAACGAATAAACGTTATGGTATAAATTGGAAGAAAATAATCAGAATTAAAAAATTCGCGAATTTAGTGCGAAAAATTGTTATATAAACAATATTTCCCTTTTTTAGTTTAGTGTATTGTGGGTTGCCTGTTTGAAAAAAAAGTTCAAAAATCATACATTAATAATCTTTTGGTGTTTTTTCATGGAACATTCATTTATATAATCTTACACTTTACCGGTTTTATTAATATGTTATATCTGGCATCATTCTGGACCTATTTTTACTAATGCCTTTCTGTTAGGTATATTTACGGTGTTCTGGATACTAAATCCGTGTTTGGTCTAAAAGAAAAATTACCTAATAATAACAGGTGTTATCTTGGAAGTCTATAGATAAAAACAACATACACACAGCGTGGTTAAAAAATTTAATTAAACTTTTTTTTTCCGTATCATTTTGTGGGTTATTGCAAAAAACAAACCAATTTAAAATTTATATATTATATACAACAACACATACAATTTCGTGAGAAATAAATTCTAAAAGATCGTTATACTGACTGCAAGTACTGCAATCAACAATCGACCCAAACAGAATTTAAAACCAAAAAAAAAATTAACCGATAGACTAAGCAAATTCATTACACACAAAAATTTATCTTGCATAAATTATTGATCTATAACGGTAATTTTGCATATTACTATTTAATTTTAACAACCCCATATACATTCTGACATAAGAGGTACACAAATATTCATTACTGCAATTATACATAAATAAAACAAAAAAAAAAGTTTTGAAATAACGGTACGTTTGTCGTATATATATAGTATCAAAACCACCCCTAAAATATTAACCCTCTTGTTTTTTAAGTTATAATGTACGTACAATATATGTATATACAAAAATCATCCCCTAAAAACCCTCCTACATTACACTCAGTAACGGTCCAATCGTACTCAGCATTCATACCATGTGTATAACGATGCAAAAATTAAAACTTAACTTCTCTAAAATATATGCGTCGTAGATCCAATCAGAATTTATATAAAAACTTTTGTGACCCACAGGTATAAAAAAAAAATCACAAAACCTGAGGGGTTGGTATTTTTTTTTCATGTATATAATATATTTTTGAAAAAAAAAAACCACCCATTTCCGGTATACTAAATTGTATATAGAAGATATTTTGAGTTGTTTTATAATATTTAAATTCCGCCATATTTATTAAAAATTTTGATTTAGTAAAGTTTTTTGAATACATTTGGGTGTTTTTTTTTGGTGGTATTTGAAAATGAAGAAGTAAACAGTTTTTGACACAAATTTGTAAATTTACTTTCTTTATTAAAGTTACCATATAGGCGTGGAAATGTGAAAACTTTATTTATTTGGTAATAAAATGGAAGATTATAAATTTTACAATCATAATTTGTAAATACTTATCTGAGAATGTGCTAAACCAGAGGTGGGCGCAGGCGGCTCGCCGGAGTCGAACGACTCTCCATAAGCTGGGTGAGAGTAAGTAAAAAAGGTATGTTTTGAATAGTGTTTCACCGAGGCTACGAGGTAACCTCGCCTCGCCTAGGCCCTCGGTTACGAGGCACGAGGCGAGGCGAGGCGAGGTTCAAAATTTTAATCCTCGTTACTAACCGAGGCGAGGCGAGGTATATTGTCCCAAAAACCTCGCCTCGGTCGAGGCGAGGAATTTGCCTCGGCCGAGGCAAATTTACAAAAATTAAATTTAAAAAAAAATAATATAGTGATACATGAAGCAATAGATAGATTATTTAGCAAATATTTTTTAAACGTCCAGCGATCCTACCAGTAGATATCGAAAGTCATCGTCTCTAAAATTTATATACATATATATATATATATATGTGTGTTTTTTACCATATTATGTACATTCATGCAAAATAAGTCAAAGTTAGTAAAAATTTTACCTCGCCTCGCCTTGGCCGAGGCGAGGCGAGGTTGATAGCTGACCCAACCGAGGCGAGACGAGGTTGATATTTAAAAAAGCGAGGCGAGGCGAAGTGATACCAAAACCTCGCCTCGCCTCGTGCCTCGTGAAACACTACCTTAGAGTATCAAAGGTTCTAGCAACACTGTCTATAACCAGTTTTTAACCAGAATAAAAATTATGTCCGCACACGTACAAAACTGGTTGTGGATCTACCAGTCTTGTACCTACAGATAAATCCTTGAATTTGTCTTTAAGAAGGGAAAATGTTAGCGCTACACTGTTCATAGCAGCAAAAGAACTGTCTCACACAGACAGAAAGTTTACACATTTTGTATAGAATATTGCTAGAACCTTTGATACTCTAAGGTAGTGTTTCACGAGGCACGAGGCGAGGCGAGGTTTTGGTATCACTTCGCCTCGCCTCGCTTTTTTAAATATCAACCTCGTCTCGCCTCGGTTGGGTCAGCTATCAACCTCGCCTCGCCTCGGCCAAGGCGAGGCGAGGTAAAATTTTTACTAACTTTGACTTATTTTGCATGAATGTACATAATATGGTAAAAAACACACATATATATATATATATATATATATATATATATATGTATATAAATTTTAGAGACGATGACTTTCGATATCTACTGGTAGGATCGCTGGACGTTTAAAAAATATTTGCTAAATAATCTATCTATTGCTTCATGTATCACTATATTATTTTTTTATACCTAATACTAACAAGGGTGGTTAGCCCTTTCATAGAGAAGAGGGACACAAATATGAGGGAAAGTGGACCTGCAGATGAAAATTCTCCATCACTATACTCTATTAAAGTCACAAAATAATTGCAAGCTCAACTGGTTTGTTACCTTTGTCGCAAAACGTATGCGAAATGACACGAGTTTGTGTTGATTCTCCTAATTTATTTGGGGGGCGTTGCCAGGGTAGATGAGAACAGTCATGCTTGAAGACTTCCCCAAAATACCCCAACAAAAATTCGGGAAAATACTGTTTCGGTATACATTCAAGAGGCTGTTCCTCGATGCACTCAATCGAACAGAATACAACTTCGAAAGGTTACCACTTACGGAAGCACATACACTTTTTTAACATCACACTTATTAAAATTACTCTTATATTGTCTCAGGATGTGTTATTCGTTGCTAATTTGGTGACAGTTTCACGTTTTGGTGAACTGTCACCAAATTAGCAATGAATAACATATCCTGAGACAATATAAGACTAATTTTAATAAGAGCGTTCTTAATAAGAGTAAATTGAATGAAATTAATTTTAACAAGAGTAATTTCAATAAAATTTATTATATTTTAAAGCACATACATACACATAATAGAACTCCATAATGGATCCATTATGTGCAGACTACTGTGCACATGTGAATATATGAACCTGATAAGCAAGTTCCTGGCTACCTGGCTATAGCCACGATATGGGAGAAGCGAACCTCATCAGACTGAAGTATAAAGGGAAGCACAATGGGCTATAGGGTCGAAGTTTAATGCTTTTCATACCCCAAGTTTTTTCTATCTATCGATATATCATTATTACGTGGGCCCAGTTAAATTGATCAAAAATCATATTTGGATTTCAAGCTATTCGCTCAAATAGTTTTTGAAATAAAAAAATCTGATATTCAACAAAATTGTTATGAATTAATAAACCATAAATTAATATTTAATAATAATATTTTTTTTTTTAAATCTAAAAAACCTGCAGCCATGTTTATATTGATTAGTTAAATAATTAACATTAACTGTCCTTCGCAATTTTTTGTTTGTTTTATTTCAAAAATGTTTTTTCTTAACTAATTTTTTTTTCTATTGTAAAAATCGTAAACAATATACAGAATTTTTTTCCGCATATAAAACCAAGGTTAGTTTCGTGTCATTCTTATTCAGATATAATTATGCATAGCAAAAAAAAATTGTTTAAAGACAAAAATCCCACTGCCTACACAATTATAAAGTTTATAATAAAATAAATAAAAACAACAAACAAAAAATGGAGAAAACAAATTCAAATTAAAGCATGAGCATAACAGATTATTAAAGGGTTTCGTAAACAAACGTTATAGTGATTCAATCAATGGTGTCTGATTGTCCATTCGAATAGAAGCTGATATAATAACAAATGAAAATAGCATCTAACTGAGTTTATTGCTTAAATACCCGGTATATATTGAGGTCAGTATCAATGCGGGAACTATTTATTTTACTTTTTACACACACATAAATGTATAAAAATACAAATTAGGTGTACTATAAGCCACAAAAGTATAGTGCTTATTTTACCTTATTCATTTGGTTTTTGGGAAAATGTTTCGAATAACAGTTGTATTAGTATATTTGTAATGAAATTTTTGAAACATTTTTTCGAAAAGCAATTATTATTGAATAAGATGGATCCGCAAAATTAATAGTTTTGAAATTATATTATTATAATTTTATACCCATCTTGTTTCAATAGAGTTCCACAAATAAAGCACCAAACAATAATATGATTATATGGTACGGAACCCCACAACAACAACAAAAATCTCAAAAATTATTTTTATATAATAATTATTGAAAAAAATTTGGATTCGAAAGTAGTTTAATAATTTTATGAAAAAAAAAATATTATAATCAATTTTAAATTTGATTTCAGAAAAAAATAGAATTATTGAATAATTCAAAATATTTTAATCAAGAGATGAAACTGATATTGTTTTTCAAAATTCAAATCAACAAAATTGGTTTTAAAAAAACCCGCTTAACAACGATATTGTTTTCATTTTATTAGCACAAAACGAATATAAAAATTATATTTTATAATTTGATGTGAAAACATTTATAGGGAGATTATACAAGTATGATTGTATATGGGGGGGGGGGGAGTGAAATGAAATTTCAGATTAGACTGTTACGTTTTTAAGTATTAACGGTCGGATATGTGACAGTTGGCAATCATCGGAATTCGTGTTTTAAATGGGAATTTTACATTGTTTATATGAATATTGTTATTATATATAAAGAATATTTTTTCACATCACGCCGAGTCCCGAGCTCCATACCTTTTTTTTTAAACCTGCTAGTTACAAAAATTTTCCTTTTTAATATATAGATAAATAAAACAAAAATCAAAATATAAATACTTTTAATGCTTGGTATTGACTACCGAAAACATTCAATAGAACTTAATAATTATTTTGAAAACAAATTCAATTTACCCTAATTTTCTAGATCGATTGTTGTGAAATCCACGAAATTGAAGCGATGAATAACTCCGAAAAATAATTACGATAAGTTAATTCAATATACTGATAATTATGACTATAGTTTTATAACTGAAAAACGTTTATAATACAAATAAATGATCTAGAAATTGCGACACATGAAAATTTCATATCCCTAGAATTCATTTAATTAACCAGCTTCGCCATCTATTAACCAAATATTTTTGATGATTGACATATTCTCCGCAGTAAAAAGAAAGCCGGTGTTCTAATATGAGTAATCCGGTCAAAAATGAAAACCATCAGAAAAACCTGTTTAAAATCTATAGAGGTAAAAAATGTGTGTATGTGTACTTATGTACGCACGTAAGAAGTTATAATTCTTTTTAAATACTTAAGACAAAAAAATTTAACAAAATGATATAAAATCAATTATTCTACATTTTATCGTGGTAGAACCAGCGTCACTTCTTCTATTAAAATTAGAGTTTGAAAGACTGACATTAAATCCATTATTTATATTAGAAACAGAGTTAGTGAAATTTATCAAGACCAGACCATGTTTATCAATATATACATTTAATATACAAAATTTACGAGCCCGTAAAAATGATATCATTGATAATGTGGCTCATAATTCTAATAGTCTTCTTTTATTAGAAACATGGGGTAATGATGATGAAGACATTCCTGTACCTACTTTCAACTGTCTAGTCAAATTGAAATTTTTTATTGTAAAAGCTGGCGGTGTAGCTATTTACCAAAATAATAACGATCATTCATCTTTCTATAATGTATATTAAATTGCCTTGTGTCTTAATATCCAAAAATCAAAACACACATTTTAAAAAATATTGCCCACTGCAGTGTGTAGTTACACTGCTTATGTGACAGACAGGCTTTTGTCTGGTTCGCTTAAGCATTTAATGTATGCATATATAAATTTTGTCTATATACTGTATGAAACACATTTTTTATTGAAAATCACCCAAACACAGTGCAATAGAGCCAGGATAGAAATCAGAGTTACATCAATTGAGCGACTGCTATATCAGTCGAGTATTGAATCAGCGATTCGTTACATGCTGAAAATACACTCTGATCGGATTCTCATAAAAATAATATTTTCAAAAATTCCCTGACATATTCCGGTTTTTTCAAATCCCACGATTTTTCTTGTCTCTCCTCAGAATTAATTGTGTCCCTAACCTAATTATCATATTAAAAAAAAATTTAAAAAACGTTAATTTTTAAATAACAAATATCACTAACCCATCTGAGAAAAAAACAAAAAATTTTCTTGTGTCCCTAACCTAATTATCATATTTCGTACTAAAAACTAAAAAAAAAAAAAAAAAAAACGTTAATCTTTGAATATCAAATAAAAAGCAAACACTAACCGATCTGAGAAAAAAACAAAAAATTTTCTTAATTTTTTTTTAATATCAAATACAAAAAAAAAATTAAAATATGCATAAATTTTTTTTTGTTTTCCATTATGCAAATGAAATAAAAATTGGAATATTGTGAGTTAAATTCTCACAATATTCCCAAAACAACAAAGATAAAACAACTACGTGAGAATATTTCTCTCATCTCAAAGTTATCAAAATGAAAAAGAACAAAAAAAAAAAACACCAAAAAAAAAAAAGTTAGAAATTAAAAACTTATCATCAGGTAAATAATTTTTTTTTCGTGTAAAACTCGCAAAGGCCACATTAAAGACAATACATATGCGGTGAGTACATATACACACACAATATGTAAATTTTTAACCCTATCTTTTAATTTTTTTTTTCTTAATTTTTTTATTTCTCCAAAAAAAATGTAACAGCATAAAATAATATGTAATAATAATATTATGTATCACTTAAAGGAGGGGAGATATTTTTTATATCTAATGGTCAAACCTGATTTAAATAAAGGGTACAAAGGATTAAAGATGTTACCCTCCTAAGTAAGATTTTTTTTTTAACTTTTTGAAAAAAAAATTTAATATATGCATATAGTCATATACGACGATGTTGATGAGATGCATGCGATGGTATAGCAGCTTATTAATACGTGTACTCAAATCATTAACTATAGGGTTTAAGATGAGAAAATATTTTACTTGTACTTTGTTCTTTTCATGAACATGTGTGAAATTATTATTGTCTATGTGGAGAAATATATTATCTATAGTGGAAAAAAAGAAATTAGAATAATCTCTTTTACATAAATTATAAAATAGATGCAAAAAAAAAATTCTACTTTACTTTACTACTTTTTTTTTTATGTTCTAAGAAAAAAAACAAAGATTCGTTACTTTGAGGCATTTATTCAAATTTCTAGAATAATTATCTCTATTTTAACATCATTTTCTTATGCTATAAAATTTGATGTAAATACTACAGGGGATAAGAAGAGCAAATTTTAATCTCTGCATGATTTACTTTGAGTGCAGGACTGGATTAACCATGAGTTATCCTTACTACTTTTCAGGATAGCACGGATGTACATATAGCTTATACATGGGGGCTTTTGTCCGTGACCTCAAGTCATAAAATGGCAGAGCTCTAAACGCCAATAAAAACAATCAATTGAAAATTACACAAACTTCATCTCTATCACACGCAGTAAAGATACGGGCAAACGATACGTGGATATTCGTCGAATATATGCGTTTGTTCGGAGACCTCTTTTATATACGTCCGAGTATGCTAGTATAGTTCAAAGTATGAGTAAAAAAAGAGACTGGGTGCGAATGGTCCACACACACTGCCAGCTTCCCATTTGGTACCCTTGAAAACTATAGACCAGTCTACTTAAGACGTCTCGACAATTCGGATGCAGTTATACATTCATACTCTATTGAAATATCATAATTCAGTGATTCAACAAATGATTCAAAAATTTTAAAGAGTTCTTTAAACAGGCAACTTTTTATACATAAATGCAATTTAAATAAATAACAAGTATAAAAAATGTCTGTTAGCGAATTTCCTCCTAAAGGAAATAGAGTTTATTGGTCCTGTACCGATGTCAAAATTTCGCAAAAATTTTTTCAATTGTCCATCGATCCTACTTAGTAGATGTCAAAAAAATCAATAAATAAATAAAAAATAAAAATATATATACATATGTATATATATATATGTGTATGTATACGCCACCATATGTGTGTGAGGTGCATTTGGTTTTTGAAAGACCAAGTTCGTTAATGGGCAAAATCGGACACTGAGAAAGGGGTGATTAGAGGCAGAGGGAAACTCAAAATTTGATATATCTCCCTTAATATTGGAAAAATCGAAAAAATCTTTGAGTAAGCTTGTAGAAAATTAGTTTTACTACAATTTTGTTACTTATCATTTTTTCTGTTACACTAATATTTACAGAAGTATTTACGATTAAAGATTGCAAGTTGATACATAAATACGCATCCGCGTCGCGGATGTAAAAAATTTTGCATCCGCAATATTCCTGCTACAGACGATTTCATTCTAAACTTTTTCGTATTTTTATGAGTTGTGTTTGTTTTTGTTTATTATAAGAAAAGTTATCGAATCGATTCTCTTCTCTCGCTTCTACCCATAAATCAAATAAAACTAGCAAGATAGTCTCTGATAGAAGATATAACAAAACTAAATAATAATAATAAAAACTTTTTATATATTACCTAATGCCTATAATTTATAAAAACAAAAAATATCTCAGCTTGACGTATGGCATACTACAGTAATTAACTACTTATGGTAGACATACACTGCTTAAAGGCATTTCAAAATTAATATACTACTCATCATAATATACAAATGTGTAGATATGTATATTGTTAACAGTAGAGTTTCAAATATTCATTAACAATATCAGAATACAGTAGAGCTCCAATTATTCGGATTAATTGGGACCGGGCCCTATCCGGATAATAAAAAATCCGAATAATTGGAGAAAACATGAAAAAAGATTAAAATCTTTTTGTTTTCGCAAATAATCGGCCCTGAAAAAGGGTTTCCTGATGCTCGTTGCTCCAAAAATCACTTGAAAACGATTCGGATAATTGAAGTTCACATAACCACTGTATTTTCAGCTTAGTCTGCTTATAACTAAAAACTCTAGCTATAATATATTTAAACAGTCATTAAACATTTAGTTTGAAAATTAAAACCACTATTTAAAAACTCGATAATTAATGACGTATAACTAATTAGTTGCGCAATAGGTCACTGCGCAGATACGAACTTCCCGATAATTCCCTCACTCGACAATTATCACATTATTTCAAGAATTGGATGCTAGGATTCGGCCATTCCAGTATCTTATGAATAAAGAATCCAGAACCTTCGTAATCTGTTAGTATGTGGTTCAAGGATTAGTTTCATATCAATTTGATTCATGTATTCGATGAGTTAAGAATGTTCATGTTTTATAATTATTTCCTCTGAAAAATTCGCTCAGTCTACGTAGTTCCTACGTTTCGAATTTTTTTTAAATGATGTTAGTAGATGAAGAGATGATATATAATTGACGGAATTTAACAAATAAACAGGCGAATCTTCTAACCCTCACTTAAGATCTCATCGCAATAAGTGCTCATAAATTATTGAGCGAAAATCGTTTCAATAATTACACTTGACCTATAGGTACATTTTACTATGATATTTAATCTATGATTTTACTCTATCGTTTACTCCACTAGATACGAAAACAAACATGTATACAAAATATCTGTAAGACTTTAAAAACACAATATTTTGTTTACCTCCGTCACGGATTAAAGAAGACCTGATTGTAATTAACTAAAGAGTCCATAATTTTATTGATATTTTTACCTTTAAGCTATTATCAAATTAACTGATTGTTAATATAAAAAAATACCTTTGTTTCAGTGACAGTTACATCTGCTCCGTCCAATGAAGCTGAACTTCAACTATATCGTGTTATGCAAAGGGCATCACTCCTATCATATTACGACACATTATTAGAAATGGGTTTGTTTCAAAATGTTCTAATTAATAATCATATAATAAAACAGAAATTAATTGTTCTTAAAAAATTTCCAATTAGGTGGCGATGATGTTCAACAGTTATGTGACGCAGGTGAAGAAGAATTTTTAGAAATAATGGCATTAATTGGTATGGCGTCAAAACCGTTACATGTACGTCGTCTTCAAAAAGCATTACACGAATGGATGACAAATCCAGCATTATTTCAATTACCAGTAATATCATTAAATTACAATGAATTTGGACCATTTTCTGCGCCAAATCCTAGATTATTATTACAACAAACAGCAGCATTCGCAGCATTACGTAAAGATGTTGTGAGCCCCGATAAAAGTATTAATTCAGTATCACCAGGTATCACTGATTTTCAAACGTTACAAAATAACATGACACCCGGAACATCTGTAAATAACTTTTCAATAGCATCATCAAGTTGTTCTATAAATAAACCGGTATCATCTCCAGCGGATGTTTCATTAGGATCCACTTCAGCAACATCGAGTCCAGGCCCAACAATGAATCCTGGTTCACCGTTACAAAGAATAAATCCAGTATTAACAGAAGAACAAATAGCATTAATCAATGAGAGTGCTAAAAACTTGAGCCGATTTCTACATCCTGTAGAACCAAAACAAAGTAGTACCAAGAAAAAAATCAATAAAGAATTAGAAGTATGATAATTACAACTGTACTTATTCCACTACGTGGATAATTTTAGAAGTATTGAGAGTTGCTTTTGTACTCTAAACTTCCAAAATTGACCACTAGTTATTTTTCTAAATTTAAAAAACAAACGTAAATATTATGGCTAATTACTTTTTAGCTTGTAATGATGATGAATGAGGATAATCCACGGCGTATGGATGAAATTAGAAAATATTCAGCAATATATGGTCGTTTCGATTGTAAACGAAAAGCTGAAAAACCATTAACATTACACGAAATATCGGTGAATGAAGCGGCTGCACAACTTTGTAAATATATTCCAGCATTATTAACACGTCGTGATGAACTATTCCCATTAGCTAGACAAGTTGTACGTGACTGTGATTATCATAAATATAATAAAATTAATATAACGTAAGTATATTTTTGGAAAAAATTTTATTGTTCCGGGTTATTATTTCTTAGCTAGAAAAAATAGTTTCGGAAGAAAAAATGAAACTTCTAATAAGTACACGTCGTGAAATAATGTCCCTATAAATAAACATGTGAATAAAAACCGAAGTTTTTTATTGCGAATTCCATTTCTAAAATTTTTTGGTCAAAAGTCCCGTAAATAAAAATCAATGTTTTTCTGAAAATTTAGAATATCGACAAAAAAATTTCGTAATAAATTTTAAACGTTTTTTTTTTTCGTTAGAAATGGAATTTTTCAGGAATAAAATGGTGTTTATTCCCTAAAATTGGGTTAATTTTCGGAAAACTTTTTTTTACATCTTGTTCCATCGTGAATATCTGTCAAATACTGAATTCTGGACAAGTAAAATTGCTTTAATTAAAAATATTGAAAATATATACCATTTATCTGGAAAAAATATACCAAACCATTTATCCACCGTTTTGAATGCTTATATTTGGCTACGTCAACATTTTGAATTTCACCCGTGAGAAATCTGAAGAACTCCCAGGCGCTGTAACAAATACAGTAAGAAAGAGTTTTTTCGAACTGTTTAAAGGGAGCGTTCAAATATTACGTAAGCAAACTTTCTATGATTTTAGTCCCCCACCTGCCCTGTATAAGCAACAATTAGAAAATTGAGAACTCCCTCCCAAATGATAAGACGTAAGAATTTTTTCAAAACTTTTATTAAATATTAAAGTTAAAATTTAACCCTCTTCACAGTTTAGAAATTAATTATATTGAATTAATTATTGCTTTTAAAATTTCATAATAAAATTTTAATTTAAACTAAACAAATAAAACATTCGATAGACAATGTCAGAGAACAATGAACGTTATATTTATTTGTTTCAAGCCATCCTAGTACGCCGGATTGAAATTCGGTATATTTAAAAAAACTCTATACATAGTAGTGTAGAGTAAAGTCAATTGTCGGAAAACTCGTTTATTTATTTTTAGTTAGAAATATGAAAAGAAATTCGGTATACCATAATAAAATAATAAAAATAGTATTATTAATTTAGATTATAAATGTTGTTTTAAAAACATTTTCAATATTTTTTAATTTCAATATCTTACGTAAGATTTATGATATCCCCCCCACTCGCTTTGTCAGCAAAAGTAAGAAAAAATTGCACCCCCGCCCCCTAAACCTGCTTACGTAATACTTAAATGCCTCCAAATATACAACTGCTACAAATATACAAAATGTCACTATAATTATATCGCGAGAGTATTCTATGCCCTACTATTCCTATAATAATTTTTCCAGGTAATATTACAACGTGTAAAACTTATTTTTCACAATGAATTTTTCTAATAATATTCGCCATTTTTTCACAATGATTACAAATACTGACTACTTCGTATCTAACTCTCTATCATTCATAAAGTTGTTAAAAATGATATTGTAGTGTGATAGAAAATGAGAATTGTTGTATTGGTCTAGAAATTATTAGTACTTATCATACCGAGTTGTAGCTATTCCGACCGCAATAGTATTTGCTTATTGGTTGAATAATCATATATAAAACTTTATCCTGCATATCGAGAATAAAAATAAAATCTAAAGTTTTTAAAAAAAGTAGAAATAAAAATGACTTAGGAATTTCAAACGTCGCGACGCGTCACGTCTCATTTTAGCCGACATCGCCCCCTCATCGTCACGTAAGACAATTGGCAACCACCCTCTTATCCGTATGTATTTTGTGGACGGCTCCTAATGTTAGCTAATTATTTTAGTTAAATTTGGAACTTGTGTGCATAAATATTAATTACAAAAGTGTTAAAGTGATTAGATATATTTTATTGTTTGTAGAATGTCTTCTCCAGCCAGAACGAGATCAATTAGTACAAATTCATCAGATAGTGAAACAACATCAACAAGTGGTGATATTTCAGAAAATCAAGTACAATCTGGGAATAAAAGTCCAAGAAGTGTGGGATCATCACCGGGAAGATAAGAAGTAATGATCTATAAATTGTTAACTGTATTTATTTATAAACATATTATATGTATATTTTTGTATATGAAAGCAATAAATAATTATTAATGTATAAAGTAAAAAACGACATGCAAGGTAATAATTATAATTCTGTTCTGAATCGAAGAATAACGGAATCCAAGGCGGACAGAAAAAACCAACAAAAGTATGTTTGGATTTAATGTTTATTATAAAACTAAACAAATCAAATTCGACTCGATCAACACATCAATTCGCCTGAAACTCTTTCTTCGATTTCACTCATAAATCTTAACTCCGATACCCTTCCTCACCACTCGCTTTCTAGATTCATACTCACATTGAAATGTAATTTGAGATAAAATAAATTTCGTTTCGCTTTAAAAACTGCGGGAGCAGAGGCGTACTGTTCTTACGAATACATAGGGAAGTTCCATTTCAACACTACTTTGTACCATGGTAAAATATAATTTACAAGGGCGTGTGCAGAGGGGCTTCATATGCAAGACCTGCATACAGCGTGTTTTGAGTGTTCAAATACCACACCAAAAATTTTTGCGCGATACTAAGGGTATGTTCCAAAATTTGCTGCCAGCGCTGTGAGTGTTAACGCCATGAATCACGCTGCGAACAGCGTTCCAAAATTGCAAGCGCACTGCTACTGCAGCCGTGAAAATTGGAACGCGGTTCACAGCACTTACAGCACGCCACCATGTTCATTGCTTTCACTGGTTCACCTTTTCAGCGGTAGCAGTCACAGCACAAAATTCATGACGTCATTTTTTTCACAGTACTGCTGCAGCGTGCTGTCATGAATTCGGGAACGCGCGGTGAAGCACTGCCAGCGCTCGCAGCAAATTTTGGAACATACCCTAAGTAACCTATATCATAAAAGAACAAATTTAATCAATATTTAACTTGACGGTCTAAACTGACGGACAAGATCGAAAGTAACCGGCTATGCTTACGAAGGTTTTCTGCAGTTTTCTTTCACGAACTCCTATCAAAGTCGGCAGCATAACCTACCAATTGCTAGTCTACATACAAATTCCTTGTTCTCCAACAACATCCAATGTACAAGTATCACAACGGTCTAAGTGTGCCCTGTCCGGGACAGCCGCTACGACCTAACCTAATCTAATTTGACGGTATAATTTTAGAAGCAAATACATTAAAAAATATATAAAAATTTTATTAATAAATTTCTTTGTTAATATACAAATATAATTAATTTATAAAAACATGATTAATTATCTACAATAGTATAATAATAAAATGTTTTTGGTATCGGTGTATTGCAATTGCCATGATAAATTTTCACATCTCCATCACATTTAAAATACAAATCAAATACATCTGAATAACCATGATCACGCCACCATGTACACAATTGTCTATTAAAAACACATGGTAAACGATGTATTAATTCAGGATATTCGAATCCTAACAGTGTATAAAAATCTTGATCGCCTAAATGACCCTTAAAATAATACTTAGTAGTTAAATAATTTACGTTGTCCGATGATATTAATTTTGAATAATCTTTTTTCAATTCACGTATTCTATCTAAGTGAAATAATACGACACCCGAATTGTATCCAGGAAATCCTTTGGTAACTGTTTCATTCCCACCTGCACGTGGTAATGTTAATAAATAATCGCCGAATGATGAATTTTTATTATGTAAACGATAATTATACAGTACATGACGATATACAGGTGTTAATTCAGGTGCAAGCCCAAACAAAGCTTTTGGAGGAAAACTAAAAATAATAAAGAAGGTTTTTTTAAGTGATGAATGATATGTCTTTATCATTTATTAAGGTTATTTGAACATTTTTCGAATCATTACAAAAAACAAAATGTCTATTGAAACACCTAAAATTAAGTGCACGATAAAAAATTTTAAATGACTCGCTTTTTTTCAATTGATTGTTTTAATTCACATTATTGAAAAACGTTCTGACTTCTTTATGACTTAAGAACTGAGATAGCAGTGGCTACACTGCTGAACGTTGAAAGGTGTAAATTTTCAGAGCTCAGCAACGTCATAACAATGAAGCTTTAGCATTTGTAGAACAAGGGATCATGAAAATTCCAAATGGCGGATATGTAGATCGATACAAAGTATGTGTCGAGCAAAAAGCAGTAAGCTAGGTGGTTAGCAAATTGGAGGAGCTAATCAATAAAATGGTATTGCATTGAGGATGGTGTGATTGTGAACACGATGTCAAAAACGAAAAGCGCTAATGCATTCAAATTTCACATTTAAGTTTTATATTATCAGAAACTGCATAATGTAAGAATTTGGTCGAAATCGATTCACCGGAAGCTATTGATGATTTTATGGATTTTTCAATTTTTTTCAAAATCAGATGTTTTTGAAAAAAATTGAAAAATCTTCGTTTTTTTTTTAAATTTTGAACCCTAATTTTGAATTTTGAAATCTATATTCTGATATATGTATATGAACCCTTTAAATAATTTTGAAGCTGTTCCGTTTGGTTTGAAAATTCCATGTTGCATTCTCTATTGAAATAAAAATGAAGTATTCAATACTATAGCTCTTTTCGTTCTTGAGATTATTGGTTCAAGAGCGTCCGCCAACAACTTTAGTTTTTTAAACTAAGGTAACTGTAATAATGTGATAGCAGTATGCTTATTCGCCCGCCACCTACTTTGAATCGGGGTAGACGATACCATTAGGTCAAGCAACAATAGCAAAAAGTTCCAATAATTTATACCCGAATCTAACCAATAAACATTTTTTTAAAGAGGAGAAAATTCAGCAAATTGTCAATAAATCCTTTGTAAAGCTGTTATCGTCCTTATCCTTGATAAGATCCGATTTTGTGTTTGAATAATCAACGAGTCCAGTAGTTCTTGCCCCGTCGTAAAGAACGAAGCCTCGTCTTAATGCGCTTCAGCTCGGAAAAGAGTCTCTTGCAAGTTATTTACGTAAACATTGTGAGGATTAATGAGCATGTTTTATTGGGACAAAAGTTCACATACACATGGTATCCAAATCTCTTTGAGACAAACAAAACCGTTATTTGCTGTTTAATCTAAACCATCTTTGTAGATCTATTTCTGCTCTTCTTCATTCCTTCTTCTCTATGTATGAACAATTTTGCGTGAAGGTAGTAAGTCTGGGGACCCACGTCAGCTAGGGCCCGGGTGATAAACGCTACCCTGGCTGTCAGTCTGACACTGGCTGCCAGTCTGACACTGGCTGCCAGTCTGACACTGAAAACATCTTACAGCATGTTAAGAATATTAAATTATGTTAACTTCATATTACTCTAGCCATCACGGCTAAAAAACAGCTAAAATTTAGAAGGCTTGTAACTCTATACTAATTTGTCATATGGTCAAACGATGGATTTTAACACGGACCTCCACTATTTCATATATGGACTAACTATCCCATGTTATAAAAATGGCACAATTTTTGTTATACTAGAGCCATCTATGTGTACAGCATAAATAAATGAACTATGAATATATTTTAATTATATGAGTCATATATATTAGGCGCTAAATATGAAACTTTTATATAAATAAATATTTAAGATTGAAACTTTTATTTTCTGTACAAATTTATTTTATTTTGTGTATTCTCGAGGCTGTGGTATTTTAAAAGTCTTTTTGTAAAGTTATGTTCATAATTTGTAATATGAATACAGTTTTTTATAATTTAAAAACACTTTGACAAATATATTATATTTTTTAATAATCAGAAATTTTTATTAAATAAATATAAATTTTTTCAAAAGTGAAAACAGTTTATAATATAACTAAAAGATTTTATTGATAATCATAATAAATATTGAAAAAACTCATTGAAAAATTAAGATTTATTTCTGTTAAATCCTTGCGCCAGTTTCATATATGATTAGTTCTCGCTAATAAACTATGTACATATAAATGGCTCTAGTGTACGATAAACTGGGCCATTTTTTAAGTTTTATGCCATAAGAATAGTTACTCCATATAAGACGGATGGAGGTCAGTGGATTTTATATTAAATATAATTTGTTATAGTATCAACCTTTTAACCATATGTTCAATTCCACAAAGCTTCTAAAATTTGGGGCATAAATAAGACCATCCGGAAGTTCAAATTTTTTCCGTGTTTTAGAAGTGGCAATGGTTTGCACGGATCGGGTAACAAAAAAATTTTAACTATTGCCTGATCAAATAACCTTATAGAAATAAATAATATTTACGTTAAAAATTGATCATATAATTCTTGTACATCAGACACAAATTTAATATCACAGTCGACCATAATTGCCTTACGTTGATATAGAGGTGCAATTCGATGCAATCCTAACGATATATAAAACAATGCATCACTATAATATGTTCCTGGAACAAGTAAAAAAATTAGTATTCGGAAGACAATCAATAATCATTTTAATGCAGTTAATTTAGAGAAAAACAATTAATTTTCAAGGAAAAACTTAGCAACAATTTATTATTTTTGAACCTTTCAAAATCCTTTACCATTTTGCGCAATATCAGTATTTTAAGTTATTTGTCGAAATCGATAGTGATATGATGAAACAGATATTATATATGCTATCTAGATGCAGACAATGTTCATCTTTTGTTGCTTACTGTTGGGTAAATTATAAACTGGAGCTAGTAGGTTTCTTGTCCCAACCCCTGTGACATACTCTTCGACCTACGAGTTTCGTGGTCGCACTCTGGGTACAACTTAGTAACTAGAGCTAGTAGGTTGAAATATTAGGCACCACTCTATGCCAGAGATTTTTTTATGATTAGCATATTCCTTGTAGTTGTTGGCCCATTTTGAACAATATCATTTGTATGTACCTATGGATGGTGTTCTGCAAAAAGGGTTCAACCCACAAAACATGAAAATTAGAGTTATCCCACCCAAGTGGGAGAAAACGTTGTTCCCTATAATGTGCAAAAATGATTCAAGCCCAATCAGCTGTTAAAAACCTAATAAATAAATGTTTGTAAGGTATTACATTTAAGGTAGTATTACATTTAAGGTAGTATTAATTTAATTTATGAAGTCAATTACTGTTAAAACGAGTTATTTCACTACAGTATATTATTCAAATATCAATAAAGGACTAAAACAACAAAATGTATCTGGGCTTCGGAAATCAATACACTTTTAGAAGTATCTAGATACAAAAAGTATAATCATAGTATTACAAAATATTTGGCTCTCATTCGGACAGCCCCTCCAAAAATATGAAAAATATTATTTTTTTTACGGATTGAAAAGTTGAATCGAAAACAATCATTCCGTAAGCCGAAAAATGCGTTTCCAGGCGCGAAAATTCAATTTCTTTTATTTTACTAATTAATTTGTTTTTAAATAAAATAAAAAATCCAACCGAGTACTACAATCTATCACTTTATCGGTCATACCCCGAGTTGGTCAGATTTGCGTGTTTTTGGATCGCGGCACTAAAAGGCGTTCAATGTATTTCAGATATTGTTGCAAAAACTGTTGATATTAAATAAGGTAACTATGGATTGGTACTGGGTTATGTCGGGCATTTAATATGTTTATTTATCAAAAACCGACATTTAAAATGATTTTGAACCCCCTGGTTTAGACATCCCAACCCATCACTGTTGGATCCTAATTTATAGTTCTTTTATTTTATTTATCATCTTTGTAAGTATTTTACAAATTATTTATAATTTGAACATTTGAATTTTCGCGCCCGGAATGATTTTTTTGGATTCAACTCTTTGATTCGCATAAAAAATTAGTTTTATTTGATATTCCGGAGGGGGCGGTTTATTCCGAATGAGACCCAAACATTTAAGCTTAAAGTTGTAAGACCAATTCAGTTACAGAAATTTAATAAAGCATGATATTTTCAACGTCGTAGATTCTTCACGTAGAATGAAACTTTTTTGGAAACTTGAATTTGATTTGAAGATTGGAGTTTTATTTTGCAGTTCGGTTCAAATCGTACAGAGTGAAAAAGAGAATAATTAGTTTACAATTCATTACAACAATACACAACTGATTTCTAGAACTGTAGTTTCTGAGCTTGGGGCGGATAAAAAATGTACATAATTAGTATGCTGTGAAACAGCAACTCATTATTCATTCAGATGGTCACTCGATTTTTTCCCGCATGCTACTTAAAATATTTCATTATTATGCGGTAACGATACATGTTATATATTGTCTCAGTGGAGTTGCGCCTTTATAAACGAAAAAGAAAAATTAACAAAAAGGATATGTTACTCAGTAAGTAACTCATTGCTCTTAAAAGTTTTTCAATATGGAGAAATTTTTAAATCTAAAATAACTGCATTATTATTGAAAACTAAAATATTTACCAGGTTGTGAACTAAAATGAGGCATCATAGCCTTAACAATAGATCTAATTTGTGACGCAGCCTTACTAATATCATAAAATTTATATTTAAATTGAATAATTCCTAATTCAATAACAATATTTTTAATTATATTTTGTGCAATTAATTTACTATTACTATCACTTAAAACATTTAAATATATAGGTGTTGTACTTTGAGATAATAAACTTTGTACAAATACATGAAATTTCCCTTTAAGTGCTGCATTTTTATTAACTTTTGAGAAAATACACCAAATATATATATAGTTTTCAGTATTTCTTGTTGATATTGTTGTCGTTTTAATAAATGTTGTTACGTTGGAAAGTAATTTGTATTTCGAAGCAGTAATATTTTGTGTGGGTGATAGTAATAGCTGTTTCGATACATAACTTTCAGTAAATAATGAATAATATATTAAAAATAGTACAGCCACACAAATTAATGTTAACAACACTCTTTTTAAATACATTTATTATATAAAAACATACTAATTTTCTAATATTTATTTGATTAATTTTGTTACAATTTTATTAACTTTTACAAACACTTGTCATGTCACAGTACATTTATGTTTTGTGTTTACGTTTCTGACATTACAATTACAGTCTGTTAATAATGTACAGAGTGGTTCATACATCTGTACAAGTATTTTATACGTAATTAAAATTTGGATTATGTAAATGATACGTAATACCGGAGTCACAAACGTATGTGATATCACATTCAAAAAGTCTTTTATATTAGGTTGCGATTATACAGACAAGTTTGTCTATGGGGTTGATTATGTTGCAATTAACGATTAGAGCAGCGATACGGGCGAAATAGAGAAAATAAAAAATGCTTTTCAATAGAACTGTTTACATTGGAACTACGTTAATTGAAGTTAATAATAATAATAATATAAAAGTAAGCACTCGAACATAAAAGTAATTTTTCTTTTAAGGAATTACTCATTTTTACACTTTGAGTTTCTGCAAGACATTGACTCTGGTATTATCTCAGCTGAGATAAACACCATAAAAACTATATATTTTCGTCATGTATATTGTATTCTTTGTGATTGCTCTAATCGTTAATCGCAGCTTGAATATTATATATCAGAGCGATACACAGCAACTGATTTCATACTGGTCGCACCCACGCGACGATAATTTTGCGTTAATGGCTGAAGTAACCTTAAAAATTGTTAGTTTATTGTATTTGACAATATCACAAATTGATGAAAGAATTAAGTCGCATTATTTTAAGCAAGACTGATTTTATTATAAATTAAATTATAAATATGATATGAATATGAAAAGTAATAGATTGAAACATATATTGCTATTACTTCTGTCAAAACCAATGTTCTTATGATAATTAAAAGCAAACAATGACGCTGAGGGCTATTTCAGACTTCAGTATGGTTATGTTCTTTTGGTTATGAATCGCTCAATTGCTCGTCACTTGTAACCCAAGTTTTAAACTTGGTTAACTATATTTAGTCAAGTGACGGAAGTAATATTTTGAAAAGCCTTTGCTTTTCCTTTGCACTTCGATCGTGACAATAACCAGGAGCTTGCTTATCAGGTTTTCCTGAAGGTACATATATTTGGGGTGAGATACGAATATATTGTATCTGCTGTAATAATGTCAGCGGTAGGTCGTACTCACCAATTACAAGCCAGCATTTTCTTACTATCGCAGCATAGACGATAACCAACGTTGGACTGCAAGCTTGTCGCTTGATGTTCGAAGAAATACGTAAATAATCGAAGAAATACGTAAATAATATTAAACTTCGTTTAATATTTCAAAGATAATAAATAATGAACGAACATAATGCCAATTTTGAAGAATTCGATTCATTTAATCTCTTTTTTTTTAATTATTTAATTTTATGATTATAGATTTGTTAAAATTCTTAAAATTAATCAGAATACAATTTGGTAACGAATCAAATTAAATTATTTAGGGTTGCATGTCAATAGTTTTTCTTCCTGACGTACACCCGTTTGTCGTTGCCGTCTGACGTTCGCGTATGCCATTACATTCTCCGTCACAATGAAGTTCTAGCTTAGTACTTTTTAATTAACCACCCTGCATATTAATAATTTCAATCTATTGAAATACTGTTAAAAAATAATGAAATACATTTTAAGTCGTAATTGGTATATACAAATCATTTCAAAAATATATAATATTAATAAATAAAAATAACTTTTAAAATTACTTTGTATTTGTTTAAAAAAATTATTTTAACGGATAATAATTTATGTAACATTATACACCCCTGACATATTGCCACGCCGCGTATAATTTCAGTTGTGTTGGCGAAAACATAAAAATACTATGCCGGCCGGGTTAAGATTTATTTGAATGATTACTTAAACCAAACACAAAGGTATTTAAAATGAAATATAAATCATACGTTTAAATATTTAATTGCTTTTATTATGTAATTAATGAATTAATTCCCTCTGTTTCTCTTACAGAATAATTCCCAAAATGTTAGGTTTATTTTCCAAAGGACCAGGACTTCGCATGTCCCCCGAAAAACAAGAGAGTTTATTAACATTATCAATTCTCTCAATTGCTGCTGTATTATGTAAATATTATCAACATAATTTTAATTTAAAACTTTAATAAAAACTTAACTCAATAATTTTTAGCATTTGCAACGAGGTTATTTTCAGTTTTAAGATTTGAAAGTGTTATTCATGAATTTGATCCATATTTTAATTATCGTACCACCAAATTTTTAACAGAAAATGGATTTTATTCATTTCATAATTGGTTTGATGATAGAGCATGGTATCCTTTAGGGCGTATAATTGGAGGTACACAATTGTAATCAAGGAGTCCAACAAGCTGACAGATTTTTAATATTTTGTGCTTTGATTATTTAGAACAAATTACTCATTTGGCAAAGTATCTGAAAGTGAACATTTTTTCCTCTAAGAATATGTTTATCGACATTCGATGAACAAAAATAGTTAAGGTTACCAACTCTCTAGTTTTAGATCGGAGGCTCCGGAAAAATTAAGTTTTCTCCGGAATTCAGATTAAAAAATAATAATCTCCGGATTTTTTCATTCATATGAAAAGAAAATACTAATTCTTTATGAATTGTTTAATTTATTACCACGAGAAATTTATTTATATTTATAATGTTCTCACTAATGAAAGTTGCTCATAATATAGTTGCAATACTAACTTTTTACAGAAAGTCACAGAGTGAGCTACTGAGTGTTTGAATGTTTACGCTTGCGCATACGTTCATTAATAGCTAATTAGTTTGTCTGATTTTTGTAAATATCCTCATCGAATGAGTTTTTTTTATAGTAATTACGTACGTCAATAAATATCTCCGGACTGATTAAATCAATCTCCTGATTTTCTAAAATTTTGAGTTGATAACCCTAAAAATAGTTCAGCGGCTCCGTATAGCAATTGAAAATTTATTCGAACTGCAACATATTAAAAAATCCGTCAATTCGACTTTTATTTGTTTGGAAGGGGTCTTTTCAGAAATTCATTCATCTAAAACTATTTATTGTTTTAGGTACCATTTATCCTGGATTAATGGTTACATCCGCCGTAATTTATAATTTATTATGGCTTATAAATATTACCGTAGATATACGAAATGTTTGCGTATTTTTAGCTCCATTATTTTCAT
This sequence comes from Nineta flava, assembly GCA_963920215.1. NCBI lineage: Eukaryota > Metazoa > Arthropoda > Insecta > Neuroptera > Chrysopidae > Nineta > Nineta flava. The sequence goes on from OY986045.1 coordinate 27,908,919, forward strand.
CGCTTACCACTATTGTTACTTATTTACTTACAAAAGAAATTAAGGTACTGATCAGTGTTGGTTTATTATAATTAGTATTTCATTTAATTTTAAAAAAAATAATAGGATTCTGGTGCGGGTTTGGTAGCTGCAGCAATGATTTCAATTGTTCCCGGATATATATCAAGATCAGTAGCTGGAAGTTATGATAATGAAGGAATTGCCATTTTTTGCATGTTATTAACATACTATATGTGGATTAAAGCCATTAAAACTGGTACAATTTTATGGTCAACGTTTGCAGCTTTAGCCTATTTTTATATGGTAAATTATAATAAGTCTATTTAAAAAATTGATTAATTATAATTTAAAACTATTCTGAATCAATAGAATGAAGTATTTTTTGCTATTTTGTTGTTGTAGGGTCATTCTACGATGACGATTGGTCATATTAACTGTTTTTTCTCAATATTTATCAAATTTTTGTAAGTGTCGTAAATATTTCATGTCTCACCTCGTGAGACACGCATCAAATTAGCAACGAGTAACATCTCTTTGATTCCATATCCCGGAGATCGTTACGATTAGCTAATCCATACTGATGATGACTACTTTGTAGTCGTACGATGTATTTATAAAATCCAAATAATTGATCTAGGAATTGGGGAAAAATTTTTAATTTAATTATTTTAGATAGCAAGATTGAATAGTCTGTATCCTTTATCCAAGCTGCCTCCAATGTCATTTTTTAATACCTTCCTTGAAAAACAGCTAATTGACTTAACAGTGTGTTTTTTAGATGGCTAAAACGTACAGGGGCCGATCACATATTACGTCACATGCTATAGGGAGGGGAGGCACAGAGGACCCCTTGGTCTAGGTGCTAGGGACCCACTTGTGGAGGGTAGGGTTTTTATAATAATTGTGAATCAGTTCAATTCAATTTTTCAAAATTAATTTTTTTTTCTAGTGTAGTTATCGACATGGTGTATTTAAGTTAGTTGTCCTTGATATTTAATTATATTTTGTCTAGATGGCACCACACACTATTATAATCTGGCAGTTGTGTTTTATATTTTGAACTAGTAAATACATTGATTAACAAATGATCTGCTGTTATAATAATTAGTGGTTATAATTTATTAAAAAACATTATTAAATCAAGTGAAAATAACAACTGAGTTAATTGCTTAAAAACCCAGTATATACGGAGTTTATGAAAAAATGTTTCAAACAAAAGTTGTTTATTTTTAAAAAAGAAACATTTTTTGTCTTTCTTTACCGTTTCAAAGATGGATATTTTCCCTCATGCGGAAGCAGAGGGTTGGTAACAAAGTCCTATTTTCCAGGCTTCAACCCCCCCCCCCTTTCTCTTCACGACCACTTAGTGAAAACTGAAACATTATTTTTTCCTTAATTTACTACTATGTGACATATTCTACTATTATATAGCTCAAACGTTGATGTGCTTATAATTTTAACTGAACAAAAATTATATGATTACTTTTCTTTTAGGTTTCGTCATGGGGTGGTTATGTATTTTTAATAAATTTAATTCCATTACACGTTTTAACTTTAATGTTCACTGGAAGATTTTCGCACCGTATTTATGTTGCTTACAGTACACTATATTGTGTGGGAACAATTCTTTCAATGCAAATACCTTTTGTTGGTTTTCAACCCGTTCAAAGTTCAGAACATATGCTGGTAACTATCATTTTAAAATAATTATAATTAAATTTGATGCATTTTTTAAAATAATTTCCATTACTTTATTTTGCGATTCCACATATACCATAAATACTCTTTTTAAGCCCGTTAAATATGTTTTAACTTTTCGATTATGGAAGCAAATGTACTTTAAAAACACAAAATGAAGAATCAAGTTCTTTTAAAATCATAGACCACGGAAGTACTTATGGGCAAGTTTAAAGGAAGCGTGGCCCTACGTACTTCGGTGAACTATATACTGCAGGAAATATTACTCATGATCAAATTGTTGAATATGTTATTACTTTTCGATTATGAAGGCAAATATACTTTAAAAACACAAAATGAAAAATCAAGTTCTTTTAAGGTTCATCGGACAGTACAGTACATTTCATAATAAACAAACACTTTTTTAACAGAAATTAAACATTTTAATCTGTAAATTAATTATTTACAGATTTTAAAAAAATATTGTAGTATTAAAAAAAATACTCGACAGAATTAAAAAAAAACTAGGATAGTAAAGATAAATATTCATTAAATAATTTTTTTTTTAAATCGCGTTTTACCGTTTTGTTTTCGAAATATAAAAGTTTAAAATTATTTTTTATTTCAAAATTACAATCATTTGTATATAGGAATATTGAATATGTGTTGCGTATGTGTGTATATGTATTTTTTCTATAATAAAAGCAAACCGGTTTTTTGTTCTGATTATATAACACAGTGCTGGAACTACCTTAAAGAGTATTATCTATTTTCCATTTTAAATATGCTCAAAAAGGTGGCTTCTTACAAATTCCTGCCTGAATCCATCAAATTTACTGTACGAAATAAAATGAATGTGCTTAATTAAAATTACATTTTTTAGGCTTTTGGCGTATTCGGTTTATGTCAAATCCATGCTTTTGTTGACTATTTACGAAACAAACTATCTCCAACTGATTTTCAATTATTATTTAAAACATTGGTGTACGGTATCATTGGAATTGCTGGTGTCTTAGGTGGAATTTTAACCCTTTCAGGTAATTGTATTATTTTTTAAATTTATTATATCTGTATTTTTTAAATGTATTCTACATAGATAGATATATAGATATATCTTGGGGTCTAAAAAGTATTGCACTTCGATCTTATGGTCCCTTGTGCTCCCCATTCTACTTCAGTCTGACGAGATTCGCTTCTCCCATATTTTGGCAATGGCCAGGAGCTTGCTTATCAGGTCTTCCTGAAGGTTGCAGACATGGCTTTTTAGAGGGGTTTTGGTTTATGTAGCCTCTACGTAGGTTCTCACGGACGCTAGCCAGTATGGCGTAGACTTCTGCTTGAAAGACCGTAGCATATATCCCCAAGTTGAGGCTTATGTTTGCTTTGGGTCTTTCACCGTAGATTCCCGCCCCGTATTATGTATAAATAGTACGTATTATAAATAAATACGTATCTAAATCTATTATTTCAATTATATAAATACGTATTTCAATTAAAAAGTCGCCATCAATTCATCATCAATATGAATTAGTATTAGCTAATTTCGTGACTGTGTCAGTGAATGATGGAAAATCGATATCTGCCTAATTATTATTTAATTCATCCTTTATGTAATCTTCTTCAGTCAAATATTTTTCAAATTAGTCTACAAAATAAATTCGGTTGTCATTTACGAAATTGGTCCTTGAAATGTTTTGCACTAATTTCAAAATACTTTGATTCCAATAATTTCAAAACAAAATACGTCGTATCAGTATCAGATCTTGTTGGGTTATGATAACTTTGTAAAATTCGAATAATTTTTTAGGAAAAATTTCACCATGGACCGGTCGTTTTTATTCATTATTGGATCCATCATACGCAAAAAATCATATTCCAATTATTGCATCAGTCTCTGAACATCAACCGACATCATGGAGTAGTTTTTATTTTGATTTACAAATTTTAGTGTTCCTGTTTCCAGCTGGATTATATTTTTGTTTTTCAAAATTAACTGATGCTAATATTTTCTTAATCTTGTATGGTGTAACAAGTATATATTTTGCGGTAAATAATAGTTTAAATGAATTTTTGGTTTAATTATAAAATATAAAATGTTACAATTACATCGAAAACGGAAACAGTCTCATAAACTCTGTTTTGTGAATAGAGTAAGCAAATTTGAAGTTATATAAATATCCACGGATCCCTTGTGATTTTTTCGAGAAAGTTAACCTTCTTTAGTAAAATTGGGTAAAAAAAAATCAGTATTTGAACTTCAGTAATTTTTTACTCAAAAATAAAGCATTCTACAAAAAAATTTTATAAAACAAAAAATGCTTAAAATTCATCAAAAAATACGTCAGAATTTTAAAAATTTTTTTAGACGTTTTTGGATTTTCCAAAAAGCGGCCAAATCCAAAAATTAACGTAGTGCCGAAATCCTTGTATCTTATTCGCTCATCCGAACTGCGCGTTACAATCTTAATATCACATTATAATAAATAAATATAATATGTTAATAATTAATTATATTAATTTCCAATTCCTTTAGGGTGTAATGGTTCGTTTAATGTTAGTTTTGGCACCTGTCATGTGCATTTTATCAGGTATTGCTGTTTCTTCATTATTACAAACGTACATGCGTGAAGTTCGTGATGTACCACATAAGCCAACTGAAAAACGTAATAAGCGCTCTGAAAATAATTATGTTATGAAAAATGAGGTAAATAAAAAACTTATTCGTATAATTTTCAAATTTATTTCTCTTTTTATTAATTTATTAATCGTTTTGATGTGTGAAGTTAGTCATTATGCATGCAGCAATATGCACTATCGACTCCAAAAGTTGTCCCGAATGCATTGAGTTTTCGAAATCTGTAAAGGCCCCCATACACGATCAAAGCATTTGTGCAACAACATGTTTGCGTAATAAAAGTCCCCATACACGATCAAACAATTTGCGCAACAGTGCAACATCATGTTTGCGCAAACATTGGTACATACACCTTCCAACAAGTTGTGCAAACTTAAATTTCATTTTATGATATCTCGAAAAAATGTCCAGCACAGACAAATGTTGCTCGCCATTGTTGGTTTTTTGACGGGGAAGAAGAAACTAAAACGGAAGCAGAGGGTCTAGGTGAAGAATTGGTTGATGAAGAGGAGCTTATTTACTCATGCCTGCTTTGATTAAATTAACTTCAGCTGCTAACTACATATACAACCTTCAAATAAGCTCAGATAGTTCGGTGAGCTGTACGAAAAGTCGCTATAGTAATAACAACACATGATGAACAAATTTAACTAAATGAATGATTTAGTAAATAATGAACACTGTCAAGCGTGTTGCGCAATTATATTAGGCTCCCATACCCGATAAAAAAATTTGAGCAAACCTCATTTTGTTTTGTGGTTTTTGGTCAAACACTGACATACATGGCCAAACCGCTTGTCAAACGTGGAAATGTTGCGCAATAAAAATCGATTTCTCCCAAACCGTTGTGTTTTTAACTTAATCCAATTGTTTTTGCAAATAGGTTATTGCACAAATTTCTTTATCATCTTTGGAGGTCTTAAAATTTGGAAAAAAATTTTGGAGTCGTTAGTCTACTGTTGTGGTAATCAAGCGCGAGCAATAAAATTGTTTATGACTTGAATTTTAGGTGGCAACAGTGTTCGTTGGTATGATGTGCATTTTATTGGTATCGTATACGTTCCATTGTACATGGGTAACCTCTGAGGCTTACAGTTCACCAAGTATTGTGCTATCAGCTCGTTCACACGACGGCGGTCGTATAATTTTTGACGATTTTCGTGAAGCATATTGGTGGTTACGAATGAATACACCAGAAGTAAGTACCTTAAGGTATGAAATTTCAATTTTCCTCAGATTCTAAAATCAAGTTTGTGATATTATACGTATGTATTTCAACTACAAATATGATTTGCTAGTCTTTACTAATTTGGTGATTGAACAACTTATTTATGATACCAAATACTTAATTTAGGAAATGGGGCAAATTGAAGTTTTATTGAAAAACTATCTATTATTTCTGTTTTTTTTTTAAAAATAGGATGCTCGAGTGATGTCATGGTGGGATTATGGTTATCAGATAACAGCAATGGCGAATCGAACAATTTTAGTAGACAATAATACATGGAATAATACTCACATATCACGCGTGGGTCAAGCAATGGCCAGTTCGGAGGAGAAAGCATACGAAATTATGCGTGAATTGGATGTTGATTATGTTTTGGTCATTTTTGGTGGTCTCACGGGATATTCATCTGATGGTTTGTGTTTTAAACTATTTCTATAAACAATCCAGGAAAATTAAACATTAATCGCAAAATAATTTATAAGAGACTATATAGGGATGTTGACTGTATTTAAATAATAATATAATTTTGTCGCGAAGTGGTAGTTTCTATGATAGAAATTTAAAAAAAACAATATTTTTCTTTATATTTATTGGATTTAATTAATATTTAATAAACAAAATGTAATTAGATCACTCTTAACATCTCTCACATAATATTAAAATCATCCTAATAATAATTTTTTTCAATCAAATTTTAAAAAAAATTAAATCCGTCTTAAAATTTTGGGTTTTACATTTCGAGGGACCTAGAATCCGAAAATATAATTCTAAAATTCTGCTATGCAACGTTCTTCTTAAAAATTATCCGTCCTATTTGGGTGACATTTTTGACAACACAACCATTCAAATTTATGCCAATCCGATTATTTTGAGAAGTGAAAATATGCTTATTATCTTTGTATAATTCGGTTAGATAATTTTCGAGAAACGATGAAAATTGGCGCATTTATTAATTTAGTGGCGCATTAATATAAAATAGTAAAACCTTGTGTAATCACTTAATATTAATATAAACAAATTAACTCATTCACCAGGCATCGAATCTTGGCCCTCTGGATTTCATTCCCCAGTGTGCTATCTGTTACACCACGTTAAATTATGTAATCATTTTCAGTACTTTTATGTATTATTTTCCTGGATATTAATGTTTTTCTTGTAATAAAATGATGAAAAAATTATTCATGAAATTGAATTTTAAGTTGAGTTTTTCGAGAATTCCTTACATATAGTGTTCAATTAAAGATTGTTTTAACACTTTGATCGCTGATAATATAATCAAATTAATATTTTACAATTTAAGTATTTGATCATCGTTGTACAGTAGAAATTTTACATTGCAGATATTAACAAGTTCTTATGGATGGTTAGAATTGGCGGTAGTACTGATAGGGGTGCCCATATTAAAGAATGGGATTATTATTCACCAACTGGCGAATTTCGTGTTGATAAAGAAGGCTCGCCGACTTTATTGAATTGTTTGATGTATAAAATGTGTTATTATCGATTTGGACAAGTTTATACTGAAGGCGGTAAGTAAAACACGACTTTAAATTGTATAAGTCTAGAAAACAATCGGCGCATGAGTACCGGAAACTATTCCGTCAAAAGTTGTTTAAAAAAATTTTAAATACCAATTTAAACAAGTGAAATTAACAATTAACTTAAGTTAATTGCTTAAATACCCGGTATATACTGATTTATGAAGAAAAAAAGGTTCAAACAAAAGTTGTTTATTTTCGAAAAAGGAACATTTTTTGTCATTTAATTTTTGTTCTATCTCTTACGGTTTCAAAGATATTTAGTTTTTCCCATTTTGCCCAAATATGGTCCGATTTTGCGCATTCACGAACTTGACCTTACTTTTTAGCTCTAGAACACACACATAAAATTTCAGCTCGTTATCTCTTTTTGTTTTTGTATTATCGTGTTCACAGTTGTTGTTTTTGTATTAATTGGTCAATATTTTCAACCGTTACAAAGTCGGAACTAAAATTAATACCCTGGTATACAGCTTGTATTTTAAAATTGACCCAATCTAGAAACAATGTATAGTGCATCTATCATTGTCTATGCACAGTATATCATGATATAATACTTTCTTATATCCAAACTGCACTCGTCCCCAGCTAATACGAGCTAATACGTCCCCACCAAAGACTGATCTAAGACAGTGCATAGCATAGTCAATACACAGTACATTTTCTATCATAATGTTGGATGCTTAGAAAATATTTGGTTGTGTTATTTTAACGATATTTCAACAATATATACCGGGTATAAATAAATATATGTAAACAGTAAATAAACAAATTAATAATACATTGACATCATGATAGTGAGAGATCATATGCTTTCCACTACCATAACATCTCAGGTAGCTCAGAGGCAGAGCGTTGGTCTAGAATGTCAGAGGTCGTGGGTTCGATTCCCATCCTAGATGTGTATGATTTTTCATATCAAGCATTTGATGTCGAAATAATGTTATCATCTTATATTTCGTGAAAAAGACAAATAAATGCGTGTCCAGTGGTTTTAACACTAACCTCCATCCGTCTAATAGTGTAGGTCAGTACTTTTTAATAAAAAATCGATTTCATGTTGATAGAAACACATGTTTTTCATTGTAGATTTGAATTTTAGAAAAAAGTTTGTTATTAATTTTATCATTGTTAAATAGATCTTTAAAAAATACTTGGAGACGTTTTTTTTGTTGATGCATGCATTAAATTATATCTTGAAAACTCAAATTATAATTTTGTTTTATAACAGGAAAACCACCAGGATATGATCGTGTACGAAATGCTGAAATTGGTAACAAAGATTTTGAATTGGATGTATTAGAAGAAGCTTATACGACTGAACATTGGCTAGTACGCATATACAAAGTAAAAGATTTGCGTAATCGTGGAGCATAAACAAATTAAAAATTGCAATAACCAAGTGCTAAACCAATGATAACATATTTTTACATCACGTTTTTTGAACAAAACCATTCTCAACTTATAATTTTTATTTTAAATGTTCATGTATATTTACCATATCTCGTTATTTGAGATAAATTGTTAATATTGTTTGCTCTACCCCCTTTCCAATTTTATTTTTCATCATAAAAGAGATAAATCTTTTATTTTTCTTTATTTCTTAAACGTAATTTGATTAAGGTCAAATGTATTTTACACATTCAAGTAAATTTTCTTCATGACTGTCCATTGATAATTCCTTTCTAATTAAAACTGTTTACAGTTTACTTGAAAGTATGAAAATATTACGTCTAATATATAAATTCCTACTTTTTTATTGAGGCGAATGTATGTTGATAATTAAGCGAGCAATTGAATGAATAATAAATAAAAAATTTTGTTAAAAATATTGTTTTTTTTTTTTATATTTAGCTCCTTGTGCGAAGGCATTTATCTCTATGATATGAAAAGAAAATACGTTCGTATTTGATTATCAAACCAAAATATTCATCTCGCTTTTCTGTATCATGGTCTTATAAACAGGACTGGAAATATATCTTAACGATTTTTAGTTATATTTTTAAAATAAACTTTCATTACAATTTTGTTTTGAGTATTGTGGTATAAGGTTTCCTCTAGCCTTGTGTTCGTTGTCGAACCTACCCGTCTTCTTTGCGAATGGCAGAACAGAGCTCTATTTTAGTTGTTTTACCTCAGATTTCCCCATTATTAGAAGGTATATGGTATGATATGCGGCTGCAGCCGACTCTGATAGGAACTATGCCGATATTCACCTGGAGTTCGTGAAGGAAACTGCAGAAAACCTTCACAAGCATAGCCGGGGCGGTTACTTCGTTCTTGTCCATACGCCGACAGTTAAGTCAATTAACCGCCCCTTTTTTTTATAATTGACAAACTGCCGATGTCAAGATTTGAACCCATAACCTCCCAGTTTCCAAGTATGCATACTGCGCAGACATAACGCCTTAGACCGCTCGACCACTTGGACTGGTGTCCACACACTAACTTTATATATATATACCTGATTCGTACTTGGTGTCTTATCCTCATTATTTGAAATCAATCACCCCATTTAATTGAATGTCTAAAATCTATGTTTTTTGATTTTATCTATGTCTAAAATCTATGTTTTTTTTGTAATTATATCCGGTATGACTATTTTAGAGCGAGTTTTTGTATGAACAAAATTCTCGCCATATGTTTAAGTATTACATATATGGTTTTAATCGAATTCATTATTGTCCGCTAGAGTGATAAATCGCCATTTTCTGGTCCAAACGTGTAATGACGTCTACGAGAATTCATGATTCAATTTATACATTGAGAATCATGGAACATGGACTCGTTACATCACTAATTTATATTGAAAAGCGAGCTCTATGAACAAATTTACAAACTTACTTTGACATAAATAGTCAACGACATTTATTCAAATGTTGTAACTTTTATTTATTTTGAAAATATTTTAAAACGCAAATGAATAATATTCGCAGTAGAAAAGCTCAGTGAGAAATATTATTTAAAAAATGCCTCCCAAAAAGCAAAGGAAATCAAAAGCACAAAATACAATAGAAAAGTTTTTAGTTAAAAGTACAGCAATTGAGAGTGAGGAAAGTAATTCAAACGATGATGAAGAATTACAACAGAAAATACATGATGTAAAAAGTGAAATTCGCGAATTATTAAGTGAAAAACGTAAATTAGAATGTTTGAAACTACCAAAACCGTATAAATTAAAAGATATTCCTTTGAATTATGATTCTACTAAATTTCAAGTACGTTTCATCATAGTCTCAAAAATCCAATTATAAATTTTATTTTTTCTATCAGGACTCTTCGTATGGAACACATACAGCAGCATTGAAGCTAAAATTTCACGAATTTACGGGATGTGCAGTTTCAAACATTACTGAGAATGAATTAGTTGTAAACTTTCATGTGTTTGCAGCAAATCAAGTTCATATTTATGCTATAAAATTAAATATACAAGGTACGATACGACCTCAATAGGAAGTCTTGCACTTAGGGTTTCCACCTCTAAAAAATTTCAAAACCGGAGTTTAGGGAAATCTCCGGTTTTCGAAAATTTTTCGTCCGGACACTAGAAAATTTTTATGTTTTATATAAAAGTAAAATATAAATAACGATTCAACACTTTTTTCTCATTAAATTTTTATTTATTTACCAATCTTTGTTTTACTGCATTAAATTTCCGTTTTAATTTAATATAAAATAAAATTCAATACTACACTGAATACAAATAAAGTTTAAAATAAAGTTTTTTTTTGGTTAGTACGATAATAATGAAATAAAAATGTTTACACAAAAACAATTAAATTAAATATCTTTTTTTAAATAAGTTAACAAAATTATCTTTAAATATTGACGAATAAAATTCATACACTATAATTATAATTAATGGTCATTTGGTATATTTGAAATCATGCTTTGAATTCTGTCTGCAGTTATTAACTAATGACTTTTGCTGATGAACTCGAAAAATTCAAAGCAATTGATATCAAAGTTTGGTTTTAAACAAAGCTCAGCTGTACTTTTCGTGAGTACATGCACATATACTTTAACAAAACACTTACACAAGAGATACAAAAAAACTAAGTAAAATATAAACCAATATTTTATACAAAGAATTTTACTAAAAAAAAAAATCATTTTCAAGTTTTGGTCTTTGCCCGGAGAATACATTAATCGTTCGGAAACCGGAGAAAAGTTTCAAAAACCGGAGTCTCCGGCCGAAAACCGGAGAGGTGGCAACCCTACTTACAATAGTCATTTTGATTTTGGCACGTGACACCATTGGCGATTTTATTTAAAAGATTTTAATATTTTAGTGTTTATAGCACCTGTTTTCTATTGTTTATAGATGGAAATTTTACATTTTCTAAATGTTTTGTACCGCCAATAATAAAAATAAATGAATTACTTCATCAATATCCAATTTCGAGTAATCCCAAATCTCTTATAAATGTTATTGCAACCGCCTGTCAAGTTTATCACGATATTCAGGTTCAAATATACCAATTTAAGGTAATTTATTAAGGCGCTACCACGGGGTTGTATACATCTAAGCAATAGAGGTTAAAATTAATTAAGTACAGCCTTATTTCAAAATAACGAGAAAACAGATTTCACTCACTCTCGACGATTGAGTGTATAAATCTATGAATAAGACATAGATATTCCTGCAAGGGCTGTCAGGCTCTTGTATAAAATAATGTAATCAGATTCGAAGAGACACGCCTTACCACTTGGTAGCGCAATGTCCACGAAAAATACTGTAAAATGAGATGTAAATTTCGACGCTACCGAAATGTGAGAGTAGGATCCTAAGGTTAAGGTTATAGAACCTGTTTACGTATAGATTTGCATTCCCCTCCACACTGCGAGGTATTGGAAAGGATTTAAATTTGTCGTTATTTGTACAAAATTAAACCCAATCTACAAACTTAATTTCAGCTTTCTAGGTCTTCAGGAAGGTTTTGATGATCATCAGTGAATGACTGACGAACTCAATGAAATTTACGTTTTAATAAAACCTAAAAGTAGTAGACATAAAAATGAAATGAAATAAAAATTTAACTTAAAATAATAAAGAAGCAATTAAGATTTAAAATTGAAACGTTTTATTAGTTCTCAATGCAGAATAAAATAAAAGTTCAAAATAAAGTTCTTAATGCAGATTTAATCGATTAATTTTTTTTTTATTAGAAGGCGTTCGAGTATTACGTAAGCAGGTTTAGTGGGCGGGGAGGGGGTGCAATTTTTTTATTACTTTTGCTGACAAAGCGAGTGGGGGGTTTTATATTTCTTTATATTTCTTTTTATCTATCTATCTACGTAATACTTGAACGCCTCCTTAGATTAGATTAGATAGATTGTAGCGGCTGCCCTGGACGGCCTACACTTCAACCATTGTGATGCCTAAGGATATGAGGATGTGATTGGAGTGAAAGGAATTTTCGTGTATAGACTAGGAATTGGTAGGATGTGCGGCTGCAGCCGACTCTGATAGGAACTATGCCGATATTCATCTGGAGTTCGTGAAGGAAACTGCAGAAAACCTTCTCAAGCATAGCCGGTTACTTCGTTCTTGTCCATACGCCGACAGTTTAGTCAATTAATCGCCCCCCTTTTTTTCTTTAATAATTGACAAACTGCCGATGTCGGGATCCGAACCCATAACCTCCCAGTCCTCAAGTACACATAACGCCTTAGACCGCTCGGCTACTTCAAACTCCCCCTTAATAGAACTTGTAATAATTCTTTAATTTTTTTAATTTTTAAAGAACATTTTTACAGAGAATAGTTAAGATACAGTATATTTGAAAAAAAAAAGTTTACAAAAGATTTTTTCGATCTAACAAGGTGTATGCAGCCCCTTGACCATCATGATAGTTAACTACTGATAAATAGAAGAATGATTGATAATATATTTTGTTACAGGAAAAACTAGATTCGAAAAATGTGAACATTTTTAATTCCTTTAATAATCGATTAATTCTACTTGATTTTCAAATGGTACAACGATCAACTGAATCTGTATTTCCTGTATCTGTTGAACTTCATTACGACATTTACAGACCGCGGCCAATATCGATATCGATACAATCTGAAGGTGATTGTAAATCCTATCTATCCTAAAAGAGGTTAATGCATTTTGAGTGGGCAGCGATTTCATTCTTTTGTAGTACGGAGAAATCCTGTCGAAAGAGTGTTAAAAGTTGAGTTTCGGTAGTCAGGGTATTTTTATTCAGCAACCATCTTGAATGCAAGAAGAGTGTTTTCTATTGGATTATATAATTATCCACAATTTTTCAGTAAAATTTTATCCTAATGGTAGTAATAAACAAGAAAAATATTATAACTATCTGGCATAATTGTTTAAATACTCTGTAAATAGTATTTATTATCAATGTGTGTATTTCGGCATATTTATTAACTTTATGATAAAATTTTCTCTCTTAAGAAACTGTGAAGACTTTTCTTCGGCCATTTTATGAACACCTATACTAAATATTTTCTGCGATCAATATTTTCTATCGATACAAAGCCGGGACTAAACTTAATATACCATTGTATATATATATATATATATATATATATACCGGGTATAATAATTAGTTCACTACCGAAATTTAGTTATAGATTTTAGTTCATCTATCTCCTCAAAATTCACGGTTTATCTTTTGATTTCGTATCTGCTGTTATAATGGTTCGTTTAGACTACGACATAAGTTGCGACACAAATGCTAGACATAAATTTCTTTACTGTTCACACTTAACAGATTTTTGGTGTCTGAACACTAGCCAGACACAAATGTACGGAACTAGTGTTCGAGCTGTTCATACACAAAATAACTTGTTGCTGCTTATATTGTAATTAAACAGCAACGTAAACGGTATATTTATTACTATATAACATGTGTATGGAAGGTATGAAGTGTATGAACAAATTTCGAATCTGTTGGAAAACCTGAACAGACACTTGGACACAAGCTGTTTACACAGCCGCTGCTTAGACACTAATTATAGTGTCGCAATAAATGTCACAACTAGACACTCGTATGCACACATAGACACTCGGTGTATACACTGAGTGTACGGTGTCTAGTGTCGTAGTTTAAACGAACCTTAATAACTCTTATTTTAAATTGTAGAAATGCCACGAAGTAGTTTAAAAGCTTTTAAAAAACAATGCAAGAATTTTAGTCGATTTACATTATGGAATGCATTCGAAATAATAACAAACATGGGACTTAAACAACACGAATCTGTTTTTTATTTATTACAAGAACATTCGTCTGAATTTATAACGAGTGTGAATAAGCCATCAATATCGGTAAACTTCTTTTTAGTTTATAATAATACCAGCAGCATACTTAAGTTTTTAAATAATGAAATTGTTTTTTAGAAAAAAGATAAATCTAAAATAGTAATCGATCAAATTTTACGTGATCTTACTTATGATAGTAATGATGAGGATATTTCTGTTCAAAAAAATGAGTCGCTTGATTCGTCGGATGAATCAAAAGCTGAAAATAAAATCAACAGTCAGTCTAAAAAATTATCTCGTAAATATATAATTAAAAAAAATTCAAAAGCCGATGTGAGTGGCGAGTCTTCTGATGATAATTTGTCGAAAAGAAATTCAAAACAAACCAAAGTTGAAATACATGAACGATCTTCAAGGTCACCTCATACAAACATAACTAAAAAGAATTCAGAACAATCAAAAATCAAAGTGAATGATGAATCTACAGAATCATTTCGTCAAAATATGACTAAAAATAATTCACAACAATCAGAATCTGAAATGAGTAATGAATCTTCAAAATCTTCTCGTGAAAATTTGACGAAGAAAAATTCAAGTCAAACCAAAGTTGAAATACATGAACGATCTGCAAGGTCAACTCGTGCAAACATAACTAAAAAGAATTCAGAACTATCCAAAATCGAAGTGAATGATGAGTCTACAGAATCATCTCGTAAAAATATAACTAAAAATAATTCACAACAATCAGAATCTGAAATGAGTAATGAATCTTCAAAATCTTCCCGTGAAAATTTGACGAAAAGGAATTCAAAACAAACAAAAGTTGAAGTAAATGAACTATCGACAAGGTCATCTCGTGCAAACATGGCTGAAAAGAATTCAGAACAATCAAAATCCGAAGTGAATGTCGAATCTGCAAAATTACCTCGTGCTAAAACTACTAGACAGAATGCCTTTGATTTGGGTACGATGCTCGAGAACCCATCGAAAGGATTCAAAAGATCACTTGAACAATCATTCACTCATGCAGAAATCAATAATAAAGCAAAACTAAGGAAAATTCCATTGAAAGATACATCTGGGGAAAACAATAAAAGTGATTCCAGTAATTCTAGTGTTTATTCAAAAGAAACTGTAGAAAATAAAACCATTACTCCATCACAGGGTTTGTTAAACTCACCGAAAAATAATGCAAAAACAGATAGGAAAATGAAAAAAACTAAGAAAATAAAAATGTCAAAACAAAAATCCAAAGATCAAAATATAAAAAAACCTGTCACTCGTAGCCAAA
Source organism: Nineta flava (assembly GCA_963920215.1). Taxonomy (NCBI): domain Eukaryota; kingdom Metazoa; phylum Arthropoda; class Insecta; order Neuroptera; family Chrysopidae; genus Nineta; species Nineta flava. Next base: position 27,924,522 of record OY986045.1, read on the forward strand.
AACAAAAATATCAAAATAATTTAAGAAATCTTTAGAAGGGTCAATATGAAAAGATGTATTAAGGTAATAAAATTTACCCCTTCAATATTTGCACAACCTATGATCTTATTACAAAATGTCATGAGACCATTTTTATTCAGAATTTCATGTACTTTAATTTTGTTAACGTCAATGTTTGTGATAAACGATATAGTTTTGATATATTTGGCGAAAAACATTATTTTACTCAAATTAGTGGTGGACTTAAAAAATTAATACGGATCCAGTTGTCGGATTTTTGTATACATTTTTTCTGCCGATCTGTACATCGAGCCATGTAGGAAAAGCTCACTTTTAGCGAATTTCCTCGAAAGGAAATGCAGCTATTGTTTTTGTACCAATGTTGGAATTTCGTAAAAATTTCTTCAAATGTCCATCAATGGTCTCATGACATTTTGTAATAAGATCGATTGTTGTTCTGATCCTACCTACTAGATGTTAAAAATGACCATGGTTAAAATTTGTATACATACATTTGTATATTTATGTATATATATATATATATGTATATATATATAAGTTTATGTTTCTGTGGACTCTCTAGCGGTCAGTTTTATTCTGATTGGAATAAAATGTGGTATTTGAGGCGCTTTTGGTATTCAAAAGGCCAAGTTCGTTAATGGGTAAAATTGGACAAGAGGAAAGGGGAGTTTAGTGGGAGGGGGAAACACAAAACTTGGCATATCTCCCTTAATATTCAAAAAATTTATAAGAAGTAAAGTTGTAGGTCATTAGTTTTACTGTAATTTTGTTTCTTATCATTTTTTTGTAACACTAATATTTACAGAAATATTTACAATTAAAGATTGAAAGTTAAAATTCGAAATATCTATGTACATGAGTATTCGAGTTTGGAAAAAATGATAAGGTAATGAATTTTAGGAAACTTGATTTTCTATAACTTCACTCCTTATACATTTTTAGATTGTTCTATTATTAAGAGAGATATTTTATATTTCATGTTTTCCTCTTTCTCTATGACTCTTTTCCCCTTGACCTTTGCCATCTAGTAATAAAATTGGCCTTGCAAATACTACAATCATATCAGATATGATATTTCATTTTGATCATACTAAAATTATGACCGCTAGAGAGTGATTTATATATTAAAGAAATTCGCTAAGTTGACGCCGCTCCTGCGTAACGAATTTTTTAAAATAAAACAGCACCATTATAAAAGAAAGCACTAAATCAATGTCTCTAAGCAAATCATGTTTTATGTTCAATATTTCTACATTTGGAAATCACGATTCTAATGATTTTTCCATTAAAAGTTAATAAAACTGAAGCTCCACACAGCTGTTTTTTGTCAATAGAGGCACCCACATCTGTTTTGAGCAGCTCAGCGAACTGCATCAGTTCATCGTCTAGGCCTTCTACCAAATCGTTTGGGTAAGCTCTGACAATAATTGAAGTTCTTTTCTAAATCTTTTATGCTATAAGATTTTAATTGCCGAAGTATTCCAAATACAAAGGTGACTTAATGGTACGCTTACATGCGTTTAGCTAATTAGTGTAGTAGGTCTCTAACTTGAAGTCTGTTGCTGATATTCTTCACAGCCGGTCAGGATTTTGCCTTAATATCTGAAAATATGGACCGCATTGCTTGGACGTACACAAATGGCGGTGTTTTCAACATAATGCCAGCCACACTTAATGTATGGTGTGATCAGCGCTCACTTTTACAAATGTGCTAAAATTATTAATAATCATTGTAGATTTGGACACCACCGTTTAAATCTACAATAATTATTAATAAATTTCAATGAACGGTGAGTGCTTCTTCCCGTATCTCTTGTTACGTGGCTAATCCAGAATCGTGGCCCGTGATGGTACTAAAACCTTAAAGAAAGTTTTAGCTACGTCATTGATTATTATAGTCCAGTGTCTTACAATTATTTAATTTTTGCAAAATAATTGTCTGATATTTCCAAGTTTTCTAGAAAATGGGATAGATAAAGTACATTTTCCTCTATTAGCTATTACATTACACGCACAAAGGTCAAAGTGGGATACTTTCGAAAATAATTAACTATTCACAAATACCTTTAAAAAATATTTATTTTAAAACTTGTTTTTTCGATCGTTCAACAATAAAATGTAATATAGCTTTACAACTTTTGTATAAATTAAAATGTATTTTTACAACTCTTCGATTATCAATAAAATTCAATAATTTTTCATCATTTGTAGCTAATTCGTATGCTTGTGTATACGACAGTTGATCTAAATCAGTTCGATTTAATTTACATAACGATATATCTTCACCATTCACTTTAAAATCTAAATTACATTTATAATTCGAATCGACTTCTGGCCATAACTGTTCTAAAACATTTTTATCCCATAAAATATCCGTGTTATTGATTTTATTTGGTGCTGATATAAATCCTGCCCATAATTCTGATGCAAAATGTGGTGCTATTGGTGCTAACATAATTATTTGGGCGGCTAAAGCATGTTCATAATGTGCACCATATGCAATAACATCTGGTGTTGATTGACGTAGTGCATTTGTTAAACCTTGCATTTTTGAAATTGCAACACTTAATTGTTGGGCAGAGCATACATTAAAATTAACACCAGTTATGTAGTAATTCCTAGAGTCATATAACTTCTCCTCTTGTGTTTGAAATTTTTGCGAATCATTTTTTGGTGGTAATTCAGAACGGTATTTTAGAAAATCGTTGACTGTTAACCACAATCGTTTTTGCCAATTTAATATACCGGGAAATGTAGCTGTATTCCAATTTCTTGGTGACGTTGGTGCAACATCAGCTAAAATTAATAACCTAGTAGTATCGACACTATACTCTTCGAACATGTAATTTGGGTCCACTCCATTATGTTTCGATTTACTCATTTTTTCCCATGCTATAACCACCGGTTGTTTTGTACCTTTTTCAATAGCTTGGCCTTTTTTTAAATCAATAATTTCGATTTCATTTTCGTTTAAATATTTTCCACTTCCTTTTAGACGATACGTTCGTCCATTAACCATACCTTGAACTAATAGTTTTTTAAATGGTTCCCGTTCTGGTACTAACCCTAAATAGTGTAGAAAATGATGCAAAAAACGTGTATAATATAAATGTAATGTTGCATGTTCTTTTCCCCCGATGTATAAATCGACTGGTGATAATTTCATAACTTTATTTCGTGAAAATGGTTCATTTTCATTGTTTGAATCCATATATCGTAAGTAATACCAAGATGAATCTACAAATGTATCCATTGTATCAGTTTCTCGAGTTGCATTATCCCCACATTTTGGACATTTAGTATTCAACCATTCAGTTGCATTTAAAAGTGGTGGTAAGCCTTTTGCGGAGAGATTTTTTAATTCTGGTAATTTAACAGGTAAATCTTCTGAAGGAACTGGCTGTGGTCCACAGCTTTTACAATGTATAATTGGTATAGGCGTGCCCCAAAATCTTTGTCGTGAAATTAACCAATCCCGTAATTTTGAACTACACCAATCTCCTCCAACATTTAAATATTTAGCTCTGGAACAAATTTTATTTCTAGCATCTATTTTTTCAACTTCGGATTCAATAAAATTTTCTGGTTTTTTAATTGTAAAATTATTACGAGTAGCTATATCATGATCTGATTCTGATACAAATGGTATTCCTATATAAGAATCACAACCTTCAGGATAATTTAATTCATCGGTAAATAAAATAGGAATCTTTTCTTTTGTAAACGGATTAATAGCATGTGTAAGAATTTTTCCACTTTTATTTCTTAAACTTAAATAACTGTTTTTCGAAAATGCAATAAAACTACTATATTCTATATATTCTGGATACGCAGTCCATAATGTTATTTTATCTTTATCGTGATTGTCTAAAACAAAGTCAAATAAAACTCCATTGCATTCACCGATCCAATGTCTTTGTAATTTGATAATATCTCGCCAATTATCTAAAAGCGGGTCATTTAGACCATCTAACAATGGTTTGGCAAATCTTGTAGTACGTATAAACCATTGCCTCAATGGTTTTCTTTCAACTTTTGCTCCAGATCGCCACGAACATCCATTAGCATCAACTTGTTCATCGGCTAAAACAGTCTGATCAATTGGATCCCAATTAACTAAAGATTCTTTTTGATAAACTAACCCACTTTGAAATAATTTAATAAATAAATCTTGGGTCCATTTGTAATAATCGGGGTTACAAGTTGCCAATTCTCGAGACCAATCAAAACTACAACCTAATTTTTGTAATTGTAATTTCATATTTGCTATATTTTCTTTAGTCCACTTTGAAGGTTCAACGTTATGTTCAATGGCCGCATTTTCAGCTGGCAGTCCAAATGCATCCCAACCCATTGGATGTATGACTTCTTTACCATTTAGACGATAATATCGTGCCACAGCATCGCTAATTGTATACACTCGAACGTGTCCCATATGTAATTTTCCTGATGGATATGGAAACATGGATAGTACAAAATATTTATCATCTTTTTTTCCAGTTGTTATATTTCTGGATTCGTTTATTTCATTTTTCCAATAGTTTTCAATTTCAAGTTTTATGGATGTTGTCAATTCATTATTCCATTTATTGATTCCAGTTGATGCATTTTTATTTGAATTAATTACTTTAATTCTTAATATATTACTAGTTTTACATCTTTTAATAAAATTCATGTCACTTTTTTTATTATTATACTTACCTTAACATAACCTTATTTATTCACATTGTCTAGACTTACATTAGCTGAGTTGAGTTCCTTAAAATTTTTTTTTATTTTCTTCAAAATTGATAATTATTAAATTGTTTCCAGATTCATTCGTATTTTATTTTTATTTGAAATATAGTAAAATATTTCGATTAGAAACATTAAATATTTATCGATTTGAAATTTGCTCACCGGGTGTTTCAAAAGTATCTTTTAAGTAATAAACAAATTAATGGATTTTTAACAATTATTAAAGCTAATACCGAACGGTTTTTAGATAAAATTGTTAAAAATGACATCCTAAATAGCTTATCTTTAGAGAAAGTGAGTAGAGAGAAAAATCAAAATAAAATGCAAAAATAACTTAAAAGTCATCGTCATAATGAGTTTCAGGCACTGATATATAATATCATTGGTTCCACTGGAACCGTTCCAGCATTTTGAAGTGGTATGCTGGAACATCATGACTTAAGTTGTTTTTACATTTTAGTAACTCCTATGGTCCTTTATCTTTCTACTTAGAACAGAAATGAGAGATGAGGGAAATGATATTGGACTGATGTGTATCACCATTTCGCTCCGATGCAATCTGTACCTCACATTTTTAATAAGTTCTCCAATAATAAAAACACGAAGCAGTCATTACACTCAACACTATATCCCTAAATCGGAGAGTTTATTATGTTGCAACTAATTGTATATTTTTTTAATTAGCCGAAAATAGTTAGCATCTCTATGGCAATAACTAACAATGTATAAATATGATAACCATTGAAGTTTTCGAACACCTTATAAAGTTCCATATCTCCTACCCCAAATGAATTACGAAAAAAATCACATAGCGTGGTAGTGCGTCAGACAAAATTTAAGCTCTAACTATGTTTACAGAAAGGATTAGAGATGGCTTTTAGGCCTCTGTGGTCTCCGTCAGATGCACCATCTGACGGTACTTACTACAAATTTTTTCCAAATTATTTAACTCCAAAAATCTACATTTTGGGGACTGACTCACTCATTATCAATAGGGTTCTAGCTAGGGTACATCTAGTTATCCTTAAAGGTGATATTTGGAAGCTAGATAGTTCTTAGGCTGAAACCACCCAGGAAAGTCTGAAAACCGGATATTTTTACCTGGAAAATGATAATTTTTACAATATAAAATTACAATGTTAATCTTATGGAATGTTTTCTACATGGTAGTTTTATTTGAATATAGTCTAAAGATTATTTCTGTAATGATAAATTATGATCTGACTTACTAATCACAAGATAATCATCAATATTTTAGGCTGAAACCACTCAGAAAAGTCTGAATACCAGATGTTATAATTTTACTGGAAAATGAAATTTTTTACAATATAATTTTACAATGCTAATCTTATGAAAAAATATAAGGGTGGAGCTTATGTTCTGATTGGTCATCAGATATTCTGCTTGTTTAAATGATTGCTTAGAGTAGGTAAACCGCACAAAAATTTTTTTGGACTTCAAAAAAGTTTTTTACTACTAATTTATTTTATTAAACTTTTGTGTCTTAAGTAAAAAAATTTTTCAAAATAGTAATGATACCCTACCAAAAACATAAATGTGACAGGGACATAAATTTGTCGCATACAAAAAGTATTGATATCCCAATAAAAACACAAATGTTCGCCTTCAAAAGTAGTAAAATTTATGTAAGAACCAAGTTTTTTAACAAAAGTTAGAAAATGATGGGTATACATTTATTGGGTAAGGTTTTCAGGTGCAGGGTGTTTAATATTTTACTTGGCAAGTGGTCAGATTTTATTACACTTTAAAAATAAACTTGCCTATTAAAATATGAAATTGCCTGTACCCGAGAAACTTACCTAATAAATACATACCTATTATTTTCTCACGTTTTTAAAAAAAACTTGGTCCTTATATTTCACTACTTTTGAAGGCGACCTTTTGTGTTTTTGCTGGAATATCAATACTTTTTGTATGCAAAAACTTTGCCCCTCTAATATGTATGTTTATTGTCGGAAATAAAATAAGCTAATCTTTATAAAATTACACAAAGACTCACTTTTTAGAATTTATGACATACATTTAATAACACCCTGTAGAATAAGCAAAAGAAAAATAAGATAGCGTATTCATTTTCTATAAAAAAATGAATTAAATCTTCAATTGTTTTCACAAATTGACGTTATATTTACGTAATTTCAAAATTATTTGTACTCATAATAAAGAAAAGAATTGTGTATGCATTTTTTTTCCAAAATTGATGTTTTTTATATTTGATTTAGACACGTGTTTTGTATAGGATTTTTTTGAATTAATTTCTGTTCAGTGTTTATGTGGATGGCATATGCCGAATGACTATAAAAAAATTACATATAATATAAAAATATTATAATCTGCTGTATTTATGGTCATAATTCCTCAAATAACTGGATTTATTCATAAATTTTTCATTTTGTGGTAAGTACAAAATTAAACCAAAGCTTGCAAACATTAAAAAAAAAGCTCAATAGACAAATAAAACTATATACTTTTTTCATATAAATGATGTTATATGTTTTATGAAGCGTGCGCAGAATTCAAGCGTTGCTACTTTGATTGTCAGCTGTTTATTGAATTCGCTTTAATACGTTCGTTTTGTCGACGCTATTGTGTCCGTCAGTTTTCCTACAATTTGTGTATATTATTTAGTGTATGTGTGTTATAGATTGTCGGGAAAAATGAAGAATATTCATGAAATTTTTATTAAAATATATGAATTTTTGTGTATGGAAATTATTAAATAGAACATTTTTAATTAGTGTTTATATTTTTCTTTATATTTTGTTCTAAATTATGTTATGTGTTCTTAACTTTAGGTAAGCTTTTTCATTCTATTCTATTAGTACAACAATGTATTATATTATTGTCAAGCTTTTTGTATTAATTTTGTCTATAAAGATGGTATTTTTTTAAATTAATTTCGAATTTTGTAACTTAACAAAAAGCTTCCGCTGTATTTTTGTGTTATTTCTTAGCATGCAAATTATAGTATGTATGAAAAGATTTTAACAATACAATTTCATTGAGTTCTGTGAATTTTTTCAACAGACCCATCCCCCATTAAGATCAGTTAGGTTGTGCTCGCAATTTTAGTCTAGTAAAAGATGCCTAGATTGGTATATGCAAATTTATTTATTAAAAGGCCAAAATGTTTTAATTTTTATTTTGGATTACTGTAGGTTAATGTTTTTTTGTGTAAATAATTGACTACGCATGCTCAACATAACACGGTCTTAAGTCATTCCATTGTACGGTTTCTTAACTGAGAAACCAACAATGGAAATAACATACAAAATGAAAAGCGTAGACAGTGCCGACTTCTCTAGCCAAGGTACTAAATGTTAATTTAATGCGTTTGAGCGACTAAGGCTAAGTTAGACTTAAACGTATGTGACACAGAAATATTATTTCTGTTGCACCGATTACAGTTACAAGAAACCAACCAAGTTGCCGCGCTTGTTAAGGCTTTGTTTCTACTTGAAACTGGGAAGTTATGGGTTCAAATCCCGACACCGGCAGTTTGCCAATAAAAAAAAAATGGGGCGGTTGATTGACTAAACTGTTGGCGTATGGACAAGAACGTAGTAACCGGCTATACTTGTGAAGGTTTTCTGTAGTTTCCCCCTTCACGAACTCCAGATGAATATCGGTATAGTTCTTATCAAAGTTGGCTTCAGCCGCACACCTACCGATTACTAGTCTGCACACGAATTCCTCAACCTCCACTCACATCATAAAAAAATGTAATGTAAAAAATTAATAAAGGTTGAAAAATAATGATGTGGGTGGCCTCTCTTATAGACCGTCGTGTCTTAATAAACGGAGGTTAAACCCCATTATTTATTTATTTAGTAATTATTTAAATTTTAAGTCATAAATCGTGAAAAGACAATTAACTTAACCTTACTGGTTTAGCTCTAGAACACATATACAGAATTTCATCCCGTTATTTCAGGTGGACAGATAGACGGACATGCGAAAATGGACTTATTAGATCATTTTATGAACAGTTACACCAAAATCTTTTTCTATGATCAATATTTTCAAATTTTACAAAGTCGGGACTAAACTTAAAATACCCTTGAGTATATTATATATACCGCGTATATATAGGTCTATATAGGTCTATATAGGAAAAATATTATTGTTTTGTTATTATCAATTATTTGAAATAGGTACAATACACAAATAATTATTTTATATCCTCGGTTTTCAAGAGGACTGACGGCATAAGTCAAAACAAAAACATCATTTTTGGGATTTCTGTACAATAGGGAATATGCATGAAAATTTTTTTTCACATTTATTTTCAGAATATGAAATTACTGTTAATACTGTAATAATATTTAAAAACGAAATTAAAATCCGACAAATTTCAAGGAAGCTATAAGCTTTTACAGATTATTATCTGTCTCTTTCTTGCAAAAATACTAAAAACAGAGTTTTACGTGTATTTTAAATGGTGAAAGTGTAATATGACGTCACATACCATATCAAGAGGGCTATCACCCTCTTTGTCTAAAGTTATTAAAGTTATTTAAAAAGTAATTTTACCTTGATATTTGTCAAGTAAACATGCTTCAATTCAAGTGAAAAAAAATTTTCATGCATATTCCCTATTATCTTAGTTAATGAACTATATGCACAGGCCCGGGCTTAGAAACCCAGGGCCTCTAGGAACTTGGAATTTGGGACCCCCCATCTCGAAGCCATTTTGGAAATTTAGCGAATTAAATGCACTAGTACATCATTTATAATTTTTAATTGACTTAGGCCCAGTTTTTTTAAGGATAAACCTAGTTAGTTAACTCGCGTGGTTTAAGTTAAGTTCCTCCACTTCGAGTCCCTTCCCCTGATGACATACTGTACACGTGTCAATAACGTTGTAATCTTCACAATTTTAGAGACAATTACACAAAAATCACTCTTTGTTAATAACTTGATATCACTGCATAAAATATTTAACACTTAGAATTGAAATATTTGAGGTTATGATAAATAATATATATGATAATATATAATCAATTATTATTCAGATCTTATAATAATATATATGATAATAATAAAATATAATAATATAATATATATTATTATCCCTCTGTTCAACGGTACTATTTTCGGGATCTAGGTGGGGGAACTTAACTTAAACCACGCGAGTTAACTAACTAGGTTTGTCCTTAAAAAAACTGGACCTTAATTACTCTAGTAACATTAGAATAATGCAGTCAGTCTATGTCACTATAGTTTATTAGTAGATATAAAATTTGAAATTTCGTTCCATGTTTTTGTTAAATTGGAGAATAAAACATTTTTTCGATATAATATTTGTCTTTGAAATATTTACCTGTAATGCGAAGCTGTCAGTATAAATATAAACGCAAATAGGGAATATGCATGAAAATTTTTTTTCACTTGAATTGAAGCATGTTTACTTGACAAATATCAAGGTAAAATTACTTTTTAAATAACTTTAAAAATAAGCGAGGTATGAATGATTGAAATTCCCGATTAGACAAAGAGGGTGATAGCCCTCTTAATATGTTATGTGACGTCATATTACACTTTTACCATTTAAAATACACGTAAAACTCCGTTTTTAGTATTTTTGCAAGAAAGAGACAGATAATAATCTTTAAAAGCTTATAGCTTTCTTGATATTTGTCGGATTTTAATTTCGTTTTTAAATATTATTACAGTATTTTCATATTCGGAAAATAAATGTGAAAAAAAATTTTCATGCATATTCCCTATTCCCCCTAAACACGCCACTGATTTAAGCATCATTATCTTCATTAATAGTAGGTAATAATCATAAATTTATCTAACTGTTCAGTCAAATAATAATATAAAAAAGTCAGGTCAATTTAATTAATTGAACTAATAATTATTATGAGGTCACTTGAAGTGTTTCAATAATTTAAATGGGTCTCTCCATTTTTAAACGTCTTAATTAGACAATAAATTTTTATTTGATATATAATATAAATGAGAATATCAAAGAGTGACACATTTCATAACTACCTAGTAAAATTTAGATTGGATAAGTGCATAAATTCTGACCAAGCTGAATTTCTATGAACACCATTGTTAACATGTTTTTATTAGCTTGACTTGTATGTATGTATCTATCTATCTAACATGTCGATGGAAAGAGAACCACCCTATCTCAAGAAAGGAATCGTTTGGTATACTGACGGCTCCAAAACTGAGGAAGTGACCGGGGCGGGATATACAATGAAAGACCCAAGGCAAACATAAGCCGCAACTTGGGGAAATATGCCGCAGTTTTTCAGACAGAAGTCTACGCCATAGTTTTGCGTCACTGGCTTGCATCCGTGAGAACCTACGTACATGCTACATAAACAAGAACGTATGTATTCTCTCGAACAGTGAAGCTACTCTAAAGTCTAAAAGCCTTGCCTGCAACTGAAATCACCTCAGGGGTAGTCAAGGATTGTCTAGAGGAAATATTGGAGCTGGCAAAATGGAACAATGTTAAATTTATCTAGGTACCAGGTCACAGTGGTTTAGAAGGAAACGAAAAAGCAGATGTCTTAGCATAGAAGGAATACCCTTTATAGACTCAGAGCGTATTTTAGGAATTCCAAAGACAGCAGAGTGGATGCACGTTAAACATCGTGACCACTGAGAAAATATACTGCAGTAAAAGCTCGGGAAAATTCGTAATGCATCCAAGCGACTATCCTTCAATGTACTACTGAACCTGAACAGGGTACAACTTCGGAAGGTTGCCGGATTCATCACCGGGTATTATCACCTACGAAAGCGCATAACGGATCCATTATGTGCAGACTGTGCGGCAAGGAGGAGGAAACATCCAGCTACATAATTTTACTGCGAATATTTGGTTATAGTAGTTACAAGATATTTGGTGCATCTCACCCCGAATATATGAACCTTCAGGAAAACCTGATAAGCAAGCTCCTGACTATTGTAAAAATATGGGAGAAGTGAATATCATCAAGCTGTAGTAGAAGGGGGAGCATAATGGGCCATAGATAGAGATAGATTGTATAGGCTGCCCTGGACGGGTTACGGACTTCGACCATAAGGTCCATTGTGATGCCTAAGGATGTGAGGATTTGAGTGGAGTGGAAGGAATTTTTGTGTATAGACTAGGAATTGGTAGGATATGTGGCTGAAGCCGACTATGATAGGAACTATGCCGATATTCATCTGGAGTTCGTGAAGGAAACTGCGGAAAACCTTCACAAGAATAGCTGGTTACTTCGTTCTTGTCCATACGCCGACATTTTAGTCAATTAACCGTCCCTTTTGTTCCTAATAATTGACAAACTGCCGATGTCGGGATTCGAACCCATAACCTCCCAGTTTCCAAGTAGGCATACTGCGCAGGCATAACCCCTTAGACCGCTCGGCCACTTGGACTGGTACAATGGCAAGGTCGAAGTGCAATTCATCTATATACTCCAGGATATTACTATCTATCTATCTATGCATCTATGAATGTAATTGAATTTTTAGAAAAATTTAAATTTATTAATAGATAAAATACAAATTTGCAATTTCTAAATTATATATAACGATTTATAGTGTGATAGTAGTGTATAGTTTCTATAGAAATGTCATCAACAAATTTTAATCACAAAAAAAATAATATTTCCAACTGTTAGTTTAGAAATAAATAAATATTTGACATAAATTTCCTATGCTATAATATTCGATATGTACTTTCTTTGGTAAGAAAGGGATTCATTCCATTACTCGTGGGAGTAATAAATAAGAATGAAACTACAACACAAAAATAATTTTGTTTTAAGACTAAAAAACAAAAAATATAATTTAGAGTTAAAAAAACATGGTTTTATTTGCGGCAAGATGGATTAAAAAATGGAAAATAATTTAAAATAGAATAAAGAGATTGACAACAAAATTAACTTTAATGTAAACAAAAGCATGGGATGCTCTCTACTAACGTTTTCATAATGGCTCTACTTTTCAAGAGTAAGTAGAGAGTATCTCATGTTTTTGTTTACATTAAAGGTAATTTTGTGCTATTCTATTTTAAATTATTTTGCATTTTTTAGTTCATATTGCAATAAAAGTATGTTTTTTTTAGTTTTAGCGAATTTCTTCCAAACGAAATGCACCTATTGTTTTTGTACCAATGTTGGAATTTCGTAAAAATTTCTTTAAATGTCCATCGATCCTACCTATTAAGTGTTCAAAATCAGTATCGCTAAAATTTGTATATATTTGTGTATATATATATATTTGTATATATATATATATATATATAAATTAAATAATTTGGGTGACTGAAGTTTCTGTGTAAACCAAAAATTGATAAACATTTATTTAATGAAATTTTATCCGTAAGAAATCTAATAAAAAATTGAATAATTCAGTTAATTAGATTTTTCGGAAAAAAATAAAATAAATTTTTTTCCAAAATTTTCAAAACTCTGCTATAAAAACTATACTGGATTTGAAACACATAAGATTGACTCGCTCTACGGTAGTAGTGGGGAGAGCTCGCTCCCCTCACGTAACCCTGCTGTCGCTGCGTTCATTCCGCACCATTTCTTATTCCGTTAACGCGTTTCTCTAATTGGTTACTTTATTTAATTAATATCTAATTAACGGTGGGTCAGGTGCAAAAATCTCCAAGGACTTTTCATCTTAGAATTTCATCCCCTATCCACCCTTTCAAAAAACTCCATGACTTTTGACTCATCCTGTATTAGATGTACATACATACATATTATACTTATATACTGAAGGATATATAATATGTACATCTAATACCGATAAAAATACTAAAGGAGCTAATATAAATAAAATTACCAAAATCACTCCTTAAATTTTTCACGTCTCTAAGGTACACTCTGTATATAGTTTATATACAGAATATAAATAAATATATACATATTTAATATTTTCTTTTCTCTACTATTATAAAATTGTAAATGTCTGTTTATTTGTTTGTTTGTATGTTTGTTCGAACAACACGTAAAAACTACTGGATCAATTTTGATGAAAATTTTTTTGGTTAAAAGTGTATGACTTAAAAACTGGTAGGGGAATCTGGGGGAAAACGAGGTACCAGTGGAGGGGGAGGGTGGTAATGAAGTTTGACGTTTTTCGGTGTCAAGTGGTTGCTGCTAGCGAGCGCCAATAAATAGAACAAGACCAACATGTGGCTGTTCAACTACAGCATTCATGCTAGTCTAGTTTTCTTGGTCGTTGGTGCGTGAAGTTTTAGTTATAGTTTTAGTTTATTATAGTAGTGAGTGTGTTGACCTTATTTAATATTATTTTAATAAATTTAAAAAAAAAGTAGCATAACTCCTTACGTGCATACGTAGAATCAAATTCATTTGTATTGGATTTTATATGCGCGTAAGGGGAACTTATTTAAAAGTAGAAGGGCAACTTATTTAAACCATATTTAAACCATATTTTAATTATATATTTAATACTTAGTATTAAATATACGTTTCCTCCCCTTCATTTTGGAAATAGACTGATCCACTAAAACTGTGACGATATTCGAGGGTTCTTTACAAATGAACTTAACTCTTAAGTATCTACATATACTCACGCTTTTTTTACAAATTGATTAGTTTCGCTGCAATTTCAATTCGAATATCTGTAATTACTCATTCTAACCAGGTATTTAAGCAATTAACTCAGTTTGTTGTTATTTTCACTTGTTAATATTGAGTTGAAAAAATGAAATCCGGTTTCCTGTATTCTGTTTTTTTAAAATAAATAATACAAAATCGAATTGAATTTATTTTGTTGTAATATATTATATTATTTTAATATATTGAAGAAAATAAAATGAATTGAATAGAGTGAGTGGTGTGGTATGTTTTCTCTCTTATATTATGTTGTTGTTGCAGTTCGCGCACACAAGTTAAAAAAGTATTAAAGTTATTTCAGACTGTTGTCGTCGCGACGCTTGAGGGATATTGCGGGGAAATACACACACTGCCAAATAAGGGGCCACGACTCCTAACTGTCTCCATTCAACTATGTATTTGTATAGTATATTATGTTGTGTTCTTAGTCGTATGTTACATACATTACTCGCTTTTAAAATAAAAGAAGATTGATACATACTTAAATACATAATTTATTTAAATACGATTTTCATTTTTTTGAAATCAGTTTGTTTTGATAGAGTTGAATTTTTTTGTTTTGACTATTATATGCGCGTAAGGGGAACTTATTTAAAAGTAGAAGGGCAACTTATTTAAACCATATTTTAATCATATGTTTAATACTTAGTATTAAATATATGTTTCCTCCCATTCATTTTGAAAATAGACTGATCCACTCAAACTGTGACGATATTCGAGGCTTCTTTACAAATTAATATACTTCTAAATATCATTGTTATACAAGGGCGGATCCATCGTTGTGAGCACGAAGGCCATGCCCACAACCCTAATAGACTTGTGACGTCACTCTTTCACGGTCTATTGAGGTCGATAGGCTGATGATATTTATATGCAATGCCTTAATAAAAATTTAAAAAAACAATGAATCGTGCGTGATTCGGAACGCAGGGAAGGACTTAGTCATCATAGACGATATGCTGACACGTTATGTCACATTTTTGACAACATATTATCTGTTTCTTGTTGGCACATGAATACTTGTATTGGAAAAAAGAGATAACTATTCGCTGGGTGCACATAGTCATCTACTAATTTAAAAGTACATAGTCGTCTACTAATTTAAAAGTAAGCCTGTGTTGTATGCACATATACAATGGCACAGGAAAGATTATCCGGCCTAACTCTTATAAATATACACAAAGATGTGAACCTGGATTTCGATGAAATGATCAACGTTTTCGCGAAAAAGAAACGTAAGCTTGAATTTGTAATTTAAGTAAGCACCTAAATAAAATTATTTAATGTAAAATGTATACTAGCGTTTATTTAATTTGATATCCTTTGAAGTTGTAAAAATTTCATCAAAATCGATTTAGTAGTTTAGAGTGTAAATGTGACACTGTGAAGTGCAAACAAACATACATTTACTTTTGTAATTTTCGTGAGCGAACAAACTAACATTTTACAGGTTTATTAATTTACTAGTGTTCGCCCCACGGCTTTGCCCACGTGGAACTATACACTGTACAAAATCTTGGTCAGGACGTCATATCTTTTGTAAACATCCCCGTTGTAGGAATGCACTATAGCGATCATGAGCGAGTTCACATTCCGACTCGCGCTTGGCCGATTTTTGGGTGGCTGTTACCACAACCTTTTTTGAGGGTTGGATCCGCGCCTGTTATAAAAGCCTATATATTTAGTAACAATTTTTCGCAAATATTTCGAAAATCTTAAATTTAATCGGAAAAAATATAATTAGTAAAAATTAAAGTTATAAAAAAACAAACAATTTGTTTTTATTTATTTTTCCGTTAGAGTAATATTAACCGAGTTATGGCTAACGAAAGGTTGTTTTCCGAAAATCGATGAAAGTGCAAGCTATCATCTCTGAATAATGGAAAAATTGAAACTTATTCAGGAAAATTACTTAAAAGGTGAAATCCAATTGAGATACTGCTTTTAAAATTTAACATTGTGTGAAGCAATCTTTC
Source organism: Nineta flava (assembly GCA_963920215.1). NCBI lineage: Eukaryota > Metazoa > Arthropoda > Insecta > Neuroptera > Chrysopidae > Nineta > Nineta flava. The sequence goes on from OY986045.1 coordinate 27,940,885, forward strand.
GTTAGCCATAACTCGGTTAATATTACTCCAACAGACAAATAAAAAAACGAAATTGTTTGTTTTTCTATAATAACTTTAATTTTTACTGATTATATTTTCTATAACTTTAATTTTTACTCATTATATTTTTCCGATTAAATTTAAGGTTTTCGAAATATTTACGAAAAATTGTTAATAAATTTGTTTTTTCCGACGAAAAATTGGCAAATTCAATTGTAATAAACTCAGAAACTATAAACATTACAGAAAAACTGTATTTAACATTTTTTGCTTAAAATTAATTACTCTATCAATTTGTGGGGTCATTTTGAATGAAAATATTTTCACCAGCGAAATGGGGTGGCAGCCACCCTCAGGATAAGTACATTCACCAAAATATTTCTGATTTCAAATAATATATAATATAAAAAACAAATATTTAAAAAAATAAATCATTAAAATCGGTACCATGTTTCTGAGGATTTCCGTGTAAAAACTCTTATTAACTCCACTATATGTTGAATGTCTATCAATAGGGAATATGCATGAAAATTTTTTTTCAAATTTATTTTCAGAATATGAAAATACTGTTAATACTGTAATAATATTTAAAAACGAAATTAAAATCCGACAAATATCAAGGAAGCTATAAGCTTTTAAAGATTATTATCTGTCTCTTTCTTGCAAAAATACTAAAAACGGAGTTGTACGTGTATTTTAAATGGTGAAAGTGTAATATGACGTCACATAACATATCAAGAGGGCTATCACCCTCTTTGTCTAATCGGGAATTTCAATCATTCATATCTCGCTTATTTTTAAAGTTATTTAAAAAGTAATTTTACTTTGATATTTGTCAAGTAAATATGCTTCAATTCAAGTGATAACAAATTTTCATGCATATTCCCTATATAATTCTGAAAAATATAATTGAAGTTCGTATAAATTGATGAAAATAAATGTGATATGATTATTATTAGTTTATCAAAATATTTATTTAACGCATATTTCAATTTTGATTTTCCTTTTATTAAATTTTTTATTAAAATAGTTTATAGTTCATTCTTAAACATATGTTTCTTCTTAAGCAAATATTAAACTCAGATTCTTTATTTAATTTAAAAAATCAAATTTTTTTTGTCTATTGAGAAGCAGCAAGATATTCATAATTAAATTTTGTACACATATACGTATGGTATACGTATATTGTTCATGCAAACCTTATTTTTACCTAAGCAAAAATAATGAATCATCTTCATCACGAGTCTCGCATAGTACAACCAATGATATACCGATTGTTTAGTTTACATCTTCGCATAGTAGATCTCCCACGAGTATGAGAGAGTACATATGTATACATTAAGCAATGTGTATGAGAAGGAGGTCTTATAGGTTTGTTTTGTTATTATTATTACATGTTATAGCATACTGAAGTCTGAACAACAGAACAAATCATAACAACTGATCTGTTCACTTAAAAAAAACCCCATACATTACGCAACAGTTTAACTTTAAGTAAGAAAACAAACCTATAAGACCTCCTCCTCATACACATTGCTTAATGTATACATATGTACTCTCTCATACTCGTGGGAGGTATACCATGCGAAGATGTAAACTATACAACCGGTATAATTCTCATTGCATTTAACATATTAAAACACTAAATATGTTATATTAGATACGTTCGATAGGTGACATGGTATTTAATTAATTTTCGGGGACCTAATTTTTTTTTAATGGCTAAAAGTGAATATTAACTTTGATTGTAGAGGCTGCCCTGAACGGGCTACACTTCGACCATAAGGTCCATTGTAATGCCTAAGGATGTGAGGATGTGAGTGGAGTGGAAGGAATTTTTGTGTATAGGCTAGGAATGGGTAGGATATGCGGCTGCAGCCGACTATGATAGGAACTATGCCGATATTCATCTGGAGTTCGTGAAGGTAACTGCAGAAAACCTTCTCAAGCATAGCCGGTTACTTCGTTCTTGTACATACGCCGACAGTTTAGTTAATTTACCATTTCTTTTTTTTCTTAATAATTGACAAACTGCCGATATCGGGATTTGAACCCATAACCTCCCAGTTTCCAAGTAGACATACTGTGCAGACATAACGCCTTAGACTGCTCGGCCACTTGGATTGGTACACCCGACCATAATCAAAGTCATTTTTCAGTCAATACACTTTTACACTGCAGATAAATCTTGATCAAATTATTGTATGCAAAAAAGTTTGATTCACTCAAAAAATGATTTGACCTAAATGTTCAAAAGCCGAATGGAAGGTATCAGGTGTTATATCAATAAATTGACATTTATCTAAGTGCTCCATATATAAAATGGTGTATTACAGAACGTAACACTATCTCATATAAATGATATGATCATTTATTTTCAGTAATTTGATTTGTGCAAATTTCAATTTAAAAATGTACATATAATTTTGATGTTGGCTGACATATAAAGCTGTCCATACACATTCAATATTTTTGTTCTTGTTCAATTCTATATGAACGTTGCACTCATAGACCCTAAACAAGGATACATAACTCCATGTAAACAAATAATTGGCAAAAATAAGATGTCAGTAGTGTTCCTTCGGCACCGGAAACAAAACAGAGAGTATAAGGCGCGAGTTTTAATTGAAAAACATTACGTATTTATAGTATTATAAAAATTATTTCCAGCCAAAGTATTTTTCCAATAAAATATTTTTTTAAATAAATTATAAGTAATTTCAATTTTTCAATAAGGATTTAGTTGAAGTTGAAGTGATAGTTAAAATTCGCAAAATAATTACATAAAAAAAAAAAAACATCAAATAATTAAATAGTAACCTGTAATGTTGGAATTGTAAAAATGAAAGAAATTATTTAATCAGATATTAAATTAAACTTTTATTTATTAATAATAATGCTGAAAATTAATATTTAATATAATGTCATACAATTTAATTAATTTTGGAATATTTATACTAGCTTCTGGTACTTTAAAAGTCCTGGTTTTTTAAACCCAATTGATCCCATTGCTTATTGTCACAAGCACTACCACTTTTACACTTGTCTACTGCACATACTTTTCCCATTTTAAATGTTTTTTAAACAGTTTTTTATTTAATAAATTTTTTTAACCAAATTGTGTACTTCAAAATGATCACTTCAAAATAAAACTAGTTACTTGGCTTACTTCACTTCTATTTATTATACTATATTCACTTGGGTAAGGATGAGTATCTATCAACAAATAGCGACCCTGGCGGCATAAAAAGTAAATATAACTTCTCCCATTTCGTTGCCATATTTTGTCAATTTTCCCGTATGAGTTATATCTCCTTTATATAGCCTCCATGGTTGCACTCCTAAAAATACACACTATTCAGATGTTTTCTGTAGGTAAGTATTTTGTTTAATTGTCTAAATTAATAGACCAAGAAAGAAAAGGCGAAAATGTCCACAAATTCCTTACAGAAAGATATTAATCAATAAATAATAGTTTAAAAAAAACTAAAAAACACGCTTTTATAGCTAGCCGAACTAAAAAGTAGAAAATAATTTTTATCAACAAAATAATTTGATTGTAAAAAAGCGTGGGGTGCTTAACATCAAATAATAATATCAAATCGATATCATTAATATCAAATTATAGTAAAAAGCACCCCACGATTTTTTACAATCAAATTAATTATTTTGTTGATAAAAATTATGTTATACTTTTTAGTTCGGCTAGCTATAAAAGCGTGATTTTGAATTTTTATGTGTATTGGTAGGATGTGCGGCTGCAGCCGACTTTGATAGGATCTATGCCGATATTTATCTGGAGTTCGTGAAGGAAACTGCAGAAAACATTCACAAGCATAGCCGGTTACTTCGTTCTGGGCCATACGCCGACAGTTTAGCCAATTAACCGCCCTTTTTTTTTCTTAATAATTGACAAACTGTCGATGTTGGGATTCGAACTAATAACCTTCCAGTTCCAAGTAAACATTCCGCCTTAGACCACTTGGACGGTAACTTGACCTTACTTTTTAGCTCTAGAACACATATACAAAGTTTTGGCTCGGTATCTCTTTTCGTTTTTGAGTTATCGTGTTGACGGATGGACGAACTTATTTGCGGAAATGGATTTATTAGGTCATTCTATGAACGCCTATCCCAAAATTTTTTTTTGCGATCAATATTTTCAACCGTTACATGTATTGCAAATATTTTTTGTTACAAAGAATATGGTTAGAGGAAAAATTGTAGTAAAATATATTTTTTCTATTTTACTAATATTAGGAGATTGTGTTCCCTTCTCTCTGTAAGAGCCCCCTTTTTCCTTGGCAAAATTTCACCCATTAACGAATGTGACCTTTCAAAAACTAAATATTGTTAGGATATAGAATAGTCTAAACTATAACAATTTCGAATCTAAATTCTAATCTATTAATTTGAAATCATTGAAACTTGTTACAGATAGGAGATTGATACGGAATACTAAGAATCAAATATGTTTCATATAATTTAAAAATCAATCTTGGTAGTTGAAAATTTTTATCCCTAAATAATTTTGTATTACAAATATTGAAAATTATATTAACCCAATTTTTAAAATAAGTTTTGTATTGATTTAAAGAAAATTCAATTTAATGATAGAATATTGAAAAAATAATATAAATAAAATCTTTTTTTAAAAATAAGATTTTATTTAAGCCCTTTTATTTAAACTATGTAATGTACTAGCATGAATAAAATTTAGGAGGTTTGCGTTAATTAGGTAATTTAAGGCCATATGCAAGGTATACTTAAGTGGACAAATACCTGTCTACATACACTCCCGTTCAAAAAAAATAAACCAGTAGAAACATTCTAAGTGTTTATGTATGTAATATTATACGTATATTCAGTAACATATACGCTTAGAATGTGACTGGTTCAAATATACTGAATGGGAGTGTACATAATTCACATTAGTAGATCCTTATAAAATAAACGTACTTACTATCTTTATCGCTGAAAATGATTTAATATTTTATGTTGAATTATTTGGTTTCAAATAGCTTGTTGCGCGAATTGTAAAGAAAAAATACATACTTCGGCAAGAACATGCTTATCAACCGATCACTGTCCAATGAAATTAATTGGTACCTACTTTTATGAACATTTCGCGGGACAAGCTATTTGAAACCAAATAATTCAACATAAAATGTTAAATCGTTTCCAGCGATAAAGATATTAAGTTTATTTTTACCGACGAAAGAAGGAGGTACTCAATTCAACCTGTATGTATATATATATTTTTTTAATGTTTGATCACGCATAACTTTTTACAGAGTAGTCCGATTGTGATAATTCCTTTTTTTGTTGGATAGGGTATTCTTCAAAGTTGGTCCGATTTAAATTTGAAAAAAATAATTCAAATTTTAGCCACAAAATAATAAAAAATAAGACTTCCCTGCGCTTCCACTAAAGAAAAATATCATATATATGTTCTGTGTGTAAACACTATTTGAAAGCACTAAATATCTTTGCGCAATTTGAATGTTTTTTTAACCGACGAAAAAAACGAAGGAGGTTCTCAAGTCAACCCCTATATTTTTGTTTAGGAATGAACACGCATAACTTTTTACGGAGTAGTCCGATTTCGATAATTCTTTTTTTATTGGCTAGGGTATACTTCGAAATTGGTACTATATAAATTTGATAAAAAATTTCGCCCCTAAAAGTAGAAAAATAGGGAATGGTTAATTGTTCACCACTGAATTTTCATCTGTGAACCAATTTTGTTGAGCCACAAAAGCCACAAAAAAATAAAAAATTATTTAGGTATTTACATTAGTGTAGGGGACTTAGTTAGACTAAAATTAAAAGTTACTTTTTTATTTTTTCCTTTCTTTTTTCGAAGGTTTAATTTTTTGTTACAAAGTTATTATTTTTTGCTTTTCAGTTACTTTCTTCTTTCGTCGGTTCTATTTTTTGTTAAAAAGTTTTTATAAGGATCTACTGATGTGAAATATGTATGTAGATAGAATATGGCCACTTAAGTATACCTTGCATTTGGCATTGAATAACCTTAAGGAAAATCTAAACTATTTTTAGGTTTTTTATATTGTATGTAATATTCCATAGTCCCACGAAATAAAAAAAGATGAGCATACCTTTTAAAAAATACAAGTGGAGGTTTTCCAACGAAATTATCTTCGTTTTTGCACTATGAATACATAGCAAAAAGTCCATAACGAAATGGCGTTTGATAAAAACTAATTGGAGATCAGAGGTCGTGAAAATCAGTTTTTATACCCGGTATATAATATACACCAGGGTATATTAAGTTTGGTTCCGACTTTGTAACGGTTGAAAATATTGATCGCAGAAAAAATTTTTTGGTATATGTGTTCATAAAATAACCAATTAGTCTATTTCCACAATGTTGTCCGTTCGTCCGTAAACACGTTAGCCCGAAAACGAATAGAAATAGCAAGGTAAAATTTCGTATAAAGCTAAAAAGCCAAGTCAAGTTCGTGAATGAGCAATCGAACCATGTTTGTGCAAAATGGGCCAAACTGCCTATTAAGCTTGGAAACCGTAAGAGATAGAACGAAAATTTAAAGACATAAAATGTTCCTTTTTTAAAAATAAACAACTTTTGTTAGAAACTGTTTTCATAGATGTTATTTTCACTTGTTATTACTTAGATTCGTTAAGAGGTAAAAGTACTACTTATTTACTCTTAGATGTGACTTAATGTTTCAAATATATTGGATTTGAGAGTACTTAAAATATATTTTCTACACTTGATTTCAAAATTCTGTCATTCTGATCTGTATATAGAAGTCATGAGGTGTTCTCTTCTGATTTTTTTTTCTATAAATTCTCATGAAATTAATTAATTAGTTAGTGAGTGTATTTTATAAATATATTTATTATTTTAATTTTAATTAATTGAAGTACATCATAAAAAAATGTAATTATATAGGTTTTTTTATATCAATGTTATTACTAATAACGGTTTTATTATATTCAGTTGATATCTTTATAAAAACAATAATTCAATAAATTGGCAAAAATATCCAAATACACCACATCATAAAGGATTCTTGTGTTATATGTATTTCCAAATCTAAAGATCTCTCAAAATTAAACAAATTTGGAGTCGATCATTTTATTTTTTTAAAGTAGATACTATTGGCTGTGTGCACAGTTGTCGAGACTAGCGACAATATGATATAAATGCACAACACTACGGGACGGGTTGAAAACTCGGCTCTAGTTTGTCATGTGGTTAAAAGATGACTGCTATTCAATTTTTGTGAGACGATTTATGTCTCAGCTGTAGTTTTCCACATAGTTAAAAGATGAATTTTATATACAAATTGAATATTTATATAAGCCATCTTTTAACCACATGCCAAACTATAGTTGAGTCTTTAAACCGTCCCGTAAAGTTGTGCATTTATATCATATTGTCGCTAGTTTCGACAACTGTGCGCACACAAAAATAATTTCAGCTCGCTATCCCTTTTTTTTGTTTCTGAATTACCATGTCGACATCCAGACAGACAGAAATGCAGGAGTAGAGTAATTGGAACATTTTATGAACATCTGAATTAATATATTGTTTATTATTTCAAAAATTGTAGCTTCGGTCACAAAAAAAAGTTTTAATTCATATGCCCTTCATATATGACCTCCACGTCTCCTTATTAGATTAGTCTCTACTTAGTCGTTGCCAAAAGTACATTTAATTAATCAAATTATTGCCATTTTTTATGCTTTAAATTTATTGAACTGCTATTTTCAATTTTAACTACAATTAATACGGCATTGATAATTTTCGTGAAATTTGAAAGAAAATTAGTAGACGTGAAAATGACATGTACAACAATGCGAGTGGGTAGCTACTATTTAAAAAATGTAATTAAAAGTCTATCAAAATAATTATATTTTAATTGGTTGGCCGTGAGATATTATATCGGTTTAAGGATGTTGCACGAGCGCTGATGTATAGTCCATTTATAAAATTCTTCAAAAACTTATATAGTACATTCATAAAAGTCCACAATAATGTTTGTTATTTTTTGTCGTAAGTTAAAATTAAAATTTAATTTAGGCCCGTGATACCGGGCCTAACAAAAAATATATTTAAGAAAAATACCTGAGATTTCGGGTAATTAAGCTACCGCCGACAGAAATAAAATTTACCCGAAATCTCAATTGTTTTCTTAAATATCCTTTTTTTTAAACTCGTCATACCGGAATTTTATTGGATCAATCTCTTTATTATTATTTCTATTTTCTATTGCGTAGTTTTTTTTTATTCGTCTTGTTTTATTCCAAGTGAAAATTATCAAAATATGTGTAAAAATATGGGTTTCTTCATAAGAGCAATGCATTAAAACTCGAACTTTAAATAATTAAATTCAAGACCCCCGCAACCCCCTCCCCTCCCTCTGAAACTTTTATAATTCATATACATTCAACTACATGTAAACAAAAAATCAAGCCTCAATCTTTTTAAGCTTCAGTCCTCGTACATCCTTAATATTAACTTCCTTAATATTAGCCCAGTGATATAGAACATAAAAATAAGCTTTATGAGCTTGTAGTGGACTCGCTACTGAATCTCAATATAATTTCATATTTAGATACTTTTGCGAACACACTACATATGTCCTTAGTTATTTCGGTAACTGTATGTTGTTAATTCAGTAACTATCAACAAACTATTTGGAGATTATTTATTAGGCAAAATAAAGTTTGGTTTCAATTCCAAATCGGTTTTTAAGTAATTTGTTTTAGAATAGGATTTCAGACCTAATTGGAATCCTTTCTTCAACTCCAACAGGCTAATGCAAAACGAAGACAAATCCGTTGGAAAATCTCCACTTAATAGTATTATTTGACTTGGTTACAGTTGCATATATATTTTGAGAAGTATTGGCCCTACGTAATAAATCTTGTAAGGGACCTTTTTTGTGAAAATTAACTAACGAGTAAATTTTATACTGACCTCTATTATCGTAAATGACCTATATTCGAAAAAAAAAATTAATTTTCCCGACTTTTGACCTTAAAAAAATATATAATCTTGTAATCTTACGGGTCGACATAAATCTGTACGCATGGGACGACACGGCCTTTTAAAAATCATTATATTATCGAATGATAATTAGTGTGAACTCTAGGTTTTTGAAATAAAATTTCAAATTCGGCCCCTTTACCTAGATCAGTTTTTTGTATTATAAATACGTATTTCGACTACAATGTAGTCATCATCAGTATAAATTAGCTAGTCGTACTTTACTCTTTGACAATTAGAAATAGATATAAAGTCGAGATCAACAGACAAAAATAAAAATAAATAGAAAATTAACTAGATTAAAGTATACTAGATTTAAAATATAATAAATTTTAAATTATATTGAAATTGCTCTTGTTAAAATTTCCTTCATTCACATTTATTCCTGTTAATTTTACTCTTATTAAAAATACACTTATATTGTCGCAGGATATGTTACTTGTTGCTAATTTGGTGACAGTTTAACGGAAAAGTGAGCAATTTCAATATAATTTAAAATTTATTATATTTTAAATCTAGTATATTTTAATCTAGTTAATTTTCTATTTAGTTTTATTTTTGTATGTTGATCTCGACTTTATATCTATTTCTAATTGTCAAAGAGTAAAGTACGACTAGCTAATTTATATTGATGATGACTACATTGTAGTCGAAATACGTATTTATAATACAAAAAACTGATCTAGGTAAAGGGGGCGAATTTGAAATTTTATTTTAAAAATCAGTTTAACAGTTTATTGCAACGTTATGAAAAACATTTCTCAGCTGCATATTTCGAGAGCTATTGGTCCTATGTGAATTTTGTATATGACCATTCTGTGTAGAATTAGCTCATAAATAAATTAAATAATGTCCTCTGTTAACGTAAAACCAATAGTTTACGAGATATTTTATTTTAGAAAAGCTTTTCGCAACGATTTTCGGGAACTTTGAGCTTCAACTAACTTTTTTTGCACGGGCGATTGCGTTATGGACTTTTTGCCATGTTTTCATAGTGCCAAAACAAAGATAATTTCGTTGGAAATTTTCCACAAGCATTTTTAAGAGGTAAAAGTACTATTTGAGAAGCCCATAGACCACATTATCTCGGTGAAACAAAAGGAGGCATGGCAGATTAAGTGGACTGTCGCATAGCCCGTACACTGGAGTAGTAACCTCCAGTAATGGAATATCGCAAACGAAATTTCTGCAGGCTTTACAACGAGGAGAAGGATACAATTATATACCGGCTGTGCCACTGCCCAGCGTTGGAAAACAAACTCTCCATCATAATGGGATACAGTTTTCTAAGCAACCTAGAGAAGAACCTGGAAATGTGTCAAGCCAAATAACTAGATTAAAGGTTATGGGTTTTGTGCAAATTTAGGCCTATGAGTGACAAGGACCAAACCCCTAAGAGACGCTAATATTTCAATTTCATCAAATTTTTATGAAAAATAATTTTGAACGCGTGAACTACCTTAAATATAATCACGAGAATTATCGTGCTATACTATTTGGTATAGAATATAGATAGATCTAACGAAATCAAACAGATATGCGGAAGTAATATAAGCATTTTACATTTGTACTGTTATTATAAGAATAGGTTTTTTCGTTTTGCTTCTTAATAATATGATACCATCATTATGTCTCGTTTAATTCAGCAGCCGAAGATGATGACGACCAGCATAATCTCTGTCATACTATCGTGTGTGTAGCTATTTTTTGTGTTGCGTTATATTATGCATGTTCGTATGTAACATCGCGGTGCGGTTTACATGTAGTATGCAGATTTAGTATTATTCTTGGGATTGTATTTTATCTACATAATGATACATTCACTGCACGCTTTTTAACCCGACTTCAAAATGGAGGATAGTTCTCAATTCGGCTGTATTTATTTTTTTTTATGTGTGTCACCTCAGAACTCCGTCATTTATGAACCGATTTCGAATTTTTGTTTTGTTTTAAAAGGTTTGGTTTCCTATTGGTCCCATTGGCACCAAATCGCATTCTGATGGGGGGATCTCCGGGAAATCCTCATTTTATATGTGATTATCGATTTCTGCGAATTTTTTTTTTTTTTTTTTGAAAGGGTATACTCATTCATAATGGGAAAATAACAAAATTTTTTAAAAACCGACTTCAAAAAAAAACCTACCCCAAAAAAATTAAAAAAAAAAAACAAAATGCACCCCCTTAGGGTACAAACGAAAATCAAGGTGGTACAATCCGGTACAAACCGAGTACAATCGAATAAAATTTAAAAAAATCTTCTAGCGTTAAGTGGGTTGCCAACTTCACATAGGTCAATTTCAAAATGCGTAATTTAAGAAGAAATTATAATATTTATTTTAAATTGTATTTTTTTTAAACTAGCGTCTATTTATCCATTCTTACAATGGTCGCTTTTCGTTTATATTATACCAACGGAAGTGACTAGCTTTTACTTAATTTGACATTTAAGTAAATTGTCTGAACATTGATAACATTATTTGACATCAAATGCTTGATATGAAAAATCATCATATGAAACCATATGAAATAGTTGAATGCAATTATATTCACAAATAGTTTTAAACCTTGAAACCCAGAACTGAACAGAATCGAAAGATATATTTTTTTGGTTAGATTTCGAAGATCAAATACAATAAGTTAACCTTTAAAAATATTTCGTTCTTTTAAAACATTGAAATGGGTGGAGTACTAATCGTGATTTACAATTATCTCTGTTAAACTATAAGAAGTATCTCATTTATCTGAAATTTGTGGCAGAGATATGATATGAGGGTAAATTTTATTACATTATAAATTTTAAAACAGTTCGGAAAAGTTTAAATTAATTATAGCACTAATCTGTTTGTATATTCATTACTTTTAAAATTTGAGTGTCGATCGGTATCCATATCTGAGAATAATTTTGATGTGTGTAAAAATTACAAACCCAGTTTGGTTCCGATGCGTTTATAGTTTGTAAACCTTATTGACACTTCTTGGAGGACACTGTTTTACCATGGATTATGAGTCATCAAACTTTTTGTAAAACAGGCCGGATTGAAATTGTTAAAAACATAGGAAGCCGGACTAAAAATATTATTATTGAAATCCTATTAGAACATAATTTACATTGCATGTGTAAACAAATGTAGTTTATATTGCAGTTTCTAATTAGAAATATAGGTATATTCAAAGGTATGTGTGTGTCCATTTTATATGTACTGTGGGCCACAGGAGAAGCGATCTTTTTTCAAAATTTTTTACTTGATTTGTATTTATGGTCCACACAAAAAGTAGCGCTCATTTTGCAAAATATTTAACGGATTTCTGGTTTGGATCACAAAAGTGGCGTATATTTATATTAAGATTTTATAGATCATTGTACCCATCTGTACCCCTAGCTGTAATATATACACGTATACAAAGCAGACCGGTTCGCGTTAAGTAACGCTTAACGTTATGTAACGCGTCGCGTTAAGTACCGCTCCGACTTAAGCAATGCTTCGCGTCAAGTAATGCTTTGCGTTAAGTAATGCTTCGCTTAAAAATTAAACTAGGAAATTACTATTTTTGCTATTTCAGACTTACGGATGAAAAGCGACCCGATAAATGATACATGGTTAAAAAGAGGAAAAAAAATCCGTTCTAACCAAGCCACTGCCAACTATACTATTTAAAAAAACACAACTTTAGATCATATCTCGAAAACCAACCTTTTTTCTCAAAATTTCACGACGCCACTGGATTATACCAAAAAAAGTGCCTTAAGAATGTAAAAATTATTTTCATCTAGCTTTACAAACAACCAAGATATTCACAATTGTTGAAAAATCGAACTTTTGCTTATAACTCGCAAACAAAAGATGCTAGCAAATTCTTGTTGACACCAATGAATTAGTCTCAAAAAAGAGATCGAGAATGTGCCATCCATTTTTTTCTATCTCTTATAGTTACCGAGTTACCCCATAAAACCATCGAAATTGACCAACTCTGTACAATGATCGAAATTGCAAACTATCTATTTTTTAAGGAAGTAACATTTCGTCTTTGAACTTTTTCTCTACCTCTTATGGTTTCAATGTTAGATATTTCCTCCTTCCTTGGGTAGTGGGGGTTGGTTGGTACAATGAGTGAATTTGAAAGTTTTTTAATTTTAAAGAAGTAACCTATTTGTCTTTGAATTTTTGTTCTATCTCTTACGGTTTTAAAGTTAGCAAATTCCATACCCCTTTGCGATGGTGGTGGGGGGGGGAAATGATCGACTTTGCAAATGGTTTATTTTTAAGGAAGGAATATATTTTTATCTTTGATTTTTTCTACTAAATCATACGGTTTCAAAGATACATATCTACCCCGACCCCCTAAGAAGCCATTAATATGTCCGGGATAAAAGTAGCCCAGATTACTCTCTGAGAAGTCGTCTAACTGCCAATGAAAGTCCCGTCAAAATTCGTTCAGACGTTTTGGAGATGAGCCCGGACAAACAAACATACAAAATGGACAGACAAAAATTTAAAAAACGCGCGTTTGGGTAAAAAATTAATAAACAAAAAAAAAGGAAATCTAATAATCTACAAGAAAGGTTATTCCCATTTTTGGCCTAAAGTGCACGGTAATATTGGCCTATATCTACAGTTTTATACAGTTTTTCTTTGTTTTCATACAGTTTGCTGCAGCTTCTTATACAACACAGAAATTCAAAAGAAATATTATGAATTTAGACAATCGACCGGTTCCAAATTCAGATTTAATCAAAATTTTACCGAAAAATTAATCGTCAGTATGTCCGTCTCTTTCTTAAGATGTCAAAATATAAAAACCCGTTTACTGCGCAACGCATAACTTAGCACCAATCAAGAGCAATCTTAGAATAGAGTTAAACGTCGGTCAAACACATATAAGCAAGACAAAACCAAGAAACGTCGTGAAACTGTCACCAAATTAGCAACGAATAACATATCCTGGTACATATAAGAGTAATTTTAATAAGAGTGATGTAAACAAGAGTAACTTGAATGAAAGAACTTTTAACAAGAGGAACTTCAATAAAATTTATTTTATTTAAATTTATTTTGTTTAATTTTTTTATTTATTTTCATTTTTGTCTATTAATTTCGATTTTCTATCTATTTCTAATTGTCAAAGAGTAAACTACGACTAGCTAATTTGTACTGATGATGACTACTTTGTAGTCGAAATACGTATTTATAATACAAAAACTGATCTAGGTATAGCGGCAAATTTGAAATTTTATTTCAAAAACCTAGAGTTCTCATTAATTATCATTTGATAATCTAATATTTATACAGACTGTGTTGGACAGCTTTTCCTATAGTAAATCAATGTTAAATATTATTTATTACTAGCTGTCCGTCTGGTACTGTATGAAGTCAGTCAGTACACATGTGAAAGCACATTTTAGTATGTGCATCACAAAATTCCCACTCTTTAATGACAAACAAACAACCATATGCATACAGTATAGCTGTGAAATAACTGACTGACTTTATTTATATGTGTACTGACTGACTTCATACAGTACCAGACGGACAGCTAGTAATAAATAATATTTAACATTGATTTACTGTAGGAAAAGCTGTCCAACACAGTCTGTATATAGGATGTATAAATGTAATAGGGGCCATCTTGTACATTAGGTAAATATGTAAAGTTTTATTCTTTTTATTTGGCTTTGTAACCTATTCATATCATATCATTATAATTGCTGTTACTTCAGTTGCTAGTATTATTATTATTATACTAGCAACTAATATTATACGCTTGCAATAAACTAACTATTATTATACGCTTGCAATAAAAACGTCAATCCGTAAATATATTTACACACACACACACACACTAACACACAACAGATATAACAAAATTAATAATATTTATTATAATTGCATGCAGATAAGTATATATACAGACGATTTTTATAAATGTTTTAAATTATAACATTTGGTATGAAACAAACCCATTTATCCGAACTTGAATTGCAGACCACCAGCTATCCGGGCTAGCCCATTAATACGTGTGCAATAGATGGCATTATAGCTTGATATATGAATTTCATTATTTGGGCAACCCAGCCAGATAGCCACGCTTGTTAAGGCATTGTGTTCTTCTTAGAATTGGGAGGTTATGGGTTCGAATCTCGACACCGGCAGTTTGTCAATTAAAAATAAATAAAAAATTAATGGGGCGGTTGATTGACTAAACTGTCGGCGTATGGACAAGAACGAAGTAACCGGCTATGCTTGTGAAGGTTTTCTGCAGTTTCCCTTCACGAACTCCAGATAAATATCGGCATAGTTCCTATCAAAGTCGGCTGCAGCCGCACACCTACGAATTTCCTGGTCTGCATACGAATTCCTGATCCTTCACTCACATTATAAAAATGTAAAGTAATAATTAATAAAGGTTAAAAAATAATGACGTGGGTGGCCTCTGTTATAGACCGTCGTGTCTCAAAAACGAAGGTTAAACCCCATTATTATTATTATATTTGGGCAACAAAACATTGACGTAAATATTTATTATATTCATATATTGTATTTGAAAAGATTGTGTGCTGTTATTTTCGTTACTTGATGAGTAATGAATTTGCGAAAAAGTATTAAAAGTATTAAAAACCGCTTCAGGAAAAACTTATGTCAAATAATAGCTGAAAAAAAGAAATAAAAATTGATTACTTAAAAAAAGAAATAAAAATAGAAAATAATTCACAATAATAAAAATACAAACAATAACTTGATGTAACAAAGAATGCTTTTTATGTACAAATTAATTACCTAACTACAATACTTTTGAAGTCGTTGCCTGGCAATATGTCGCTTCAAATGGTCAGCTTGGCATCGACTTCAAGATAGGTAGATAATTTGCACACTCCCGTTCAATAAAATTGAACAGATCTGAACCCAATCAGTCTCTCACAATTTTGATTATTTTGTAGTAAATGTTGTTTACTCTACTTCCATTTCTTTTTTCACACTTAAAATATATACTACTTATCTTTGTTTATAAATGAATAATTATACAGAGAATCACAAATGTGAGGAGTTTTATGTAATGTAAGAAAATTAACATTTCAGGTCTGTTCAATTTTATTGAACGGGAGTGTGCATAAAAAGCATCTGTTATTATTTGTATTTCTTATTATTTTCAACCTTTTAGGTTTTTTTTGAAGTCGTTTCGTTTATTTAAAAAAAAAATTTCTTTTTAATTTCCTCCGAAGGAAAGGCAGGTATTGCATTCGTACCGATAATAGAATTTCGTAAAAACTTCTTAAAATTTTTATACAAATATAGAAATACAAATAATAATAATAATATATATATATATATATATATATATATATATAATAATAATAATAATTATATATATATATATATATATATATATATATATATATATATATATATAATAATAATAATAATTATATATATATATATATATTAGGTCTCGTCTCCTTACACTATTCGCTCTGTGATTGGTTGAATTTATGAATGTTTAATTGATTGTATTTAAACTTTTTGGTTTGTTTTTTGCAGCTCTACACCGTGGTATAATTTTCTTGAATGAATTTCAGAACATCCTATATATACATATATATATATATATATATATATATATATATATATATATATATATATATAGAAAAATGATAAGGTAATGAATTGTTGAAAACATAATTGACTACAACTTTAATCCCCATAAATTTTTCGATTCTTCTAATCTTCTTTCTCTACGCCCTCCCCTCCCCTGGACCTATGCCATTTATGAATAAAATTGACATTAAAAAATAAATACATTTCATTTTGATCAGACTAAAATTGTGACTGCTAGATAGTGATTTATGTATTCTAAGGAAATTCGCTAAGTTGACGCAGCTCCTGCGTAAGTTCTTAATTATTTGTACATAAATGATCGAATCATTCTGTATAAGTAACTGGATTGAAAAGATTTGATATAGTTTGTGTTATTCTTTATTATATTGGTAATTAATTCAACGATAATATATATTTTAAAAGAACAAAATTATATCAAAAGAAAAAAAAACTATGCTAAGATTATTGTGGGTCATCTTTTTTTATTTGATTATTATTAAAGTTTACTCAGTTTTTTTCGTTCTCAAGTTATTAGATATTATATATTTAATTGGATTTTTTACTTTGATTATTGTTCATTTATGCGATAAATTGTTTGTATTTACCGTGGTAGTAAATCTCACAAACAGCTGGTATCCTGTTACTCAATATTTCGGGAAAACTAAAAATTTATTCTTTTGAAAAGATTATAAGTATGGAATTAGACATGGTTCATGTGGTTTATAGATCAATAAAGGATATCAATTTGTTGATAAGGAGGGAATTTTAGAATTTTGCAGTAGTTAAATCCGGTTAAAACACTTCTATTGTAGGATTAGCTATGCATTTTTTGATTAATAAGCTCGTTAAACACTAAAGTATATCCACGCTGGTCATTACTTTGAGTAAAGTACTTATAAAAAGAACTCAAAGTACTTTTGTAGTACTGAGTACTTTTATATGTAACCTAAATCCTGAATACTGATAGTAACATTTCTTAAAGTACTGTCGGATAATACTGAAAGCACTTCTAATTCAAGTACTAAAGACACTTCCGTTCATAAAAGTTGAACCAGATGAAACATTCTAAGTGTTACTCTACACTACATAAATTAAAATGGACCTAATAGCAACATTGTAGAGTGCATCTATCACTGTCTATGCACAGTATGCCATGATATGGTGTTACACTCACTCGACGGACGACGGACAATAACGACGATGCGTACATGCACGAGTAAGATGCAACTATATTTAAATGATTGTAGTTAGAGAGTGATAAGTATAATATAATAGTTATTTATGTTATGGTGCGTCCATACATGCGTGCTGCACGGTACGCGCGCCGTTCGTGCGCATTGAATTCGTCATATTTGGGCGGTGCGCGCGACGTGCGTGCGGCGCATTGCGATCCATCTGAAGTCGGTTTTTTCAACGAACACTTTGTATGTTCGCAGTTCATATTTGGACGTGTTCGTGAAAGGTTTTTCGTTTTTAGCGCGCATGTGATTATTGTTTTTTTTAAAAATATTAATTGAAATGTAGTATTTTAGTTCAACTTGAACATTTTTCAAGCTGAACTAAAATGTATACATTTTAATTAATATTTTTAGATTATTTTCAGGCTTAAATAACGGGTTTTTGTGATTGATTCAACTTCACTGCAATATGAATATATGTTCAAGGATTTCCTATGGATCGCTGGAGGTTCGTTGAAATCAACAATTCCAACGAACCAAAGGTGATCTTTATAATACAATACTGATTGTTTAAGCGTGACAAAGTAAACCATATTATAGTACATTATATATAGACAACGATGATACATTATACAGTCTTCCCGATTGGGTGTATTTTAAAAAACAAGCTGTATGTAATATATTATACATATAATTAGTAATATATACGCTTAGAATGTAACTTACTGGTTCAATATTTATTTATTTATGAACAGAAGTGTACAACTACCCACTGTTGTTCATCAAGGCAGACATATATTAATTTCAAATTGAACTTATATATTGTTTAAGGAATAAACAAGGCTTTATTATTATTATTATTGTTTAAGCATTATCTATACTTAGTTCACTCTTTCCAATAATTAATTTCTATGAGCCAGGGCAAGGCAGACGGACAAAATAATTAAATTTGAAATTTGTTGATATTTAGAGGACAAAAATTAACAATTGCTAAATTAATAGCGCACGGTAAGTTCAAATTTCTGAACTTGCCGTCATCTGGGGCCGTCAAAAGATTATTTTCATTAGCTACAATGATAAATAGAATTTTTGTATTAATTCTCTCTTATTCTCTCATTAGAAGAACTTCATGCCCGCCTAACTATTATCTGTTGTATTGGGAAAAAAACTCTCGACGGTAGAGATCTAGAGCACGGTAGTGCGCAAGGCCGAGTTTAAATATTTCTTAAATAAATTTTAAAAAAAATCTCGTTTTACCGTTTTGTTTTCGAAATATGATAATTTAAAACTTTTTTCTTTCAAAATTACGTTAATTTGTATATAAATATATGTATGTGTGTATATATGTGAATTTATATTTGTTCTATAATAAAAACAAACCGGTTTTTTGTCCTGATTATTATTATTATTATTCCTGACAATGCTGAAACTACTTTAATAAGTTTTGTATTAATATAGCTTAATATGCCTTACATCAACATTGTTCTATGACTTAAAAAAAAGCACACAAAACTTGTCGGTGAACAAAATAGTATTATATATATGGCATTACTATATTATGTTATGTTGTTTATGAAAAAACGATACTTTGACTTATTTGAGGGTTGTATATAACAGGTCTTGTGGCGCAACGGATAACGCGTCTGACTACGGATCAGAAGATTCCAGGTTCGAATCCTGGCAAGATCGAGTAAACTTTTTTATTAAATTCAATAAAACATACACAAAAGTGTCGTTATTTTTTCAAATTTCATAGTCAAACCTGGTAAGGTCGATAGTTTTTTTAATTTTGCAAATTACGATTTTATTTTTTTAAATTTATAAGTTAAAAATTTTTGTAAGCATCCTGATCTACTAGGTTTCGAAAACAAAAATTTAGATTTTAATAGAGGTAGTGGATATTAACTCATTGATTACCGGAAAACTACAGGTTTCTTTTAACAATGTTTCAGTTGCTGGAAAAATAAAACAAAATGGATCAGTTTGGTCCAGAGAAAAAATGTATAAATATACATAAAAGTTAAATTTGATCTATTTACTGCTCAACATATCTCGTGAGCTATTCGTCCTACGTGAATTTTGTATTGAACCTTTTTTTGTGTTACAGTAGGGCCTCGTTAATCCGGAGAGGCAAAAACAAGACCCTTTCCGAATTATCGAGGCGTCCGGATTATAGTATGCCATATTTAATGGTAATAAAACACATGTTTAATCTTAGATTTTGTCTTTGTTCTTCTTTATGTCGCCTACAGTCGCCTGCCTATACCAAACTTCCGAGCAATGACAGGGTAGCTGTCACTTTTATCTAACATTTCTATAATCCGCAATTTGTCTTTTAATGTTAATGTTGAATGTTTACGTGGCGGCGCCATGATGTTAGCGAGCGCGCTAAATTGACACTATTCGTACTACACGAAAGGCGATAAAGAAAAGACTGAGGACGAATTGGCTCATGCCAGCCCGCACCTACACGCGCCCGCCTCCCCGGCGAACCCCATTGCCCGGCCGGATTACAGCGATCACCGAACAAGCGGGAGTCCGGATTACCGAGGCCCTACTGTACCTATGAAACAAATTTAATAATGACTTTTGTTAATCGTTTTCGATATATTCAATACCTCTATTTGCACTCGCGATTTTGTCATGGACTTTTTTTCCATGTTTTGAGAATGCCATAACGAAAATAATTCCGTTGAAAAATCTCCACGAGTAATTTTTAAGAGAAATCCTAATTGTGCGAGACCGACTTGATCTATCGCTGGCTATTCTACTGTACTATTCGCATTTAAGAACAAAAATTGATGAGAGTTTATCGACAAAAATGGAATTTTCACTTGACAACGACATAGTAAAGAATAAAAGTACTCACTCATCCCTATCTAAAAAATATATTCGAGTAAATTAAAGAAAACCAATATAATGAATAAAAAGACCAAAAACATTATCATCCGCTACAACCATCACCATCCCCCAATGTACCCCACTCCATTACATTGTGAAGGGTGTGTTATATACTTATACAACAATGTATTGATTAAACATAATTCGCTTTTATTAATAACATTATACGGAGAAAAAAAAACCTATTACATAACTGCAGTGAAAATATAAAGAAAAACGATATTGATTTATTATGTTTAATATCTATCTGATTGCCTTCAAGAGAATCTCATTTTTTCAAACAAAGTAATGGATTTATTAGATCCAAATATCATAAAATAGGTGTAAAAAAAATTCGTTACGCAGGAGCTGCGTCAACTTAGCAAATTTCTATAGATAAATCACTTCTTCGTGGTCACAATTTTAGTCTGATCAAAATGAAAAGTTGTATCTGATATGATTTTAGTATTAGCAAGGCCAATTTTATTAATAAATGGTATAGGTCAAGGGGAAAGGGGGCATAGAGAAAGAAGACATCACAAAATACACCAAGTTATACCAAATTTGGTGTTTCCTCGTCCCTCTAAATCTCCCTTTCCCCTTGTCTGATTTTACCCATTAATGAACTCTTGATCTTTCAAATACCAGAAAAGGCTCAAGTACCAAGTTTCATGATTCCAATCGGATTAAATCTGTGACCGCTAGAGTCTACAGAGACCCATAAGTTTAACGATGGTTATTTTGAACATTTATTAGGTAGGATCGTTGAACATTTGAAGAATTTTTTACGAAATTCTACCATCGGTACAAAAGCCATAGCTGCATTTCCTTTACCCATTAATGAACTCTTGATCTTTCAAATACCAGAAAAGGTTCAAGTACCAAGTTTCATGATTCCAATCGGATTAAAACTGTGACCGCTAGAGAGTCTACAGAGACCCATAAGTTTAACGATGGTTATTTTGAACATTTATTAGGTCGGATCGATGAACATTTGAAGAAATTTTTGCGAAATTCTACCATCGGTACAAAAGCAATCGCTGGATTTCCTTTGGAGGAAATTCGCTAAAAGTGGTTGAAAATAGCAATTAACGCCTTAGCAAGGAAAATTTAGGGAGTCTTGATCTTATTCACAGTTAAAAATTTTATATATTATGCCAGGCGATATAAAATTTGTAGGTTAATTAATCCCCAGAAAGCTGGAAACGCTTTTAATCTCTTCATTTGCATGTCAAAACAGATAATTGAAGTTTGCCCCAATTTTCAGCTTATGCTATAATGACGGGTACCCAAAAACCTATAAATTATCGGACTTTTTTCAGTTTTTTACTAATAATTTCTAAAGGATATATTTCTAGAATTAATTATATTTTTAAAATTATACTCTTTTATAAATTAAAGTACATAATTTCTGCGTCGAATGAGTATCACAACTTATTAATTTGGTTAAAAAAACAACTAATTGGTTTAATCGCTTAAGTACCCGGTATAAAGTGAATTTATTAAAAAAAGTTTCTTCAAAAATGTTTATTTTTAAAAAGGGACATTTTATGTCTTTAAATTTTTGCTCAATCTCTTACGGTTTGAAAGATAGGCAGCTTTGCCCATTTTGCCCGAACATACATGGTCCGATTTTGCCCATTCACGAACTTATTCACTTTTTAGCTCTAGAACATACAAACAAAATTTCAGCTCCCTATTTCTTTTCATTTTTGAGTTATCGTGTTGATGGACGAACGGACATATTTGCGTGAATGGACTAATTATGTCATTTTATGAACACCTATACAAATTTTTTTTGTCTGCGATCAATATTTTCAACAGTTACAAAAACGGAACTAAACTTAATACACCCTGTATAATAACGACACTTTTGTGTATGTTTTATTGAATTTACTAAAAAAGTTTACTCGATCTTGCCAGGATTCGAACCTGGAATCTTCTGATCCGTAGTCAGACGCGTTATCCGTTGCGCCACAAGACCCATTGACTAAGATCCTCAAATCAATAAACATATCGTTATATTATTTCAAAGTATATTTGATTGGCCCGTATTGAGCTTGTAGCGGTATCGCTTCTTCATTGAATTATTATTATAATTTTGTTCATCATTTTTATCGGTTGCATAACAACTATAACTTCCCTCTATTATCACGGTTGCTTTGAATGTTAACAACCATGGTAATTTACATATTAAAATAATAACATTTTATAAATCAAATCAATAAAGATCAATTATATCTTTTATATATTTATTATTTATTTAAATAATAATTATTTAATATAACTATTATCTACCTTTACAAACTCGATAATTTTAAAGTGGGTCAACTTTTTACTACATTAGAATTTTTTAGTATCAAAAAAAATAAAATCTACCTGCTACACATGACAGTAAAAAAAAAAAGGCGTTACGCAGGAGCTGCGTCAACTTAGCGAATTTCCTTAAAATACATAAATCACTCTCTAGTCACAATTTAAATCTGATCAAAATGAAATGTCGCATATCATTTTAGGAATTTCAAGGCCAATTTTATTTATAAATGGCATACGTCAAGGAGAAAGGGTTTTTTTTGATAAAAAATTTTTTTATTCAAAGTTGGTTTTTAAAAAAAGTTTTTTATTTTTCCATTATGAATGAGTATACCCTTTCAAACAAAAAAAGAATTTTCAAAATCGATCAACAATTGACGGAGAAATCGGTGATCATACATATAAAGTGAGGATTTTCCTCGATTTCCATGGGATCCCCTCATCAAAATGCGATTTGGTGACAATGGGGCCAATCTGAAAGTAAACCCTTTGAAACAAACAAAAAATTATCCAAATCGGTTAATAAATGACGGAGTTCTGAGGTAAAAAAACATTTTTTTTAAAAATAAACACGAATTGATAACCTTCTCCTTTTTTGAAGTCGGGTTAAAAAATAAATTTTAATTTTTTTATGAATTTAAAGTCTAAACGTATTGCACTGGCTTATATTTTATGGTACAGAGCTGATGAATCGAGTCGCTTGTAAATGGTAACTTCATTGAATTCGGGAGTTGTTTGTCGTATCAAACAAACATTCATAATTTTAAAGACAAACATTAGAACTGACACTCTTACTTTTGAGATGAGACAGGTGTATGACCCCATAATACTTTACTGGTAATGTTTTATAATTTATGTATGTAAATATAATGAAGTTAATTAGTACAAATTATGTTAAACATGTGTCAAAAACTTTTTACACGTAATAATGAAGAAGTTTTTAATTGAAAAATATATTTTAATATGTACAGAATGTAACAAAAAAAAATGGTAGCCTTTACTTTGGTAAAGGTAACACATATTTCAAAAAAATTGTGGCGAATCCATAAGGTTTTCGAAAAAAAATCTATAAAAGTTGTACTCGATTCTAAATCTTAGATTTCCTCAATATTTAGATACCTATGAGTAAAATAAGCGTCAAAAGTTAGTTTTTAAAATTTTATAATTGATTTGTGCCGTATTCATTCGGTTTTCGACAAAAATTTTTGAATAAAAGTTGTTACTATATTTATAATGAACAACTGTTATCCGAAGCATTTTTTCGAAAACCAAATAAATAAGGCACAAATCAGTTATAAAATTAATTAATTAATTAATTTTTTTACTGTACATATTGTCCTGAGTTACCTTGTAATCACCAACAAACTTACTAATTATAATTTGAATTTTGAGACTAAAATAAACATTGATTTAAAGTCTAAAAGTTCGATTTTATTTAATGTCTTTCTCAGATTAAGTTTTAGGTGGAATATATCAGAATATCTTGATATATTTCAACATTTTTGGTTCCGACGAAATAAGCTCAATAGGGTGATTCCCTAAAATATTTTGACAGCTATTTAATTGTTTGGTTTTACTGGCTACATTGATTCATACTTGGAAACGAGACACCACCCTCTCGACATAATTTCGTACCGGGATATCCTGGTATATTCGTTAGAAGGTATCCTGGTATATTAGAAGCTTAGTTTCAACTTGACTCTGTAACGGTTGCAAATATTGATCGTAGAAAATTAAATTGTGTAGGAGTTCATAAAATGTCTTACCGCCAACACGGTTACTGGAAAAGAGCAGAAATTCTGTGTGTTTTCTAGATCGAATATTTAAGTTCGTCGTGGTTGGAAAATCTCTACCTTTAAAAAAAAAGAAAAGTTTCAAGACAAAAAGATTAGAGAAATTCACATAACTTTTGGACACCGCCTCCAAAAATAACAATAATTGTACATATATATTTAAAAACTTTTGCTTCGGTGAACTAAAATTGGCACAAGAATATGCAACTTATTTTATTTGTATAAATATGGATAGACCAACTAAACGGCCTAGTAACTTTTAGTGCATTTCTTTATAACACATTTTTTTTTTATCCGTTGTTTTTTTTTTTTTTTTTTTAATTTTTAGTGCATTTTTTAATAACAGATTTTTAGTTTTTTTTACATGCATTTTGTTTTTTTTTTGTAAAAATTTTTTTTTTGGGGTCGGTTTTTTGTAAATTTGCAACACTCTGTATATAGGGAATAGTTTGATATTTTAAATTTATCCACCTATAACTGATACCTCTAGAGAAGGTGTAGTCGTGATTATCACAAATTTACTTAATATCGTTTAGTACCGGCACCACAGTGTTGTGTATTGTAGTGTATTGATTACGTTTTAAGAATTCACAAGGGTGAGAAAAATCATCATAGTCACGGCATATGTCTAAATTTTAAAACAGGAGTGTAATAAAACATAGTTTTAGAAACAAGTAATATGTAATAATTAACTAGTTTACCTTCCGTCGGGCGCATTTGATCTGCCATGCACAAGACTGTTATTTTCTCACTTTACTTTGGCCCTATGCGCAGTTTTCACCTGGAGTTTTATGGAATTCGAATTATTTCAATTACTAAAGCACTAAAAAGAGTATTAATCCTGGGAAAAGAATTTTTATTATTATTCTTGAAAAACTTTCAAATTAAGAATTAGAATTAAAGGACACTAAGTTTTTTAATGTAATTAAATATTTGAATGGTCAATTTTTACAACTGGAAATAAAGTATTATTTAAGTTTAAAAAGTAAATAAATATAATGAAAACAAAAGTTTATAAAGAACTTTAAGATATCAATATTTGAATAATTGCTAAAAATAATTTTATTCAATTGATAAATTGAATTAATTTTGTTCAGATAGTTAATTTTATTCTTAATTTAAAAAAAATATTAATAATTATTTTGAATAATTAATCAATGATGATTATCAATAACCAATTGGAAAATATTTTTTACTCATGAATTGTTAAAGATTGATTAAGCATATAGCATTTTTTCAGTAGTAATAAATTATGTAACACTCTAGACTCCATTCCCACCATTTAATTATCTCAATGTAAGATTTGAGTAAGAAGCAATAAAATTATAATTAAACACGTAATGTAACAACTAACTGAGTTAATTGTTTGAATACTCAGTATATACTGAGTTGTATATCGATGTTTAAATTGTTAATATTTCTGCCTATTCATTGTTTATAAAATATGAATTATTTGTAAATGTTTGTCACATTAAAAAAAAATATTTCGTGTCTTTAAAAATGAGCACAGTTTTCGCTTTCCGAGGAACTTTGAGCACAAATTAGAAGAAAACTATTAAGTTTATGAAAAAAATTTTGAAACAAAAGTTGTTTATTTTAAAGAGAAGAAGATTTTTTTTCACAAAATTTTTTTTCTACCTCTTACGGTTTCAAAGATATAAAGATTCCCACCTGGCGGGGGGAAACACGTTCCGATTTTAACCCATTAACGAACTTGGCCTTACTTTTTTGCTCTAGAACACACAAAAAAAGTTCAGCGCGTTTTCAGCGCGTTATCTCTTTTCGTTCTTGAGTTCACAGACGGGCGGACATGCGGAAATGGCCGAATTAGGTCATTTTATAAATACCTTTGTGAAGCATTTTTGTCAAGGATGAATATTTTCAAGCGCTACAAAGTCGGGACTAAATTTAATATACCTTGTATATTTACATATACTGGGTGTAAAAAGAAATTATATTTGGTCATGGGGATCATGACCCCTATGCCCCTCCCCCTTGATCTGCGCTTGATTGACACAAAAGTCACGTTAATTTGGTAAAAAAGTGTTGTTAAAAACTAGCGTTACTTTTTTGGCCCATAGTGTACAAGCACTTACATAAGGGGGAGTACGTTCCTGCCGCGTGTAAACCATTAAATAAATGATTAGTGATATACCACTATCAAAACTATATTATTATTGTTATTTCGCGTTTTAACAGATATGTCTATACGTAGTAGAAAAAGATAAAATAATAATAATTTTCACTAATCCACACGATCGATCACACACAACAGCAGCATTCAATAGAAAGTATATTCACTTGTCAAACGGAAATATGGTGAAGAAAAATTACCGATATATATATATATATATATAAATTCTCTGTGTCAAATAAAATGAATAATTCAATATTAAAAAAATAAAATAGCATTGATTTATTATGCATTTTAAAAACAGAAAAATTCTCACTGTAATTGTTTACCTCGATATACTAGAGATAGACTCAGATAGAGGTATTGTTTTCGATGCTGAAAATCGTTTTTACCGAAACATTATGAAGGTGGCAGGGAGCTATTGCCAAACGTGACGTGATACAAAATTGGAAATTTCTACAGCAATTTTATTACAATTTTTTTCTCTTAAATATACATTTTTTTTATTTGGAGTACGCAGGACAAAGTTTTTTATGTAATTATTCTATGAATAACAAAATTATTATTGCAAAAAAAGGAATCGTTAAAAAAAACATTCGATCTTGCCAGGATTCGAACCTGGAATCTTCTGATCCGTAGTCAGACGCGTTATCCGTTGCGCCACAAGACCTGTCGGTCATCAATTTCAAATCATGAATCATATCACAATCCTAAAATTGAATAGAGATTTACAACCACGATATATTGGGTTCCCCCCAATTCCTTAAAAACTGTTTTTGGCTATTGGTGAGTCTGTCTGTAAGTACACTCCCGTTCATAAAAATTAAACGAGTAATGTCACATTGTAAGCGTATACAGACTGTGTTGGACAGCTTTTCCTATAGTAAATCAATGTTAAATATTATTTATTACTAGCTATCCGTCTGGTACTGTATGAAATCAACTGCAAAGTTTTGGCGGAAAAACTTAAACCGAAAATGATCCTTTATCCAATATTCTTTAGTTTTTCGAGGATTTCTGGAAAGCGATTCCAACAATTTTTGAATTTATATTTCTTCTCGACTGATGCTCAGTCGATTGATGTAACACTGATTCTATTCTGCTCTAAGTGTTTGGGAGACATTCTGTAAAAAATGTGTCATACAGTATATAGACAAAATTTTTATATACATACATTATATGCTTAAGCAAAACCAGCAGAAGTCTGTCATAGTACAGTGGAAAATCAATGGTCGTTATTATTTTGGTAAATATCTACATCACCCTAACATTAGAAGATTTATATTTGACTACACAGTTGAAATTAGGCACAGGAATGTCTTCATAATTATTACTCTATGTTTCTGATAAAAGAAAAATATTGGAATTACGAGCCCCATTATCATTGATATCGTTTTTATGGGCTCGTAAACTTTGTATTTTAAATGTATTCACTAACTCTGATTCTAATGTAAATAATGGATTTAATGCCAGTCTTTCAGACTCTAATTTTAACGGAAGAAGTGATGCTGGTTCTGTTCTGCTATGATAAAATGTAGAATCATTGGTTTTAGATACACTATTTAATTTTTCTATTATAGTTTTTCAATACTATATTATTTTATTAAACTTTTATGTCTTAATATATAGCATTGGATATATAGATTTTATTTTATTGAAATTCACAAACTATAAGTGGCAGTTTATTCTGGTGTTTTGTTTTTTGTTTTTGGAAATTTTTTCAAAACATTTAAAACAAAAATTTAAGTAACAAACTAATTCCTGACAAAAATACGAACGAACAACTTTTGTCCAAAAATAGGTTCAATTTAAGCTCAATAATTTATATGCTAACTTAATTTTGATAATAAATATCATTTATGTGTGTGTGTATATTCTATTCTAATGTTGAACGCAAAATGATACAAGTTAAAGCAAGCGCGGATCCAGCCCTCAAAAAAGGTTGTAGTCACAGCCACCCGAAAATCATTCAAATACGAGTCGGAGTATGAACGGAGTACGAGTCGGATCGATATAATGCATTCCTACAAAGAAGATGTTTACAAAAGATATGACGTCCTGACCAAGATTTTGTACAGTGTATAGTTCCACGTGGGCAAAGCCGTGGGGCGAACACTAGTAAATTAATAAACCTGTAAAATATTAGTTTGTTCGCTAACGAAAATTACAAAAGTAAATGTGTGTTTGCACATCAGTGTCACATTTAGACTTACATTGACTGACAATAACAAAAAACTTTATAAAGTAAATTTTTTCGATTAAAGTTAGGTTACCTATGTTTCCAAAGTACTAACGTCAGCGCTACGCCACGCCATCAAAAAGGAAGGTGGCTCGGAAGTTTTGGCGGCAATGTATATGTGCATACAACACACGCTTACTTTTAAATTAGTAGACGACTATGTACTTTTAAATTAGTAGATGACTATGTGCACCCAGCGAATAGTCATCTCTTTTTTCCAATACAAGTATTCATGTGCCAAAAAGAAACAGATAATATGTTGTCAAAAATGTGGCATAACGTGTCAGCATATCGTCTATGATGACTAAGTCCTTCACTGTGTTCCGAATCACGCACGATTCCTTGTTTTTTTAATTTTATTAAGACTATTAGGGTTGTGGGAATGCCCATCGTGCCCACAACGGTGGATCCGCGTTTGAGTTAAAGCTGTTTGTAGAAGTTGTGAAACTCTGTATATAGAAGTTGTGTGAGTGTTTAACACATGATTTTTTTCTTTCAAATGTACAGAAAATAATTTTTGTGCCAAATGCTGTCTGTTATAAAAAAAAAAACATTTTATTTGAATGAAAAAACAAAACAATCAATAATAATTTTTTTAAACTATTTTTAGTATATTTCTTTTCTCTTTTTATACTCGGTATATAATATATACCCGGGTATATTAAGTTTAGTCCCGACTGTGTAACGGTTGAAAATATTAATCGCAGAAAAACAATTTGGCTATGGTGTTCATAAAATAACCTAATTAATCCATTTCCGCAAAGTTGCCCGTTCGTCCGTTTGTAAATACGATAACTCAAAAACGAAAAGAGATAGCGAGCTGATTTCATATATGTGTGTGTTAGAGCTAAAAAGCAAGGTCAAGCTCGTGAATGGGAAAAATCGCGGACTATGTTTGGACAAAATGGTCAAAATTGTTTATCTTTGAAACCGTAAGAGATTTAAAAAAAAATAAAGACAAAAAAAAATGCTCTATGTTTAAAAAATAGAAACTTTACTTCATAAATTTAGTATATACCAGGTATTTAAGCAATTAACTCAGTTGTTATTTTAATTTGTTTTTTCTAAAATTGTAATAATAATAAAAAATTTATTTTTTCACAAAAACTCAAATACACCTTTTTTTATTGGTTGATAACCTAGTTATTAAAAGCTAAAAAAATTGTCAGCATGGGCTTTGTGTCGAAATAAAACCATCGTAGTCCTCTTTAAGTCTATATACAATGTATCGACTCACACTTTTGCCAATTCTTTTTTATTTCTTATTTTTACATATTAGTGCCTCCTCTCCGAATAAAGCGTGTATTTAATTTTTTTTGAAAATTAAAAAGAAATTAATGAAATACATTTTATTACCAACGCTTCCATCAAATTTGTATTAAAAAATAGATTAAATTTTTCATATTTCCAAATATTTTTATACACATTTTAATAAATGGATAAAAGTTCTAGGCTGAATACTTCACATGCAGTAGCTGTTTTTTTTTACCGAGATGAAAATCCAATATGATTGAAAATCATTTCGCATGTTTATCTTTTTCTATTTGAGATCACTTTAGATTCACCTAAGTCCTAAACAAAGTCTATTTGGATTTTAGCCTAATTTTGACTGTGCTGTATAAATCGATCATCTTTTAATGTTACAATGGCCACAATAAAAACTTATAGTACATACCTAAACACTGTGTTTAAACTTAAAACTCAGAGTCTAACAAAGTAATGGATGTCAAAATGGGATTAGTTTGACGATCGAAAGTTTAAATTATAATTCACCATAGAAAAATGTATCATGAAACCCTTCGTGTGACGTTGGTGAGTCTAATTAGGCTAGTGAATACAATTTTTAGTAAGGAAGAAGGGTTTTTCTTGTTGAACGAATATTAAAAATAATTTATGATAGCCCATTTTTTAGTTTTGATGCAAGTCTTCAATCGATTGTAATACTGAGCATGCGCAGTATTATTTTTTTGATATTTAAGTTTTTAGTTATATGAAAACAGAGACGATCTCTATTTGCATGTAACTTAGTGCACTGTTTGCGTATGTATGATATTTCTTTTCTTGTAATTGGTACACTTAGGCCATGTGACTAACGCGGACAAGAAATATTAAACAAGAAGGGAATTATAGATTTTAAAAACCTGCGTTTTATAACTTTCATGTGAATTTCATTATGTGAACAGCTAGGTAATTTTGGGTATATCAACTGTCTTTAATGCGATTAAAAATTTCCACAAAAACTTCCACGTGTAAAAAGCGGCATATCTATTAGTTTATGAGACTCTGGACTATAAAATAAAAAAATGGTAATCGATCATGATAGATATAGATATCTATCTTGGGATATATAAGAGTAATGCATTGGGACCTTATGGTCCATTGTGCTCCCCCATCTACTTCTGTCTGACGAGATTCACTTCTCCCATATCTTGGCAGTAACTAGGAGCTTGCTCATCAGGTTTTTCCTGCAAGTTCATATATTCGGGGGGAACTGCAACTGAATATCTCTTGCATCTGCTGTAACCGAGAAATTCGCAATTAAAGATTATCTTTCCTGCTCCTCGCCCTACAGTTTGCACATAATGGATCCATTATGGAGTCCTATTGTGTGTGGATGCTTTCGTAGGTGATAATGTTCAGTGTGAATCCGGTAACCTTTTGAAGTTGTACCCTGTTCAGATTGTGTACATCAAGGGATTGCCTCTTGGATGCATCGTTCATGGTAATTACTAGTAGAAATTTAAAAAAAATGTATGTTCTGGTTTGAATATATTATAATGTTTAATTTAATTTTAAACATAATAGATTAGAAAACAATAGATAGGTACGGAATCATAATAGAGTATTATCTGCATCAAATATACAGAGAAACTAGCGTTAATAATATTATATCTGTGATATATTCTCACGTTTTGCATAAACAAAATCAAATTCGAATTGTTTTCAATACTATCGAGGCTTTGTATCGTTTACTTTAATTTTGTACATCATTTATCAGTATTTACAGTAGAACCTCTAAAAGCCAATCATGTTTAAATGGACAAAACTCACACCAATCAGTTTGCAATACATAAAATAATAACATTACGACATTGATTGCCATTGTATACTGAGTTTTGATCCGAGGAACTTTCAGTTCTAAAGTTGTTAAGGCCGTGTTGATTCGAACTTGCTTATCTACTTATAAGATGGGTCGTCTAGATCCGGGAGCGTCTAACAAACTACCTGTACACCACCATCTTTTAACTTTGAATTTTCCAAGAAGTTTGTTTAAAAATTGCGGTATATGCCACTGATTCTCGTTCAAATACATTCACAGAGGAAGTTCAACAAGCGTCAATATTTTTTGTTCCTGCAATGGTGCGTCCACAAATGCGCGCTGCGTGGTACGCGCGCCGCTCGTGCGAATCGAATTCGTCATATTTGGACGGTGCGCGCGAGTGGCGCGCGCTGAAGTCGGTTTTTTCAACGAACACTTTGCATGTTCGCAGTTCATATTTGGACGTGTTCGTGAAAGTTTGTCGTTTTTAGCGCGCATATGATTATTGTTTTTTTAATATTAATTAAAATGTAGTATTTTATTTCTACTTGAACATTTTTCAAGCTGAACTAAAATCTAAACATTTTAATTAATACCTTTAGATTATTTTCAAGCTTAAATAACGGGTTTTTGTGATTGATTCAACTTCACTGCAATATGAATACATGTTCGTGGGTTTCCTATGGATCGCTGGAGGTTCGTTGAAATCAATAATTCCAACGAACCAAAGGTGAGCGACGCGCACACAGCTCGGGGTTTGTGGCGCGTATATGTAGACGCACCTTAACAAACAAACCATTAAAATTATCATTTGATCATGTTTTCTAAAATTCTAATATTTACAGAAATTTTGACAATTATAATGTTCTAATTTATAACTGACCATTTTGATCACGTCGGCTGGTGACAAAAATAGAAACCAAATTTAGACTGCAGCATTACCGCCTTTACATATAAAAGAGAAAATGTCGAATTGTTTTGAGTAAACTATTGGATATAGCTAAATAATAATGAGAAAATAACCTAGGTAAATTATCTTGACGACTCTAGAACAATTATCAAAAGTTCAAAATTCCAAACCGTCCCAATGTCATAGCTGTTTTCTGAACGTTCCAAGGTTATAGCCGGCCGAGATCTTGTGTATAGTTTATAGTTTGTATCGAAATATCTACATTATCAAAATTTTGGAAATAAATTATTTTTCAATAAATTTATAATATAAAAAAATGATATTTCAAACTGTACAAAGTTTAGAAAAAAAAACACACATAATGGATTACTCTTTCGGTTGCACACAATAAACAGCCATGTTTATTGGTTAAGGTCCGCTCTCAGATCATTTTGATTCCTTTCTCCGAGAAAATTAGCTCTTCTACGTAGCTCCTACGAGATGAACTATAATCTTTTAATTTGTTATGATTTTATATTAAAAACGTTTCTTTTTCACTTTCAAAAATAATGTAACTGAACGTAAAAAGAGCTGCGGGCACGGCTAGTTGATAAATAAAATCAATACAATGTTGAAGTAAAAAAATATGTCAACAATTTTTTTTAATCGAATATATCTGGGTTAAGCGTCTTTTATTATACCACAATACAAAAAAAAACCTATTTTGACAAAATGGAAAGCCGACTTCAAAAATCAAATATTCTATAACAAAAAATGCACTAAAAAGTAAAAAAATAATTGCATATTCTTGTGTCAATTTTAGTTCACCTAAGCAAAAATTGTTAAATATATATGTACAATTATTGTTATTTTTGGAGTCGGTGCCAGCATAGAGAAATTCACATAACTTTTGGACACCGCCTCCAAAACTAACAATAATTGTACATACGACCAACTAATTTTTAATGCATTTTTTTATAACACTTTTTTTTTATCCGTTGTTTTTTTTTTTTTTTAAATTTTTAGTGCATTTTTTTATAACAGATTTTCAGTTTTTTTTACAAGCATTTTGTTTTTTTTTGTAAAAATTTGTTTTTTTGGGGTCGGCTTTTTTTTTGTAAAAATTTTTTTGAAGTCGGTTTTTAAACAAATTTTCCCATTATAAACCATCCTCCTTTTTGAAGTCGGGTTAAAAAAACATCTAAACAACTTGACATTCGACATAATAGATACTAGCCGCCTGCCTGCCTGCTTGTGCTACTATCTGTTCCTATTTATTGCCATAGTTTTTTTGAATGTATGTTTTTCTGTTATGTCATAAAATAAGAGCGAAAATAAAATAAAATTTATGATATACTGTGTCAAAATATTAAAAAATATTCGTGCGTGGCATTTGATTTTATACACTAGTAAAGTATTTTTAGCGGGCGACCTCTGCGCTGTTTCGTGTTTTTTATTTAAAGTTATGGTTCTGTCAAAACTCGTAAACATACGGATATGCATGTAAAAAGTAAACTTTAATTTTAACTATAAAGAAATAATTACATACAATGACAGTGAAAAAATTGATGAGCAGCTTCTAAGAAGTGCAATTAGATATTTTTAGAAAAAAAAAGTACTTCTAAAGGTAAAAAATTATGTACTACTTTTCATGTTTCTAATGTCTATGAAGAGATTGATGTCAATGATTCTCAGCGAATTTTTGGTACAGTATACACACTACTAGCGTATACACACTTCTATAATCATAATGTCACAATTAATTTGAAATGTTCGCATAAAACTGTTGTTATAATTAATAACATTGTTAATTACAACGAATCACAACAATAACTTTGTGACAAATGGTTTTTGTGGCAAAGGTGTTTCTCTTCATACTATACCAAAAGTTTGGCGAGAATCATTGACATCAATATCTTCATGGACATTCGAAACCTGAAAAGTAGTACATAATCTTGTACCTTTAGAAATTTTTTTTTTCTAAAAATATCTAATTATACTTCTTGGAAGCTGCTCATCAATTTTATCACTGGCATTGTATGTAGTTATTTCTTTATAGTTAAAATTAAAGTTGACTTTTTACATGTATATCCGTATGTTTTGACAGAACCATAACTTAAAATAAAAAACACAAGATGGCGCAGTACTTTACAAGCGTATAGCGTTGTTGCTGTTAGATTTTGTTAGATTTGTGGTGCCGAATTAGCTTTAATAGAAGCATATTAAATAGATTTTAATTAAATAAACTTGGCAGTGAATTCTATTTCAAAACTACGAATCAAATTTGAATATTTTAGACCACTCAAATGCACCAAATAACTCTTGAGGTATTCTTTTGTACAAAATTTGTATTCTGAATATATACAAAATTTAAAAAACCGGAGTGAGATGTGGGCACTGATATTGCGGGGTAAAATGACAATTTCAAGTCATAACTTTTGATTTCGACCGAAGTCGAAACGAAACTAGAAACACACTGTCGAGAGTCTAGACAAAGAATGGCGAGATAAATAGAAATTTAGTTGAAAATAATGAAATTTCATTGAAAATAATGAAATGTCATATTTATTTGATTCCTTTAAATTTCAATGTGGATTTCTTTCATTTGGAGGTTTGATTTGATTTTCTTTGCTATGTTTGATGGAAATCTGGTTCAAAGGGCATTCGCTCTTTTTCTAGTTCGTGTAAGGATCATTTAAGAGTGGAAGAGTGAAAGAGTTGGGAAGTGTTAGGTAGTCTAAAAGAATACATAAAATTATTTACCAACGTTTCCATTTTTTAAACTATAATCATAATCAGTTCATTGTATCAGGTTTTTTTTTAATCAAGTAAGTTTATCTTGTGTGATAGCAAGAACAGTTTTGACGTGAATACGTCTTTAAATTTGCTTCCATAGTGGGAGGCAATTCAGAAAACTGATGATAACAAAATCGGGGGATACAGTTTGGTGTTGCAGCTACATATCTATCATCTACATGAAAAATTTAATTACACCACTCGATAGCTAAAGGATCAAAGAATTCGTTATGTAGAGTGAGGACTGTGACGCATCACGCGTGGCGAAGTGGAAGCGCGCCGTGTTCACGACACAGCCACACCCCTTTTTTTTATCGAGAAAGATGACATACTTGTCTTATCGCATACTTGTTTCACAACGACACTAGTCAGCGTATTCGGAATTCCAGTCCAGGGTTCTGAAAAATTTAAGCAAAATTTCCTATGTAAAGAGACAAACAGTTTATAAGCAAATAATTTTCGGTTGAGGTAAAAATCTAAATAAAAGCAAGTTGCTATTTTTATTTGTGTTCATATTTTAACCATGACTCATGGATTATGTGCTATATTATACTCCGAATATCATATACTTTGGACAAGTAGTAAATACTACTTGACATCATGTACTCCAAGTACAACTATACAATTTATTATTATTATTATTACAATTTTACTAATGTTAAATATTTTTTACTTCTATATGCAGAGTACATGGTAATATAGATTATAGAGGTAATAATCTCGAAATGAAAATCGTCCGATTTCAAAAATATCATGTTTGGAAATTATAGTTTGTGTCGTATATGTATGTAGAAAACCAAACGAATTCGGCACAAATTCTCTGTAAAAAATATACAAAAAACTATTGTAAAAATAATGTTTCATCATCGCCAAACCAAAGCTATTATAGTTAAGGTGACCAACTATTTTTTGTTCAAAAAGAGTACACTTTGCAAGTATTTCATAGGTGAAAAAAAAAAACAGAAAAAACGATAAAAACTTTATTTTCTTTTAAAAACATATTTTTCTTCGGAGTGGATTTTTTTTTGCTAAATGAGGATGTTCGTCTAATAATGTAGCCACATCCGAACAACTTTCATTTTGTATGCCGTACATACATACACATGCAGCATGCCGTACATACTGCACATCAAAGATCAGCCTGGGGATTACGTACACAAATATTGGAGAGATAGATATATCCATCTTTTTTCACCAATGTTATTTTGACGTTGTTAGAAAAAGAGGTCTGTAGTATCTATCTCTCCAGGTACATAATACGGCCTCTCAATTGTGCCGGAAACGGCAGCCATATGTGCGCGCGAAATTCAAATCACTGTCAAACTTGTGTCTGGTGTTTGCCCTGTCCTCTGACGTGCCGGAAACGGCAAGGAATATGCGCGCGTGAAATTAAAATTTTTCTAGGAACACATTATAATGGTTATAATCAAAAAAATACAATAATATTGAAAGAAAATTCAACAATAGAAAATTATGTTATTTGCCCCAAAGATAATAGAAAATTCCAATAGAAAATTATGGGATACGGGGCAGAATGAGGTGGTAAAGACAGGTTATTATAAAACTAGTGGAAATGCAGAAAAAATAAGTGTATGCACAAAATACACTAGGACAGCGTCATCATCTTCGCTATCTATTCCCGCAGGTGAAAAATGAAATGAAGAGACTATGTTGTTCGTTGTGATCAAAGAGACCCAGGGGTAGTAAAATTAGCTTCTCCACTTGAATGCCTATCAAGCCTGATGTCAGTTGTGTATGCATTGGGCTGAATGGGGCCGAACTAAATCCAATTAAACGTACTTCAAGCATGTACAAGATAGACAGATAGATTGTAGAGGCTGCCCTGGAACGGGCTACACTCCGACCATAAGGTCCATTGTGATGCCTAAGGATGTGAGGATGTGAGTGGAGTGGAAGGAATGTTTGCGTATAGACTAGGAATTGGTAGGATATGAGGCTGCAGCCGACTATGATAGGAACTATGCCGATATTCATCTGGAGTTCGTGAAGGAAACTGTAGAAAACTTTCTCAAGCATAGCCGGCTACTTTGTTCTTGTCCATACGCCGACAGTTTAGTCAATTAACCGCCCCCTTTTTTTTCTTAATAATTGGCAAACTGCCGATGTCGGGATTCGAAACCATAACCTCCCAGTTTCCAAGTAGGCATATTGCGCAGACATAACGCCTTAGACTGCTCGACCACTAGGACTGGTAAGCATGTACTAACTATAGTTGTAATGTAAACAAGTATTTATACCTTATTTTGGATACAAGATCATCATAAGTTACAATACAGGAGCAAAAAATAGACTTACATGAAGATTTGAAGATCTTCAAATTCATTCCGTCCCGGTACCCCGTTGTGCCCAGGATGCCCTTGTAGGTGTAACAGTGTTT
Source organism: Nineta flava (assembly GCA_963920215.1). Classification (NCBI taxonomy): domain Eukaryota; kingdom Metazoa; phylum Arthropoda; class Insecta; order Neuroptera; family Chrysopidae; genus Nineta; species Nineta flava. The sequence goes on from OY986045.1 coordinate 27,979,174, forward strand.
TCAGTGTAACAGTGTGTAGGTTTAACAGATAATCAATCCTTGATAGGGTAAAATATTATGTTACTCAGTTATAAGGTCTTTACACAATTTTCGCAGGCGAATCCGCAATAGGTAATGTTAATTGGATATAAAAATTAGAAAAATTTTCTCCACTTCCTAAATCATCTTTATTTTACAGGGTGTAATCCTAGAAGACTAGCCATTGGAATATCAAAAGATACGACACTGTAAACGGTACAATACATAAGTTTAGCAGAGACATACATTTATTTGAAGAGCGACTGGCATTTACATACATATATTATATATAAAATCAACAATTAAACAACTGGGTTAATTGCTTAGATATTCGGTATATACTGATAATTACAGATGTTCCAACTGAAATTGTGGCGAAACTATTCAGTTTATGAAAAAAGTGTCAAACAATGGTTTATATTTTATTTAAAACACCTTCTGCATATTTTCCCCTTGGAAATAGACTAATTAGGTTATTTTATCCTCACCTAAACAAAAAATTTTGTTTTGGGGTGAATAAATTTAAAACATAAAAAAATTGACGTGACAAAATTTAGAACCAAATAATTATTTTACATAAATTTCCTATAGTTTTTTGAAGCCCAGGCAACGCCGGCTTTTTCTGCTAGTATTATATACATACCGGATATAAAAAGTATGTCTACATTGTTTATATTCACAGTGTTGCATTTTTTATAACCCAATGTCTTCCAGATTACAACCTGTATGCTTACGTATTTAGACGAAGTAGTCAAATATTATTACGATTTTTTTAAGAGCAATATTTCTATTGTAGTGACTCACACTCATACAGCAGATACACATATCTGGCCCATCAGTGTCAACATTGCCATTAAACCTGCGATACAGTACAGAACGATATATTTACGTATACACACATCTTTGTCTCTTTTTATATACTTTCGTATACATATATGTACGTATGGAAGCAGATTGACTTTATAGGTATGTTCTGGTAATGTAAAGAATATTCGATGCGATTCTCTCACGTTCTTAGAATGCATGCATTTCAGATATATAAAGCAGGACAACAATAGCTCCACCGCACAGTAACAATTCAACATTAGCACAGTAACAATGTAGCATTAGTCAGTAACAATTTAACATTCGTTGAAATCAAATAGTTGATACAAGTCAAAAGTATAATCTAAAAGTAGTATTATCCAAAAAGTAGTGAAATAAAATTTACAAAATATACATTACAAGTATTTTCTTTATCACGCGCACCCTTTCGCTACACTATAATTAATATTTTTGATTTTACTCTGGTTTAAAGGTGTCGAGATACAAGTTTTTGAATATATTTGTGTATAGATGTGGCGTGAATATTCACGACGATTTTTTTTACACAACAGTAGTATTATAATATACATTTAAAATATTGTTGACAGCAGAAAAATATGTTGGAAAAGATGCACATTGCACAAGTATATTAAAGACTTTTGATTGAAGGAGTTTCGGTATGATTCCTTACCTCGCTCTTACTAGTCCGAGGATACACCGATTATATTTTAATTTTATTTATGAATTCATGATATCTTAAAGTTAATTGGTATACCAATTAAGTGCGTATGGGTCAGTTTAATGCCGGTTTTTGGGCAACTGTGGTAAAAAGTGTAATATTACATAGGTTAGATTAGATTCGAACCAGGAGTAAGTTTTATTTTGATCTATTGTACTATGGACCATAAAAGTTGATGCCTTATTCATTCGATTTTCGAAAACAAATTTTCGAATAAAAGTTGTTACTATATTTGAAATGAACAAATTTTATTGGAAAACCGAATGAATAAGGCACAAATCCTTACATATTATAAAATAAAGTCCCCCAGCCGCGTCTGCCGGTCTGTACGTGGTAAACTAAAAAACTATAGAACAGATTTTCATGCGGTTTTCACCACTGGATGGAGTGATTCATGAGGAAGGTTTAGGTGTATAATTCATTGAGGTTTGGTGTAAATTGGCTGAAATATGAGGATGATAGTTGAAGAAGTTGGAAAAAATCATCGTCGACTTGAAGCTTTACTGGCGAACTATAAAATTTTAAAAAATGACATCAACTTTTGTGGCCAGGTGTTCCTTTTTTCCTTCAAAGGTATTCCAGGAGTCTTGATAAACGTTAGAATATCTATTGACGACACGAATTGATTTCATCTGGCTGGAGATCTGTCCATCCCAAATGATTTTGAAAGAGAGGCTTTCGCATTCATACAGAATGTGAATTCCGGTTTCCTCCTCTTCATGACTATTGAGTTTGCAGTGGCCAGAAGTGTCGGACTAGCCATATGGCCAGGGTGGCGTTTGCAACCAGGGCCCTAGCCTGCATGGGCCCCCGAGGCTTATTAACTATACGCTAATTAGTTCTCACGAAGAAGGAGGAAGAAATCGGCGAAGATGGTTTAGATCTAACAGTAAAGAAGCTTTAGATCTAACAGCAATGAACGCTATTTGTTTGCCTCGAATTAATTCGGAAACCTGCCGAAGTTGCATACCTTTAAACCAATATAAAGCCATAAATCGGCAGGTCTTAAAGCCATAATGCTACCCGGGTCTTAGGTCCAGTTCGACGCTGGTGTAGAGTAAGAAGGCCAGTACGTATACTCAATTGGTTTTTCCTAATATTATATAAACACAAATAAACATTACTAACTGTTAGAAAATGAAAAAAATTCCATCGGAAAATGTAAATATCTTATTCTCTTAATAATAAGATAAAAATAAAACAAAAATACTGGATTGCAAATAGTATTTTAAAACATCGTTTTCTTCATTTTAATATGATGAAATCAAAAAATATGTCCCTTGAATGATATTTAAATATTTAAAAAGTTATTGCCATTTTAACACTGTAGGATTAGGTATTGCTCCGACCCGCATAGGACTTTGAACGTGTTGCCTCGAAACAACTTTGGCATGATATCTCGAGTTCGATTTATCTAATAGACTTAAAATTTGACATATACCTTCTGTACATGTTGTTTTATGGTAGGAGATACGGAAATGGCAAAATTTCCGAATTACGGAAAGTCTGAACAGCCGCCAATTTTAGATTCTTAAAATTTTTTTCATTGTAGTTCTCTCATAATGGCAACCTTTCTAAATGAGGATTTTTTTTACCCTCGACGCAAAAAGTGTGACATAAATTAGAAGTCTATATGTGCCAGCCTGTCTGTTTGTGTGCCTGTTTGTGGCATCGTAGCTCTCAAACGCTTGGACTGATTTGATTGCGTTTTTTTTTATTAGATAGCTGGTTTCTTTGCGGTGGCTCTTAGCAATGTTTGATACAATTGACCTGTTCAGTCATTTGAAGATTATCAACACTTTTCCAAGATGACATATATAGGAAATGTTTGTCTTTTTACATATAAGTTTTTGTGGGGGTAACGGGAAGTTCTTATTATGTTTCATATTATTGCGATGGTTGTTTTTAAAATTTTTAATTTTATTTGTTTATTTCCGATGAACACAAACCCCAAAATCATGTCAAGCAGTATTACCTAACCTTTTTTTCCATGACCAAGTATAAATCTGTATAATTCCTTGAATTTTAATTTTTTTTGTATGTTTTTCAAATATCAAAAATAGATGGTAAAAAAATGGGTGGCAAAAAATTTAAGCCTTAAAATTATCGATTTCTAGTCTAAAATAACGCCTCAAATAGAAGGAAAATGTGAGTTATTAAACTTAATGCATATACCAGAGTTTGCGGCATTACTTTGTGTAATAGGGGTATCCATGCTCCTTAATAACGATTAAAATATATTGAAAAATTTCATAGTAGGTCAACTGAATATAATCATCATTGGTATTCTAGCTTTTATATGTTTTCAGTTATGCAAAAATAGATTTCGTTTGTTGTAAAGTGCACGTAGGTTTTTAACATTTCAGTTATTAACATTTATAATTGTACAATTTTTTTACTTCTATACAGGTGGTATGCTATAGTTCGAAAAATTGTACAAATAATTTAACGGGTGATAGAACTTTATAGTTTACCCGATATATTAAGTGACGTTACTAAATTGGTCAGTCATATATTACATAGACGAGGTGTTATTTAGTATAATAATATTCTAATTAAACCATGACAGTATAAATTATTATATATTTTTGTATGTTTAAAGGTTAATTTGTAATTTTGAGTTCGAATGTTACATTTAACTTTCGTATTTCTTTATGTATTTTGTTTTGTGTACATACGTATACAGGTGTTCGTAACAGAGATGTTGATTTGCATCCGTATATCAGCAATCGCAGAACTTCCGCATTAATTTTAGCATCCGCATCTGCAATAATCAATGCTTTTTGTATATAATTCACAACGTGTTTAGACATTTTATTATCGGGATGTTTTTTTATTAATTTCAACAATTTACATTATCGTTTGATTGTTTCGCCTTGAATAATCTATTTGACAAGTGAATCAACAATGCCACCACCTAAAGTGTGATTTAGTTTTGTTTTAAACTAGATAAGCATGTCCGAGATAAATGTTAGTTTAAAATATGCCATAAAACATACTCTCTAAAGGGCCTTACAACCACGTCTTTGAGGACTCATCTAAAATTAGGAGCAGTTTAGTCTGTTTAGCGCAGGATTAATCTATGAACCTTTGCGAAATAGGATGTATCCTGAAAAGGCAGCGACATTGCTCTGTATTAAATATAATGCACCAAATTTTAAAATTTCATACTAAAAATTTGATTATAAAGGGTAAGTTCCGATATACACTGCGAGCACTGTAGGTTTGACATCAATTTAGTATACTGCGAAGTCATTCCTTTATATACTGGTTACTGTGCAAAACGGAACGCAGTACAGTATACTGCTGTCTCTACAGTAACGCGGTTTTTCAAACCAAAACAAATTTTATAAACATAAAAAAATGGCAAATCTTAAAAAGTTGTTTTGATTTTCACTTCTATCATGCATAACCTAATTTCAGTATTTAATTTGGAAGGGTAATATAATAAGTCTTATATAAATTGTTAAATATAACATTTTTTATGATAAAATATGTACTTTTAGTATGATATTAATTCAATTAATAATTTATTAAGTTTAATGCTAAATATTTAATTTATATTTACCGCTGATGCAAACTTAAGAAAAATTCTAGTCGCTGTTTTTTCTTATCATCACGTGATCAAAGCACTGAGAGCATCTTACCTCGAATACGGCAGTACTCGCAGTACAAAAATGGCGTCATATACGTCCCTAGAGGCTACTGTGGCTTGCAAAGTAACCATATTATAGCAATGTCAGTTTCCATTAAGGTTAAGAAGATATAAGTATGAAGGAACAAGCGTATTCTATATAGACTGACATTTCATTGAATTTTTTATTAATATTGATATGAAAAAATTATCTCATACACCAGATATCAAACCCTACACCTGAGGAAATCATGCCCGATGTGCAACTGTTACACCATGGATGATAAAGATAAATGAGTCAATTTTTTTCATATCATTGACAGTATTACTTTAAATAAACATTTAATTGACTCCATTTGGTTTGCGCAAAAATTGTTTGGAGTATAAGTTGCTTGTTAATAAAATACTTCCAAGATCGTACAAATTTCTTTAGACATTTTTCCTGATACTTGAACATCTCTCTTTATAGTTGAACATTTTCACAAGCTTTGCTCTTTTTCAGAACCATTATCGCTAACAAAAGATTCCAACTCTTAAAGATACACAACAAAGAAAAAATTTTGTAATTTTTGACAAAAAACATAACAAAGCTATCAACTTTTCATTGTAAAAAGCTGAACATAGGATACTTTACCGCATAATTGATACTATTTGCATAGATTTATTGGGCTAGCCAATTACACTATTGAGATAATTATTGTGACATATAAGTTTTAAATTTGAAAATTGATTCAATTTAATTTACTGAAATGGATAGATAATATATTATCTATGTTTTTTATACCCGGTATATATAGAGTGGCGCAAAAATTCCTTCACGATTTTTAAATTCAATAATTCTTTCTGGAATTAATATATTTATTGAGTTTCTCTTTTTTAGATTATAGTAAATACTTAGGAGTTTCGAAATAGAGCGATATACCTGCCTGCAAAAAGGATAAATATCGTAACTTTTTATTTGGAAAACGAAAGAAGCTTTATTTCTACTCAGAGAAACTATCGACGATATTTTAATGTTAGACATGCTCCTTCTAACCATACGATAGTACTGATTATTTTCTTTGGGGTTATCTGAAAGAAAGGGTTTATGTAAACAAGCCAACCAATGCTTGGAACAACTTCGAATATTAGGCGAAATATTTTGGGGATATTTCAAGAAACTTTACGAAATGTCAGATGTGCTGAAAAGAGCTTCATAGTTTTCAGCGCGAAAGGGGATATCATTTGTTAAACATCATTGTTCGTAAATAGTTGGAAAAAAACTACAAGAAACACACTTTATATTATGAGTTGCAAAATATAAATTTTCTTAACTTCCCATATACTATTTTAATTTAAAATCGTGAAGGTACTTTTGCGCCACCTTGTATTATAAAAATACTCGCTCTGCTCGCTTGACCACCGCGGCACCAGGTACGCTCTCAGGTATGACACTCGAATCATCATCAGGATGTGCTTCATTACAATGGAAAAAATTTCTCAACCCTACTTAAATTAAAATTAAGAAGCGTTGAATCGGATTTTCAATATTTTGAAAAATACGTATTGCGTATTAACAAAAATAGAATACGATAAATATATGCGTCTAGACGTAGGTTTATTATAAATAATAGTTTTTTTTCTTTTTTGCTATAAAATATAATTTTATTAGTAACTAGTTTTCATCTATGACGTCATCTTCGAATATTGAATACATTATTTTGAAATAAAAATAAAATACTTGCAACATAAAATTGAATAAGACGAATATGAAATTCAATAGAAGTACAACTAAAATGAAGAAATTTTCTATCGTTCTTTTCTAATTTTATGGTTCCATAAAGGGAATACCAAAATAAAATTAAAAAATGGAAAAGGCTTTTGGGAAAGTGTGCTGCTTGTTGCAGTTTAAATTATGTGGGGAAAAAATCTAATGTGAACAGCTACACAAATTACAAAACAGAAATGTTTTATAATAAAATTTGCCAAGAATAAAATTTCAAAATATCAAAGTACTTTTTTACTTCTGTGTTATATAAACTCCATCCAACGTACTGAGGCATTGGTCTCGATGTAGCAAATCGATAATGAGTTTTGACTAAATATAAATAACGTTTTCAAATATACGATTTTTGGGGACTTCATATTTGACTGTTGTGTTTGTTAATACAATATCTTAAAAACAATAGTATATTATTAACCATGGGACAAAAGTGACTCTTTTAATCCCGCGACTGGAGTTTGTGAACAACCACTCAAGAGATTAAAGGCACTTTAGTACTACGGTAAATAAACTATTTTAATATACTATTACATCTAGAGTTTCACGAGGCACGAGGCGAGGCGAGGTTTTGGTATCACCTCGCCTCGCCTCGCTTTTTTAAATATCAACCTCGCCTTGGCCGAGGCAGAATGTTGGCTAGCCTCGCCTCGCCTCGCCTCGCCTCGGTTGGGTTAGCTATCATCCTCGCCTCGACTCTGCCGAGGCGAGCCGTGGGACAATTTTTACTTACTTTGACTTATTTTGCATGAATGTACATAATTTGATAAATAAAACTTATATATATATATATATATATATATATATATATATATATATATATATATATATATATATATATATATATATATATATATATATATATATATATATATATATATATATATATGTAAATTAAACTTATATATAAACTTATGTATATATGTAAATAAATTTTAGTGACGATGACTTTCGACATCTACTAGGTAGGATCGATGGACATTTGAAAAATATTTTCCAAATAATCTATCTATTGCTTCATGTTTTTTTGTAAAAATACATGTTACATTATTTTTACAAAAAAACATGAAGCAATAGATAGATTATTTTGCAAATATTTTTTCAAATGTCCAGCGCTCCTACCTCGTAGCCTCGTAGCCTCGGTTAGGTTACCTCGTAGCCTCGAAACACTAATTACATCCTCCAAATAGGTACTAAAGTAAAAGTTTTCTCCCATTGGAGAAAAGGTAGATTTGTTTCCCATGGGAGAAAATTTAAATTTAATACGTATTCTAGCAACAACATCAACATGACATTTCTATTTAACAAATTTTTTACTTTTTCTCTCATTAAATCTACTTTTTTGGGAGAAAAAAATAATTTACATCACGAACCGGTTACTACAAAAACTAGACAATTGTACAGCTGGACAGTGAATATGCCACAATGGACAGAAAAATTTCTTAAGAAAAGTGGGTTTACGACTGAACTACCTTAATATCAAAAATACTACTTACACGCTATTGCAAAGAGGGTAAAAGTATCACTTTAAAAAAATAAATTAAAAATTATATTCACGTTTTTTATTTAATGTGCGCTAAATTCATACAGAATGTAATACAAAAATTTTGATACAAAATTAGTATGCAAAGAATATCAATGTGCTATTATAAAACAAGTAGAGTCGATTGTCAATTCATTGATTGATTATATTTTATGTTAATAATTCGTGAAAAAAACTGCATATTCTATATCGACATCATGTCCGTAGTAGGTATACGTTAAAACTATAAAAAAATTAACATTAATAACAGTAATAATTCCGTCACGTGTAAATTAACAATTTGAATATCTGATATTAATGTCAAAAGTAATGTCAACTATCATTATTTATTAATCCTATCATTTTAGGCTTCACTACAGGTGTACAAAATTATGATTTAGATGACAATGGGTGTACGTTAACAAAAATTTGATAAATTGTAAATTAACAAGTGAAAATAACCAGTAAAATTAACTGAATTCATTTTTGAAATACCCAGTATGTACTGAGCTTAACTTGAAACTGGGAGGTTATGGGTTCGAATCCCGACATCGGCAGTTATTAAGAAAACAAAAAAGGGGAGCGGTGAAAATGTTTTCTTCTTTTCGTTGTTTGAGATAAGATTACCAGAAAAATTCTTGCTGAACCAGAGTGAAGGTTTTTATTGGAGTTTTCACAGAGAAAAAAGTGATCAACCTTTGTTCCGTTATTAAGGTTAAAGACGAAGGATATCCGTTTTCTGAAAATCTATATGTAAACGAAGTTTTTGAAAGTTTTCTGTGCATATGTAGACCTCAACAAAATTTTTTCCCACAGGCCTCCACATCGATAAATCCAGCGCTGGTCGTACAACCACGTCTTTGAGGAATCATCTAAAATTGATGAACCCGAAGCAGTTTAGCCTGTTTAGTGCGGGATTAATCTATGCACCTATGCGATACAGGGTGGAACCAGAAAAGGCAGCGACATTGCTCTTTATTAAATATAATGCGCCAAATTTTAAATTTTCATACTAAAAATTTGATTATAATATAAAGATTATTAAAAATTATTACTATCTTTTCCTTTATTCAACTACCTAAATTAAGTATCTCTTTAAAAATAATGTAACCTATAAATCCGCATCCGCGGATGTAAAAAATTTCGTATCCGAAACATACATAGTATATAGTACATAGAATGCGGATTGTAGGATAACGAGAATAAAGCCGCGGATAATAAAGTAGTTTCTGTATAAAATGGATAAAAAAATATAAATAACTATTCTTTTTTGGGTCCCCTGAAATTCGAAATTAATCTACCGTATATAGAGACAAAAATAAACTTTAAATTTAGTTTAAATACAGATATATATATACAAAATAGATATTTTACAAAATACATCAACTATTTTATAATTTTGCCGAACTCAAAAAGGGAGATGTTTATTTTTGGATACACTCTACCGGAAATCAATGACATGGAAGTGCAACACATTCATAAGTCGCGTCTGATGTACTAGCTTAGATGTTTATTATATTTACGAGTATATTATGTTGTGTGATAATTATTAAAATACATTTTTAATACTTTTTTTAATCCAGTGTCTAATTAAATAGTCTTCTTGTGGGTATAATGACAAATTCCACGTGCTAAACAAACATTATTATTTAATATTAAACTAAAAGGATTAAATTTCAATAAAATCCTATTATCTGCACGATATCTCAAAAACGGTTAGTGATTAAAAAAAAAACCAGGACATGAATTATAAAAAATTGTATGCTCTACAAGTTTCATAATAACTATAAACAAGAGATTTGACGAATAGCAAACGAGAAATTTGAAAGAGACCGATTTTCGCGAACCCCTTGAATATCTTCAGACACGTGATTATAGGAGGGTTTTGAGCCAATGTTTAGAATGTCAAGAGGAAGGTCTATGCAAATTTTCAGCTAATTACATCCAATTCCGAGGTTAAATTCTTATTTGATTGGTTGAATATGTTTTTGTTAATATTTGGATAAAATTAAAAAAAACAACAACAAAGAACCATGCACATATCTTATGGAAATTGGATCCCGGTCAAATTAGCTAAAAATTTAATATGATATTCTATAAGTCAATCTGATAAAAAGTCCTCATAGGCACAATGCCCAGAAACACATAGCTTTTGACTACCAGTCCAAGTGGCCGAGCGGTCTAAGGCGTTATGTCTGCGCAGTATGCCTACTTGGAAACTGGGAGGTTATGGGTTCGAATCCCGACATTGGCAGTTTATCAATTATTAAGAAAGAAAACGGATGGTTAATTGACTTAACTGTCGGTGTATGGACAAGAAAGGAGAAACCGACTATGCTTGAGAAGGTTTTCTGCAGTTTCCTTCACGAACTCCAGATGAATATCGGCATAGTTCCTATCAAAGTCGGCTGCTGCCACATATCCTACCAATTCCTAGTCTATACACAAAAAATCCTTCCACTACACTGACATTCTCACATCCTTAGGCATCACAATGGACCTTATGACCGAAGTGTAGCCCATCCAGGGCAGCCTCTTCAGTCTATCAATTCTTCTTCTTCAATATATCTTCAAGCTATTGTATGAACATAAGCTAAACGATTATATGAACACTTTTAAATCGTCAGGAGGATTAATTCATCTTTTTATAGGTCTGACAATTTCACCTCAGAGAGAATCTATTGGATTTCATTGTGGGCAACGTGCTCACCATGTCAAAATCTGAATTTCGATAGTTTTATTTTAATGCCGACCCTTCGAAATCGTTTTTCTACTGCTTCTGATACTGCCCAAAGGCTCCGTATGGATCATAGAGGTGCAATTTGTGCAAAACTTTTAGAAAAATACTTTCTGTAATGAACTTAAAACTCAGAAGACCAACTGTAGTAGGTCTATATAAACAGCATTGTATCTCACCTGTAATATTAACAAACGAATTTTAAGAGAGAATGGCTGCTAATGTACATATCCGGTAACCGTGAAATGGAGTCAGTGGGATAAAATAAGGCTTAAAGAAGTTCGATCGAATCCTATGAGAAATGAATTTTTCAACTTTGAAAATCAGTATTTATATAAACAAATAATTTATTGATGTAGTCTCAAACTTTGAAAACGACGATTCACTGTCCAGTTTGTTAGAAAAATTCCCTTAAATATGACTCCACAAACTTTCTTCGTGTTTTTTTAGTGTTTTTTTTTATTTTTTTCACCAATAATCCCTCAACTGAATATACTCTTAGAAGTATATTAATTTGTAAAAAAGCCTCGAATATCGTCACAGTTTGAGTGGATCAGTCTATTTTCAAAATGACGGGGAGGAAACATATATTTAATACTAAGTATTAAATATATGATTAAAATATGGTTTAAATAAGTTGCCCTTCTACTTTTAAATAAGTTCCCCTTACGCGCATATACAGCTGAATACTTGGCAACGTCGCTCAAGCAGCTGAGAGAAATAAGAAACATAAAATTATTTATTTCATTAAAGTTTATTTGAATCTAGGAAATCATTTTTTTTTTTGCTGTAAATTTGAAATCTATGTTTTCAAAGTTACAAAGATTTTAGTACTTCAATAAATATGTAATATATCTAATATTGTCCAGTTCATAAAACTTATTTATAGTACTAAAATTATTATTATTATTTATTTTTCAAATGTCTCACACACATATAAAAATGACAGCGCACTGATGCCACATCTTTTTACCCGACAAAGGAGGCTTAAAAAATTAATGTGTTTAACAGTCTATGCCTGTTAGCATGACGTTGTGTTCCCGTGTAGCTCCGAAGCTACTCATCATATTTTGACAAATGTGGTGTCGTTAGATTCGCCTTAGTGTTTCGTGTGTTGTAGGCTATCTAGCGTCATATTAAATCAAACATGACGGATGTAACTCGCATAATACGCTAACAAACAAACAAAAAATTTCACAAATGTATCGAGTATTGGTTTCAAATGAATGATTTTAATTCATAGATTCTTAATATTATACAAAAAAGTCTTCAACAACTAAGTTTAAATAACTGAAACACAACTTCGAAACAAGTTTGAAGAGCCTTGTAAAAATTTTTAGTAGTCGAAGGCCGTGAGTTGTTACAGTTCTGCTTTGTGCATCGCAGTTACGCGAAATATTTTCAAGGCTCTTCAAACTTGTTTCGTACTTTTTTCGTTGCCGGGTTTTAGTTTTTAAACTTATTATTAAAACGTCTAAATAACGAAGACATTTCAATACTTTATTTAATTATATGAGTGACAATTAATTAATATTGATCAAACAAAAAAATTTAAACACTGATATATGAGTCATTAGTTCCGATCGAACTGTCTTAAAAAATTGAACTAAGCCATCAGTAAAAAAACTTCTCCCGGTTTAACAATTTCAACCATAAGGAGAATTTCGCATGTGTTGCTATTAGGTTGATTTTTACCTGACGACGGCAAAGCCAAAAGAATGGGTTATGTTTTTAACAGTCTATGTATGTTTGTATCTATGTATGTTCCACCGTAGCGCCTAATCTACTTTTCCGATTTAGATGAATGATGTGTCATTCCCTTTGTTTTAGTGTTCCGCGTGTCATAGACGTTACATTTAATCTAACAAGACAGATATAAATTGCATAATACACTTGCAAAAAAAAATTCACAAATGTATCGAGTTTGGTATGAAATGAAAGCTTTTAATTCACAGATTCCGAAAATGTGTATTACAGTTTTAGAATTTAACTTATGGGTTCTAGTTTTAAAATTTTTGTTTGTTTGATGTAGCATCTCTTACCGTCCAAATGCCAATTTTATTTTCATAAGTACATAAAGGTTGCGTGACGTTCACACCAAATTGTGTTAAAATAAAATAATTAAATTATGTATATTTCATACTACTCTAACATATACGAATTAAGACTTTGTGTTATTGATCGAATAACCTTAAATTCATAAATTCATATATTGAATGATATTTTTATACCCGGTATATGTAATATATACAAGGATATATTAAGTTAAGTCCGGTATTTGTAACGGTTAAAAATATTGATAGCATAAAAGTATTTTGGTATAGGTGTTCATAAAATACCGGGGATAATGCCCGGTAATGAATCCAGTAACCCCCGCAGTTGCATCCTGTTCAGCCTCAGTGCATCGAGAGGTCCTACCTTGCCGAGCTCCTGCCGCGGAACTTTTTCCCAGTGATCACGGTGTTTAGCTTTTGACTACTAGTTGATCACCTGTTTACATGCAGTTTTTGGAATTCTTAAAATAGGCTCTGAGCCAATAAATAGTATTCCGACTCCCTTCTCTGCTTTTTCGTTTCCTTCGAAACCACTGTGACCCGGCACCCAGATCCATTTAACATTGTTCCGTTTTGCCAGCTCCAGCAGTTAAACACATGTTTCATAAACTTAGTTTATACCAGAGGTGGGCAGGAGATGACTCGGCCAAGCTCTGAGTGAGAGGTAGGGAAGAGATATAGAGTTAATACAGGGTAACCTACCAATTATTAATAATAAAATGTACCTTTTTAGTATATATCATATTTGTGTATGAATAAAATAAACTTTTAACCTTTAAGTTTACCGCTGGACCATTGTAATAAAAGAGGGAAATTTTTGCAAAGGATAATTTAAATAGAATTAAAGTTTTGGAAATTCCAAATGATTTGTCTAAATATTTTACTATTCATATCCGAGAACTAATAAAGAATTATTTACCTGATTTAATTATTTTTTCTTCGTATGGAGTATGCTCAGTATAGTGTCATGGGAATTTGATGAATTAAGTTAAATTTTACATAAAGTGGGAATTTGAGTTCTTCGAGTTAGTCTACTTTGAATTGAAAAGTACTATTTGTAGTAGTGGAAATTATTTTTCGCATAATTTGTTTTTCAAAAAAAAAAAAGTAGTGAATTTAATAATGGAGAAGACATCGCAAGCAGTCTTGGATAAGTTCAGATTATTATTATTATTATTGTTATTATTATCATTATTGTTATTATTATTATTATTATGTTTTTTGGTGTATCTCTCCATACTGTAAAAGATATTATTTAAACAATAAATATTTTATAAAACTATTTCTAAATTGATTGAATAAATTATTGGGCAATAATCGGTAGGACAACCTGTATTGAAACATCGTTCCGTCTTGCTTCAAAACATACCTTCTTTACTTACTCTCACCCAGCTTATGGAGAGCTCGTAAGGCTCAGACGAGCTATCTGTGCCCACCTCTGGTTTATACCGGGTATGTAAGCAATTAACTCATTCATAAAAAATAAATATTGTTTTTTTCTTTGTTAACTTTTCCCGAACATAAAGAAAGAGAAGATAAAAGATAATTAAATATCGGCTTAACATCTTTTTTCAATGTATAATATAACCTGTATGTCTGTGTTGTGTATATTTATAGTTGTTTTTTTTTGTCTTTGTTTATTTAAAAAACAAACAAACAAACATGACGAGGAAAATGAATAAATAAAACTGTTTACTATTTGTTTATACAGGGGGTGTACAATCAAAGGTAAATATTTTACCAGATGGATAATTTGACTCCAAATTCTGCGCTAGTATTAGATTTATCAAATTAAATATTAGAATATTAGAATATCAAATGATAATTAATGAGAACTCTAGGTTTTTAAAATAAAATTTCAAATTCACCCCAATACCAAGAATCAGTTTTTGTAATTATTATGAAAGAAAAAAGTTTTTGTATTATAAATACGTATTTCGACTACAAAGTAGTCTACATCAGTATAAATTAGTTAGTCGTAATTTACTCTTTGACAATTAGAAATAGATAGAAAATCGAAATCAATAGACAAAAATAAAATAAAAATTAAACAAAATAAATTAAAATATAATAAATTTTATTTAAATTACTCTTGTTCAAATTACTTTCATTCGATTTACTCTTGTTAACATCACTCTTATTAAAATTACTCTTATATTGTCTTAGGATATGTTATTCGTTGCTAATTTGTGACAGTTTCACGACGTTTGATGATGACTCCTTTGTAGTCGAAATACGTATTTATAATACAAAAACTGATATTGGGGCGAATTTGAAATTTTATTTTAATATTTTATTGATAACTTGGTAAACGTAAATATCTCGACTCTCAGAACAACTTAATTGTAATGGGAAATGGCGTGACCCATTTCAGATAGTGTGTACTAGAACCCACACAAGTTCATGCCAGTTTTTTAAATTTTATAATTGATTTGTGTCTTATTGATTCAGTTTTCGAAAAAATGCTACGAATAGTAGTTGTTCATTATAGATTTAGTAACAACTTTTATTCGAAATTTTTTTTCGAAAACTGAATGAATAAGGCACAAATAAATAATAAAATTTTAAAAACTGACATCAACTTTTGTGGCCCATAGTACATATGGTCACAAAAGTAGCGCTCATTTTTCAAAATTTTATAGTTGATTTGTGCCTTATTCATTCGGTTTTTGGGAAAATGTTTTAAATAAAAGTTGTTACGATATCTATATCTATAAGGATATTTAAATCAATAATAAAATTTTGAAAAATGTGCACTTCTTTTGTGATCCATAGTAAAGGATGGCGCATAAGTAATATATGATTTATTTAATGAATGCGTATTTGTGCATAATTTAGTTTTAACTCGTGAACCAAGTGAATCTTGTATGGGTAAAGGTGTAACGTATGTAAAATTCTTTGCAAAGACCGCCTAGACATCACCAACTGCTGAGAACGTTACTTATGCGCCAGCCTACACAATTAAAAAATTCCATAGTTCAATAAAAAATCTTTATGGTTTTAAGTAAGTTAGGCAAAGATATCAATAAATGTATTATTCTCTATTTTAACAAATAACTTGATTTAATTTACGCTACCGATAATTTACACTAGAAAGGTACGGTATATTGCATTATGTCAAGGACGCGAAGTCAAGGACATACATCCTATAATATACATCCTGTAATATTTGTGTAACTCACTGACTGACGTATACAAATTCTAACCAAATTCTAGACATGCTAGAAGGGCGCGGTTTTATGCATTCGACGTGGAATAACTAAAAACGGGAATATAGAAAAATTTTATTTTCCCAACGCAACCACCCCTCCCCTCGCTCTCCGAAATGGACGAAAAATCTTTACTTCTACACATGCTAGAAGGGTGCGGTTTTTTGTATTCTTTCTATGATGTGAAACCGAGGGCGAAGGCCTCACCAGGGGTCAAAGAGACGGAGCCCCCTTGCGAGCAGAGCGAGTGTTTAGGAATATTATTGAAATATCAAATTAATTAAACTATTTTCAGCTGCGTTAGTAAAAAACATAACCGAAAGACAACCATTTTAACGATGGACGGATGGACGCCAAGTTTACAAAAACAATTTAATATATTAAAAGTTTTAACCAATATTAAGGCTCACGCGGTCTAAGGCGTTACGTCTGCGTAGTATGCCTACTTGGAAACTGGGAGGTTATGGGTTCAAATCCCGACATCGGCAGTTTGTCAATTATTAAGAAAAAAAGAAAAGAGGTGGTTAATTGACTAAACTGTCGCCGTATGGACAGTTTCCTTCACGAACTCCAGATGAATATCGGCATAGTTTCTATCATAGTAGGCTGGAGGCGCAAATCCTATACCAATTAATTCCTAATCTATACACAAAAATTCCTTCCACTCCACTCACATTATCATATCCTTAGGCATCACAATGGACCTTATGGTCGAAGTGTAACCCGTCCAGGGCAGCGTCTACAATCTATCTATCTATCTAAGGCTCACGCATGCACGTCCTTACCCTGACTTCGCAAACTATTTTGGTCATCCATTCACAAACAAAAAAACTATGGAAAATACGTAATATATAGCATGGACAAAACGAACGACGTCTTTTTTTTCTACAATGTATTTATACCGCCGCATCGGTACAACCAACAACGTCGTACATAGTATTCTGTATTTTAACGAGTGAACATAAGGAATAGTAGTAGTAATATAAAAGCAAGCAAATAACGAATTGAAAAGAAGCGCAAGTAATGACCTCCGGGTGTCTATTTCTAGATATACACTATTCTACCACTACTATTACCATTACATACAAACAACATAATATGATGATGACTGACGACAATGCGCACGGACCGATGGACCGACGCTTTACTTTTTGTATGAGAGTGTTTTAAATCTTTATATATTGATATTCGTATTTCGTTTGCCAAACAAACTATGCTAGTAGTTCCTTTCTTTTTTTCAAACTCTTATTTTAGGGTTCTGTAGGATTTATGTCCTGTTCAGAAATCCTGCAATAGGGAATATGCATGAAAATTTTTTTCACATTTATTTTCAGAATATGAAAATACTGTTAATACTGTAATAATATTTAAAAACGAAATTAAAATCCGACAAATATCAAAGAAGCTATAAGCTTTTAAAGATTATTATCTGTCTCTTTCTTGCAAAAATAATAAAAACGGAGTTTTACGTGTATTTTAAATGGTGAAAGTGTAATATGACGTCACATAACATATCAAGAGGCCTATCACCCTCTTTGTCTAATCGGGAATTTCAATCATTCATATCTCGCTTATTTTTAAAGTTATTTAAAAAGTAATTTTACCTTGATATTTGTCAAGTAAACATGCTTCAATTCAAGTGAAAACAAATTTTCATGCATTTTCCCTATTAAAGCACTTAGGATGGAAGATGATTGAACTACAATGAGATATCACGGTAGATAGATTGTAGAGGCTGTCCTGGACGATACACACTTCGATCATAAGGTCCATTGTGATGCCTAAGGATGTGAGGATTTGAGTGGAGTGGAAGGAATTTTGTGTGTAGACTAGAAATTGGTAAGATGTACGGCTGCAGCGGACTTTGATAGGAACTATGCCGATACTCATCTGGAGTTCGTGAAGGAAACTGCAGAAAACCTTCACAAGCGTAGCCGGTTACTTCGTTCTTGTCCATACGCTGACAGTTTAGTCATTTAGCCGCCCCCTTTATTTTAATAATTGACAAACTGCCGATGTCGGCTACTTGGAAGATATCACGGCAAGAGGAAATTTGTTTTCTACGCTGGCGTCTCATTATCGAGGTTTCCCGATTATAGAGTTCTATGGCTAACCTCTTGCTATTTGGCAGTGTTCCCAAAATACTGCACAGCAAAAAAAGTGACGCACTTAGAAAAAGTCATTTAAATTATTTTCTTTGGATTTTTTTTTGAATATCAACTACATTTTTATAAATTTGTAAATGTTTTTGTTTGTCCGGGCGTAAAATTGCATAAAAAACCTTATAATTTATGAAAAAAAAAATCAATTAAAAATAAAAGACAAATTTGCATAAATTTTAGAATTTTAAAAAAGAATTTTATTTCGAGCTTTTTAGAAGGAAATAAACTTTTAACAGTGAATATTACCTCCTCTTGCTCTAATTACTGCCTCAAACGTTCTAGGAATACTTTTAATTAAGTTCGCTACACCATGTTGGGTGATTACCTCCCATTCCTGAACTAAAGCTATTTTGCGCTCCTGTGAGCCCCCAGTAGGGTTAATTTATCGTCTTATACGTCGGACAAGTTCATTCCAGATGTTTCCTATTGAATTTCACTCTAGGGTACGTTATGGCCATATAAAAATCCGAATGTCGATTTATTTTATTATACACCCTTTGGAATGGTTTCTCCACTGCTTCTGAGACTACCCAATGAGTTCGTAAGGATCCGAAAAAGACTTTTTAAAATGAACTTAAGATCCAGAAAGCCAGCCGTAGCTCCGAAGATCACTGTTGAGTTTGATTAGTATATTTAAAAAATATGTTCAATCTAGTACGAATAATAGTTAGTAGATGTCATTTACAAATACTATTTAGTGTATACAAATATTATATATTGTTTATATAGTACTTGTAATAAAATTTCAAATTCACCCCTTTACCTAGATCAGTTTTTTTTTGTATTATAAATATGTAGTTTATATAGTATAGTCGCAGAGGTGGGCGCAGACGACTCGCCGGAATCGAACGGACTCTCCATAAGCTGGGTGAGAGTAAGAAAAAAAGGTATGTTTTGAAATAAGACGGAACGATGTTTCAATACAGTTTGTCTACCGATTATTGCCCAATAATTTATTCAATCAATTTAATATTAGTTTTATAAAATATTTATTGTTTAACAAATATCTTTTACAATATGGAGAGATACACCAAAAAACATAATAATAATAATAACAATAATAATAACAATAATGATGATAGCAATAACAACAACAACAACTATATGTATTCCCACTTTATGTAAAATTTAACCATTTAACAAATTAGTAACAAATTACCAAAACTAAACCCCCCCCCCCCACCCAGTTTTATCATTGGCATCTTTTTTATATCCAGTGTCATCAAATTCCCATGACTCTACACCCCCTACTAAGAAAAAATAATTAAATCAAGTAAATAATTGTTTATTAGTTCTCCGATATGAATAGTTTAGGCAAATTATTCGGAATTTCCTAAAATCTAATTCTAAAATCTAAACTAAAGCTAAATCATCAAAAAATTTACAAGCGGTAAATGTAAAAGATTTATATTTTATAATTTATATAACATATATATTTTATTCATACCCAAATATATTAAAAAGGTACATTTTATACCCCAAATTACCAGCCCAAAATTCCAGAGTATGAAAAATAGTTGGTATTATTATATTTTTTTCAGAAAATAATAATAATTGGTAGGATACCCTATATTTACTGTATCTCTCTTCCTACCTCTCACTCAGAGCTGAGTGCAGTAAAGGTCTGCCCACCTATGGTATAGTGTTTACAAATACCAGAGAATGTTTACTTATTAAATGTTATGGTTAAATGTTATTTACAAATATATTATTGAAACATTAAATAAAGTTAAAGATGTCAGTTATTTGACAAAGAAGTATAACTTCTAACTTGCGTATACAAGTGTGCACACTAACTTTTTTAATCTCACTTTCCACAGCGACCAACCGTAGTCATTATATAGCCCTGATTCTCCTTATGGACTGACTGTTTATCGATATTTCATGCATACATTTCATGCAAAGGCTGTGTCAGACCAGTATTAGGGTATCATAAAAAGCTTCATCTGAAAATATGCAATTTTGTGATTATTATTTTGACACTAAACCCTTGACCAAGTAATCTATGTCACACTTACTCATTTTATGTAAAAACATTTTCACTTTGTTAAATTGTAGTTTGATAAAGTGTTGAGTAAATCTTTTGTGAAAAATTTGTTCGAAGGTGAAAATTATATATAAAAAAAATAGACGCAAATGAATTTATTGAAATTTGTATGTGTACAATTTCTATTACACTTTCTCCCGTATCCCGCAGGAGAGATTTATAACTCTTTTGATCCACATTTACTTTATAGTACATAAACAAGATCTTTTATATCAAATCATTTGTTCGCTTTGTTATATTAGAATTGTGAAATTTTATCACATGCTATAAGGATAAAGAGAAATTTTTTTTAAATCTATAATTTTTTTTTCGACGCATTCTTTGCTTTATTAATACGCTTTTATGAACTTGGTATGTATGTTTGTTTCTATGTATCTATGTAATGGAATCTTTGAAGTCAATTTTAACCTACTTCTAATTGTCGTATCGAAATGAAACTTTGTATGTATATGTAGATCGAATGACAATGCATTTTTAGCATGACCGGAATTGGCAAGGGGAAAGGGGGGTTAAACACAAAATTTGGTATATCTCTTAATAGCGAAAAAATCGAAAAACACATAAGAAGTAAAGTTGTAGAAAATTAGTTTTACTATAATTCAGTTTCTTATAATTTTTTCTGATTCTCTAATATTTACAGAGATATTGACGGTTTAAGATTGAATATTTAAATCCTAAAATTCGTTTCAAAACTAAAAAAGCAAAAAAAAAAAAAAGTTTAAAAAAAACATGTTTTTATAGCTAGCCGAACTAAAAAGTAGAAAATAATTTTTATCAACAAAATAATTAATTTGATTGTAAAAACGCGTGGAGTGTTTGACATCAAATTATAATATCAAATCAAGATCCTTAATATCAAATTATAGTTAAATGCACCCCACGCTTAATCGTTTTTTTACTACACTGCGTGCCCTTCTAGTTATAAAAGAATCTGTGCAACAAAATTTTATGCGACAGTTAAAATCGATATAGCATTTAACCTGAATATTCTTGATGTTATTTTTTAATTTCCTGGATAAAATATTGTGTTGTAATGTTTGTTATTAATTTAGGAAATGATTTGTTAGAAAATTATTATTGTTAATTATAAAATCCATTAATCTATCATCAAGTTAGTGTCGTATACGGATGATCGTTCTTGATTTTCGATCAATAAACACATTATTAATGATATAGAACGTATTAATGATAATAGATATTATAATGATATTGCATAGATAATAAAAATACTTATCTATGAAATGATGTGGGTGGTGTCTCTTTTCCAAGTAACGATATATCCAGTTGACCAAAAAATTGAATCTGTCAAAAATATTACTTTAGGGGATTCACCACCATCCTGTTAAACTTTTTCCGGAGAGCCGTAGGAAGATATTCTAATATATTCGATCTAAAACTTACGTTTATAAAAATTAAATAAAAAGACAATCGAAAAATTACATATTGCATCTAAAATCAATGATTCTACGTTTTATCAGAACAGAACCAGCGTCACTGATATTCTTTTTTTATCAGTAACATGGAGTAATAATGATGAAGACATTCTTGTACTTAATTTCAACTTTATAATCAAATGTATCTATTTACTAAAATAATAACGAACATTCATCTTTCTGTAATGTGTAATATTATCTTGTCTTTCAATATCCAAAAATCATATCACATACAAACAAAATTATTGTCCACTGCCGAGTGTAGAAATTAAATGTTACATCGATCGAGCGTGTACTACATCAGTCGAGTGTTATATCAGCGTTTCGTTACATGCCGGAAATCTGATCGGAAAGAAGTATAACTTCAATATAAGTTCAAAAAAGAAATTTTTTAAATATATATGTACAATTATTGTTATTTTTGGAGTCGGTGTCTGTATAGAGAAATTCACATAACTTTTGGACCCCGCCTCCAAAAATAACTATAATTGTACATATATATTTACAAATTTTTGCTTAGGTGAACTAAAATTGGCACAAGAATATGCAATTATTTTTTTACTTTTTAGTTTATAGGTTAATAGGTTTTATTTCTCGCTTTTTAGTGACTTTGAAGTTCTATAACTGATTTTATTTGTCTAAATATGAGTAGACCAACTAAACGACCTACTAACTTTTAGTGCATTTCTTTATAACACATTTTTTTTTATCCGTTGTTTTTTTTATTTTTAGTGCATTTCTTCATAACAGATTTTCATTTTTTTTACATGCATTTTGTTTTTGTAAAAATTTTTTTGAAGTCAGTTTTTAAAAAAATGAGAAAAAAATTGAAATTGAATGAGAAGAAATTTAAAAAAAAAAAATAATCGCACAAATCGGTTATCACATACAAAATGAGGATTTTCCTCGATTTCCAGGGGATCCCCTCACCAGAATGCGATTTGGTGACAATGAGATCAATCTGAAATCAAACCCTTTAAAACAAAATTCAAAATAACGGAGTTCTGAGTGACAAACATTAAAAAAAAAATAAAAAAATAAAAAATACAGACGAATTGAGAACCATCCTACTTTTTGAAGTCGGGTTAAAAAGAAAGCGCTTACTGAAACCCGTCATTCATGTCCTGGTCCTGGTTCATGTCCTGATAATTCACGCAGCATTCAGAGCGGCTTTCAAACGCTGGTAGCTGCTTGTATCCGCTAATCATACCCATTCTAAAAGCTATTAATAGACAGACTTAAACGGTATTTTAGTAAAGTTCATTATTTATATAAAGTTTTTTTTATTTACGTTGGTGCCTCTCACGTAATGGGTGTTCCGAAGTTCTTTCGGTGTTTTCTTCAGGGGCTTACAGGTTTTGTCATGTATTATTGACATTTTCATAGAAACTTTAAAGTAGGACCAGTACGTATTCGAAGCCATAAAGGAAAATAAAGAAAAAAATGTTATAAAGGAAAAACTATCCTAACAAATGACGATTTCAATCGATTACTAAAATGAGGATATTTAATCGATAGGAGAATCGACACTAAAATAAGAATAAAATATGAAAATCATGAAGAATCAAAATCTATCAAGACTAAAAGGGGTATTAAAAAGGAGGAGGACAAATCGATTTATAGGTTGCAATCACAATAGGGGAATTTTCTTAGGAGAAATCGTTAAAAATTGAACTTTTATGTATTCAGATAATTAAATCCAAATTGCCAGAGGAACCAATTATTCTCTTAGGATTCAAATAAATTGCGATTTAAAGATGACTATAAATACATTAATTATGATTTTACCTACATTATAAATACATAAATGATTTATATGTAAAAATATTTGAACGTGCGATAAAATTAACATAATTGCATCATCATTAACAGAGAAAATATATTAATTTTTTTTTTTTGAAATGAATAATTAAAATTAATATAAACTTTACAAATACAGACGTATCTATGAGGGGACGGGTAAATAATGAGGGTATTCAAAGGTAGATTTAGGTTATTTTAGGTTTAGATAGAGTCCCGGTCCTTTGGCAAAATTTTAGAGGCCTCAACGACTTCATATAACTATGATATCAAATTTGTAGCATATTTTGTTGTCGATATAAATTCATAGAGACAGTTTCGAAGGTACGCCTCTGAATATTATTATTATTTTATAAAATATGCTAATTAAAATTCATTGCCATATAAAGAATTTATTTATATAGTTAAGACAGTACTTATCGATCACTTTTTAATTTTGCTAATTCAATAAATTATTTCATATGTCAACGGTTGACTGAGTCAATGAATAATTTCACATAAAAAATTTCATAAACTGCTCTGATTTCCATAATTTTTTCGTAAATTGTTTAAAATCAGAAACATTACAAATGGTGAACGAACATTTTACGTTTCGAATTTCCAAAATAGTAATTTCTTCTCCAATATAGTAAAGTTATTCCAAACATATATAAAATAATGTTATCATTTCCAATTAAAGCGCATGAAATTAAAAAAAAATATATATGTTTATGTCACTTAAATATATATAAATTTTGAAAAACAAATAAAAATTAAATCATATCAAGCATTTGATGTCAAAGAATGTTATCAATGTTCAGGCATATTACTTATATGTCAAAGTCAGTAAACGCTAGTCACTTTCGTTGGTATAATATAACCGAAATGCATCCATACTAACAATTTATATAAATAAACGCTAGTTTACAAGAAAATACAACGACATAAAAAGATAGTGAAAGGTAATTTGCATTGGCACTACCATCTATAACATCTAAGGTAGCTTAGTTGGCAGATCATTGATACAGAATGCCAGAGGTCGTGGGTTCGATCCCCATCACTAGATGTGTATGATTTTTCATATTAACCATTTGATGTCAAAGAACGTTATCAATGTTCAGACAGATATTAGATAGATAGTTTCTAGCGGCTGCCCTGGACGGGACACACTTCGACCATAAGGTACCTTGTGATGCCTAAGGATTTGAGGATGTGAGTGGAAGGAATTTTGTGTGCAGACTAGGAATGGGTAGGATGTGCGGCTGCGGCCGCCTTTGATAGGAAATATGCCGATATTTATCTGGAGTTCGTGAAGGAAACTGCAGAAAACCTTCACAAGCATAGCCGGTTACTTCTTTATTGTCCATACGCCGACAGTTTAGTCAATTAACCGTTTTTTACCCTTTTTTTTTAATAAATGACAAACTGCCGATGCCGGGATTCGAACCCATAAGTATTTTTTACGAGGTAAACTCATTTTTGTTTAAAATTTTACTGGACTAAATACCAATAATAATAAAATTTCAAATTCGTCCCCTTTACCTAGATCAGTTTTTTGTATTATAAATACGTATTTCGACTACAATGTAGTCATCATCAGTATAAATTAGCTAGTCGTACTTTACTCTTTGACAATTAGAAATAGTTATAAAGTCGAGATCAACAGACAAGAATAAAAATAAATAGAAAATTAACTAGATTAAAATATATATACTAGATTTAAAATATAATAAATTTTAAATTATATTGAAATTGCTCTTGTTAAAATTTCCTTCATTCACATTTGTTCCTGTTAATTTTACTCTTATTAAAATTACTCTTATATTGTCGCAGGATATGTTACTTGTTACTAATTTGGTGACAGTATCACAGTACCAATAATAATGAATAGTACAAAAGAAGCATTATTATGGTTACTTGATTTTGTTTATAATGTACTTATTTTAATGAATTTTCTGAATAGATATTTTCCACAAAGAGAATTTTTTGTTGTTGGGAGAATACAATTAAATGATATTATTGATATTTTTATTTCCAATTTCTGAGAAAATTCGATAAGTTTACGCAGCTCCGGCGTGACGAATTTAATAATATATATATATATATATATATATATATATATATATATATATATATATATATATGTATGTATGTATGTATGTATGTATATATATATATATATATATATATATATATATATATATATATATATATATGTCATATATTTTTACGAAGTTCTATCATCGGTACAAAAACAGTAGCAGCATTTCCTTTGGAGGAAATTTGCTAATAAATTTATACCCTGCTACTTTATGTATAAAGATGGCCTATATATAGAGGATGTATGAGTATTATCACACTAAATTTTTAAATAATATTTACGCATGTAATAATGATATTTTTAAATCAGCAGTAACAGCACTATAGATGAACTTATACTAACTAATGCTGTGGTGCATATTACAAGAAAATATAAATATCTACTCTATTTACTGGGTGACCCATAATTAGTGGGCAAACTGTTACATGTATATTGGTACATAAAAAAGTAATGCCACCACTGTTTCTTTCTTCCGCTGGACATTATTGTAAAATGTCAATAATAAATTTTCATTTTTAACGTTTTGTAGTATTTTTCTTTAGTATGATTAAAGGCGAGAATAGACATGCTACTTGTAGTACACACATGGGCAAAAATATAGAGCTCATTTTCAAAATTTTGTAAATGATTTGTGGCTTATATTCATACGGTTTTCGAAAGAATGATTTTGTAAAAGTTAATCATTATAAAATATATCTTAAAACTTGTATTCATAACACCTAAAATCCGAATGAATAAGATATAGATCAACTAGAAAATTTTGAAAAAGGTGCACTACTTTTGTGGTCAATAGTACCACAAAAGCGCATTATTTGCATTTGAACCAGTTAAATTTTTAAAGAGTTGCAGAGAACCAGAAAAAAGATATTAATTTAAAAAAATTTTTGCCTTTACCATTAATCCTTATGAGAAATCATAGATTTTATTTTATTTCACAAAAAGTATCGTTCAGATTACAATGAAAGTGGTATCAACAAAAAGAAAATTTTTTTTCGAACATTTTGGTTACATCGAGGTTCAGAAAGTGTGATAAGAGTAATTAGCAAATAATTACGAAAAATGTACTATGTTAATTACATGTGGCAACGCCATCAAAAAAAATAAGACGCACGCAAAATTCAAAGATACCTCGAATGTGGCATGTGGGGATATCAATGTTATAGACATTTTTTATTACAAAACATATAAAGTAATTTTTGTTAATACAGTTACATTTATCACATAAAGTCTTTCTAATGAAATACTAATAATTTTGATTCAGACATTTTAGTAAACACACATGTAACTCATTGATGCTTGTGCAGAAGTTTTATTTCTATCTCTCTTACTTTTACGCGGCGTAAAATAAATACTACTGAAGTCAAATCACACAGAGCACACATTTGACCCTTGTGATATCTGTGTATACTACCTTAAATGTCCCAATTGTACAGAAATGAATTCAGAGGGCAAGTTATGTATACTCAAGAACAAAAGATCATGTTTTTCAGTCTAAATTCGTTAACTAATAATAGTCCGTTTTAAGAAGAGAATGTATAACAAAATAATATAAAAAAACAACAAAAAAAAAACGTAAACAGTTTCGTACAAACCACAAGCAATTTTTTCCGAGAGCCAGGACTGCTAAGTGTTTTCCAGAGGAATATCTGCAACTGTTTGAGGATTTTAAAAAACTATCTCAAATCAACTGATGTTTTGGTAGTTTGGTTTATTTTCAGAAATGGTTGTTTATGGCACTCTACTCGGAATCGGGAAGTTGCTGGTTTGATTACCAACGGCGGCAGTTTGCCAATTAAATTAATTTTTTTTAAATAATCGGGTGGTTAATTGACTAAACTGTTAGTGTATTGACAAGAACGGAAGTAACCGGCTATGCTTGTGAAGGTTTTCTGCAGTGTCCTTCGACAAATTTCCAGATTAATATCGGAATAGTTCCTATCAAAGTCGGCTGCAGTCCCACAACCTACCAATTCCTACTCTACATACAATTTTCTTGTACTTTAGGGGTCGGTAAAAAAGGCCTAGAAAAGTTGCCAGGCTTTGACCTCCTATCTGATACTACTATAGACAACGTTAACAATCGATATTATTATCATTGCAGAATTTTAACTCAAGCTTGTACAGGCTGGCTTCGTCAAGAATAGCCATTGGAATACGAAATTTGCAATAGTGTATAAATTAGTATAAGAAAGTCATACATTTGTTTGTAAAGAGAAAAGGAGACATGCAAACATATATTATTCTTAGAAACAATAACAATATATTTCTATGTCTGGTTCTTTTTCTCTTTACAAACAATTGTATGCCTTTCTTATACTCATTTATACACTGTTTCCTATCCCAATGGTTAGTCTTGATGATGACAGCCTGTATATATAACGGCAATATGTGTGCTATAATGATCAATTCATAATTAAGCAATGTTTGGCGTATATTAAACTATGTAAAATTGTGTTATAATTAACAATACCATAGCAGCATCTCAGTGGCAAAACGGACAAGTCAGTTAGTTCACTTTGTATGATATATGTTTAATATATGCTATGTAGCACCTCTAATTTCAGACAAAATATATACTGCATAACTTAATTTTATCTATTCATTTCCAAGTATTTTGGCCACCAATAATGGGACTTCCAATATATTTAAAAATAATAATCTTAATAACCTAGACTCAACTGATAATTATTATGTTACACTATAAAACTAATTAGCAACTAGTAATGAAAAGGTCGTTGACCTTATTCATGTTTTATTTTACATAATATATAACATTTATTAATAAATATTCTCTATTCGATAAAATTAATAAATACATTATTAGAATAGTTAAAATAATCACATTTTTATTACTTCTATATACAGAAGACTACGTAACGTAGTTTAGTTATATTAGAGGTATTGTTGTCAATGTTGAAAAACGATGTTGATTTTATATCCGATCTTTATATTCGGGAGTGCGCTGTTGCCAAAAATACCATTTTTGAACATTGGTCTGTGACCACGATATCCAAAGACCAAAATACGTCTTGAGCATTCATATTTTAGAATTAAATTTATATTGCGAAAGAATTCAAAAAAGTATCACTAATAGTTAAACTTTTGTACACTGATTTTAGCTAGGTTGAACATCTGAAAGCGGCCTTCCTCCGATCGGCTTCAAATTTTGTGTAAGCATTCTATACCATGATAGCATCCAAGTACTATGGGTCACAAAAATTTTTATTTATATGCGCCTTATTCTTTCGGTTTTTGGAAAAATGTTTCGAATACCGAATTTTTTCGAAAACCGTATGAATAAGGGACATATCAATTTTGTAAAATGAACGCAATTTTTGTGGACATGTGTACACGCAAGTTCCAAAATATATTTTTGGTTACGCACTTCGAAATAAAAAAAATATGTTTTTTCGTTAATTATATGTATCTCAAGGTCCGCGATTGGGACAAAACTTCGTAAGTAACGTAGTAAGATGTATAATTCGCCAAAGAAATGTTAAATCAACTAGACCTCTTATTTCATCAGTATAATAATATTTATCTAATTCAGACCAATATTTTCCGATAGTAATGATTGCCCACGAGGATGGGCGTGATGTAGACGTAATAACTTTTGAAGACCTCATACTTCACATTAAAAATAAAATGCAACAAAAGAGAAATGAAAGTTGGTTAAATATAGTCGGAAACAACAACAAATTAAGAAAGATAAAAAACACCACAAACTATTGGGCAACATCGAACCAGAACAATAGGAAACATGAAGTCGTTCTGGCCCGTTTGAGAAATGGTCATACCAAATTAACACACACATATATAATGAAAAAGACCCCGAGACCAAATTGCCAATACTGCAATATTCCTATAACAGTTGAACATATTCTAACCAACTGTATTTAATTTCAAAATGAAAGACAGTCAACTGAATTACCACCCACAATTCAAGAAGTTCTAGGCGATAACCCCCAAACATTAGAAAAACTTTTCAAGTTCCTGAAACTAACAAAGCTGCTTCCACAAATATAGAAGATCACAACTTAGTCCAATTAGTGTAACTTATCACTTATTGTATTGTTTGGATAACCAATGTAGTTGAAAAGGCAATACAATGTTAATTAGTTAAAATTTAAAAAAAAAAAAAATGATTGAAAATTGATTATCAAAAATTTATTGGTAACCCTAATTATTTTAATCTAATTATTTTAAAGTGATACCAAGATAACTTGAAATATCTTCTTAAAATAAACGGTTCCGATTTTTTTAAACATGTTTTTATTAGCTTGACCTTTAATAACTTTGTAAAACCCAGGCGGGGACGGTAAAAAACGGTGTCCATTTAATTAAGGCAAAGAGATTTTGGAAAAGTATTATCAAATTTTCATCGAACATACCTGTACATACAAAAAAGTTACATCAAAATCGGTTCCGAACTTTTTGCATGATGCTCGAACAAAAAAACATACAAACAAATACAGACATTTAGAACTTTTTAAAATGCATTTTTAGGTTTAGTTTTACTTTGGTTTATTTTTTATTTTACAAATTCGTTTTTGAAAGTGCCTATTTCTCAATACGTTTTCGTCATCTATTTTGTTATGTTCCAAAAATTTATACGGCTGCAGATTTCTGAAGGTGTGAATCGAGAAATTCGAATGTACCCACATAAATATACAACAAACGCTTGTGACCATTTCAGCATTTTAAGCGAATTTTCGGTATGTCTCTTGGTATTGGGAAATTTGAACATTGTGTAAGAAGTAAAGTTATAGAAAATTAATTTTACTACAATTTAGTTTCTTATCATTTTTTCCGTTATTCTAATATTTAGAGAAATATTTACGATTTAAGAATGCAAATTAAAATCCTGATATCTCTGTATATATTAGGATTTTAGAAAAATAAAATTTATTCTAGTTGATTTTCTCTAATCCCCCTACTATCCCCTTGACGGTGCTACGCATTGACGAACTTGGCCGAACAAATACCTAAGGCATATCTGATACGAAATTTTATTTTGATCGAGCTAAAATTGTGACTGCTAGAGAGCATACAAAACACATGTAAAATATATGTATTTATATAAAACATATACGAGGTCTGCCCGAAAAGTATCCGATCTACCTTCATATCTCTGCGCTGGCGTTATTTTTCGTCATCTGGCGAGTGGCATCCTTCAAAGTGATTGAATAACACGCTCCCAGCGGTGTTTCCTATTTCCGAAGCAGTCCTGGAAGTCAGTTTTTGGAATAGCCTTGAGTGCGCTGGAGCGGTTTTTTCAAATTCGGGAACAACAAAAAGTCACAGGGGCTATGTCGGCACTGTACGGAGGTTGGCGGGGCAGTGCGATATTGTGTTTAGTTAAAAACTTCTGCACAAGATTCGATGAGATTTCCCACAAAAAAAGTTTTGTAAACAAATACACGCTGCGCATGAACTATACGTCCTGTAGGTGTCGGCGATCAACCGATAAGTTTGTGAGGCTTTACTGTTGACATTCATGCCTCGCAGAGGTCGCTCGAACACTCTGGCACGAAAATATAAAATCAGGTCGGATACTTTTCGGACAGACTTCGTATTTTATGATAAAGTATGTTTATTGTTTCTGATGACGATGTTTATTGTGTTTGCTCATTTAAGGTTGCTGTGAAACTGGTGGGGGAAAGTAGGGGTGTTGAGTTTGTCCAATACTAAATGCATTGATAACTCATCCATTGCCAAATAATTAAAAATTTTGCAATTAAACCATTTCAAATAATTTAATTTTTGTAAAAAACATATACATTTGTACAAAAACATATTGCTTAAAACTTAAATCCTAATTTTAATTTTTCGAAGAGTTTTAATAATTAAAAATAGTTTTTATGTATTTCAAAAAAGTTGCATGGTGATAAAACTAAATAAAACTAGATAAAAATAAATATAACTAAAAATAAAACTAGATAAAAATAAATATAACTAAAAATAAAACTAGGTTTAGAAAATTTTTCGATCTACAAATTTAATTATCTCAGAAACAAAAAACAAGATTAATTTGTAATTTGGTCCAGGTATTTATAAAACTTTGGTAAATATTATGACAGTTTTTCATAACACTGGCATATCTGGTTGTCGAGATATATTTTTGTATTCATGTTTTTACCGACGAGTCCATTTAACCTATGTAAAAATCTCTTAAAAATCGTAACTTAAACATTTTTTTACTCAAAAACTAAAAACATGATCAACTTCAAATTTTGAAAGGATATTCTTTATTAATGAAATAATAAGCTTTAAAATTTTGAAGAACCAGTCATTAAATTGAATTTTCTTCACAACAACCTTAACTTTTCGTATCATGAACATTAATGAGATAAAAATTAATTAAGATCGATTTCCAAAAGAGAAGTGATGTTATTTTGAGGAAATTCGCTAATTTGACGTAGTTCCTATGTAACGAATTTTTTTATTTTTGAGAATGTCTGCACTAACAATAAGTAGTTTATGTAAAATACGTTGTTTAAGAACAAAAAATAAAAATAATTTTTTTTTTTTGGTTGAATACAAACACACTAATGTTTTGTTTTTATTTACAGATTGTGTTGTCGCGTGTCTGCCTACATCTGATTGCTTACATCAAGTCAATGTTTAAAAATATTGGTACCACCACCACCACCATCACAATTGAAATAAACTCAACCTATCTCTCTCTCTCTCTCTGCTACAGTCAACAGCGCAGCGCACTGAGAGAACAAACAACAACATCGACAACGATCCACCACACATAGTTCTTGTTGTGAGTCGCGACTTGCGATCAGTTTTATAAACGACGTCGCCGTTGTTGTATGTGGTGTATGTCGCGCGCGTCACTTTCCAATAATAATCATTCTAGTAGTGTGCTATTGTTTTTTCCATGTTGTTTGGATAATACAATCGACGACGGTGTGTTATTATTTGTAGGTATAGTGTCTTCTTCAGCACCATCAAAATTTTCGTTAAATCCAGTGTGCTTTAATTTCAAGTGTATAAATTGATTGGTGTGTTTTTAAAAAAAAATTATTTTTTGCATAGTGTAAGTCTTTCATTTTCACATCATCGTGAAAATTGAAATAGAAGTCAGTTCCACGTTGACTGACTACTAGAGATCGTGAGTGCAATTAAATTGGATGACGACACCAAATAACTTTGAAACTGCCTCTCAATTCTATAAATAACATGCTGTTTGAATAAAATTTTAAAAGAAAAATTTGATCAACTAAGAGTTATATATAGTTTCTTTAAAAATATAGCATATAAATCGATCTAACCAAGCCACCCGCCACCTCTAACAATAATCGACACCCCTTTTTATAGGGTGGTGTGTTACGAGAACACACACTTTGAGAAATTTTAATCTTCACGTTGTAATTTAAATGGGAAATGGCTACGACTGCTAAATTACGTGGTAGCAAATTTCCTGATTCCGGCGAAGAAGATATTGCAGCGATTGCCAAACAAATAAGTGATCATGCTGAGGCAATATATCAAACATGGAAATCTCGTGGTCTTGCACCAACTGAAATATTAAATTGTCATAGTAATGCTCAAGCAGCGGATAAATTTGGCAGTACATTAACACCACAACAACAGACAAGTTCAGTTTTGGACACATCAACAACAATCAAATCACCAGTTGTTGATTTATTACAACAAACCCAGAATTTAGATAACAATCATTTAGAGAAATTTGTGAATAATTTTGTAAGTGAGGATAAGGCAGCGAGAATGGCTGCAGCACGACAGAAATCACCAGCTAAATCGTTACCATCAAGTATACAATTTGCTTTGCAAAAATTTGAGAGTAATTTACAATCACCATCATCCACAACATCTGCCACAACCACATATAGTAATAATAATAATAATAATTTGACAAAACCATCATCGACAAAGCCACAAATATTACAAAAACCACAGATATCACCAAAACCAGCATTATTTCGTCAAGAATTATTGTCCGATACAATTGAAACAATATTCCCAGCTGATTTACAACCACAAAAACCACAAACACCAAAACGGCCTACATATTTAGTACAAAACTCATCCACATCACAAACAGATTCATCCAATGTTTCATCCACAACATCACCCATAGCAACAGCAGGTCTACAAACCTGGCCACTGAAAAATAAAATAGAATCACCAAAACGTACCACAGTTAAAACAACTTTAGAACAAATTTCAACACCTCAACCTTTAAATAATGATTCTCCGACATCGAAATATGCAACACTTCCATCATCCAAGAATAGTCCATCCTATTTGGATGAAGTGGCTAGAGAAGAAGAAAGACTTATAAATGCATTAAAAACTGGGGTCATTATTGCTGAGGATCGTACAACACCTGAACGAACTTTATCATCACAAAAGCATAAATCTTTAAATAAAGCCTCATCAAATGGTTCACCCTCATCTTCATTCATTAAAAAAGATGTATCACCAAGTCGAGAGACCGTTAGCTGTTACCTAACATCACCCCCTTCAAATCAAGATCGACCATTGTCAAAGGATGATCGTAATGATTTATCAAATATGTCAATTGTCGATTATGCAAAAGTACGTTATCGAGCTGCCCAACAGACACCACAGCAACGTTTAGATGATATAATTGGTAAACCAATTATTGAACGTAGCGAAACGCCTGCAGCGGCAATTGTTTCAAGGGTACGTAATAAATTTGAACCACCAACATCAACAGCGATTTCCAGTGGTGGTGCTGGTGATCAGAAAACATCAAATGATGTGATTGATATGTCAACACGATGGGGTTTACGACCACGACCACGTAATAGTGGAACAAATTTTAATTCAACTGAGAATAATCATCATCAAAATGTTCCACATCCTGAGTTGACGAATAGTCAACGGCAACATATCAGAGCAGCAGCGGCTGCTACAAATAGTTCATTAGGTAGTGGCAATAATCCGGTTCGACCATTTTTAACACGTGGTTCAGTGGCTGAACGTGTACTTATATTTGAAAAGTGTCCTAGTGAGTTATTATTGGACAAACAACGTTCGCGTACAGCACCAGCTATAAATACGTGGCGTAATGGACATGAAGTTCATCATAAAGCACAGGTTAGTGTCTAAAAATTTCATTTTGTATTTACTCCTTACTCTTAACACTTAAAGGTTCGACCTAGGCTGTACAAAACTTGATCTTCTTGACAAATACCAAATTTCACTATAGTAAACGCTATTGGCAGTTCTACGCTTTCCGTGGCATCGTGATCTGACGGATTCTTATAGGACTCGTCAAAATAAGACGAAAATAAAGAATAATTTTTTGATATATCGCTTAGTTTTCAAAAAATCGAATTTTAAAACTATAAAAATGTTAATTTTACAATATCTGAAAAATATATTCAAAGCCTTTTAGTGCGGGGACCCAAAAATACGCAAACCCGACCCACTCGGGGTATGACCCATAAATTGAAAGATTGTAGTACTCCGTTGGAATAGTTAAGCATCGTTTGGAATAGTAAATCATCGACTATAATATACAAAAATTGCACTTAGGTATTAATAAATACGTTTAGTATGGTAAAAAAAGGTTGTAAGGATGGATGTCCTTTATCCATCCTGAAAATAATTTATATCATCATTTGAGGTCAAAATCTACAAAATATTCAATCTTTGATATGAAGAAAACTAAGCGAGATTAAATTTAATTCTTTGTTTTCGTCTTATTTTGACGATTCTACGGAAACCGTAGAATCTCCCCGGTCCTTTTAATGTAATAACTTTAATAAATATAATTTTAATGAAGCTCTTTATCGTTTCAAATCGGACTTGAATCTTACAACCTTTCCATAAAATCAATATCAATTCACATTTAATTACACAAATCCTATATTATCTCTTCATTCAACAAAGTTTTTTTTTTATTGAGAGAAAAAAACTTTATAAAATCTTTCTCTCAAAATCTGTCTATATCAGGTTTATTTATTTGTTGATGTCTCGCTAAATTTCGATATAATTCGACACTCAATGTCAAAGCTTGTGAAAGTTTAATTTCTATATTTAGTTTAGCAATTAACCTATAATGAATAGCAAAAATGATATAGTTAATAATTTTGCACCAAATTTTATCTAAACGGAATAAAAAATTGGAAATTATGTTAATGATTAGTTTGCCTGGAGGCCTCAGGTTATGCTTTTATATCGGGTGTCCAAAAAGTTTGGATACGACATAATAAATCGTTTAAGGCGATTCTCACTAAAAAATTTCAAATGGTAACCCCTAGTAATTTTTCCCGAGGAATCGAATGCGCTAATCAGATTTTGGGTCCGATGGACCCATAAGGGCACAGCAGGGTCTAAATTTGAAATTTTAAATAGAAACCCATATTTTTTAACCCGACTTCAAAAAAGGCGGATGGTTCTCAATTCGTCTGTATTTTTTTTTTTATTGAATATTCTATTCTACGACAAAAAAAACGTATCTTTTGTAGGATAACTTTTTCTTACAAGTGCTTTGTTCTCTCGCTAGAGGGCGTTTTAAATTTATTATTTACGATTAATAATAACAAAATTTATTATTATTTATAGTAATACATTTTAATTATAATAAATTTATTATTATTTATAAGTAATAATAAATTTATAAAATCGAAGTATTAAATAAAGTTTATTATTAATCGATATTCACTATTCAATAAACTCTATTATTATTCGTTCATTCGTAGAATTTCCCCAAAAATTATTCGAAAAAACGCCCTCTAGCGAGAGAACATACCACTTTTAAGAAAAAGTTTTCTAACAAAAGATACGCATTTTTTCCGTAGAATACGCAATAAAAAATTTGGGTTTCCTTTTAAAATTTCAAAGCCTGGGTGTAACAAAGTACATTTTATCGTGGTATACTGTGCATAGACAGTGGTAGATGGCACTATACATTGTTTCTAGATTGAGTCTATTTTAAAATACAAGCTGTATACATTCAATATACAAAGTTTACGAGCCCATAAAAATTATATCATTGATAATATGGTTCGTAATTCTAATATTCTTTTATCATAAACTTGCAGTAATAAAGACATTCCTGTACCTAATTTCATCTGTATAGTCAGATTTAAATGTTCTATTGTAAGAGCTGGAAAAATAATAACGATCATTCATCTTTTTATAATGTTTAATATTGCCTTTTCTTTCAATATCAAAAGATTATATCACACACACACAGAAATTATTGTCCACTGCAGGATTTAGACACACTGCTTATGTGACAAACTTCTGTCTGTTTTGCTTAAGCATATAATGTACACTCCCGTTCAAAAAAATGGACAGATCTGAACCAAATCAGTCTGTCACAATTTTGATTATTCTTGTAGTAAATGTTTTTTCCATTTCTTATCTTTTACTTACCATTGTTTATATATAAATAATATACAGAGAGTTTCAAAAGTGTGGAGTTTTATGAAATGTAAGAAAATTAACATTTCAGGTCTATTCATTTTTTTTGAACGGGAGTGTATGTTTCCCAAACACTGTGCAATAAAACAGGGTAGAAATCACAGTGTGACATTGATGAAGCGAGTGCTACATCAGGCGAGTATTAAAGAGCTGAATTAATTTGTTTTGACTATTATATGCGCGTAAGGGGAACTTATTTAAAAGTAGAAGGGCAACTTATTTAAACCTTATTTTAATCATATATTTAATACTTAGTATTAAATATATGTTTCCTCCCCGTCATTTTGAAAGTAGACTGATCCACTCAAACTGTGACGATATTCGAGGCTTCTTTACAAATTAATATACTTCTATCATCGATTCGTTACATGCTTAAAATACACTCTGATCGAATTCTGATAACGCGCCAAAAAAAGTATAACTTCAAAAACAAAGCTTTCGAATGTAATAATCTGTAATTAATCTTCTGGATTTTGTTAAGGCATGTCCAAACATTATTCAAGAATTGTTTTAATATTATTTTTTCAAATTGTTCGGATAAAATATCTAAAAAACTCCATTCTGGTAAAAAATTTGGGTCATTCGGGTTGATAAAATAACGACTTTTATAGGGCAAAATTTGTATCCTTCAGGGGGTATGTACGAAACGTGAATATTAAAATAAAATCGAATGGGAAAATTTTGTCATAAGAATGCGAGGTTTTTGCCTTGTCTATATATTAAAATAAACATAATTTTAATGAAAAAAATAAAGGTTTAATTAACTCAATTGTCACAATTTATTAAAACGATAAATATTTGAACTATCTAAAATGATATCCATGATAAAGTGCATAACGACGCGGCGATGATACGATGATGCACACAAACACATATATGCTGTTTGTACAAAAAGGGCATTGTCGTTACAAAACTTCTCTCATAAAATAAATACAACAATATGTCATTCAACTCAATAATGTATTATTGTAAAACTATACAATATACTTATTAGGTGTTTTATAACGTTTTGATGGATATATGTGCAATAATATATTGTTGGATAGAGAGTTCTCTTTATGAATATTAATGTGAATTTATTCAAAATATATATTGACATCTGCAAAGGTAATCGGTTGGTTCTTCCCATCACATTTTATACCCGATATATATTTAATATATACAGGAGTGTTATAAGTTTAGTCTCGACTTTGTTACGGATGAAAATATTGATCGTAGAAAATCGAATGAAATCGACACAGATGAACGGTAAAATTTTGAAAAATGAAGGCCACATGTTGAGTTAATAGTAAATATGTCAAGTTTTACGTAAGCAAACTTTTTATGATATTAGACCCCTCAACCCCTGTGTAAGCAAAAATAAGAAAATTGTGCACCCCCTCCCCCAAAATAAAAGAAAATTAAATTTTAAATGTTCTTTTAAAAAAATTTTCATTCTTTTTTAATTTTATTATCTTCTGTAAGATTTATGATATCCCCCCTCACTTTATTATCAGCAGAAGTAAGAAAAAAATGAACCCCGCCCCCCCAAACCTGCTTACGTAATACAAGAAAATTAATGATTCATATTTCTCTCAACCAATCAGACGTTTCTAAGTAGCCGAGCGGTCTAAGGCGTTATGTTTCAGGCGTTATCTCTACTTGGAACTGGGAGGTTATAGGTTCGAATCCCGACATCGGCTGTTTTTCCAATTATTAAGAAAAAAAAAGGGGTGGTAAATTGACTAAACTGTCGGCGTATGGACAAGAACAAAGTAACCGGCTATGCTTGTGAAAGTTTTCTGCAGTTTCCTTCACGAACTCCAGATGAATATCGGCATTGTTCCTATCAGAGTCGGCTGCAGCCGCACATCCTATCAATTGTTAGTCTACGCACAAAAATTACTTCCACTCTACTCACATCTTCACATCCATAGGCATCACAATGGACCTTATGGTAGAAGTAAGCCGCTATAATCTATCTAAGCGTGATCACAGCGATTTGAAATTTCTACTAAAAATACTTCAAACCACCCCCGATTCAATCAACAAAATTTCATTAGGTATCAATATTATTATCGATTTTACTCATTCTTCCTGCTTGGCCGCCGAACTTGGCTACTAGTTTCAGCTTCATGATTAAATTAGGCGATGCAAATTTCAGAAAAGATAGTACATATAGTGACTTCATTCACTTGACAAGGCAACCCTGCGAGAACCTGATCCGACAATGGGACACATAACTTTTTCTTCTTTTCATATCTATTACAGGAGGAATAGCGACCGTAAAAACGGTGTCCATTTTATTCGGGGATGAACTGTAATAGATTTGTAAAAAGTTTCATACAAAAGTTGTTGGAAATAAAATTTTTATGAAAAACTTAAATTACTTACTTAAATTACAAATTCAAGCTTTTTGTTCGTTTCTTTTTCGCGAAAACGTTACGCCATCAAAAAGGAAGGCGGCTCGGAAGTTTTGGCGGCAATGTATATGTGCATACAACACACACTTACTTTTAAATTAGTAGACGACTATGTACTTTTAAATGAGTAGATGACTATGCGCACCCAGCGAATAATCATCTCTCTTTTTCCAATACAAGTATTCATGTGCCAAAAAGAAACAGATAATATGTTGTCAAAAATGTGACATAACGTGTCAGCATATCTAGTCTATGATGACTAAGTACTTCGCTGCGTTCCGAATCACGCACGATTCATTGTTTTTTTTTTAATTTTATTCAGACATTGGATATAATATCATGAGCCTATCGACCTCAATAAACCGTGAAAGTGTGACGTCACAAGTCTATTAGGGTTGTGGGCATTCCCATCGTGCCCACAACGGTGGATCCATGCTTGATATGTACTATCTTTTTTGAAAGTTTCATCCCCTAACTAAATGGGCGACCATAAAAAACGGTTTATGTTCGCCGAAGTATCGGTTCTAATTTTGTAGTTGATTTTAAATAGTTGTTTCACTAACTTTTCAATACATTAAATGTAGTAATTATTGTAGTATTATAAAAAGTCATTGTACATATTTGTGTTGATATTTTGCAATTTAATTTTTTTTATTATGTTAAACAAAATATTGTTAAAGCATTGAAAATAAAATTCCCATAATAAACTACTATTACAAAAAAATCAAATCACTAGAGGTATAGGTAGATATATTTGTACTCAAGAGAGAAAGTCAATTTTACCTATAAAATATGAAGAAAAAAAACTGTATATTTAAAAATAGAAGAAAAAAAAAACGCACTTAATATAGAAATACAATTCTAATAATGTTATCCGGTCATTAACAGCCATTCAATGTGCTATGTGTTTAATGCATGTTATATCATATTTCTTGTAATTTGAACTCAACGCAAGAGTATTCAATATCAGCATAGAAAAACCAACATAATCTTCATGAAAATATTTTTTTAATTTACGTCTAATTGAGTTTAATATTACATCTATATTCCTTCACACGCAAAATATATTATTTAATAATAATTTTAAAAATTAAAAAATTCGTTACGCAGGAGCTGCTTTAATTTAGCGAATTTCCTTAGAATACATAAATCATTCTCAAGTGGTCACAATTTTAGTCTGATCAAAATGAAAT
Source organism: Nineta flava (assembly GCA_963920215.1). Taxonomy (NCBI): domain Eukaryota; kingdom Metazoa; phylum Arthropoda; class Insecta; order Neuroptera; family Chrysopidae; genus Nineta; species Nineta flava. The sequence goes on from OY986045.1 coordinate 28,020,203, forward strand.
GTCATATATGATTTTAGCATTTGCAAGTCCAATTTTATTAATAAATGACATACGTCGAGGGGAATGGGGGGAGGTATAAAAAAAGAAGAAAACACAAAATATAAAATATCTCTTTTAAAATTAGAACAATCGAAAAATGCATAAGGAATAAAGTTGTAGAAAATCAAATTTGCTACAATTCATCATCTTATCATTTTTGCGCAAACTCTAATGTGTACAGAGATATTAAGGAATTTAATTTTCAATATTTCTGTAAATATTAGTGTAATAGAAAAAATGATAAGAACAAAATTGCAGTAAAACTTAATACCTACAACTTTACTTCTTATAAATTTTTCGATTTTTCAAATATTAAGGGAGATATGTCAAATTTTGTGTTTCCCTCTTTCTTTAAACCCCCCTTTCCCTTTGTTTGATTTTACCCATTAGCGAACTTGACCTTTTGAATACCAAAAGCGTCTCATATACCAAATTTCATGCCGATAAAATGAAAACTGTGACCGCTAGAGTGATTACAGACACATTTATATATATATATATATATATATATATATATATATATATATATATATATATATATATATATGTGTATATATATATATATATATGTCCATAGATATATATATATATGTCCATAGATAAATATATATAAATTTTACAGGTGGTGATTTTTGACATCTACTAGGTAGGATCGATGGACATTTGAAGAAATTTTTGCGAAATTTTGACTTCGGTACGGGACCAATAGCTCTATTTCCTTTCAGGAAATTCGCTAAAAATACAAAACTCTAAGTACTGTGTAATAAAACATGAGCTAAAAATATGAAAACAAATTTGTTACGCAAGAGCTGCTTCAACTTAGCGAATTTTCTTAGAATACATAAATCACTCTCTAGCGGTCATAATTTTAGTGTGATCAAAATGAAATATCATATCTGATATGATTTTAGTATTAGCAAAATTTAAATTTATTAATAGCGAAAATACAACGATATATAATGATATATAGTGTGCTGTTATAGTTTATAGTTACTATGAAAACTATAATCAAAATTGACATTTGAAAATTGAAACAAAATTTTAATAAAATAATTTTATAGTTAGTTTTTAGAAGCATAATTTCTATGGAAATGACAAAATCAACAAAAATTTTAACCGACTCCAAAAAAAGAAGGAGAAGATTCTACATTCGACTGTATGTATATTGTGTATGTTCACCGATGTCTCCGTCAATTGTGGATCGATTTTGAAAATTCTTGTTTTGTTTAAAAGGGTATACTCTCGAGGTAGCCACCAAGTCATAATCTGATGAGGGGATCCCATGGGAATCTAGGGAAGAAAAACCGACTTCAACCCGATTTGTAGGTAGCACGAAATTTTAAAAAAATTATTTTTATCTCCGTTTCTAAGACTCCACAGTCTAACAGATGCCACCCACATCATTATTTTTTAAAGTTTATTAATTTTTAACCAGACATTAATGGTGTGGGCGGTGGACACGGAATTTGTATGCAGACTAGGAATTGGTGGGTTGTGCGTCTGTTGCCGACTTTGATAGATGCCGATATTTACAAGCCTAGCTCGTTACTTCGTTCTTGTCCATACGCCGAAAGTTTAGTCAAATAACCACCCCATTGATTTTTATACCCGGTATATGTAAATATACAAGGGTATATTCAGTTTAGTCCCGACTTTGTAACGCTTGAAAATATTGATCGCGGACATAAATAGTTCGGAATAGATGTTCATTAAATGGCCTAATTTGACCATTTCCGCATATCCCTCCGTCTGTGGACACGATAACTCAAAAACGAAAAAAAGATAACGAGCCGAAATTTTGTGTGTTCTAAAAAGTAAGTTCGTAAATCGGACCATATTTGTGCAAAACTGTCCACCTTTGACACCGAAAGAGATCGAAAAAAACTTTTTTACATAAATTCAGGATATACCGAGTATTTAAGCAATTAACTCAATTAGTTATTTTCACTTGCTTTAATTAACAAGCCACCGTTGGGAATCGAACCCCCCAACCTTCTAGTTCCAAGCAGAGTGCTTAGTTGCAAATGATCAACAACATAACCCCGTGTAATCTTAACTCTAACTGCAAATATCTCGCTTCACAATCGTTTAAGAGTGAACTTTACTTAAGAAGGAGTTTATTCAATTTAAGGGAAAAAAATAATAAAATAAATTAAAATAAACAAAATTAATAAAACTAATTGATAATAATAATTGTATTTAATATTATATTATATTAAAATAATGAACAAAGGCCTATTATGATATTTAGTTATAGAACAACATTACCAACAACTTCCGATAGACTTCTTGCTTTAGTGAATGCATTTTAAGTGCTGTACTTATTACTATTATGCGGCAATATTTCCGTACTTCAAACTTCATTTATTGCACACATTTTTATTAAAGGGAATAAATATGAAGGTTATTCGATCACTTTCGCAAAGTAAAAGCATGAATGGTTGATGTAAGTATAACATGGAATACCAAAATTTAAAATTCATTACTACAACACGTAAGATTATATTAAATTACAATTTTTATTTAATACGACGTATTAGTAATGCATTTTTTGATTACTTAAGTGAGGACCCTCCTGAACATTAAAAATTATGATGAAAATTATAGAAACTTTACAGAATCAAACTTTTTAATACGTTAATTTAAACGTATTTCCGCAAAATTAAACCTAAATTGCTATCAGCCATATTTAAACTTAATCAGGCTGACGTTTGCCAACGACGTTTCTGAAGTGAAACTGTCACCAAATTAGCAACGAATAACATATCCTGAGACAATATAAGAGCAATTTTAATAAGAGTGATGTTAAAAGAGTAAATTGAATGAAAGCAATTTTAACAAGAGTAATTTCAATAAAATTTTGTTTTAATTTATTTTGTTTAATTTTTTATTTATTTTTATTTTTGTCTGTTGATTTCGATTTTCTGTCTATTTCTAATTGTCAAAGAGTAAATTATGACTAGCAAATTTATACTGATGATGACTACTTTGTAGTCGAAATACGTATTTATAGTACAAAAACTAATCTAGGTATTGAGGCGAATTTGAAATTTTATTTCAAAAACTTAGAGTTCTCATTAATTATCATTTGATAATCTAATATATCACTTAAGTAAATAATAGAAGAACATTAAAATTGTAAATATTAGAAAATATGGTCATTGGTTATTTACCATAATTTTACTCATGGGCAACTTTGTCATTGTCTTTTTTTTAGCAATTATTAAGAGACATATTCAAAATTTTGTGTTTCCGCTCCTTCTATGCTCTTCTTTCCCCTGGTCTAGCTGATTTTGCCCATTAATGAATTTGACTTAACAAAAGCACGTTGCTTACCAAATTTCAATTCGATAAGTCTAATTTTAATAGTGGTGATTTTCGATATCTCTTAGGTAGGATAGATGGAAATTCGAAGAAATTTTTGTGAAATCGGTTCATCGGTACAGCCACACTGAATTTTCTTATGAAAGAAAATTCGCTAAAATATACTTGAGTGAAACAATATTTTTTCAACTTACCAAGAAATACCTCTACTTCCTGTTTAAACTCATCAAGATTGTTTTAATGTCTGACAATTTTCCTTCCTACATCTTTCTTAATAATAAAATATACCGTATTGGTAATCATTTTGCACATAATTTAAGCCGCCATAAATTAAAAAAAAATTGTTTTGCAGATTCGATGGGTTATAACATGTTGAAAAAAAACCTGGTTTTATTTCTCAATAAAGAAGACGACACCCATCTCTGCGAAGGGTGAACACCTAGGCTAGTCATATTAAATTTTAACGGATTTTATCATAAATTATTTTCGAATTGACTTTTGTTTCTATCCAACAACTTGCCGATTATTGCTGACTAATAATCGAATAACCTTAATTACTCATTTATATTATTCATAAGTTCGAAAGTCAAGATTTTCTTTTTGTGAATAAATATTAATATTTTTCATGTATTGAAAATGGAAAACTTTATATATAATAGGAAATAGTAAATTTTAAAAAGTTTTATTAAAATGTCGAAAACTTTTTTTCGCTTTTTATAACTTTAGTGAAGTGTTGTGTTGTATGTGGGACTACTAGTTTTTACATTTTTTTTTTACTTCAAGGTATTTGTTTCTTGAATCTGTTTATTTTAAATAAAAGTTTCATAATATAAAGACAACTATGCTCAGTCAAAACTGAACCAACCTATCGGATTCTATTGGATCCCTAATGGAGGTATTATTCGTATGGTGCAAATTTTTTTTGTAAGGATCAGTTTTGTAGAAAATTTTACCCACTTCAAAATGATTACTCACAAAAAATATGAAATCTATTTCGGGTTCATCAATTCCAAAATATTGAATAATTTTATATAGAATGTTTTTTTAATGATTTTATATAGGGATGACCGTCTAGCATGTAATTAACATAACAAAGTCTGAACGAAACTGACAGATCAGACCGGGCTGCTAAGGCAGGGGTGGGCCTTGGCTTTCCTCTCAATACTTGTCCACATGCTTCCATCTTTAGGTTTGTTGCTCCATCCTCGTATATTCTCCATCCTCCATGTCTTGGAGCCATCTTGTATTTGGACGACCTCTTCTCCTCACATTATCTATTGTGTCACGAAAAATTTTTGTTGTTGTCTTTCTGCTTCCATTTTTTTGGTTACCTAGCCATTCGATACGCCATGCCTTCGAGAAGCGAACTATATCTTGGCTGTTAAAGAGCTCATCTAGTTCTTTGTTGTTGTCTTTCTGTGCCATTCGCCATCTTCCAATAATTGGCAAAAAATATGAGTATCCGGCGTTCAAAGATCCTCAAAGTATTGCTACCTACGGTAGTCAATACCCAAGATTCTGCTCCATATGTGACAACCGGTATGATTAAGAATTTGCAGATTTTGAGCTTTGTAGCCCGAGAGAGTAGGATTTATTTCAATAATTTGGCGGTCGTATAATTTACTCTGTGACCCGCTAATATTCTTTTGTTGATATCCAACGTCATTATATTGCTGGCATTATTCAGTTCCACCACAAGATAGACAAATGAGTTTACTCTCTCAAAGGTTAAGTTATCCACGGATACATATCCATCTCTTTCACTGCTAGCTGTGCTCATAAATTTCACCCCAAACTTTCATCCCAAGCAGCATCTCTGTTAACGATTGCTTATTTCTTGCAGCGAGGCAAACATCATCAGCATAGGCACATATTTGCTTCATCTTTGTAGATGATGCTTCCTGACACATTCAATAGCGTTGCTGAAACGACATCACCTTGTTTCACTCCTACCGTTCTTGTCAATGTCATTTTAACTAATCTTCTTAACTTAGGAGGAATTTTAAAATATTGTAGAGCTTTAAGCAGATTCTTTCTATTCATTATATCGAAAGCTTGTCGGTAAACTGTATATAGTAAAATTATTTTAACATCACTGAAAGACATGTTTTTTTGGGAGGAGGGAGGGGGATCTTAACGCATTAAATTTTAATATGAAAATAATTATATTTCATGTTCTAATCCAGAATAAATTCTGGATTTTTTCATTAGTTACGAATGAGTACTTTGAATGAGTACATCCAAAGTAAAAAAATTGATTCCGTAACAGAATATCCACTACAAAATAATCTAACTGCAAAAATAGCCAGACGACAGGACCTTTCTCTGCAAACTCGATCTGTAGAACTCTTCTTATTTATTCGCGGATATTTTCTGGCGGTTATTTTACCGTTCGGCTATTATGGCTTTATTATTTTATTGCGGTACCAAAAACAATTATTCCCAAATTTGTATCTTGTTTGTAATTTCTGTGATATTAAATGTTTTCAATAGTACTATTAAAAACGTTTTCATTGTACAAATTTTTGCAAATACCAACAAGTTCTGATCTAAAGTTTTGTTTTAAATCAAAAGAATTCGACAATAATTTTTTGAAAAATGATCGCGGTCTATGAAGTCAAATCACCTGGCTGCTTATAATCAGTTTCGCTTCAGTTTTTCGACACGGGCATGCAATCTATCTATTATGCTTTAAAAAATAATAATCACTTTATTGAATAATTAAAACAAAATTGTGACTCGAACAAGGGGGAATATTAGAAGGTCAAAATAATTATGAATATTCATGAAAATAAATGTTTCAATAGCAAACATTTTGTGATCATATCTTACCATACCGGAACTAAACATTCCATAAGTTATTTTTAAATCATAAAATTATATTCGATTCGTGCTTTTCGTAAATGTCCTTACTCTATTCAATGTCGTACCGAGTCGATATTGAAAGCATTTTAAAATATCTTTAATAATTGGCGTATTAAAAATTTTTTAAATTTTTATTTGTTAAAATATTAAAAATTCTTGAATAACTAATTTTTTTGTTATGAATAAAATAATAATAATTTATTTTTGATAAAAATTTAAAAAAATATATATTTTTGGATTTCCTTGATTAATTTTTATGACAATTTTTATTACATCAACTAATTAATTTTATTTTTTGTTTCAAAAAAATTATTTATTTTATAAAATTTTTAGATATGAATCAGAAATTTTTTCAATTCTTTAAACAATATTTCTTGATCGGTGATACATACACTCTCGTTCATAAAAATTAAACGAGTTGAAACATTCTAAGCGTTATTGTATGCAATATACACTCCCGTTCAATAAAATTGAACAGATCTGAACCGAATTAGTCCCTCACAATTTTGATTATTCTTGTAGTAAATTTTTGTTACTATACTTCCATTTCTTTTTTCACACTTAAAATATATACTACTTTTCATTGATTATGAATGAATAAGTATACAGAGAGTCACAAAAGTGAGAAGTTTTATGAAATGTAAGAAAATTAACATTTTATATCTGTTCAATTTTATTGAACGGGAGTGTACATATATTTAGTAATATATACGCTGACATATACGCTAATATATACGCTGATAGAATCTGTTAGTTCAATTTTTATGAACGGGAGTGTACAAATGCTATTAATCAGAGATTCTTAACTATATCTGGTGTTTCCTAAGTACTAAATCTGCTTCGTAAAGATTAAAATTTGAAATAAAACCTCAGAAACAATTACTTTTTTCAACTTGAAAAAAAGGGTTAAGTATTGTAAATACTTATTTCTGCCGAATCTATTCGGTTTTCGAAAAATTGTTTAGTATAAAAGTTTTTCATTATAAAAATACTAACAGCTTTTATTTTAAACAATTTTTCGAAAATCGAGTAGGTTCTATAATTTGTTGTTTACCTTTTCTTAAACAGCGCACATGTTGTGTCACATCCATTGATGGCGTGACCTCCATAAGTATTTTAATAACATCCCATTATCTGCACGATATCTCAAAAACAGTAAGTGATTAAATATAAAAACCATGGCATAAATTATCGACAATTTTATGCTCTACAAGTTTCATAATAACTTTAAACATGATTGATAATTGACGCATAACAAACGAGATAATTGGAAAAATCCTATTTTTTCGAACTTTTCTTTTGAATATCTTAAGACACGGCCACATGATTATATGACACTTTTCAGCCAGTGTTTAGAATGTCAAAACCAAGGTTTATGCAAATTTTCAGGTTATTACCTTTCATTCCGAAGTTTTCAAAGTAACATTTTTTTACATCTAATCATGCTTGAAGGGTGCGGTTTTTTGAATTTTTTGCATGTCAAGAAAACGGAGCCGAGGCCGAAGGCCACGCCGGGGGTCAAGGGGGGTCAGAGTGAGCAGAGTGGGTCTCATTACATACAACGTTAATCTGTATACAGACACGTATAGAAGTAAAATCCCGGGGCCCCCTTGCGTGCTGTGCGAGTTTATTCTATAGTATATACAGCCCTTTGTCTAACTGACTGACGTATACAAATTCTAACCCACTTCTAGACATGCTAGATGGATGCGGTTTTCTGCATTCGACGCGGAATCAATTCAAACTTATAGAAACTGTATGCTAGAAGGGTCGGGTTTTTGCATTATGTCAAGGACTCTGAGCCAAGGGCGTAGGTCGCACCGGAAATCAAGGGGGTGGAGTCGCCTTGCGAAGAAAGCGAGTTATTTTAATAACCATGTTTTAGTTAATTTGTATAATTGTCTGTATTTGTTTAACGCACTTCTCTTGCTGATAATTTGAAGAATATATAAAAAAAATATTTCTGTGTCTAATTTATTAACATAGTTGTTTAAATATGATAATTTATAGTTTTCCAATAAGGCTCTATTTAAAAAATTTGATTTTGAATCGTTGATTACTGGTTCAAATGATCGATAAGAGATTTTGAATTTAAAAGGAATTTTAACTTTTTGAATTTTAACTTCATGTTGTAGTTGTATTCATTTTTTTGTCTAGTATGGTACAACACATCTTTTAATTAAAGATACTACCTCATACACCTGTATATTTGGCCGCTGTATGTATCTATGATTGTATGTTTTATTAATATATTGTTACTTAAATCATAAATAATCTATGCTTATCAGATTAATCGTAAAATCTTGATTTCATGCCAAAATATTTCACCTCAAACTTTGTTACATACTGCTTTGCTTACCAAGTGCTGTTCTCATTATTATTATGACTTTTTTTTTGTAATGTTTCATTTCTGGTTAATTAAAAATAACAAAAAATATGTATAAAAAATAATGTTTCATTAAATCCTATATCTCATATGAACGTCACATGACTTCTATATACAGACTTGAATGTCTGTAAATAGAGGTGGAGACAGATGGAAAATATACAAAACTCGGTGCGCTCACAGGCTTTTTGCATTCATTTTTAACCCGACTTCAAAAAGGAGGATGGTTCTCAATTTTTCTGTATTTTTTTTTTTTTTATGTGTGTCACCTCAGAACTCCGTCATTTATGAACCGATTTTGATTTTTTTTTTTGTTTTAAAGGGTTTGGTTTCCCATTGGTCCCATTGGCACCAAATCGCATTCTGATGAGGGTATCCCGGGAAATCGAGGAAATCCTCATTTTACATGTGATAACCGATTTCTGCGAATTTTTTTTTTTTTGAAAGGGTATACTCATTCATAATGGGAAAATAAAAAAATTTTTTTAAAAACCGACTTCAAAAAAATTTTTTACAAAAAAAAAACCGACTCCAAAAAAAAAATTTTTACAAAAAAAAAAAAACAAAATGCATGTAAAAAAAACTGAAAATCTGTTAAAAAAAATGCACTAAAAATTAAAAAAAAAAAAAACGGGTAAAAAAAAAATGCACTAAAAATTGTAGGTCGTTTAGTAGGTCTACCCATATTTAGACAAATAAAATCAGTTATAGAACTTCAAAAGCAATAAAAAGCGAGAAATAAACCATATTTTGACAAAATGGAAACCCGACTTCAAAAATCAAATATTCTATAACAAAAAATGCACTAAAAAGTAAAAAAATAATTGCATATTCTTGTGTCAATTTTATTAGTTCACCTAAGCAAAAATTTTTAAATATATATGTACAATTATTGTTATTTTTGGAGGCGATTTCCAAAAGTTATGTGAATTTCTCTATGCTGACACCGCCCCCTAAATAACAATAATTGCACATATATATTTAAAATTTTTGCTTACGTGAACTAAAATTGGCACAAGAATAGGCAATTATTTTTTTACTTTTTAGTACATTTTTTGTTCTAGAATATTTGATTTTTGAAGTCGGGTTTCCATTTTGTCAAAAACCCGATCGAGGCAAGGGGTGAACCTGGTGAAAACTCATATCAACTTTCGACTTTGAATATCCCATCTTTTTTACATCTTTTCATGCTAGATGGTTTTTTGCATAATGTCAAGAAAACGGTGCCAAGACCGACGGCCGCGGCGAAGGTCAAGGAGCAGAGTGAGCGGAATGGGTCTCATTACATACAACGTTACTGTATATACAGACATGTATATAGAAGTAAAAACAATTGAAAACAATTTATGATGTAATGCGTGTATGCCTGGCGTTATCCAATTAATTTTAGTTTGTTTCAAATAAAAATAAAAATTAAACGTGTTTGCTTGAGGCGACGTTACACGTCATTAATTTACAAATTTATTTCTAAGATTAATTTTAAGCTAAACAAATATTTATGTTGAATATTACTTTAGCTAACGTTTTACTCCTTCAAAAAGTGTTGTTTGATGTAGATTTAAGAACACTTTAATATTATTTGTAAGAGTGCGGCTATGTTGAAACTGCGATTAATGATTAGAGCAACGAAACTAGCGAAGCAAAGAAAATAACTACACACTTTTTAATACAACTGTTTACGTTGCAGCAGCGTCGTGATGATTCACCCTTTTGATCTCACCCGATCAACGATGTCAGCAGTAATAATGCTTCAGTCCATTTTCTCAGCTAATATCAATGAGATGGATCTTGTTTTTGTATTAAGTAAAGTTTTTCTCATGCTGTCATGTATACGAATGACCCTACCAAAGATTCATGTTGGACAAATTGTGGAATGAAGTAGGATGAGAGAAACAAATAGCCTACCAGTTTTTCTGGAATTTTCTAGAAACCCCTCATTAATATGTAATCGAAAATGTAGGAATGACCCTAACAAAAGATTCATGTTGGACAAATTGTGGAATGAAGTAGCATGAGAGAAACAAAAAGCCTACCAGTTTTTCTGGAATATTCTAGAAACCACTCATTAATATATAATCGAAAGTTTCTATATTTAGCGAATTTTCGAAGAACTATTGATTTATTGGTTAGAAAAACCAATAACCATTGGTTTAGTATCCACGGATTTGCTAAACATATTGCTGTGTATTTGAAGGGTTAAGTTCGTTACTGGACAAGATCGATCAAGGAGAAATAGCTCAGAGGGAGGAGAAATTACAAAATGGAAATATTTGTTCGAATGTTGATCGAAAAATTTATGATAAGTAAAGTTATGGGAAGTACATTTTGCTAAATTTATATTTTTTATCATATTTCCTGTAAATCTAGAAATATTTATATTTAAGTTTTAATTCATATAATTAATATAAGGAGTATCCTATTTCCTCTGAGCAAATTCGCTTAGTCTACGTAGGCTCACGTGACGAATTTCATACTTATTCATATATATTCTGCAATTTTTGTACGATGTTGTCTTAAATCTTTACAAAGTTGATGATATTCCCTGAAAAATTCAACTTCTTCTGAATATTGATCGGATGTGTACAGTATATTCGCGTTCTTTATATTCAAAAGTAGGCTTTTCTCTTTGGAATCAGACATTTTTGCAGCCTGAGCTTTTCTAATCGTTAATCGCAGCTTTTAGGTTGAAAGTGGTAAAGCATTTCAATATAATATCAATATAAGGACTATGTAATATTGTTTACAGGTATGAAATCTATGGTTTATTTCACACCTGTAAATAATATTGCCCGCTGAGAGAGTGGATGAAGAATAGGTGTCGCAGGATCAGACATATGCCTAGAGTATTTGAGAGGCTAAGGTAGTCCATGGCCACCGTCTGGGCGGTATTCGAACGTTTGTTTTATTGAATTTCAATTATAGCCTTCCATAGAAACCACATCAAGCAATTTTTAAGGATTATTGCAGGAGTCACTGATTTTGATTAATAAGATGTCGGTCGATTTGTAATTCATGCTAAAACATTTTTAAAGTAACAATTTTTTTTAAAGTTACTGATTTCCTGGATATTTGATTTTAAACAAGTCGCTGCCATTTTTAAATTAGGAAACTATTTTTTTTGAAAAAATAGTTTTGGATAATATTGAGGTCTATGTGCGTAAGGTATTTGCTGAGTTTCAAAAGAATATCTACAATGGTTTTTGAAATATTAATAAAAGAAAAATAGACACCAAATGGCGAATTGCGGCTAAACCGGGGCTAATTCTAAACAAAAGAATGTTTTTTTGCTTATTTTGGTGTGTACAATATACTCCTGTATTCGCTCCGAGCGCAACCAAACTCAGCGCCATACGTGGTCAAAAAACAACTTCATGACCAATGTCAGTGTATAAAAAACCACAGGCGTTTAACAAAAATAATTAATTAAATAAAATAAACAACATGTAAAAGCTAAATTAATTGTAACTTTTTGTTAAACGCCTATGGTTTTTATACACTGACATTGGATAGATAGATAGATAGATACATCTTGGGGTCTAAAAACTATAGCACTTCGACCTTATCGTCTATTGTGCTCCCCCTTCTAGTTCAGTCCGACGAGATTCGCTTCTCCCATATGTTGAGAGATAGACTCTTGGTTGCACTCTGAAGCAGTAACTAACTTCCCGAGCTCCTGGCGCGGTACGTTTTCCCAGTGATCACGGTGTTTAGCGTTTGACCACTCGTTGATCACCTGTTTACATGCAGTCCTTGGAATTCCTAAAATATGCTCTGGGCCTATGAAGGGAATTCCGACTCCCTTATTTGCTAAGGCATCTGCTTTTTCATTTCCTTCGAAACCACTGTGACCCGACTGTGACCCAGATCAATTTAACATTGTTCCATTTTGCCAGCTCCAGCAGTTCCTCCAAACAATCCTTGACTACCCCTGAGGTCCTGACAAGGCTTTTAGAGCAGCTATGACTTAATACGTAGTCGTTCCAAACGATACAAGAAGCTTTTTTTAAGATAGCTCAAATTTCATAATATTTGAATGTGGAACTGTCGGATGTGGAATCCGGTAACCCTCCGCAGTTGAATTCTGTTGAGCCTCAGTGCATCGAGAGATAGCCTCTTGGTTGTAGCAGTACCTTCCCAAGCTCCTGCCGCGGTACTTCTTCCCAGTGATCATGGTGTTTAGCATTTGACCACTCATACACTGACATTGGTCATGAAGTTGTTTTTTTGACCACGCATGGCGCTGAGTACGGTTGCGCTCGGATCCAATAGTCAGTCACATATTTCTATAACATCCTCTATATATATATATACCGGTACAAAATATACCTGTCGCTTAGCCTTCGTACTAATATACAGAGGTGAAACACACAGATAATAAAAATGCACTTTCGTGATAAAGGAAAGTAAAAAATTATTTCTAATTTCTCAATAAACATTTATTCAAAAAAATAAAATCAAACAAATTAATAAACATGTAAAAATGGTATGATCAAAGTGAAATTAGCATGAAAAGAAAATTTAAAAAATGTAATGTGTATTTATATCGATAATCATTTTTCATTTATGATCTCTTTTGTTCACGAATGAATAGTTATCATCATTTGATCAAATACCTTACGCTTTATTACGTATGACAATCAGTTATTTATTTCTTTTTATCAGAATGTGTGTAGGCAGTAGTTAACGTCAGATCACTGTTTACTTATAGACTAAGAGCTACCCACATAAAAGTCAACTGATCGAACATAGTCGTAATTTTTAGCGAATTTTCTGAAAGGAAATAAAGCTATTGGTCCCGTACCGAAATCAAAATTTCGCAAAAATTTCAAATGTCCATCGATCCTACCTAGTAGATGTCAAAAATCACCATCTGTAAAATTTTTATATATATATATATACCTATGGATATATATATATATATATATATATATATATATATATATATATATATATATATATACATATGTGTCTGTAATCACTCTAGCGGTCACAGTTTTCATACAGGAGGGGGAAACACAAAATTTGACATATCTCCCTTAATATTCGAAAAATCGAAAAATTTATAAGAAGTGAAGTTGTAGGTACTAAGTTTTACTGTAATTTTATTTCTTGTCATTTTTTCTGTTACCCTAATATTTACAGAAATATTGACGGTTTAAGATTGAAAATTAAATTCCTCACTATCTCTGTACACATTCGAGTTTGAGCAAAAATGATAAGGTGATGAATTGTAGCAAACATGATTTTCTACAACTTTATACCTTACGCATTTTTTGATTGTTCTAATATTAAGAGAGATATTTTGTGTTTTCGTCATTTATTAATAAAATTAGCCTTGCAAATAGTAAAATCATATACATTTCATTTTGATCAGACTAAAGTTGTGACCGCTAGAAAGTGATTTATATATTTTAGGGAAATTCGCTAAGTTGAAGCAGCTCCTGCGTAACGAATTTTTTCTCATAAGTTTCCCATGATATCGTCAAAGCAAGAGCCGCATTTTGCAGAAGTCTCAGATGAGGCAGAGAGTGTGGGCTAGAACGTGGGGGGGGGTGGGGGAAACGTGTAGAGTTTTGACTAAAAAAACCGATCGAACATAGCTCTGAAAATTGTTGTAGGTTCGCAGAAGTGTAGGTTAAGGCCCGCTCCCAGAAGCGGTAAAGTGATTAACTTTGATTTGAAATTGGAATCATAAAACATAGTTTTGCAAATTTGTTTACTGCAAGTTTACGATACTTTTACTTTTTTTTTAAGTTTATTAGACTTTTCACATATTTGCAGAAGTTAAAAGTGAGGCTAAATGACCAAAAAAATTAATTTTCGACAAAAATGAAACAAAAAAAATTCGTTACGCAGGAGCTGCTTCAACTTAGCGAATTTCCTTAAAATACATAAATCACTTTCTAGTGGTCACAATTTTAGTCTGATCAAAATGATATGTCATTTATGACTTTAGCATTTGCATGGCCAATTTTATTAATAAATGGCATACGTCAAGGGGAAATGTAATAAGGAAATGTAATAAGGAAAGAAGAAAACACAAAATATAAAATATCTCTCTTAATATTAGAACAATCGAAAAATGCGTAAGAAATAAAGTTGTACAAAACCATGTTTGCTGCAATTCATCACCTTATCATTTTTGCTTAAACTCTAATGTGTACAGAGATATTGAGGAATTTAATTTTCAATCTTAAACCGTCAATATTTCTGTAAATATTAGGGTAACAGAAAAAATGATAAGAAACAAAATTACAGTAAAACTTCAATTTTTCGAATATTAAGGGAGATATGTCAAATTTAGTGTTTCCCCCTCCCTTTTAACCCCTCTTTCCCCTTGTTAGATTTTACCCATTAACGAACTTGACCTTTTGAATACCAAAAGCGCGTCAAATACCAAATTTCATTCCAATCAGATTAAAACTGTGACCGCTAGAGTGATTACAGACACACATATATATGTATATATATATATATATATATATATATATATATATATATATATATATATATATATATATATATATATATATATGTCCATAGATATATATATATATGTCCATAGATATATATATATAAATTTTAGAGATGGTGATTTTCGACATCTACTAGGTAGGATCGATGGACATTTCCAAAAATTTTTGTAAAATTTTAAAGTTAGTACGAGACCAATAGCTCTATTTCAGGAAATTCGCTAAAAATGATCGAATATTGTTCTGAAAATTGGTGTAGTATTACATATTGAAAATAGAAATTGAAAGAAAATGTTCCCATAAGTATAGGTTGAGGCCCAACCGCTTCCAGAAGCGGTAAAGTGGTCAACTTTGAGTTGAAATTGGACTCATAAAACATAGTTCTGCAAATTTGTTTACTGCGATACAATTAGACTTTTCATATATTTGCAGAAGTTAAAAGTGAGGCTAAATGACCAAAAAAATTTAACTTTCGGAAAATTTTTTTATGTATGCTTTGACGGAAACTTTATGAGAAAAAATCACGACTATGTTTTATCAGGTCACTTTTCTGTAGCCAGCTCTTAGACCATTACCTATGACGCTAGTGTGCGTGTTCGAATGTGATGTTTCTTTTTTATATTCATTCCGTTCATTTAATAATCATTTATCAGTTAGAAAAAGTACGGTGTTATTTTAGGGTTCAGTATAAGACTAGGGAAGTTAGAGTTCATATATTCGGATTTTAAATAGGATTGTAAACAAAATTTCAAATTCGCCCGCTTTACCTAGATCAGTTTTTTGTATTATAAATACGTATTTCGACTACAATGTAGTCATCATCAGTATAAATTAGCTAGTGGTACTTTACTCTTTGACAATTAGAAATAGATAGAAAGTCGAGATCAATAGACAAAAATAAAAATAAATAGAAAATTAACTAAATTAAAATATACTGGATTTAAAATATAATAAATTTTAAATTATATTGAAATTACTCTTGTTAAAATTTTCTTCATTCACATTTATTCCTGTTAATTTTACTCTTATTAAAATTACTCTTATATTGTCGCAGGATATGTTACTTGTTACTAATTTGGTGACAAGATCTAGGTAAAGGGGGCGAATTTGAAATTTTATTTCAAAAACCTAGAATTCTGACTAATTATCATTCGATAATATAATGTTTAGGATTGTAAACGTTCATATATAGGATTGTAAATTCATGTTTCTTGAAGATGTTCATGTGATCATAAAATTATCGTAAATTAAAATTAAAATTCATTATTATTTTAATAAACATGCTCTTGTTTCACTATATTTATATAATTGTGTGTATATTTTTTGGCACACTGTTGGTGTTGTTTCTAAATTGTACCAAATCAATTATACAGATTATTAATTATAACGTTCAATAGCATTATTTTTTAATTCAATAAACTATATTTCAATAAAAATATTTTAAAACATTTATCAAAGTTTAACATAGTTGCTAAAAGCTTGAATATAAAAAATTCTATTTTCCTATTAGACTCTCTCTATATTAAAAATGTGATTTTTAATCGTTGATAACTTTTTTAAATGATCGATAAGAGGTTTTTAATTTTTGAAGAAACATAATTATAAGATTAAAGTTGTTTTGTACATCAGGAAAACATATACCTGTTGTTTAGTTTACATCTTCGCATAGCAGATCTCCCACGAGTATGAGAGAGTACATATGTATACATTAAGCAATGTGTATGAGAAGGAGGTTTTATAGGTTTGTTTTCTTACTTAAAGTTAAACTGTTGTGTGCTGAACAACAGAACAAATCATAACAACTGATCTGTTCACTTAAAAAAACCCCACTCTCCAAGCGTCATCTAACTGAATGCATATCGTACGACACATACCACACACAACAGTTTAACTTTAAGTAAGGAAACAAACCTATAAGACTTCCTTCTCATACACATTGCTTAATATATACATATGTACTCTCTCATACTCGTGAGAGATCTGCTATGCGAAGATGTAAACTAAACAACCGGTATATTCTTTACAAAAACAAATATCTTATATAAACTATATAAGATATAAAGAAATTTTATATTTATTGATTTAAAGACATATACTCTTGATTTTTTAAAAAGATAACATTTAAAGATGGCAATTTGCAACAACGTCATCAAAAATAATGTCACTTACTGTCAGTCCAATTCCTCCATAGTACAATATGCAGTTTATCAGTTCATAAATGTTTCATACTATGTTTTATTTACTGTTTGCGTTGGTTGTCTACCAGGAGCCAAAAAAAATTTGTTTGTTTTTGTATGATAAACATTTTTTTATAAGGGTTTATCTACCTCGCACCGTTTAAAAGATAGCACAGTTTTGAGCACAGAGTAGTCACGTTGACACGAATGCATGGAACAACAATTATGTCTAGCTTATAAGTTACTCGGCGAAATTGTCTACCATTCGGTGAGAGTCTAATCCAAATCAGTTCTGCTGTTTTAACGTAATGCGGAAATAAACAGACACAGGATAAAAACTTAAAAAAAAGTTGTCGCGGTATCCTGGCTCTCTTTATAACTTTTAAAAAAAGGAGCACTGTTAAATCTACTACAGATTCAAATACTCGAAACAAAAAAATAAAATAAACAAAATGTTTAATTTTTATCAACAATTTTATTTTATTCAAACAATACTAATTTTTAACAATGATTAATTCAACAATGGTAACATCAAACCGTACTATTGTTCCTCTCAGACAGAATTTTAGAACTGACTTTAATTGAGTTAGGCTCCGGCTTTATATACCGTCGCAACAACATATTTAGACGAATCAACAAAAAAACATTTAAAAAAACAAATCTTGTTTATCTCTAAATAAAGTAAGTAAAGTTAGTAACCCAACTTACATAAGCTATATAATAAGCGTTTATTATTTATGTTAAAAAAAAATAGTTTTTAAAAAAAATAATCTTTTTTTTGAAATAAAATAATTTTAGATAGATGTAATTTCTTTTCCAAATTTAATAATTATTTTCCATATTATTTTTTATTTTTGCAAGTAGATTGTGTGCTGAGGTCTTAAAAATTATTTCACTAATTTTCATTACAACAAAGTGATCATAGGTACTATGGGCATAGGTATTATAAAATAACAAGAATATTAATACAAATTTGAAATAATCAAGAGCGAACTTGGGATTTTGTCGCAGTGTTAATTCCGGTATCATAGAGAAGAGGCATTATTTTGCAGGTATTTGTACTGAAAAAAGTTTTGAGTCCGGGACTCAGGCATGATGTGAAAACACATCATATAATTCAATAGCATTGATTATTCAAATAAAATGTTAAGTTTCCATTTAAAACACGAATGTCAATTGCCGACTGTTGCCGACTGTTACATAGCCGATCGTTAATATGAAAACGTGGCGATCTAATCTGAAAATTCATTCCACTCCCCATGTAAAATCATACTTGTATACTCTCGCTATAGATATTTTCACATCAAAAATTTAAAAAATGACTTCATGAAAAACCTTTTTGATACTATCTTTTACGATTCACGTCTGCCTGACTGTTTTTTTTTCTTTAGAGGAAAGGAATATATTATTTTTAACAAAACGAATAATTTACAATTCTAATCACTTTCACACTTTCTACATGTCAAATTTAAATGTTATTAATTAGTTATAATTAATGTGTAATATATCAAATATTATAGAGTAATTATATAGTAATTTTTAAAAAAAAAAGAATAATTTTTTTACATATTTTCTTTTTAATTGCATCAGTCGGAGAAAATTTATTTAATGCCGGTGTCCGCAAGTTCATGTGCTATGGTAATTGTTTTTGCTCTTTAGTGTTTTAATTCAACATGATACGTATGCATTTTTGAGACATTGTCAACTTTATCACTTTCTGGTTGGGTTGCCACCTCAAAAGTAGGAAAAATCGGGAGATCATCATATATTATGTCGATCTTGTCTGGAGATCGGGAGGTCTATATATTATTTAGGCCCAGTTTTTTTAAGGATAAACCTAGTTAGTTAACTCGCGTGGTTTAAGTTAAATTCCCCCACCTAGATCCCGAAAATAGTAGCGTTGATCAGAAGAATAATAATATATATTATATTAATATATTATTATATTTTATTATTATCATATATATTATTTATTATAAGATCTGAATAATAATTTATTATATATTATCATATATATTATTTATCATAACCTCAAATATTTCAATTCAAAGTGTTAAATATTTTATGCAGTGATATCAAGTTATTAACAAAGAGTGATTTTTGTGTAATTGTCTCTAAAATTGTGAAGGTTACAACGTTATTGACACGTGTACAGTAAGTCATCAGGGGAAGGGACTCGAAGTGGGGGAACTTAACTTAAACCACGCGAGTTAACTAACTAGGCTTATCCTTAAAAAAAACTGGGCCTTAGTCAACTAGGCAGTGACTATTCTCAACTAGGCTTATTCTCGTCTAGTTTGTTGCTTCGTCTTTTACGGCATCACTAGTTGCGATCGTAAAATAATTTATCATGTTTATAGTTGGTCACAAGACCAGGTAGTAATATAAACGAATAATTGGCAAAAGTTCATGTAAAAACATAGCGGTTTTTTTTTTTAAATTACATGGTTGATTTTTGTCAATCTATTTGCATTTCGAAAAACTGTTTTGCATAAAAGTTATTAATGTTTTGGTGACGAACAACTTTTATTCGAGACCTTTTTCCGAAAACTAAATGTATTTGGCACAAATCAACTATGAAATTATGAAAAAAAGAACGCCACTTTTTTGGCCGTATGTACATTACAAAATAGTTTAAATAAAAAATGTGTTAGATATTAGTATCATTCGAAACGAAAAATGTTAGAATAAAATGGTCCATTATAAACAATAAAAATAAATATTTAAATAGTGAAGTTATTTATGGTAGAGATAAAACCTAAAATAGTTGTTTCATATTATATTAGATTTGTCGTATAGAAACGTTTTTATATTTTATTATATTTTTTGTTTTACAACACAGTTTTCGAATTTGGTGATGACATGTTCCTCTCAATAATGTTTGTCAAATAAGCACAAAACATTAACATTTTAAGTTATCTTGTGTCTGTAGTTTTGCGATATAAAGTTAACCATAAACATTCAGAATTATTAAATATTTAAATAACAAGTTTTCAGAAATTAGTTTTTTTAGGCATCATTATTAAATTATGTAGTAACTCTTCTTCTCTTTTGTGAAATGCCCGTTTGAAGTTGGGAAAAAAAGAGAAGCAGTTTCTGGTTTTTTTTTATAGCGAATTTCCTCTTCAAAGAAATACAGCTATTGGTTTCGTACCAAAGTCAAAATTTCTTATAGAATTAGTAGAGAATCGAAGTGGGGCATTAAATTGACTCTTATAGTTAAACGCCAAGTTAGTATTTTGGAATTTCTTAAGCACATTTTTAAAACCCACATCTGCTGTCGATTCTAAACCCTGTGTTATCGAGATGTTTGTTAGTAAGTGGTATTTATGCTTGTAAGGCTCTTTATCTGAACAGGAAAATTTATCATGGAAGAATGATACAAGATTTTTAGTCTTGTTTTTTTGCTAATCTATCAAAACCTCGCGGGATACCTCGCACTGAAACACCCTTTATATCCACCTACGTAAAAAACTACATAATTATTTAACGGACCAAAATTAATACAAATTGGTAAAGACAGATTTAGAATGTATTTTATTGCCTTAACTAGGAAGACTCAGTGGAACCAAGGAATCATAATTAAGTGTATATTCTGGCAAAGGACAGAAGAATTTGGAATTTTTAATTTAAATAATTTTGACTTCATTCCGATTTGTATGTATTGCAATTAATTGTTGATTTTGTGACAATTATTTATTATGTATTGTCAATTAAATTTTCCTTTGACCTAGTAGACGCTCATTGCACTATCTTGGCCTACATTAGGAAGGTATTTTTATACCGGCTATTCTGACATGATTTTCTACGGTTTCCCAACATGTCGTTAAGGTAAATACCGGAATAGTTCCCTTATAAGTCGACCGTAGACGCATACTCCCAATTTATTGACTCATTCTTATACAAAATGTATATTTAAAAGAAAAAAGATTATTATTATTATTATTAGAACGTTGTTTAGTCTTCGTTAACTTTAAGTATGAAAATGCCGATTCACACAGGTATATAATTCCAAAAAGATGATAAATATATTCGCTACATTTGGTGATATTGGGATATTTTTCTCGATTGACGTATTTCCAAAAATCTTCTTCAAATTTTCGAAGATTAAATCCGTAAAATTTTAATTTCATATTTTAATGCCTTTTGCCCCATAGGAAATATGTTTGCAATTTTTTGGCTAATGCGGTGCACACTTAAATTTTTTTTAAAAGGAAAGGTATGAATTCCACACTTCTTTAATGTTTTCAAAATCTTGATATCTGACCTCAAATTCTTCAATTACTTTTTGTCAAGACATCGTAAGCGAGCGATAAAAATTGGCTTCGCGATCGACCGGTCAAAATAGGCCATGAAAATATTCCGAATTTAGTATTCTCCGTCTTCTCACATTTTGAGAGCTTATGTAGGAAATATGAGTAATTTTTGAAGTCTTGAGATGATGTTAGTTTTCTCTTATCTTCTATGGTGTATATAAATTGTATTATTGTTACTATTAATTTAACTTAATTTGACAGTAAAAATAAAAGTTCAGTGTTTATGGTCGAACGTTTTTAGATAAATGGTAATGTTACTAAATAAATGGTAATGTTACTAAACTTATATACTCTTCGCATATACGAAAAAGAATTGGCCGACGTTGCTATATTTTGCTTATACATATATATGTACTACAGCAAATAATATTCCTTGTATCATCTCTCATGTATTTAGAATACTTATATGTTTCTCTACTTTACCGGCTGTTTAAATTTGAATCGATTTCGTTGTCATGGAAACGCGCCAACATCCCGAGGTCAAAGTTGAACGCTAATACTCTGTTGAATTGTGTATATATTGTATATGTCGAATGTAAAGGTGTATCATAAGTACTGGTATGTGTTTCACATTTCCTTTCAAAGATGTAAATTGTAAACAGTTGATTCACAATATAACATTGGATTGATTTTTAGGACATGTTACGTTTGGTCCTTTTTTATATGTTGATATTTCATTCACGCAGTGGCGTATTTACCGGGTAGTTCAAGGAAGGCAGCTGTCTAGGGCGACAAATTTTGATCGTTTACATTAAGGTGTAAACAACTTTGGTGTCTAATAAGGCCCACTTTTTGCAAAATGACTATAAAAACGTAAAATTGCGAAATAAACAAATATAAATAGAAATTTAGTAAACATTGATTTGAGATAAATCATCACAATTTATTATGTTTCCATGAAACAAATGATAATTTTAAAAACCTCGATTTTGGGTCTTTTTAGGAACCGAGTCTCTCAATAAGGCCCATTACAAAACTTTGTCAAATAAAAGATTAAATCAAAGTAATCAATATTATTCACCAAACAGTCATTAAAATAAATATTTTCATATTTAATATTTATGTATTTCGCACAATAAAGCCGAAAATAGGCTAAGCCTATTTTGGGTCAATTAAAAATAGGCCCAGGTCTATTAAAAATGCAAACTGCATTAAAACAAAAAAATTGTCATTATATTTTCAAATATTTTCATTTCTCTGTTACTGTTTACTTACTTTTTACTAAATATGTTTTAAAAAAAATCGATATCCGTGTTTTTTTTAAATTACAATCCATCCTAGGCCTTATTTGGTGTCTTAGGAAAAATTTCGAACCTTGGTAACAGAAGGAACTACTAAATTGGCTAAATGAACTAAGAAACCGTTTCTGTTTGCTTGGAATATAAAAAGCTTACTTTAATTCAACTAATCTTTCATTTATAAAACATCCTATTAAAGCAAAAGTTTATGGAAATTAATTAGTAAAAAAGTCAAGCATGGAGGTGTTGTGCAATAATAATAATTGTTGCACAACAACCCTGTTGTGCAACATCATGTGTGTGAAAACCTCATTTCATTTTGTCAAACACTGCCATATAGGTTTAAATTGCTTGTCAAGCGCGGAAATGTTTCCCAACAGAAATCGATCCCGACCGATTTCTTTCAACTCGTTGTGCAACAACTCAATCCATGCCATACACCATAAACTTGTTTGTGCAAACCGGTTGTTGCACAAATTGCTTGATCAGATGTCTTCAAAGCGATTTGTGCAAAAACTGATTCAAACCATTATGCGACAAACCAATCCATGCCATACACTATCAAGCAATGTGTAAAACAACGGTTGTTGCGAAAATGGTTTGATTGTATATGGGGGCCTTAACAATAAGATATTAAGGGTGAAATTATAGATTTTTTTAAATACATCTTTCTTTAAAAGTTTAACACATCTTTCTTTAATGTTTTGACATTTAAAATAAAATCCAACCTGTATGTTATGTTATTCGAAAACAGTAACACTGTATGGCATAAAAATGACACGAATTCACGTGAAATAAGTTTTATGGTTATTTTTTATTGGCATCATATCATAGTTTTTGGTGTTCCGTGGACAACGATAATAAACATTTTAAAAATTTAGTACCATAGATGTAATTTTAAAAATTCAACTGTTTATTTAAAAAAATTTATTCAATTTATTCAATTGAGTATTTAAGTACTGTATAGTGTATGTCATCCCTCTTTTTATGGCCTACTTGGCATGTTTTTGATACCGTCTAAACTTAATATTAATTAAAAATATAAGGTGTAAGGTTTATTTCTGAAGGTACAGATTATTGAAAATTACACTTATCTTTAAGATGAGGTTTTTTGCAATTTCCTTCACTAGCATAGTCTGATGCAGCCGCATATTCTGCCAATTCCTAGTCTATACACAAAAAATTATTTCCACTCGACTCACATCCTCACATCCTTAGGCATCATAATGGACCTTGTGATCGAAGTGTAGCCCGTCCAAGGCAGCCTCTACAATCTATTTATGTATGGAATCATTTTAAATATCTAAAGGGATTAAAAAGCTAAATTTTTTTTATTTGGTACCGAATTATTCCATTTTAATCTCTTTTTTTTTTATTTCAAATTCTGTCAACGTTTATCTAATATAATTTAAAAAAATTAAAATAGCAACTAACTTAGTTAATTGCTTAAATACCCGGAATATACTGATTTTATGGAAAAAGTATCAATCAAAAATATATTTTTTGGTGCATTATATTTAGATGGTTTATACAAAAGATGGTGGTAATTTTTAATAATCTTTATATTATATCTAAGTTTTAGTATGAAAATTTAAAATCTGGTGCAATGTAGTTAATTAAGAGCAATATCGTTGGCTTTTCAGGTTGCCATCCTGTTTCTGAGAGATTCATAGATTAATCCCGCACTAAAACGGCTAAACCGGATTCGAGTATCTGCAACATCCCTAGTTCGTACATTCAAAATTATTACAGATTAGTGAAAATTAATTATCTACAAAAATATTAAGGAGAGAATAGTCTTGTAAGTCCAGTTGGTCATTTAATATTAGTCCCAATTTTTGAATTTATTAAGTTCTACTATTACTTGATTAATTAAAATGCGTCCTTTGAATTGTAGTTAAATTAGTAAACTTAGAATTTATCGTTGAAAGAGTGATTTTTCGATATGAGATGTCCAGATTTTCCTCCTTTATCCATGAAACTATAATCACAATTAAAATATTGTTACGAAAATGTTGAATTTTAACATTATTTCAATACAAAAATCTGTCTTTTACATATGTTTGTCGGTGACATCAAAAGAAATGCATCTGGGTTTTTTACCAATAAGTGTAATATTAAATATAACATTTAATCATCCAATAAAATATTTACTATTTTGCGGATAGTATATTTAATATTACAATATAATGATTACATATTACAACATTACAATATTATTACAATAGTGAATAGTACATTTCCGATCGACATAAAACTTTCAGCGACATGAATAAAAACACATATGTGTTTATTATAAATATAGGGGCTGAAATGTGGGTAAATGTGTTTTGAATTGTCTTTAATAGTTAGACAGAATCGATTATTCATAGGCGCAGGACTTACATTAAAAACTGCTATATTAAATAAATAATTAACAATCAAATATATATTTTTTAAATTAAATACTGATATGAAAAAATTAACTCGTCAACCAGGAATTGAACCTCGGGCCTCTATCTAGTCCAGCATGCTTCCGCTACACCAAAGACGACTGTGACGTAATAGCCAACTTTTTCATATTATTCTTATTTTTATTTATTTAGACAGTATTACTTCTGTCGAAGTTATTTAAAATTTGTTTATTTGTGTATAATTAAGCGTCAACATAACGATGTTTGTCCAAATTCCTTTCGGTTACGTATGACAAACTGTAGAAGACTTTAGCGTATACTCCGACAAATTTCATTGTCATTGGTTGACGAGTTAATTTTTAAATATCAGTATTTAATTTAAAAATTCAATGACAATAAAATTTGTCGGAGTATAAGCTAAAGTTTTCTACAGTTTGTCATACGTAACCGAAAGGAATTTGGACAAACATCGTTATGTTGACGCGAAAGTATACACAAATAAACAAATATTAAATAACTTCGACAGAAGTAATACTGTGTAAATAAATAAAAATAAGAATAATATGAAAAAGTTGGCTATTACGTCACAGTCGTCTTTGGTGTAGCGGAAGCATACTGGACTAGATATCCAGAGGCCTGAGGTTCGATTCCTGGTTGACGAGTTAATTTTTTCATATCAGTATTTAATTTAAAAATTTAATGACAATGAAATTTGTCGGAGTATACGCTAAAGTCTTCTACAGTTTATCATACGTAACCGAAAGGAATTTGGACAAACATCGTTATGTTGACGCTTAAGTATACACAAATAAACAAAAATCATTTATAGAAGTAGTTTATTTAACACCCAATGATCACATAAAACCTCCATATCCCAATAGAAAATCTATAATATTTGTTTATTTAATAACATTTTTAAAGTTAGTATAAATCAAGATTTCAATCGTTAGAACAAATATTTCAAAGCAACTAAATCCTAAAATATAGTAATACTTCACAATTATATATCAATTACTTGAAAATGTTAAAAGGATTAACAAAAGACCCATTGCAAGTTTTTTTTTTTTTTGTAAATAGTGTTTTAATTAATAATATTACGTATATAACATACCTACATAATAATTAAATATTTTTTATTATATATTATCTGAGTAGGTGTGAGTTGCTTAAATATTATTATGTGGGGAAGCGAAAATAATACTTGTGGGTAGTACCATTCATAAAAATTTTTTATAATCATTTTGTAATTAGTAAATGGTGTTTTTTGTTTTGTTTGGATTAATAAAAGATGATGAGAGTGCTACAGTTTACATAATACAAATATTTCAAATATGAAAGTTTTTTATAGTAAATATCCTTGAACATAATAAGTTCAAGAACAATATTTAACAATAGAATTGGAATTCGGGGGAAAAAAACTGTATGTTTAATTAAAAAAAACTTTTTTTTTTTTAATTTAAAAAATCTACAGATATTTGACTTAAGGATGTACCAGCATACTACCACTTTCGAACAGATTTTGCTCATTTTTTTTCACAGGCTAAAAATAATGTTTTCTAATAAATCCCGAAGTTTCAAAATTTTTGACCCTTTAGAACGCGAGATAATTAATATCAAAGTTATCATTCTCTCTCACTCTCTCTCATTAGAAGCATGTAAAACTTCATGCGCGTTCAACTATTATCTGTTGTATTAGAAAAAATAATCGACAGAATTAAAAAAAAATTCGTTACGCAGGAACTGCGTCAATTTAGCGAATTTCCTTAGAATACATAAATCACTCTCTAGCGGTCATAATTTTAGTGTGATCAAAATGAAATATAATATCTGATATGACTTTAGTATTTGCAAAAATTAAATTTATTAATAGCCAAAAAAAACCGGTATAACGATTATAATTTATAGTTACTATGGAAACGGCAATCAAAATTTTTTACAATTAAATATATTTTATGTATTCGTATCAAACAAACACAAAATATTAAATATCTCTTTTAATATTAGAATAATCGAAAAATGTATGAGGAGTAAAGTTATAGAAAATCAAGTTTGCTACAATTCATTACTTGATCATTTTTCTCAAACTCTATAAAATTTTTTACAATTAAATATATTTTATGTATTCGTATCAAACAAACACAAAATATTAAATATCTCTCTTAATATTAGAATAATCGAAAAATGTATGAGGAGTAAAGTTATAGAAAATCAAGTTTGCTACAAACTCTAATGTGAACAGAGATATTTAGAATTTTAACTTTCAATCTTTAATTGTATATATTTCTGTAAATATTAGTGTAACAGAAAAATGATAAGAAACAAAATTACAGTAAAACTTAGTACCTATAACTTAACTCCTCATAAATTTTTCTATTTTTCAAAAATTAAGTCAATATTTTGTGTTTAGAGGGAGGCTAAACCCCCTTTCCCCTCGTCCGATACGAACTTTTACCCATTAACGAACTTGACCTTTAGAATACCAAAAACGACTCATTTATTTTACTATTATAATAGGCTAAAAAGTTTACCTGGCAATTAAGTTAAAAATTCAACTTTTAAGCGGCGCGAGAGAAAATCTTTAAATAAAAAAAGTGTTATCTAATAAACAACTTTTGTATGAAATATTTTTTCATATTAACTATCAATGTAATAACTCTATAATCCATTTAACCATCCTTTGAAAACGGATAAAAATTAATTTTAACTTGAAAATATTTGTAACACTAAAACTGTTCCAGATTTAACACACACAAAGAAACATAACATTATACACATGTTTTATATTCGCTATTGAATATGCTATTTGTTTATAATTATTTCATTTTTAATAGATTGCATTTTCAAAAACCTGTTTATTATTTTTCATTTATGTGTGTATGTTTGTTTTTCTGTATTTTATCTTATAAAATATGCCATTCTAACACACAATCAATAATCATTCATAAATATCAACTAACAACATTTAAATTGGTTTTATTTTTAAAATATTTAATGAAAAAAAAAATCGTAGCTGTAGCAACAACCTTGAGTTCAATTCACAAAATAATGTTAAAATGAAATTATAATATTTCATCTGAATTTTCATCAAGAAATTTTGTTGTTGTTTTTTTTTTCTTTCTGTTTTTAATTATCTATTTATAGAATGAAAAATTCTGATGACTTGTTCTGATGAATACAAATTAAATATATTTTAATATAAAGTATTTAAATTGGTAGAAAAATTATTTTAACTGAAAATTTAATTTAATTTCGAATTAGCCAAGTCAATGAAGGTTTTTACTTCTTAATACTCAAGAAGAGGTTCATGTTTTTTTTAAACTTTTGTTTTTATATAATATTTGAAATCAGAAACATTTTGAGGGAGGGAGTTACCTTGATGGTGAATGCCATCCCTTGGTGGTGAAAATAGGTGCCTACCGTACTATATTTTACACAAAGAATTAGATAGAAACGGTTTTAGGTCCTTGTATCTCAGGAATCAAAAAAGCTTACATAAAACGTAGCGTGAGACTCACCATCTGATAATACGTACCAATTACATGTCAACTTACAGCTTTAATAGTTTCCTAGTTACTTAACCTTAAAAATCGACATTCAGGGTAAATGTTTCGGTTTCGAAGTAATGTATAAGAGAAATATTTTTAAACAATCATTAAAATCCGTATGTTAAGGAATAAGAAGTTTCGACGGTTTTTTTTTTCTTTAATGATTTATAAAAATTTATAAGATTTTCTGCTAAACGAATAATTGCTAATATACAATAACTGCTAATATACAATAACTGCTAATATACAAGGATATATTAAGTTTAGTCCCAACCGTCCAAGTAGCCGAGCGGTCTAAGGCGTTATGTCTATGTGGAACAGGTTGTGGGTTCGAATCCCGACATCGGCAGTTTGTTAATTATTAAGAAGAAAAAAAAGGGGCGGATAATTGACTAAACTGTCGGCGTATGGACAAGAACGAAGTAACCGGCTATGCTTGTGAACGTTTTCAACAGTTTCCTTTACGAACTCCAGACGAACATCGGCTTAGTTCCTATAAGAGGCGACTGCAGCTGCATAACCTACCAATTTCTAGTCTACATACAAAATTCCATCCACTCCACTCACATCCTCATAACCTTGGCATCACAATAGACCTTTTGGTCGAAGTGTTGCCCGTCCAGGGCAGCGGCTGCAATCTATCTATCTATGTAAGTTTTGTCCCGACTCTGTAACTGTTGAAAATATTGACCGCAGAAAAATTAGATAGTGTCCATAAAATGAACTAATTAGTTCATTTTTTTGCATGTTGTCCGCAAACAGGATAACTCGAAAACGAAATGAGATAAACATCTGAAATTTTGGAAGTGTATTCTACAGCTAAAAATTTAGGTCAAGTTCGTGAATGGGTAAAATCGGATCGTGCTTTCCTCCGCCAAGTGGAAAAATATCCATCTTTGATTACGAAGTCTATGGGCGACCTTAAAAGCAGCAGACAAACGATTCCGATGGATGTACATTAAAATAAAACTATCTAAATTCAGAATTTGAGATAGCCACCACGTAGCTCAGTAAAATTTTTTAGAACATTTTTGAGATGATCTTATCCGACATATAAGAAGATAAATTAACCCACAGGAGCTCATAATAGCTTTAGTGTAGGAATGGGAGATAATCACCCAAGATGTCGTCGCGAACTTAATTAAAAGTATGACTAGAAAACTTAAGGTAGGCACAAGAAGAAACAATATAATATTAATTGTTATTTAGTTTATTTCCTTCTAAAAATCTCGAAATAGATTTTTTGTTTTTAAATTATAGAATTTATGAAAATTTTTCCGTAAATTATAGGGTTTTTTTTTGCAATTATATCCCCATATCAATGTAAACAAAAAATTCCAAAGAAAATAATTTAAATGAATTTTTCAAAGTGCGCCACTTTTTTTGCTGTGCAGTAGTGCATAGGTGGGCAGGGGTTGACTCGACTCAACTCTGAGTAAGAGGTAGGAAGAGAGATAGAGTAAATACAGGGTAACCTACCAATTATTAATATTTTCTTTTTTTAATAAAAACATTTTCTGAAAAAAATATAATACTAGCTCTTTTTTATGGTCACTATTATACAAAGTAAATAATACATACAATACATTGAATACATACTCTGGAATTTTGGGCTGGTAATTTGGGGCATAAAATGTACCTTTTTAATATATTTGTGTATGAATAAAATAAAAATGTTATTTATAAATAAATATATAATATATAAATATAAAATATAAATCTTTTGAACCTTTACCGCCAAAAAATTATATATTAATAAGGATGAATTCACAAAAACCGCGTTATCTTTCAAAACAGCGTATAGAATTATTATGTTATTATTTATTAGTTACTATGTTATTATTATTGTTATTATTATTATTATGTTTTTTGAATAAATTGATCGAATAAATTATTGGGCAATAATCGGTAGGCAACCTGTATTAAAACATCGTTCCGTCTTACTTCAAAACATACCTTTTTTACTTACTCTCACCCAGCTTATGGAGAGTCGTTCGACTCCGGCGAGCCGTCTGCAGTAGTGTACATATTTATTTATGAGCTAGTGGCATAATATGGTGGCTTTTAGGTCACAGAAAATTTATATATCAGAAATAAAAAATCGTATATCAGATCTATTTGAACGGTTGTAGTCCATACCGTACTGGGCTAAAATAAAAATACAAAAATATTTTTCACATGAAGTCACTGACTTTATGTCAAATTGCCAAGAAAATATATTTAAAAAAAAAATAATGTAAAACAAAAAAAATAACTTAAAACATTTATCGAAAAAAAAGAAAAATGATTTTAGTAAAAGCACAATAAAAAATTTGTATTTGCATATAACTTTTTTTTGTAATCATTTCATTAGACTATGAATATAAAATATGTTTTTTTGACATTTTTATTAAGAAGTCAAATAAAAAAAAACAAAACAAAAAGTTTTCATTAAAATTCATATGATTTTCATTGTAATTTTCCCTTCATTCTCATAAAAGATTCTATTATAAACATGTTTAATCTTAGCTTGATTATCTATCTATTTGCCGCATTAAATTTAACATAATTATGGGAAAAAATTCTTTTGATCACCGTTGTTTGTAAATTTTTGTTCTTTAGACATTCGAGAGAAATGATAAAAAATTCTGAAGGTAAACATAAAACATTAGTATTTCAAGCGTCCAAATTTTTAACGAAAAAACGCCAAATTAAGTAACTGAGGCTATTCACTATTTGCAAAATGTCCAGGGTACAAAATTAAAAAATGTATGTATGATTATTTTTTGTGTTGGGAGGAGGGGAAATCTTCTATAGACACCCAGATGTTATGGTTAGTGTCGGATAATAACCCTTCTACCTCTCCACAGATTACACTGGGCCCGCTTTCGCATTACTACGGTGTGATGTATTGTGCCCTGATTTGATTCGGGAAGCTTTTTGAGGCTATATCCTACTCACTACGTGGTTTCTGGATGTCTTCTGTGTGTATGTATGTATGTACTTTTTGTCCTGGATTTGATTATTTATACGCACATTGATTTGAGTGCTTTAGTTTTTACCTTGTCTTTGACCCAATCACGAGTGGTCTTCGTTTTGTTTCTATTTATCGATTTCTATTGGATGTTGTTTAAGAATGGGAGGATCGTGGAAAGAAGTGGAGGCGTGTGCTAATATGCGGCTGGTTCAATTCACCTTATATATATATATATATATATATATATATATATATATATATATATATATATATATATACTTACACAGATCGTACCAAGTGCACACATACATGCACACACACGCGCGCCCTTCTTGGGTAGTCGGGTAAAAATGGCGCAAATCCTTAAAGGTAGAGAGAACAAAATATATTGTTTTTGACCTTATATTAGATTAGATTAGTGAAACTAGAAGCATAATTTTGTAAAAAAGGAATGTTTGAACAGACTTGAACAAACATTTGTAAGGTTAGAAACTTTCAAAAAGCAAATTAATGTATGATAATATCCATATAAATATATTAAAAATGGCAACTTTATCAAGTCTTCGGTAGTATAGTGGTCAGTATCCCCGCCTGTCACGCGGGAGACAGGGGTTCGATTCCCCGCCGGAGAGGATTTTTTTTTACCTTAGCAACCAAAATTTTAAACATTGTTTAAATTTTTATCACTGCGACTGTACACTTCTTTATTGAGAATATATATTTTATTTGACTGATTTTGTGTATTTACTATTGATTAATAACATATTAAAAGTTCAGCGCGTTATCTTTACTTTGCTCTAACGCGCATATAACCTTAAATGAAAATAAAATACCGTATATAAATATATATAGTTTATACCTCGCACTGAAAGCTGCTACCAGTAAAATCATTTTAATCGATTGTATAATCTATTGAAGTAAACAAATTGTTATTAAAATGTCAACCATCATCTTGATTTTATTTCAATTTCAATATAAATCAATCCTATTTATGAAATTATTTCTTTTGAACATGATGCGTAATAATTTTATTAAATCATCTTCAATTTAATAATAATAAATAAATATGATGATGACATTCAAATCAACATTTAAATGTTGCGGCACATTAATTTTTCTTGATTATCATACATCCTCTTGATTATTCTATATTTTTAAACGGTTTTTAGTGTATTTATAGGTTGTTTCAGATTACAATTTTGAATATTATCAATCTTATGATGATGTTTGTAATATACAGGGTGTTCTGAAATTCATTCAGGAAAACTATACCACGGTGTAGAGCTGCAAAAAAACAAACTAAAAAGTTTAATAAAGTTTTTCCATTTGACGCTTAGGTTTTAGGATATAATCAATTAAACATTAATAAATTCAACGAATCACAGAGTGCATAGTGTAAGGAGCTTTACATTTTAAAGGTTCGCAGACGGTATAAGGCCCCGTCTCCTTGCAGCACTTTGTGCACTGTGATTGGTTGAATTTATCAATGTTTAATTGATTATATCTTAAAAGATAAGCGTCAAATCGAAAAACTTGATTAAACTTTTTTGTTTGTTTTTTTGCAGCACTACACCGTGATATAGTTTTCTTGAATGAATTTCAGAACATTCTGTATATTAAAGAATGATGGTATTAGGTGTATTTATAGGTTGTTTCAGATTAAAATTTTGAATATTATCAATTGCATGATGATGCTGATGATTCATTGTAATATATATTAAAGAATGATGGTATTAGTTCTTCAAATAATACACAGTACAAAAATTAGGTAGATTGATAGTCAACGTATTTCATTCAACTATGCGGCCAGAATAAATATAGCGAATCGAATCAATCACTTCTATTCTGACTTATGCGGTATATTTGCTAGAATTCTATTCATGCAGCTATATATTATTTCAAATGAAATTTGTCCTTCAAGAAATTATCGTACAGAATTCTTTGAGGTCTCAATTTGAAAAACATGATTATCTCGGAAAACTCTGAATTTTTTTTATCGGGAAAAATTTTGTGGATATTTAAGACACAAAAAGAAGGTATATTTTTACCAAGTTTCGTCAAAATCAAATTATTTTTGTAAAAATGAAAAATAAAAAACGGCTTTTTTCTCTAACATTTTGAGGTTATGAGGTTTAATGATCTACAACGCCGGAAATCGCAATAATACCCAATTCACCCCTTCCCCCCCAAATCCACACCACAACACGATTATCAACAGTAGAACAAAATTACATGACATTCCCTCAAAATATGTTAATTCGACTGATGTATATGTAGTTGAAAGAATTACCGGTATTTAAAAAAAAACTAATTAATTAATGTTAATTGCAGCAGAACTACCCTGGCAGAAATTACATTGCCAAATTTTTTATATTGCAATAAGCGTTTTCAAAAATATTTCAATCAATTAACAGATGAGGGAAGGTTTTTCTAATGCCGGATCTTAGACCATAACTGCTATGATAGTTTGATAATTATATACTGTACCTATCATAATAGAATATTTTTAAGGGAAAAGTTTTTTTTGTTATTTTATTACTTCGGCTGTAATAAAGCAAAACAGGCTGTAACAGTAGCTTGTTTGTATATTTATATATATATATATATATATATATATATATATATATATATATATATATATTCATTTTTACTGAAATTCTACGATACGCGCTTGTTTATATATATATATATATATATATATATATATATATACATATATATATATATATATATATATATATATATATAAACAAGCGCGTATCGTAGAATTTCAGTAAAAATGAATATATATATATATATATATATATATATAAATATACAAAGAATATATATATATATATATAGAATATATATATATATATATATATATATATATATGTATATATATATATATATATATATATATATATATATATATATATATATATATATATATATATATATAAACAAGCGCGTATCGTAGAATTTCAGTAAAAACATATGTTGTGGATCTTATATAAATATCTCGTAGAAAATTTTACTCTCTTTCTCTAGAATTGTTACGCAGAATTTGATACGTCTTTCTCATGTTTATAAACATATTTCCAATGAAAGTTTTTTTGGGCCTGTAAAACAGCCTGTATTTTTTTTAAACTGGGGTTGGCAACTTTTTATGGATTTGACTAATCAAACACTAGATAGATATATAGATAATATATCTTGGGGTATAAAAAGTTCTGCACTTTGACCTTATGGTCCATTGTGCTCTCCCTTCTAGTTCAGTCTGACGAGATTTGCTTCTCCTATAGCTGGGCATTATCCAGGAGCTTGCTGATCAAGTCTTCATGAACGTTCAATATATTCGGGGTGAGATGCACCGAATATATTATATTTGCTCTAACCGAGAGATTCGCAGTGAAAAGATAATGCGTCTGGATGTCTCCTCTTCCTCACCGCACATTCCGCACCCAATGAATCCGTTATGGAGTCCCATTGTGTGCAGATGCCTTCGCAGAGATAATGCCCGGTGATAAATCCGGTAACTTTACGCAGTTGTATCCTGTTCAGGTTCAGTGCTTCGGGGGACAGCAATCAAGCACTATGTCTTCGATAAATTTTCAGTTTGTTTTTAATACAAATTGTTTCTGGTAACTGTACTATATCTAGACAATACAGGCATTGTTGGATTTCGTGTTTGCCCTCAGCGTATTTAAGTCAATTGTATTGTCATTTGATTGCATATGATGTAATCATTTGTATTATCTTATATGATTGAAGATGTGATTGTTTGAAGTTTCTCTTGATTAATGTTCCATACCTTGAAATTTGAACTTTAATTATTATAATATTATTATTTATAAAATAAATAAATAATAATTGTTGAATTTTTTATACATAAAAGGTAATTTTATTACTTTTTGATAGAATTTCAAGTGTGTACATTGCCTTAATGACTCGCCAGTTTATTTATGTGGTAAAACCCACCGCAATTAATACACTTACGAACAATTTTATGTGTGTATTCTTGAGATAAAAATTAATATTAATTGGCAAAATATATGCGTTTACCAGCCCTAGCCCTATGGGGTAGATACTAGGAAAAATATATTGCTGAAGCTACTAAGAGAGAAAGAAACAAAATTTAAAAACAAAAAATGTGGCAAAACCATAAACTGAATGTTTTTGTCAAAATTTAAGCTCAAACATCTGTAATTACTCTTGATTAACAATGAATATATGTATATAGCAGCTTTAATACTCTACTGCATATTTTTATACCTGTTATATATATACCTGGGTATATTAAACTTTTTTTCATAAATTCAGTATATACCGGGTATTTAAGCAATTGCTATTTTAGCATCCATTTTTTTCAAATCAAATATTTTTATTTTTGGAGTTGGTGCTAGCCGCATCTGCTGTCTTGTTGTCGATTATGAAATGCTTTGTAGTTAAAGTGAAATTAAATGTTTGTTAACCTTGGCTGGCACCAACTCCAAAAATAAAAATATTTGATTTGAAAAAAAAGGATATTTATAAGTAAATTGAAGTAAATAAATAACGCAATTACTTTTTAGTGCCTTTTTTCATAGCAGATTTTTTTAGATCCTTTTTTGGAGTCCGGTTTTTGTTTTATTATGAATGAGTATACCCTTTCAAACAAACAAAAAATTTTCGGACAAATCGGTGATCATACATATAAAATGAGGATTTTCCTCGATTTACATGAGATCCTCTCATCAGAATGCGATTTGGTGCCAATGGGACCAATCTGCAAACAAACCCTTTCAAACAAAAACAAAAATTTCCAAATCGGTTAATAAATGACGGAGTTCTGAGGTAACAAACATTTTTAAAAAAATCACGAATTGATAATCCTCTCCTTTTTTGAAGTCGGATTAAAAAATGAATTATATTCATGATTTTACTAGACGTTAGTTAAATTTTTAATGTATTCAATAAATTAACTTTTCTAACATTTGAACATAACATATATACAATATTTTAGCGAATTTCCTCCAAAGGAAATACAGCTATTGTTTTTGCACTAATGTTGGAATTTCGTAAAAATTTCTTCAACTGTCCATCGATCCTACCAATTAGATGTTAAAAATCACTATCGCTAAAATTTGTATATATGTATATATATATATATATATATATAAATATATAACATATGAACTTTTTTAAATGTCTGTAGACTCTCTAGCGGTCACAGTTTTATTCCGATTGGAACGAAATTGGGTATTTGGGTCGCTTTTGGTATTCTAAAGTTCAAGTTCGTTAATGGGTAAAATCGGACGAGGGGAAAGGGGGCTTATGGGGGAGGGAAAAACACAAAATTTGACTATCTCCATTAATATTTGAAAAATCGAAAAATTTATCAGGAGTTAAGTTGTAGGTACTAAGTTTTACTGTCGTTTTGTTTCTTATCATTTTTCTGTTACACAAATATTTACAGAAATATTTACAATTAAAGATTGAAAGCTAAAATTTTAAATATCTCTGTTCACATTAGAGTTTGAGAAAAATGATCAGGTAATGAATTGTAGCAAACTTGATTTTCTACAACTTTACTCCTTATACATTTTTCGATTATTCTAATATTAAGAGAGATATTTAATATTTTGTGTTTGTTTGACACGAATACATAAAATATATTTTATTGTAAAATTTTGATTGTCGTTTCCATAATAACTATAAACTATAATCGTTATACCGTTTTTTTGGCTATTAATAAATTTAATTTTTGCAAATACTAAAGTCATATCAGAAATTATATTTCATTTTGATCACACTAAAATTATGACCGCTAGAGGGTGTGTTATGTATTCTAAGGAAATTCGCTAAGTTGACGCAGCTCCTGCGTAACGAATTTTTGTATATATTTTTTATTTATTTTTAAACGTTAATATAGTTTTTTGATTGGGTAGAGTAAAGTATTTCCCCTTAAAAATGTAGAATGAGTACTTTTGACGCCAATACTGCCAATAGTACCTGCATAGAATACGACAAAAAGAAATTCATAAGAATTCATAATTTTTGGGCGTGTGTAAAAAATAAAATAAACAATTCACGAATTGATATATGAGCTTAGTATAAGAAGGGTATTTAAATCATTAACGCAGTTGTCATTTTCACTTGTTTTTTACACAAATTAAAAAATAATAATTTTCTCTTGGCATGTCTTGGGGAGATGATACATTTCCATTTCCCATACACACCCAATAAATAACATTTGTCAATTTAAAACAAACAAAAAAGTGTGAAAATTGAAAAAAATAAATTAATCAAATGTCAAATCTAATGAGCAACAATTGATATAAATTGGTAACAATTTAAAACTAAAAAAAAAAAAACAACAAAATTATTCTTTTAAATTGATTGTTCAAATAAAAGAATATATCAAATTAAAAACTAGGTGTTGTGTGGGTGCAGCCAGGCAGAAGCTATCATCATCACTACCTCAGTTTTAATCAGTGGCGTATCAATATAATGAAAGATGTCGTAAAATGTGCTAATTTCAATTCATTAACAATTCTCTTCTTTTGAACGTGATAAAAGTTAAGGTATTTCCAAACTATTATTAGGCTGTAAGGAACTTCACGAAATTCACAATATTAGTAACTTGGACAAATTATTGTTATTTTTGGAGTCGGTGTCAGCATAGAGAAATTCACATAAAATTTGGACACCGCCTCCAAAAATAACAATAATTGTACATATATATTTAAAAATTTTTGCTTAGGTGAACTAAAATTGGCACAAGAATATGCAATTATTTTTTTACTTTTTAGTGCAGTTTTTGTTTTAGAATATTTGATTTTTGAATTCGGGTTTCCATTTTGTCACAATATTTTTTATTTCTCGCTTTTTAGTGACTTTGAAGTTCTATAACTTATTTTATTTGTCTAAATATGGGTAGACCAAATAAACGGCCTACTAACTTTTAGTGCATTTTTTTATAATACATTTTTTTTTATCCGGTTTTTTTTTTTTTAATTTTTAGTGCATTTTTTCATAACAGATTTTCAGTTTTTTTTACATGCATTTTGTTTGTTTTTTTGTAAAATTTTTTTTTTTTGGTCGGTTTTTTCTTTGTAAAAAATTATTTTGAAGTCGATTTTAAAAAAAAAATTCTTATTTTCCCATTATGAATGAGTATACCCTTTCAAAAAAAAAAAAGAAATTTCGCAGATATCGGTTATCACATATAAAATGAGGATTTTCCTTGATTTCCCGGTGATCCCCTCATCAGAATGCGATTTGGTGCCAATGGGACCAATGGGAAACCAAATCCTTTAAAACAAAAATTGAAAATCGGTTCAAAAATGATGGAGTTCTGAGGTGACACACATAAAAGAAAAACAGACGAATTGAGAACCATCCTCCTTTTTGAAGTCGGATTAATAAATTAAGAACTAAGCATTCAGGGAAAATATTATAAACGAACGCCAATGATCAAATGATATATAATTGGACTATAAACAACAATCAAAAATAGAGTATTCATCTTTTTATAACAGAAGACATAGTGATTATATTCCAAGTTTTATAATGGTATACGATTGTGTTTTTCTATTTGACAATTTAATAGTTAAAAGTATTCAACAGAGCTTTAAATGTGTATCGTAGATACGTATAGGTCTGTGAAGTTAATTAAGATATGTGTAATGTAATTATTTTATACAAATGTGGTAGCACAGACAGTATCCTCCAATGAAATACTATTCTGAGCTTAGAGTTTGTTTTGTCATTCTCGCAACAATTCATAAAGTTTTTCTCTTTATATTATTTTTTCTCCTCAAATCAAGTATTATTCTGTGTTCAGATGGTGTTTTGTTTGTAATTTATATCATTTGAACAAAACGAAACCCTACTGGAATCATTTTGGTATCCTTCCGTTCGTCCGTTTGCCACAAACGATTTTCTCTAAAACTATTTGGCGTAATTGGGGTATGAGTAGAGTATGACGGCCCAATTATAGACGTAAAGCGTACTAAGTTGAATTTGATTCTGAAGGTTAACTTCAGAGGGTAAATTGGGATATGAAAAAAAAAACTTTTCAAAGGCTTAGATTAGAGTGTCAAATGAAAGCATATTGAATCGCGCATGTAGAGATAGAGATAGATTGTAGAGGCTGCCCTGGACGGGTTACACTTCGACCATAAGGTCCATTGTGTTGCCTAAGGATGTGAGGATGTGCGTGGAGTGGAAGGAATTTTTGTGTATAGACTAGGAATTGGTAGAATATGCGTAGGATATTTATCTGGAGTTCATGAAGGAAACTGCAGAAAACCTTCTCCAGCATAGCCGATTACTTCGTTCTTGTCCATACGCCGACAGTTAAGTCAATTAACCGCCCCCTTTTTTTTTCTTAATTGACAAACTGCCGATGTCGGAATTCGAACCCATATCCTCCCAGTTTCCAAGTTGGCATACTGCGCAGACATAACGCCTTAGGCCGCTCGGCCACTGGGACTGGTTCGCGCATGTAACAATATACATGAAGTATTTTTTAAACGCAATTATTAAACATTTCAAAACCGCTTAAAAATGTGCT
Source organism: Nineta flava (assembly GCA_963920215.1). Lineage (NCBI taxonomy): Eukaryota > Metazoa > Arthropoda > Insecta > Neuroptera > Chrysopidae > Nineta > Nineta flava. Next base: position 28,060,457 of record OY986045.1, read on the forward strand.
TCTCACCCTCATTACCAATAGGAATGTTTAGAAAAATCTGTAAAAAATCATAAACATTAACAAATCTAGGTGTAGATTTGACCAAAATGCTTAAGATTAAAAAAATTTCGCGAGGTTATAAACAATTTAATTATTGGTTTTAGAACAAAAATTTGGAGTGCAAATTGAAGAACGCATAACAATAAATTTTGATGCAAGTTTTCAATCGATTGTTTTACTGAGCAAGCGCAGTATTACTTTTGATTGTTTTTAGTTATAACAAAAAAAGAGAAGATTTCTATTTGATGCAACTTTAGTACTTGTAACTTTATATGTAAGTGCAGTTTTTGCTTATGTATGATATCTCCTTTCTTGTGATTGGTTTACTTTTACCATGTGATTGACGCCGTTGACAAAGAAAGAAATATTAAACAAGAAGGGAAAGCTGTTAAACATGCGATTGATTGAACTTTCATGTGAATTTTATCGTGTGAACAGCAATATAATTTTTGTTATATCAACCGTATTTAATGCGATTTAAAACTTTCAACAAAATTTGCATGTCTAAAAACGGGCTAAACGATAAAACGAATTACTACTTTTTATTACATATTATTCTTATTTTTTATTTATTTAGACAGTATTACTTCTGTTGAAGTTATTTATTTATTTAATATTTGTTTATTTGTGTATACTTAAGCGTCAACATAACGATGTTTGTCCAAATTCCTTTCGGTTACGTATGACAAACTGTAGACGACTTTAGCGTATACTCCGACAAATTTCATTGTCATTGAATTTTTAATTAAATTTAAAACTTCCATCAAAATTTGCATGTCTAAAAACGGGCTAAACGATAAAACGAATTACTACTTTTTCATAAAAACCAGTATAGGTGTGACCGTCTATATGCGACCACTAATTTCCAATGCTCCATTGTAATTTTCTGAAAAAATTACAATTAAAAATTATAAACAAAAATGGGCTTCTCCATTTATAAACGTACAATGCGTATAGAATTGTCTGAAAATCTACAATATTTATCCTTATATACCCTTCATATTATTTCAAATTATTTTTAACGAGTACTCTGATCCAAATTGTTGACAGCATTCTCTAAATGAGGAGTATGTCTCTCGTGGGAGTTTCAATAATATACTGTTAGTCTGGAAATATGATCTTAAGGTAAATAAATATCAACTCAAATTTCTGTTATTCATCTTTTGTTTTGTTTTAAAAAGTAATATTTATCTTTTAAACGTATATCGAAACGATATCATATTTCAAATATATTTTTTTTTTATCAAATTATTTTTGAAATATGTTTATTGAATTTTGATAAAATATACCCCATTGTGTTATAAAAAATACAAAATATAAGTGATAAAACAGTATGCGCAAACCTTTGTAAATTTTGCCTTCGAGCAAGCACTTAAATTATTATTCGTCTGAATTCGTCTATAAGTTTTCTTTGACGTCACTACGAATCTTATGTGTAATTTACAATGAGTAGGGTGTAAACTATAAAGGAATAAGGCGAGTTAGAAAAAACATTTCTACTCGAGTACTATAAAAACTGTGTAGTATGTGTATTCGGTAGAAGTATTCGACTTATGTAACCCTGCGTCCGTGAGAACCTAAGTAGAGGCTACATAAACCAGAACGTATGTATTCTCTCGGATAGTTAAGCTGCTCTAAAAGCCTTGTCTGGAACTGAGGTCACCTCAAGAGTAGCCAAAGATTGTCTGGAGGAACTGCTGGAGCTGGCAAAACGGAACAATGTTAAATTGATCTGGGTGCTGGGTCCCAATGGTTTCGAAGGAAACGAAAAAGCAGATAGCTTAGTAAAGAAGGAAGTCGGAATACCCTTCATTGGCTCAGAGCCTATTTTAGAAATTCCAAGGACTGCATGTTAACAAGTGATCAACGAGTGGTCAAATGCTAAATACCGTGATCACTGGGAAAAAGTACCGCGGCAGGAGCTCGGAAAGGTACTGCTTCAGAGTGCAACCTAGAGGCTATCTCTCAATGCACTGAGGCTGAACAGGATGTAACTGCGAAGGGTTACCGGATTCATTACCGGGCATTATCCGGGAAGCATCTGCACACAATGGAACTGCATAGCGGGTCCAGTGTGTGCAGATTAGGTGGCGAGAAGGAAGAAACATCCAGTCACATTATCTTTGATTGCGAACCTCTAGGTTACAGCAGATACAGGATATTCGGTGCATCTCACCTCGAACATATGAATCTTCAGGAAGACCTAAGCAAACTCATGGCTATTGCCAACATATAGGAGAAGCGAATCTCGTTGGACTGAAGTAGAAGGGGGAGCGTATGGCCCATAAGGTCAAAGTGCTATACTTTTTAGACCCCAAGATACATCTGTCTATCTAATGTAAGCATAACTATTCCTCAATCGGCATTGTCTTTTGATGATACGTTACGTGATGGGTTACACTGAGTTACAGTCTGTGTGGTCGAGTTCTTAAAGACGCTCTGTTCGAAACTGGGAGGTTGCTGGTTCGATTCCCAACACTGGCAGTTTATCAATTAAATTAATTTTAATGAATTTAAAAAAATTAATGGGGAAGTTAATTGAGTAAACTGTCGGCGTATGGACAAGAACGACAAACAACCGGCAATGCTTGTGAAGGTTTTCTGCAGGTTCCATTTATAAACTCCAGATGCATATCGGCATATCTCCTATCAAAGCACAATCTATGAATCCACTTCGACCTCTCCTCCGCCGCTACAACTATTGCTACTATATGAGTTACAAGAAATCTTGTCAAAGTAGTGGATAATCTCACTAGTTTTAAGTGGTGGGTTTTTACCATACAGCGTCCTCGGTTGAACTGTTCCGCGCTGCTGTATCAAAAGAAAAAATTGTTACGACATAAGAAGAACGCGTTACAATATTAAAAACGGTAACGGGTTAGTTTTTAGCAGTAACTAGGACAATCCTTTTTTTGCATACACTATTTTATGAAAATCTGGTGTATGTACAAACCAATTTTGTGTATAATTATTCAGGACTCGCGTCAATAATTCCTCATTGATTTTTTAACACGCTTAATCAATTTTAGAACTCGTAGCTTTTCAATAAGACATCAATATTTCCGGAAATAATTGAATGAGTCTCGTTAAAATGAATACACTAATAGTTCCAATAAATATAAATAAAGATTATATTTTGGACATTACATAATGTCTCAATTAGTTATGGACGTGTAGGATAGATGCTTATCAAGTGGGAGGGTATATAATTTTTGCATTGCCAGACAACATTCAAACACACGCAACATAAAATTATTCTCAACATGTTATGCATCGATTATTTTCTTTCATATCCTACGATCATTATTTTTAAACATCAAACATTAAAATTTAAGAAGTTTTTTTAATTTTAAATATAATTCCGTGACAAAGTTCAAAAGCGAAGAGTGCTAAAACCATTTCAATAAATCTACGTTTGTTTGTTCATTCAATTTATTTTCATAATCGTCGTGTGATTCGCATCGACTAAAAAAACACAAATTTCTAAGCTAGAAGCATATTTTTATGAGAATATTTTTCGATAGAATTATTAAATAATGGGGTAATTTGCAGTGATCTGAAAGATTTCTTGGATTTACTCTGTCTGTATTCGCTAATCTGCCAAGAAAGAGACTTGTTTAACCAACTTCAAAAACGGTGCAAAGTTCTCTGGCAAGTATGTACTAGATTATCAGTTGAATCTGGTTTCATTTCAAAATTAACGTTGTTTTATTTTTTATATCCCAGAATGATCCCATACCCAGTGAAACGATGAACTTCGAAAATACACCACGTAATAGATATAAGTTCAATCTTAATAAATATATCTTTTCTACCCTCTAGATGCTTATCTTGCGTTTTTAGTCATATCGCAATCCTTTAAAAAATTATTGGCTTGGTTAAATCTTGCAAAGGTTTCTCTATCGTCCAGTGTTTTTAGATTTTTTTCTCATAGAAAAGATATGGGCTGATAAAGAAAACATTGAAGTTCTGACAACATTGAAGTTCGCCTCTTTCATAACCAAGTTGACTAATAGTTCATTCTTTACTTTACGTCCGAATACCAAAAACAAAAAGGAGAGATTTAAATGGAATAACCTTTCAAAAGCTACCGAATAATCAAATTATAATTATCTGGGTTAATTGTTTTAATATCCTGCATGTGAGGAATCCTTTATCAATGCATATACTGTCTATTTTACTTCGACACATGCAAATATATGTTCAAATTGTGGCATAACTATTGAGTTTATACTTTTTAGCACGCTGTTGCTGTAGATTTTAAAATGTACCAAAATAGTTTCAATTATGCTGATTAAAATAATTAAAAATTAACACTTATTAAATAAACTATATAAGACAAAGAATATTTTAAAACAATATTTATCATAGTGTTTAATTTATTAACATAGTTGTTTCAAGTTTAAATTTAATAAAATCAATTTTTCCATAAGACCCTATGGGTAAACATTTGATTTGTACCGTTGGTAACTTTTTTTAAATGATCGATAAGAGGTTTTTATAAAGATTATTGAAATAATCCAAGAGAAGTCTAGGTTTTTTGAAATTACATTTTAAATTTTACCCCAATTCCTAGAACATTTACTTGTATTTTATAAATACGTATTTCCACTACAATATAGTCATCATCAGTATGAATTAGCTAATCGTAACTATCTCTGGGATATGGAGTCAGAGACAATTAAAAGATTAAGTGTGTGTTTCAAACCTAGGTTTAAATTTGTAATATCACTATCTATATAATATATATCAGGTTTAAAAAAAATTAATGACAGATTCACACGCGTTTGTTTTAATGAGTGGTTCTTACTAGGAACATATTTTCAGATAACTTCATAGATAGATATATAGAAACCATAAAAATATACGTTTTTTGAGAATATACATACCATAATGTATACTGCACCCACTGCGACAACATAATATAACATAAAGTTATCTATCTAGTTATTATAATATTTTATATGATTATATTCAAAACTATTATAAGATAATCGAAGGTAGGAACATATCAAGGTCATCACACAACTAACCAACATCAGGATAGGAGATGTATAAACATGAATAATATAACATTAAGGATGTACCAGTATAGTGTACACATACATACACATATTTTCGACACACAGATACTTACACATACTATCAAATATTTCTGGTACGGTGATCTGGAAACGTTGCTCTGTGTATATACCTATTTATTATTATTGCATATGTCAACAGCATATATTCCCGCTCTTTACGTGATGCAACTTGAGAGAGATTGGTGCACAACGTTGTCAGACCACTATTTACCATAAACAGAATGTGTTATAATTGGACAAAAATAATATTTTAAATTATTACATTTCGAAAACAAAACGGTAACACACGATTTTTTTTAAAAATTTATATAAGAAATATTAAGGAATCCTCTCCTAGTTTTTGTTTTTAAATCTGTCGATTATTTTTTCTAATACAACCGATAATAGTTGGGTGGGCATGAAGTTTTACATGCTTCTAATGAGAGAGAGTGAGAGAGAATGATATTTTTGATATTAAATATCTTCGCGTTCTAAACGGTCAAAAATTCGAAAACTTCGGGATCTATTAGAAAACGTTATTTTTAGTCTGAAGAAAAAATGAGCAAAATCTGTCGAAAAGTGATAGTATGCTGGTACATCCTTAAAGAAACAAATTATCATTTATTACGAACATAGATGATAGCACAGCGTAGCGTATTTGTATACCGCATTCTAACACAAGGTATTATATTCCTCATAATACGTACGGGGCTTGGACTACTCCTTTGGTTGACGGGGTGCGGTGTGTGATCAAGTCTTCTATAATCATATAATTAAATATTATTCATTCTTTTAACAAATTAGAATTCACTATAACAAATATAAGATAATAAGTTTGTTTATTTTAATAATAAATATAAAATAAACTTTTGTAATCGGGTCAGAAAAAAATTTAACCTTAACCCTCCCCTTCTCAAAATTTGAGATTTTTTCTTCAAAAGATGTAGAATCTGATAAACAAATTTAACAAGTGGAAATAACAACTAATTGAGTTAGTTGCTTAAATACCCGATATATACTGAATTTATGTAAAAAAGTTGAAAACAAAAGTTTTATTTTAAAAAAAGGAACATTTTTTGTGGTTCTGTTTTTGTTCTATTTCATACGGTTTCAAAGATGGATGCCCTTTTTGTCCAAACATGGTCCGATCTTGCCCATTCAACTTGACCCTACTTTTTGGCTCTAGAACACTCATACAAAGTTTCAACTCGCTATCACTTTCTGATTTTGAGTTATCGTGTTTATGAACGGACGGACGAACAACTTTTCGGAATTGGGCTAATTATTAGGTCATTTTATGTACTCGAATCGGAATTTATTTACGGGGATAGAAGGGGCATCCCTTTAAAATAATCGGATCTGATTACGTTGTACCTAAGCAGTACACAAATTTTCATTCAATTTGGGTTGATAGCTTCTGGGAAAAGGAAGAACAGTACACTATTAAATCAAATGACTTGAAAATTTTTAGGAAACTTAAGACTAGGGTGTACGTAGTCTAGGGTGTACGTAGTCTAGGCCTATTACCTTAAAACTTCCTTGGCAATCTGGTCGGAATTTATTAAGGAAGTGCGAAAAATTGGATACCTTGTTAAAATAAACAAGTCGGATCAGGATGGGGAGTAAAATAAGCTTTCTACTATCAAAAGTTTTAGAAATATGTTATCTATTTTAGTTTCAATCAATTTTCTAGGCCAGCCACTTAAAACTTTGAGTTCACAAATTCATGTATAAAAATTCTGTTTAACTTTTATTTTAGCATCAACAACAAATCCTGATAAACCCCTAATAATATTAATGTTTGATTTACACTTAATTTTATCTCGTAATGTGTTATACGAAACTTTAGCTACTGGCGATTATTTCGATGTAATCGAATTGCATGTAACTAGAAGTCTTAAGTTAATTTTTTTAATTATATGTTTAAATAAATTTTATATTATACAATTTTGTTGCAGGTATTGTGGTTTTATTATTTGAATAATTATAAGTTATTCTGGTGCAGAGATACCCGGCGACTTGTGAAGATGATTTATTGATGGTGAGCAAAATCTTAGATCTAAAAATAAAAAAAGATGTACGATAACGGAATAAAAAGTTCCGACTACTTTTATTTCATCCTGAAATTGGGTATAATCACGATATTTGACTTTTACCAAAGAATACAATATACATAGAAGCTCATAAGTACGATTTTTGTGTCACTAGAAATTGTGAATTGTGAGCGTGACCGCTAGACGACAATAGCTGTTCGATTTCGGTATTTAGTGCCATTAGCAGCACAACCAACTGTATTCTTTGTGTATATTGTATTCGACCAAAAACATAAATGTAAGAAAGGGCAAAGTATTCGGGAAAATCCTTAATGTAATAGTTCCTTCTGAAAAAGTGATGATATGAGAGTAAAGACCGAGCTATTTACAAAGCTATTTACAAAGTAAATAGCTCTAGACTTCATATAATAGTTGCTTCTTAAAAGGTGATGATATGGAAGAAAGAACCGAGCTATTTACAAAGTAAATAGCTCTAGACTTCATATAATAGTTGCTCTTTAAAAAGTGATGATATTCCATTAAAGAGCCGAGCTATTTACAAAGTAAATAGCTCGGTAAACTATTAACTAAAAAAAAATTAATGAGGGGTAAATTGATTAAATGTAAGAAAAAATTTGGTTGAAATTTATTTCGTAAGTTTTCCCTTAGTATGTTTTTAAAATTTTATATAACGCGGCAAGTTTTAAAATATTTGAACTCATCAGAAAAAATAACTTGCCGCGTTATATAAAATTTTAAATTTTTCCGAAAACTCGGCCCTTTCTTACATTTATGTTTTTGGTCGGATACAATATACACAAAGAATACAGTTGGTTGTGCTGCTAATGGCACTAAATACCAAAATCGAACAGCTATTGTCATCTAGCGGTCACGCTCACAATTCAAAATTTCTAGTGACACAAAAATCGTACTAATGAGCTTCTATGTATATTGTATTCTTTGCTTTTACTAAAATATTTGTTCCAACCGTTATCAAATGTACAAATTTAATCTCTATACTTATATATATAAGGAAAATATGTTGTATGTATGTTTGTCTGAATTGTTTGGAGAAAACTATTGAACACAGCGAAATAATGATGGGAGAAAACCCTAAGTAAATTTTTCTAGGACTTCAGAAAAACTGTCAGCAGTTCAAAATTCCGAACTATTCCAAAGTTTTAGCCGCTTACTGACGGCTAGATCTCGAATATAGTTTATAGTTTCTATAGAAAATATCTGCCATAACCAAATTTTGGAAATATATAATTTTTGTCAATAAAGTTTTTTAGCGAATTTCCTCCAAAGGAAATGCTGCTATTGTTTTTGCACCAATGTTGGAATTTCGTAAAAATTTCTTCAAATGTCCATCGATCCTACCTATTAGATGTTAAAAATCACTATCACTAAAATTTGTATATATGTACACTAATATATATATATATATATATATATATATATATATATATATATATGTACTTTTTGTAAATGTCTGTGGACTCTCTAGCGGTCGCAGTTTTATTCCGATTCGAATGAAATTTGGTTCGATTATGGGTAAAAGTTGAGTTCGATTATGGAAAGTTCGTTAATGGGTAAAATCGGACGAGGGGAAGGGGGTTTAGAAGGAGGGGAAAACACAAAATTTGACTATCTGCCTTAATATTTGAAAAATCGAAAAATTTATCAGGAGTTAAGTTGTAGGTACTAAGTTTTACTACAATTTTGTTTCTTATCATTTTTCTGTTACACTAATATTTACAGAAATATTTACAATTAAAGATTGAAAGTTAAAATTCTAAATATCTCTGTTCACATTGGAGTTTGAGAAAACTGATCAAGTAATGAATTGTAGCAAACTTGATTTTCTACAACTTTACTTCTTATACATTTTTCGATTTTTCTAATATTAAGAGAGATATTTAATATTTTGTGTTTGATACGAATACACGAAATATATTTTATTGCAAATAATTTTGACTGTCGTTTCCATAGTAACTATAAACTATAATCGTTATTTTGGCTATTAATAAATTTATTTTTTACCAAAACTAAAGTCATATCAGATATTATATTTCATTTTGATCACACTGAAATTATGACCACTAGAGAGTATTTTATGTATTCTAAGGAAATTCGCTAAGTTGACGCAGCTCCTGTGTAACGAATTTTTTTTTAAATGACTTTTTGAACTGTCAAAATTTAGAAAAAAATTATTATTTGACATAAATTTCCAATTCACTCTTTTAAACCTGGGTAACGCCGGCTTTTTCTGCTAGTCAAATATATTTTCATCTGTACTCCTCCCTACATCATTGAAAAATAACTTACACATTTTGAAAATTAATTATTACTTGAAAATTAATTAACCGTTTCACAAAAAAAAAAATTCAACCGTATTTTATTTTATTCAACCTTGAAAAAACCGAACAATACAAACAATTTTTTTTTAAATATTTAAAAAAAAGTTTCTATGGCCAATAAAAAATAATGGAATGAAAATAATACATTGGAAAAAATATTTTTTACCTCATTTTTTTTTTCTAAATGTCAAACAAAAGGTTACAACATTTTGATATTATGTTTTTTTTTCTATGTGGAGTATCTATATATATATAATAAATGTATATGAATCGATGTGCAATGTAGAATGCTTTTATCAACGATTATCTAGAATTTTTCCCCTTTTAATATTTAAATATACACAGTAGTACTGTAAGGGAAATATTATCTACATAATGTTTTGTGAAAATAAGTTTCATTTCAATGTGTGTGGCCACTTGAGTGTCGCGTCACGGCGTGATGTGTTAAGTAAGCTACAAACGCGGAACATTGTGCAGCAAAATTGAACTCCGCCTACAAAATATTTTGCCTACACAGACGTGCAACCAAAATAGGGAATATGCATGTAAATTTTTTTTCACATTTATTTTCAGAATATGAAAATACTGTTAATACTGTAATAATATTTAAAAACGAAATTAAAATCCGACAAATATCAAGGAAGCTATAAGCTTTTAAAGATTATTACCTGTCTCTTTCTTGCAAAAATACTAAAAACGGAGTTTTACGTGTATTTTAAATGGAGAAAGTGTAATATGACGTCACATAACATATCAAGAGAGCTATCACCCTCTTTGTCTAATCGGGAATTTCAATCATTCATATCTCGCTTATTTTTAAAGTTATTTAAAAAGTAATTTTACCTTGATATTTGTCAAGTAAACATGCTTCAATTCAAGTGAAAAAAAATTTTCATGCATATTCCCTATTAGGAACATTACTTTATTACTCTTATTTTAAAAATTAAATCACTTGTCATCTTGTCTCTATCTATCTCATTTAATTTGTAGTTTATTTATCTACTTAGTAGATTCTATTAGTTTATTTGTATGTATCTCTAGTTTTTTGTTTGTATTTTGTAAAAAATTTTTACAAATATATATTATAATCAATACAAAAAATAAAGTATATAAAGTAACCAATCTATGTAATAAAACATAAACAAATATTAGGAAAACATAAAATTTTAGATAATATGTTGCTAATATCGCTACACACGAGATACTTGTACAGCAACATTAAAAATGTCAATCGTAACATCAAAATGCTTAATAATAGTAAATTTAACGAATAACTTTAGCTTTTATCAAACTATCATGCTCAAATTTACACTCTTCAACATTTTACACAAATTTCTGTTTACTTAAACGTAAATTATAACCTATTTTTAACCCGACTTCAAAAAGGAGGATGGTTCTCAATTCGTCTGTATTTTTTTTTCCCATTGGTCCCATTGGCACCAAATCGCGTTCTTATGAGGGGATCCCCTGGAAATCGAGGAAAATCCTCATTTTATATGTGATAACCGATTTCTGCGAAATTTTTTTTGAAATGGTGTACTCATTCATAATGGGAAAATAAGAAAATTTTTTTAAAAACCGACTTCAAAAAAATTATTTACAAAAAAAAACCTACCCCAAAAAAAAAACAAAATGTATGTAAAAAAAACTGAAAATCTGTTATGAAAAAATGCACTAAAAATTTATAAAAAAAAAAAATGTGTTATAAAGAAATGCACTAAAAGTTAGTAGGTCGTTTATTTGGTCTACCCATATTTAGACAAATAAAATAAGTTATAGAACTTCAAAGTCACTAAAAAGCGAGAAATAAAACCTATTTTGACAAAATGGAAACCCGACTTCAAAAATAAAATATTCTATAACAAAAAATGCACTAAAAAGTAAAAAAATAATTGCATATTCTTGTGCCAATTTTAGTTCACCTAAGCAAAAAATTTTAAATATATATGTACAATTATTGTTATTTTTGGAGGCGGTGTCCAAAAGTTATGTGAATTTCTCCATGCTGACACCGCCTCCAAAAATAACAATAATTGTACATATATATTTAAAATTTTTTGCTTAGATGAACCTGAAATTGGCACAAGAATATGCAATTATTTTTTTACTTTTTAGTGCATTTTTTGTTAAAGAATATTTGTTTTTTGAAGTCGGCTTGCATGTTTTATGTCAAATGACAGTCGTAAATCGGAGACAATAATTTTTTGAAAACCACTTTTATAATATCAACAGATATTTTTTAATAAATTTTAATAATAACATAACTTATATATTTACTATTAATTTTATACAGTGCCAAGTTTTAAATTTATTTAACTACCATGAACGCTAGTGTCTAATCATAATGATCACGCAGGTTCTCTATATCCTGCAGTACATCTATCACTGTCTATGCACAGTATATCATGATAAATGTACTTTGTTACACCCAAACTGCACACTCTACCGGTCACCACCAAAGATTTATATTATATACCAGAGATTTTGTAACGTATGCATTCCTATACCATTCATCCGATTACGATGAAACTTTAGGGAGTTTTTGTGGGGGTGTCATGGAACGTGTCTGTAAAAAAACATAATTTCCCTCTAAAACCATTCGGTTTTCGAAAAAATGTCTAGAAAAAAAATCGTTCTAGGCTTTTTTCTAACGAACAAATTTTATTCCAAATATTTTTTCGAATAAAAAAAAACGATTCGATTCAAAACTGAAAAAGAAATGCCAATTTGTAGTCGATAGTACACATAGCCATTAAAGTACTCGTTTGGTTTTCGAGAGAAATGCTTCGTATAAAATTTATTCATTATAAATATATGAACAACTTTTATTCTAAACATTTTCCCAAAAACCAAATGAATAAAGCACATATCAACTACAAAATTTTGGTAAAAATGAGCGCTACTTTTGTGACCTATAGTGCATTATATTCTGTTCTTGGCTCGTGCAAAACACGTAAATACTCGAAATGAAAAGATCAAAGGCTTTTTTTTTATATAATACTCATTCTAAGCAAAATAGAATTTTCCATTCGATGAAAATTGAAGAACATTTTAATTTACGTTTACTATTGTAAATTCTAAAGATACATGCTTGAATATCATTAAAGAATCGTATATACTCGTAATTCTATGTAAAATGTTATGTTCGTAATTGAACACTGTACCACACTTTTCCCTTTGATATTTCTTAACTATTTCGGGAAAAGGTTACTGTTAAAACATTCAATATACATGACGCAGCAACAATTCCCATCGGTAAATGTAAATATCAACGGTATATGTATGTATACAGAATACAAGATAGTCCAAGAACAATGATATGTATTTTTATATTCGGTATTATCTCGTATAACCTAAACATCAAAATTGTAAAACGGATTAAATTCCTAGGTGTTCTTCTTACGAAAATGTGAATTGGAAATTAAAAAACGAATTAATCTTCCAAAAATAAAAATTCAGAAACTTAAAATGTTATTAGCGAATTTCCTCCTAATGGAAATAGAGCTATTGGTCTTGTACCGATGTCAAAACTATGTTTCACTAATTATTTACAGAAATATTTACAATTTAAGATTAAAAATTAAAATCCTAAATATCTCTGTACACATTAGAGTTTGGGAAAAAATGATCAGGTAATGAATTGTAGCAAACATGATTCTCTACAACTTTACGCCTTATACATTTTACGATTGTTCTAATATTAATAGAGATATTTTATATTTTGTGTTTTCTTCTTTCTCTATGCCCCGCCCATTCCCCTTGACCTATGCTATTTATTAAAATTTTTCATAAATTTTATTCGAAAATTTGATGCAACTTGAGTTGTAGTAGCAATAGGTGACTATTATAGGTCCATCGACTTTTAAAAGCCTAAACTATATTACTTGCAATTGGGCGGGCCCGTTGCAAGTTGCACCGTCTCAAGGTTCTGTTTGAGGTGTCATTCTTACCAGGTCGCCAAGACGAATAAATATGATCATATACTTTTCTGGGATTAGACAAATAAATATTCTTCCTCTCACAAGCAGTCAGTATAACAAATATAAGTGTATAGATTTCGTATAATTTCACAATTATTATAGAACCAACAAAATAGAAAAACTGACAAAAGACTGAGCCTAAACGAATGGCTCAGCAAATGAACACCACAAACATACAAAAAAGGAAAGAAGAAAACTGTTAATTAAGGGAGTTGAAAAGGTCACAGAATGCTACTTCGGAACCTTACAAAATCACAAGGATCTAAGTCAATTATTATTATTATTATTTTCTTTATCCAAATTATTCCCGAATCGGAAATAATTCCCAGAAATTGTATTCTTTTGCTATACTTTCACATCTTATGAATCGTATTTAGACAATCCGATTCGAGCGAAGACTGCGTTACTGTTAAAATTAGTTTTTCATAATTATCCTTTCCACTGTCAATATTTTTATGCCAAGTATATAAAAAATCTCTTTTCTTTTTAAAATGAAACAACTTTTGTTTGAAACATTTTTTTATAAACTCAACAGTTTTCTCATAATTTGTGCTCAAAGAGCAAATGGCCTACTATTCAAAGTCGAACGAAGGCGGACATATGTAGATACATAACATCTCATATACTATTGGTAGTATACCAAGTAAAGGTATATATACCGTCTGTTTAGTTTACATCTTCGTATAATAGATCTTCCACGAGTATGAGAGAGTACATATGTATACATTAAGCAATGTGTATGAGAAGGAGGTCTTATAGGTTTGAGTGGTTGGTGACCACTCGAACAGTTATGACAAATATGCTTGTTTATGAAACCTATAAGATCTCCTTCTCATACACATTGCTTAATGTATACATATGTACTCTCTCATACTCGTGGGAGATCTACTATACGAAGATGTAAACTAAACATAGTGTATATACAAGGTATATTAGAATATTAGGTACATAACATCTCATATACTATTGTTATACCCAGTACATATAAATATACAAGGTAAATATTAATCCTTGGCATAAATTCTTGGCATAAATGGGTGTTGAACATTTACAAATGATTTTTTTTTTCAAACATTGAATGGGCAAAATTTTTAACAATTCAAACATTGATATACAACTCCGTATATACTGGGTATTAAAACAATTATCTCAGTTAGTTGTTATATTACTTGTTAGTATTAAAATTTTTTTTTTAATTTCTGTAATTGAAACATCTTGTATTAAAAATTCTAAAACAATATTGAATTTACTATGCCTTAAATATTGATGTAACCTTTTCGACTTCGAAATATACACTGCATTAATTCATTGTGTGGATCCTTGAATTTAAATAACACATTTAAAATACATTAATACAGAGAGTTCATTAAATATTGATGATGAAATTAACCTATAATTTTTACTAATTCAGTTTTCAATACTTATAATACTATCAATTATTGATCAATAATATTTACACGTTTTATTGATTAATATTATTTGCATCCAGAATAATATTTATCAATTTTGTTAATGGACAAAATCGATCAAGGGAGAAAGGGGGCTTACAAGGAGGGAGAAAATTCTGAATGTCTTTCTTAATATTAGTAAAATGGGAAAATTTACAATTAGTAAAGTTGTAGAAAATAAATTTTACTACAATTATTTGGCCATATTTTCTGTAAATATAATATTTACAGAAATTATTTACTTGGTATTATTTACTGGGTACTTGGACAATAAAAAATTAGATGTTTGGTTTAAACATTGCAACGTTTCATTGATTATTTTTCAACTTCATTAGGCAAACGACAAACCAATGACAAATAACGATTTTTTAACAATATTTACGACAATATGGACTTACAAGGGTGTTTACCTTAAAGGTAAATTTTGTTAAAGAAGTTATTCGCCAATTGTTTAATAATTGTTCATTGTATTTAATAATGTCATTGTTTTGTATTTTGTCTGATGAAAATGAAAAATAATCAATGAAATGTTGCAATTTTTAAACCAAACAAATTGTTTTAAATTATCCAAGTACTGAATAAATAACATTTATTTACAGAAAGATTTGCAACTTAAATATAATATTCAAAATAATGAATATTAAATATTTGTTGGTTAAAAACTTGATAAAATGTTGTATTTATGAAAAAAACATCGATGTTTATATTTTTACTCATCTAATGCTTTGTATTACCTAGGTGAATTTTAAGGCAAATTCCATTTAGTGTCGGTAATTTCGGTCCGTTAACAGAATCTGATGTCCAAAATCGGTTAAGGTCCCTCAAATCTATCTCTTCTGAATTATCTGTAATTTCTATTCTACGTCTGTAAAATTCCCTTCTAGTTTGTAGAAGCATGTTTTTATAAATCTATGCGGTGGGAAGGTATAAAATAAACATTACATGAAATGATAAAATTATCGGTATGCACAGAGTATTTAAACAATTAACTCAGTTGTTAGATTTTTATTTTGTTATCAAATTTACACGAAAAAGTTTATTTTATAACGAAATTATTACTACGAAAGTCAAACAATTTGGCCGACAAAAGAAAAAAGCCCTTTTTTGTTTGCAAAAAAGGTACAAAATTCCATTAAAATTAGACACTTAAATGAATCTGAAGCTGACAAACTCCAATCTCCCTCCCACACCAAATAAAAATTATATGTTTTGGTTTCATCAAGTTAATTACAATAATATGTAAAATAAACCTTCATTATTCATATTTTCTGGTTTTTATCTTGCATGAATTATACAACGGAAAAAATCTGACCTCCATATATGGACTGAGATTCTTTATGGCGTAAAAAAGTGTCCGAAATTCAAGAATACATTAGAACCATGAATCAGGTTGCGAGAACTAAAATAAAGCTATCCATACACTTTTTTTGAATGATAATCTCCTTGATTAGGGCGAAGGCTGGTTTATATCAACCCTAGCCCCTCCTGCGGGAATTTATGACTTACGTATTTGAAAAACCAAGGAAAACTATAATTTTATTTGCTTATTACTTGCTTATTTCACTCCTATTTATTATACTATATTCACTTCGGTGCAAAAGGAAAACTAGCGACGCTAGTGGTACAAAAAGTAAATATAATTTCTACGATTTTGTTGCCAGACTTCGTCAATTCTCCCGTTTGAGTTCGGTCTCCTTGTCTAGTTTCCATGGTACTAGTCACCAATTAATAGTTATTTATCAAAGTGTTTTAACATTAAGGACGTTCCAGCACTGTGTTATGCAATCTGTACAACAAATCGGTGTCATTTTATTATAGGATCAATACATAAACACACATATACAACACATGGACAAAAACACTGTTCTCATATACAGAATAATGTTATGTTGAAGAAAAGGAATAATTTTAAACTTTTATATTTCGAAAACAAAACGGTAACACATGATTTTTTTTCTTTTAATTTATATAATAAATATTTAGCTTTACTCTCCTAGTATATTTTTAAAATCTGTCGAGTATTTTTTCTAATACAACAGATAATAGTTGGACGGGCATGAAGTTTCACATGCTTCTAATGAGAGAGAATGATAACTTTGATATTAATTATCTCGCGTTCTAAACGATCAAAAATTCTGAAACTTTGGGATTTATTAGAAAACATTATTTTTAGCCTGTGAAGAAAATCTGTCGAAAAGTGGTGGTATGCTGGAACATCCTTAACACAAAATTAAAGTTTTTTCATGTTTAGCGTTTTTTCATGCATACCCAGTCTATCTACGTATGGAGGTCAGTAGAAAAAACCTACCTAAATATATTTCTTCATTACAAAAAAGTACAATTTTAATTAAATGTAAGAAACAATGTACGGCATAAATATTATCCTAAATAAATAGATCCATAAATCTGTTTCGTTGGGACATAAACAACACTAAACCAGGTAAAAAAAAAAACGTTAGTTGTAGACACATGCTCGTACTGTCAGTATAGTTAGTTAGATAACGACTGTAAATTATAATATGTATGTATGTACCGGTTAATTCAAGAAAAAGTGAACCAATCTAATATGAATTATAATCGACGCCATTAAGTGTATTAAATTTTTTAGCGAATTTCCTCCAAAGGAAATGCAACTATTGTTTTTGCACCAATGTTGGAATTTCGTAAAAATTTCTTCAAATGTCCATCGATCCTACCTATTAGATGTTAAAAATCATTATCGCTAAAATTTATATATATATATAAATTGCAGTAAAACTTAGTACCTACAACTTAACTTCTGATAAATTTTTCGATTTTTCAAGTATTAAAGGAGATAGTCAAATTTTGTGTTTTCCCCTCCCTCTAAGCCCTATTTCCCTTCGTCCGATTTTACCAATTAACGAACTTGACCTATGTACTTTTTTTAAATGTCTGTGGACTCTCTCTCGAGCGGTCACAGTTTTATTCCGATTAGAATGAAATTGGATATTACCGTCGCTTTTTGTATTCTAAAGGTCAAGTTCGTTAATTGGTAAAATCGGACGAAGGGAAATAGGGCTTAGAGGGAGGGGAAAACACAAAATTTGACTATCTCCTTTAATACTTGAAAAATCGAAAAATTTATCAGAAGTTAAGTTGTAGGTACTAAGTTTTACTGCAATTTTGTTTCTTATTATTTTTCTGTTACACTAATATTTACAGAAATATTTACAATTAAAGATTGAAAGTTAAAATTTTAAATATCTCTGTTCACATTAGAGTTTGAGAAAATTGTCAAGTAATGAATTGTAACAAACTTGATTTTCTACAACTTTACTCCTAATACATTTTTTGATTTTTCTAATATTAAGAGAGATATTTAATATTTTGTGTTTGTTACGAATACATAAAATATATTTTATTGTAAAAAATTTTGATAGTAACTATAAACTATAATCGTTATACATCGATTTATTTTGGCTATTAATAAATTTAATTTTTAGCGAATTTCCTGCAAAGGAAATGCAGCTATTGTTGCAAATACTAAAGTCATATCAGATATTATATTTCATTTTGATCACACTAAAATTATGACCGCTAGAGACTGATTTATGTATTCTAAGGAAATTCGCTAAGTTGACGCAGCTCCTGCGTAACGAATTTTTTTTAACAATTCATAAGTGCAGTATGTTTCAAGAACAATAGTAAATATTTAAAGAGAGTAGGTGATATGGGAAATTATGAATTAAAAATACAACAAAAAATACAAGCTTTCCACAACATCATGTGGGGAAACACGTTATTTGAATTTACATATTACAAATTTATGTTTTTGGAGTTATACTCGTATTTTGGCGCGATATGAGAATTCGATCAGAGTGTATTTTCCATGTAACGAATCGCTGATATACTCGATGTAGCACTCGCTCGGATTTCTATCCTGCTCTATTGCACAGTGTCTTCGGGAAACATTCAGTAAAAAAAGTCTGTCATACAGTATGTAGACAAAATTTATTTATACACACATTATATACTTAAGCGAAACAGACAGAAAGTATCTGTCTGTCACATAAGCGGTGTGACTTTACTGTGCAGTGGACAATAATTCTGTTTGTGTGTGATATAATTTTTGGATATTGATAGACATGACAGTATTATACATAGATAGATGAATGACCGTTATTATTTTGGTAAATAAAACCGCTAGCTCTTACATTAGAACATTTTAATTTGACTATATAGTTGAAATTAGGTACAGGAATGTCTTTATCATTATTACTTTATGTTTCTGATTAAAGAAGAATATTAAAATTACGAGTCACATTATCAATTATATTATTTTTACGGGCTCGTAAACTTTGTATATTAGATGTATATATTGATAAACCTGGCCTGGTCTTGAGAAATTTCACTAACTCTGATTCTAATAGATTTAATGCCAGTCTTGTAATTTGAATGGAGAAATGACGCTGGTTCTGTTCTCCCATGATAAAATGTACAATCATTGGTTTTACATAAAATATATAATTTTTCGATTGTAATTTTTCACTACTGTATCATTTTATTAAACTTTTATGTCTTAATAGTAGTGTTGACGTTATTTAATATTATTTTAAGAAATTATTTAAAAAGAAGTATAATTTCTTATGTGCGTACATAATTACACTCACACTTTTTTCAAATAGTATTTTGTGTTATTTTGACTTAAAAAAGTCCTTCTCGGACACAAATATATGTATTGAAACCATTTCGGATGGGCCACGCTTTTAGGTCTATATGTTGGTCTATACAACAAAGTAACAATAATCGTCTATCCAGAACGTCCTAAATGGACATTTTTAAACAATCGAAAACCTATTAGACATCCACTATTTTATGGGATCCTGATTTATTATGACCCGAGATCCAACAGGAGTTGGTTTTAATAATAATGTTTATAGTGCTTAAGTAGACTACGGACACGGAACATTTTGCAGCAACATTGAACTCCGCCTACAAAATATTTTCTCTACAGACGTGCAACCAAATATGTGGAACATAAAATTATTATTTTATGACGGTAATCATAAAAATTCAATCACTTGTCATCTTTTCTCTATCTATCTCATTTAATTTGTATAGTTTATTTATATGTATGAATCTCTAGTAACTAGTTGTATGTATTTTGTAAAAAAAATTTGACAAAAATATATTAAAATCAATACAAAAAATAAAGTATAATAAAGTATATAATGTTAATTGTAACAATCTAGTTAATAAAACATAATAAAATATTAGGAAAACATAAAATTTTAGATAATATGTTGCAAATTTCTCTACAGACGACCAATTTGTACCGGATAATTCTCCTCCTACAAAATATCAAATAATTTTGATTTTTAGTGCAACCAGTTCAAAGACATCTTTTTGTTGCTGCAACAGCTATACACATTTGCAACCTAGTATAGAACATTCACAGACGTGCACAGGTTGTACGTCTGTAGGCCCTTTAAGAGAACATAATTTTATGTCTCGAAAGAGAACCTTGAAAACGCCTCATTGCGAACTTTAAACGTGGCACAATTCTACTCACTTCTGAATGGCAACACAAATAAAGGTTAGATTTTGTACTAGATGTTCGAATATTATATAATTTGAGCTCTCTCTTAAAAAAAGCTTCTTATATCGTTTGGAACGACTAGGTATTAAGTCATAGGTAACAGAAAAATTGCCACAAAGTTTCTGAAAATTAATTGGGGTTTATTTTAACTTGCAAAGATGTCGATAATTTTTGATATAGATGTCTCTAATTTTTAAATCATGACTGTGTATTGTATGTTGTAAATAGAAGATAAACCTGAAACCTACTAAATGTTATTTATAAAATTATATAATGATCGTAATGATTTGATAACAGAAAATACTCTATAATCTGATATCTAATATAACTAGGAGTTGAACTACTATGACTATCACAATCAGATTATTCAAAAACGTGATATGTGTTGTTTATCGTATCCTATGTGCGGAATATAAATTGTTAAGTTTATAATCCAATACAATCAAATTAGGTGATATAAAGGTCACCCTCGAAATGAAAATAAGTAAACTGAATTTTTATACCCGAGATATATATATATATATATATATATATATATATATATATATATATATATATATATATATATATATATATATATGTAGGTATTAGTTATCTTATAAATATAAGTCCTCAATTTAAAAAAAATTCCATTATGTAAACTACAATAGATTAAATAAAATATAGTAACACTGTACCTCAAATATATTTTATTTGATCTATTGTAGTTTACATAATGGATTTTTTTTTAAGTCGAGCACGACTGCTCTTTGAGAATGTCCTTACGTAGTTTTTGCGTGAAAGAGTAACAAACATTCATCCATTCATCCTCACAAACTTTCGCGTTTATAATATTAGTAAGATGGCAACTAGAGGGGCGCTGATGAGGTGCTAGCCTAAGGCGCTGTGGACATTTAATCTGCCTCTGCTATTCATATAAACTATCTGGAAAAAATTCTCTACATGATGGTGAAAACCGTTTCAAAATCCGTTGCGTGGTTAAGAGGGAGTTTAGTAATGAATTTTTGTTGCTTAACACATGTTGCCCTAGTACTCCTCACAGTATATTTGTTTTCCATCGGTGCCCTGGTTCCTGAATTTGATTATTTATGCACACATTGTTTTGAGTGCTGTGGTGTTTACCATGCCCTTGAGTGGTCTTCATTTTGTTTCAATTTATCGATTTCCATTGGATGTTGTTGAAGAATGAGAGGATCGTGGAAGGAAGTGGAGGCGTGTGCTAATATGCGGCAGGTTCAATTCACCCTGTTATATGTATAAAACCGTATTAGATAAATGAAAATATGTAGATAAATGATAAAGACAAAATATGTTCATAACTTTTTTTTGGAACTTTGTTTCATAAATTGGAATGTTTTTCCACAATTTCAGCTCAAAAACTAAAATTAACAGTTCACGATATTGAACTCAGTTATTATTTTCATTTATTAAATATAAATAAAATTTTGGTTGACATTCTAAAAACTGACAATGGCATATCCGTCATATGTCACTAGAGGTTATTATAAAACTTATAATTTATATAATTTTTTCCTATACTTAAAAATTGGAAAACTTTAATTTTCCCAACGCAGCCCCCTTTCCCCCTGAAAATGGGACAAAGTTCCTAAAAATACCTTCTTTACTTCTATACATGCTAGAAAGATGCGATTAATTATGCCATATTAATTATGCCAAGGTCGTAGAGTATCTAGAATCCTATCTAGGAATCCTATCTAGATATGCGAAAGGTCCTGCTTTTCACTTTTGAAGAGCTTGCATACCTACATACGCGTTAAAACTATAACTCATCCTTTGCAGTCGTATAAAAAATGACTTATCCTGTAACTTTCTACCGTTAAACACAAAGTTATCTAGTGTAACCAGCGATCTTGTAAATAGATAGTGGTTAAATAGGTTTCAATATATCTATAATATTATTACACAACGAGGTATGGGTGTTAGTAAATCTACTTCAATACTAATATATGTGTTTGTATGTAATAGTTATAACACTATCTATAATACTAACTAGTATGAGCTATTAAATGTTTACACATTGAAAATTATATTGACCTAGAAAAGCCTACAATTAAATTGTGTACATACATCGAGTTTACATGTAACACTAGGGCATTTGTACAGGATGACACCAAAGTCATTTTATTTTATATATATACAGTGGGCCCCCGGTAATCCGACAAACGTTTTGCAGGGCAGTGTCGAACTATCGAATTTGTCGGATTATAGAGTACTACCTAAGACCCCCTATAGTTCGGAATTTTTTACAAAACTTGTAATCCGACAAATTACAGATCTAATGATAAGATTCTATATGTTATACATACTCTGAAGTACAAATCGTACTTCATTATGTATGTCGAATTTAGTAAATTAAACAACACAGACATGTCGGATTACAGGGGGCGCCGGATTACCGGGGGCCCACTGTACTGCAAACTACTCATCTATTAACAATAGATGACATATAAATATGGAAAGGACAATGTCAACAATCTTCCTATTTCCGAAGAGTGTATGGAGAGTCAATATTTTTTCGAAAATCTAATAGATTCGAAATTAACTGTAAAAACATAATCTATACATAGTATAAAAGGAAGCCGCCTTCTGCGTCTGTCTGTATGTTTATCCGCTAACTCCTTCTAAACCATGCAACGGATTTTGAAACGGTTTTCACCATCATATAGATAATTTTTTCCAGAAGGTTTATATGTATAGTACATCCTGATTAAAATTTCGTATGTGTAAATAATAAAGATATTTCGGAACCAAGTCGAAAGAAAATTTTCTTTCATCGCTTACGTATTTTAAGTTATACACAGTACCGTAACTGGCCTTTTATGCGCCCGGTGAGAGCTTCTATAACTGCACCCTTGAAAAATTTTCTAATCTTACCCGGTTCTGACAATAAAATAGATTATGTTTATAAAAATAAATCTATTATTTAAAAACTACATTTTTGTATACTTAATTATGAGTACTTGGTAGAGTTTTGAATAAGGAAGTATATTGTCATCTTTAATTTTGTTTAATGAGAATGTTTTCAATAAGTTCCGTTTTCGATAGTTTTAAAAAGTACGATGTTTTAATTGAGCTGTATGTATGTATATAACGGCAGTATTATCTCACGGCCTGTCTAAACTATTGCGATTGGATATATTTGTTTTAGATTAGTGTTTTATAACATCCCTAGATCACTCATTAAATGATAAGTATTTTCCACCCTGTATATAACTACACGATTTATTTACAAACATATTTACAATTTAATAATAAGGTTAAATCCTGTCACCAAATAAACTTGTCACATTCACAGATTTATATTATTGGTAGATTTTATATACTTAGTTAAGTAAACAAAATAATTTAAGTATTTATTTTGTGATTCAAATAGTTGCTTTGGTACTTTTTCAATTATGAAAAGTGTGTGTTCAATTATGAGTGGCAATTATTCAGATTGTCCCATATAATTAGTAAGATGTCTTATTCCATGTAAGAATTCTTTTTGGGAATCGCCTAAATTCGTGAATTTTGGGTTTTATCATTCTTAATAATAATAATAATATTTATTGATGTTTATTATCACTGTTGGGTCAGAAATAGAATATCTTCAGCTTTATACAAATTTTTTGTTTTTAATTTGTTTCTTTTTAGCTGATTTCCTCCAAAGGAAATGCAGCTATTGTTTTTGCACCAATGTTGGAATTTCGTAAAAATTTCTTCAAATGTCCATCGATCCTACCTATTAGATGTTAAAAATCACTATCGCTAAAATTTGTATACATGTATATATATATATATATATATATATATATATATATATATATATATATATATATATATATATATATACATTTGACTATCTCCCTTAATATTTGAAAAATCGAAAAATTTATCAGGAATTAAGTTGTAGGTTCTAAGTTTTACTGTAATTTTGTTTCTTATCATTTTTCTGTTACACTAATATTTACAGAAATATTTACAATTAAAGATTGAAAGTTAAAATTTTAAATATCCACATTAGAGTTTGAGAAAAATGATCTAGTAATGAATTGTAGCAAACTTTATTTTCTACAACTTTACTCCTTATACATTTTTCGATTATTCTAATATTAAAAGAGATATTTAATATTTTGTGTTTGTTTGACACGAATACACGAAATATATTTTATTGTAAAAAATTTAGATTGTTGTTTCCATAGTAACTATAAACAATAATCGTTATACCGTTTTTTTTTGGCTATTAATAAATTTAATTTTTGCAAATACTAAAGTCATATCAGTATTATATTTCATTTTGATCACACTAAAATTATGACCCCTAGAAGGTGATTTATGGATTCTAAGGAAATTCGCTAAATTGACGCAGCTCCTGCGTAACGAATTTTTTCTCCTTCAGTTCCGTGGTGATCCTCTATTAAGTGTGTTCCACACTTTCTGCTGCATCATATAAAACACACACTCTCACACCGTCAATTTTCTTAGATTCTCATTTGAATCCATGCATTCTAAAGCTGGCAATTAGATATCAGTTTTGTCGATTGCATTTGGATATTTGGCCCCGTATTGGTATTGGTCGAGTCTACTGTATAGTCTAAGGTTGTCTTTGGCTTGGACGTCATTAATTAATTTGGTCACTGCTAAAATTAGTTGTTCTTCCAATTTTCTTGAAAATTTCTTACTCCAGCTTTCGTCCAAAGTTTTTGCAAATATTTTCCGCTCTGTTTCACTCTGAGATGGTAGTTTATAACTTTCTACAAACATAAATATTCTGTAGATTTGACTCCCATTTCTAAATTTTCTGCAGAATTGGGGGTAGTTTGGAGGTAGATCACATTGACAGTGCGAAAATTTTATTTTGAGCCGGAATTTATGAATAGGAATATGAATAGCCGAATAGGCAGAATCTTTGCACATGACTACCGCGACTCTCACGGGGAAGTTATGGTACTTATATACATTTTTCATATTTAAAACAACAAGAGTTAAAAGACTAACTATAGAAATATTTTAAATGTCAAAATAAATAGACGGTAGTCACCTCCGTTAGTGTAACATAATCGAAAGGCAACCGTATTTAAAATGAATGTATAAAGATTACAATAACTATCAAATATAATCAAAATTCTATTCATAATGAATTTTGAAAAAAAAAAAAAATTTTCATAACTAAATCGAATCCTAAACAATGTAGATTGTTAACCTCAAAATTTATCTAAATAAAAAATAAATACTAACATAAACAATTTTTTGTACTCGACATTTCCTTGGCAAAGATAACATATTTTTTTACAAGGCGTTGTCATTTCAATTACATTGTACGTCATTCATATAACATTTATGCCAAATATTTTCTTTGTCCTTTAATACCGGAAAAACTATTTAGTCAGATATATAATAAATACATTTATTTCTTTATAATGGAATAACTAGAAATGTTTGATATTTTTCTTAAATATCAAATATCTATTTTTTATCTACAGCTAAAATAAAGGAATGGCTTAAAATCGAGAGGTTTTGAAATAACCACTAGGGATTTCTACAATTTTGAAATGCTCATTTCGTAAATAAAACCATAATGCTATTAAGGCAGCTGTACACTGTAGAGAAAATACGCGCTAGAGTCGATATTCTAGCTAGAGATCTCTAATAGTTATCTCGGAATGTACACAGCAGCGAAAGCGCTCTAGCTAGGACCGCAAGTCTACTCTAGTTTGGGAACGTATAGTAAACCGAAAATCCAGTATACACGCAACGAAATCTCTCTAGCTAGATCACTTTAAGTCTATCTAGCAGGCTGAACAGAGCAGCTAGATCAGAAAAATTTTAATCCGTTTAAATTTTCAAATTTCAATTTGCTTCATTTGTACATGAATTGGGTGTGGGTGAAATTGCTTATTGGAGGTGAGTAATATTTCCAACAGCATCGATACCTTCATTTCGGATTTCTCGTAACAATTTTGTGTGTACTCCTTCCTCTTTTCTTTTCGTAATACATTTTCTTACCCGTAGCCTCTTTTTTCTTTTCCTCCATTTTTCTCTCTAATTTTAAAACATACACCATTAAAACAGCTGCAATGCGATTGCTGTCCGGCATGATTGTTTCCAAACTGAGGATTGAAACTATTCTACTATATTTTTAAATTGTTTTTTTGTAAACTAACGTCTATTTATTTCCATTGTTAGTATGGTTGCCTTTCGGGTATATTATACCAGCGGAAGCGACTAGTGGTTACTTTATTTGACAATTAAGTAATATGTCTGAACATTGATACCATTTTTTGACATCTTGTTGGTATAATATAACCG
The DNA here is from genome assembly GCA_963920215.1 of Nineta flava. Classification (NCBI taxonomy): domain Eukaryota; kingdom Metazoa; phylum Arthropoda; class Insecta; order Neuroptera; family Chrysopidae; genus Nineta; species Nineta flava. The sequence goes on from OY986045.1 coordinate 28,087,249, forward strand.
AATGGCAATCATAATAACAATGGAAATATATATACGTTAGTTTACATAGCATAACATTTAAGATAGCTCAGTTGATGTAGAACGCCAGAGGTCGTGGGTTCAATCCCCATCCCTAGTTGTGTATGATTTTTCATATCAAGCATTTGATGTCAAAAAATGGTATTCTACTATACTCTCTCTATGTAGAGAAAAATAACGCTCTGGAGTGTACACAGCTTGGTAGACTACCCTAGGTAGAGTAGCTCTGGACCCTCTCTTGACTGCTCTACCAAATTTCGCAAGAAGTGTACACACGTCGCTACAGTAGTATAGCTAAGAATATCGACTCCAAGTACATTAATAGGCTAGATCACATTGACTTCTTCCTGCTTTTCATAATCAAAAGTAAAGATCAACTAAACGATATATTCTACTTCATTCGTGAAGCATCAAAAATTAAAACATTTGTATTAAATGATTGAAGCCAATAGCTCAGTTATGTGTATTTTGTAAATGTACATGAACCTTTGAAATAAAGTTATTAGTATTATTATTATTTTAAAAACATACTGCGAATTTTTAAAAAGTATATTAATATTTAAAGGTGATTTAAAACTTTGACAACCAAAATAATGAATATTCACTGTCAGCCAAGCCTTGCATTGTTACATTTGTTACATTGTATCACAAATGTTAAAACACTATATATGTTATTCACTATATGTGTTATTAACATAGTAGTAAGTTTTTTTAAAACTATATTTTATATCTGCTGGTTTTCATGTGACGATTGAGCTAACTACCTTAAACAATATGTAAAGTTATATTAATTATATTTAATCACGAAACAAGTAAATATAAATTAAATTATCAGTTAAGTTAACCGTAATAATTTTTCCAACAATGGTATTTAAATTTTATTTGATGATTTACATATTTTCTCCCCCCTTTTAGTAAAAACCTTTATCTATACTATAATTGGTGCTTTCAGGAAGCTACATTATTTATTTATAACTTATTGTTGATGTAACCAAAAGGAGACCAGAAAGATAGTACGTAAGGTGAGCTTCTTTTGGATCGACATTTTTAATTCTCAATAAGCTCTCTAATTATCTAATCGAAATTTTCCCAAAGAGATTTTAGGCATAACTGTGCAATAGAATAGAGCTTAGAAATCAATGAATAGTTACATCGATCGAGCAAGTGCTACATCATTCGAGTCTTATATCAGGGATTCGTTACATGGAAAATACACTCTGATCGGATTCTCATAACACGCCAAAAGTATAATCTTTTTGATAAGTCTAAACAGTCCCAATTATAAGCAGTCCTTTTACATAATACCTTAATATGTAAAATCAATATTAACAAATAATATAATAGGAATGTTCCATATAAAATAATATTTTAATGACATTGAATAAACATATAACAACCTTTTATGGTTAATATAAAAAAATGCATTTAATAAACGAAACTATTTTACCAAAAGCCAAAACATTGACAAATTAACAATCATTATATTTTTTAGATTTTTAGATAATTAAAATTGTACACTGTATATTATCACTGTTACAAACAAATACCAAATAAATATTTATAAAATTCTTTATGAATATAGTTAATATATAACCTTGTAAACGTTTTATATTAAATTTTTATATAGGTGTTCAAAAAATGACCTAATTAGTCTCTTTCTGCAAAGTTATAATAAACGAAAAGAGATATCTTACTGAAATTTTGTATGTGTGTTCTAGATCTTATAAAGTAAGGGCCTTATGTTCGTAAACGGGCAAAATAGGACAATGTTTGAGCAAAATAGGCAAAACTACCTATCTTAGAAACCGTAAAAGATAAAAACCATAAAAATGTAATAAATGTTCTATTTGATTAAAACATTTTTTTACATAAATTCAGTATATACCGGGTAATTAAGCAATTAACTCAGTTTGTTGTTATTTTCGCTTGTTTATAATCGAATATGTTTAATGTAATATTATATATAGGGTGGTGCATAAGTAACGTTATGATTTGGTTTTAACTCGTTTGGTTTTAACTCGTGAACCAATTGAATCTTATATAGGAAAAGGTGTAACGTATGTAAAATTCTTTGCAAAGACCGTCTAGACATCACCAACTACTACTAAGAACGTCGCCTGGTGGAAGTTTCGCAGTTTTCTACAACACTTACTTGAAAGCTTATACTTAAAGAGAGAATTCTTCAATTAGATATAAATATTGAAATTTGCCACCTTGAAGTGTTTTCGCTCGCTTATCATATTGCAAAATCCTTTTTCACGATTATTTCATTACCAGTACAAATGTACTATGGGCCACGAAAGTAGCGTTCGTTGTTCCAAATCTTATAATTGATTTGTGCCGTATTCGTTCGGTTTTCGGGAAAATGTTTCGAATGAAAGTTGTGAGTATATTTATAATAAACAAATTTTACGCGAAGCATTTTTTCGAAAACCGACTGATTAAGGCACAAATCAATTTTATAATTTTGAAAAATGAACTCTATTATTGTGGTCCAAAGTTTAATAATATGCTTTATAGAAGTATCATGTCGATTATAAATATTCTTGTCCCAGTTTCAGGTATAAACATTCCTGCTCGTATTGATTGGACTACGACATGTCGTAACTTAAAGCTTTTAAGGTAGTTCATTCGTAAACTCATATTTTTTTAAATTTGATGAATTTGAAATATGATATTCAAATGTGTCATTTAATTTTTAAATCAAATTTTATATCGATTTGATTTTCTTTTTTCCATAAAACAGGAAAACTTTTCTATAAATTTCTCTCAACAACCATTATCTTGTAAGTTGAACTATGATCTATAATAACTAATAAATTTTAAAATAGTATATATGTTATGGACCAAGTGATTATTCAGGGCACTATTTATAATGTCCGGGCAATATGAATAATGACAATTCAAATCGGGCTATGTAATTAATACTTATTTAAACTTCATTATTTATCACATTGTTTGGTCCTTATGCATATATTGCTACGTAACTGTTGTGCAATTTGATAATTAAGGTACATTAGACGGGGTAAGGAGCAAGAACAAATATGTACGGATTTGTAAATGCACAAACACGCGCTGACCAATCAGAGTTCGCGACTCTGGCGCTGCTTGCTACAGAGCGCACTTATTTACAGTTTAGTTTAGAATTGAAAACTAATAAAGACTGGAATGGAAAATTAATACAAAACTGCAGTCAAGTGTGTTTAATTATTAATTACGTATTTCAACATGGATAAATCAAAACTAATTGACATGAATCGTCGATTTAATGGCATTTTAAATCAGTTGATATCGTTGACAGGTCAGAATATTCAGTTTTTCACCAGCATACACGGATGATTCAAAAAGTAAAATCTTCTAAGCGTAAGATTTGACGTTATGACTATTGGAGAAACAGTAAAATTGAATATCCTGTGCTTAAAATAGGGGATATGCCGTAAGAGTTCGCGTTCCAGACGTTGATCAGCTCGTATCGTCGGAAGAAATGTACTTGCAACTGCTATTGAAATATCAGGCTCAAACCTTTACAAACTGGGAACAATACATGTACTTAACTACCATACTGATTTTATAATAATAATGTACGTCACCTCATTATTCATAAAGCCCGGTCAATTTATTTATTTCAATAGTTTTTATCATATAAGCTACTCATATTGGGCATTTTTCAAACTGTCTGGATTTTATGAATAATGCCCTATTAATCGCTTGGTCCATAACATAGTATAATATACATTATACTAGATATGTTCAATTGGCATAACTGTAATAAGTTTACTATAATGTATTTTATGGTTTTTCTTTAAAGATCACGAGTTAACTACCTAAAAAAATATAAGTCATAAATCATTTCAGACTAATTCAATCTTTTTAAATTGGATTACAACATATATTATTGATATTTAATTGATTGCCTATGGTATTGATAATGCTTTTGCTATACAAACTTCAAACTATAAATAAAAACAAAATGAACTGCTCATATGGTTGTCAATCATGTGTCACTTTTCAATATATTATTTTTGTAATTGATATGATGGATAGATAAACAATAACACAACTAACAATGTGTTTCAAAAATTAACAAGTTTATTGTTTATAATATACATAAAAGTAACTCAAATTTTATTTATACAATTTGAGTTATTGATATTTATACAACACTGGAAAATATAGAACAATAGATAGTTTTTTGCGTGGTTTTCTGTTTATATGAAGACTGTCAAAGGTGAACGTTATTCTTCGCCTAATTGTGCTTCCATTCATTTCGTTTTAATAAACCCCGCACTAATCTTATAGAAATTGAGTTTCAGTCAAATTTGCTTATATTGCAGAATTAAGTAGATCTTAGCATCCTGATTAAAAGTCTTCATGAGCACAAAGCGAAAGGGGGGTTTAGAGAGAGGAAAAAACACAAAATTTGACTATCTCCCTTAATATTTGAAAAATTGAAAAATTTATCAGGAGTTAAATTGTAGGTACTAAGTTTTACTGTAATTTTGTTTCTTATCATTTTTCTGTTACACTAATATTTATAGAAATATTTACAATTAAAGATTGAAAGTTAAAATTCTAAATATCTCTGTTCACATTAGAGTTTGAGAAAAATGATCAAGTAATGAATTGTTGCAAACTTGATTTTCTACAACTTTACTCCTTATACATTTTTCGATTATTCTAATATTAAGAGAGATATTTAATATTTTGTGTTTGTTTGACACGAATACACGAAATATATTTTATTGTAAAAAATTTTGATTGTTGTTTCCATAGTAACTATAAACTATAATCGTTATACATTGTTTTATTTTGGCTATTAATAAATTTAATTTTTGCAAATACTAAAGTCATATCGGATATTATATTTCATTTTGATCACACTAAAATTATGACCGCTAGAAAGTGATTTATGTATTCTAAGGAAATTCGCTAAGTTGACGAAGCTCCTGCGTAACGAATTTTTTTTTAAGGTGTAAAATATTTAAAAATATCATTGTTTTTTTTAGTTGTATTATACGAATATTTTTGTTCATCATGCGTACACACCCCTTATTCCTCACATTCTCTTTCACAATTTTATTACTGCGTATGTTATGGTGAAACCTATATTAATTTTGGATTTCTGCATGGAATAAAGAATTGGTTGTATTCAATACATTTAAATGAAGCTTTTTGCATTCTATCCTTTAGGAAATTTTATTTATCCGATCTATTCGAAACGAAAAAAATAATATTCTCCTATCCAAGCAAAAAATTTCGAGCCAGTCATGAAGTAATCCTTAAGAATGTTATTTCAACAAGATAATAATTTTTTTTAGTTTATTAAATATTTCAAATTGGTTACTTTCCCTAATTATAAAAGCAGTAAATTCATTTCTGCTTTTTTACTCTTTATTACCTGTTATGAACATAGTTTGTCCAAATATTAAAGTTTGTCTAAATAATGATCTAATTTCTATTAATATTCATTTTATGATCATAACATAGTTTGTGCACTTAGTAAACTTTGACATATTAACATATTTCTAACTACACTTATTTTTAGTCTGCATTACTGCATTTTAGCTTTGATTTGATTCAAGAGCTAAGTTCGTTCTATATTTTAGTCCAGAAATATTGGTGGTAAAAGCATAGGCGTTCTGGCATACGCCTTTGTAACTTCGATTACCTTAATAAACTAAATATGTTAATGGAGTCATCTTACAATAATAGGCTCAACTTCCTTGGAACTGTTTACTGGGAGTTGTTTCTTTGTCTCTGGGTTTGTCTGGATAGTGATCCATCAAGAATTCCATCGGTATCATTAATCAACCACGTCACGTCCATGAGTCTATTTACCACTTTGGCATACTATTTGTTACAGCACGTCTCTACCATTCTAAAATTGTAAATGTATGTTTATTTATTTGTTTATTGCTTTGCTTGTTCGAATAACACGCAAAAATTACTGGACCGATTTTCTGGTATGTATATTATCTCTCTACGACAGATAGAATGGTGGAAGTTTCAATAAATATTTGAGGTAGGTGTGTGGATGCGGTGGGAACGGTCAATATTTGAAGTAGTGGAAGCAATGGGAAATGAAGGTTTTTAGAAAATGACGAGAGCTGGAGATATAACAATAAAACGCGAGCGATGCCACGGTTGTAAGCTAGTATAGCATATAACCAAAAGCGTGACCTGTCTGTGAATTCCAAAGATACTTTTTGTGTTTCTTTTACCCAAAAAAATACAATTTCATTACATAAAAAATGAACACAAAATATACCTTTAAAACACTTCCGGAATGCACCCTTCTGGCTAAATATTATACTGATTACAGCTTATATCAAAATAGTACAGGTAGCCTCAGTGATATCACTTGGTGGATATCATGACTCCAACGAAATTCTTGATGAATCACATACACAAAATTTTCTATCGTGACTATGTATCGATCAGAATACGAGGTCTATCCGAAAAGTATCCGATTTGCTTTTATATCTTCGAGTGTTCGAGCAACCTCTACGATGCATGAATGTCAACAGTAAAGCCTCGCGAACTTATCGGTTGAACATTAGTCGGATTTTGTCATTGTTAAAAATGACTGAAAGATCAGATCAACGAATTTGCATCAAATTTTGCTTCAAACTCGAAAAAACTAGTTTGAAAACTATTCAAATGATGCAGAAGGTCTTTGGGGATTAGTGTATGAGCAAAACACAAATAAAAGAGTGGTGTAATCGTTTCAAAAGTGGCCGCACATCTGTTGATAGTGATTCTCGTTCCGGCCGACCTTCGACGACAACAACACTGGATAATATCGAGCGCGTGCGACTTGCGATTGAAGAAGATCGACGTTTGACTGTACGCGAATTAGAAGATGATCTTGGAATTCCAAAAACTACAATTTGGGAAATTTTAACCTCAAATTTAGAAAGTGGGAGCGGTGGGAAATCTCATCAAATCTTGTGCAGCAGTTTTTAACTAAACACAATATCGCACTGCTTCGCCAACCTCCGTACAGTCCCGACATAGCCCCCTGTGACTTTTGGTTCCCGAATTTGAAAAAACCGCTCAAAGGACACCGGTTCGACGACAAAAAGACGGTTGAAGATAATGCGACGAGGGCACTCAAGGCTATTCCAAAAACTACTCTTTAACTACTTTGAAGAATGCCACTAGCCCGATGACGAAAAATAACGCCAGCGCGGAGATATGAAGGTAGGTCGGATACTTTTCTGACAGACCTCGTATGCCATCATAAACATTACCATGAAATTAAAAGCTGCCGAATAATGAATGCATATGTGCTTAGCTGAATATTCGCAGTGACGTGTTAAAATGTAATTAAAACCATTCAATTGTATACATATTTTTAAATGCATTCCTAAAAATATTTCTGAACACATTAATTTTACGATTTTATAAACAACAATAAATACAGTCAGTCATAATATTATAATATGTATCGTTCTGAAATATACATGATTATGTGAGTATGAGCGCATTGAAGGTCATTCAAAATTGTGTTAATATTTTATTTAATATTAGCATTTGTAATTATCGTTTAATATAATTTAGTTTTATTTACTTTTGTATATGTTTTATTCAAAAAAAACATGCGTGGGTATTTAAATTTCTGTATGACACACATGACGAAAGACGTCAAGGGAGAGGTCATCTCGAAGACCCCGCTTATCTGAGTCTGTCATTCCGGTATCAACATATGAGCGGTCTAACTCAGAGACATCCACAATCATGTCATGTGTTATGTTTGGTTTTTCAATAGACTTCTGTGGAAAGCGTTATCTTTCGCTAAATTTTAAATTTGAGTCCCATAGCTTTCTTGGTTCCTGAGATGCAGAGGCCTAAAATTCGTTTCTGATCCTTCTCTAATGCGTAAAGTTTGTCTGATGCACTACCGTGCTATGTGATACTGTAGCTAATATGCAACAAATTTGATTCTATAAACATTGTGGTGCCAATGGTTTTGGTGTTGTAGGAGTTGTTAACTTTTATCAAAAAACGTGCTTTTACCTAAAAGTTTGTTGCATTCCGAGCAAATAATTGACGTTTTTCTAATTACTTACGAGTAAAAAAAATTTCAAATTCTCATGACGTTAAAAAGTCTCAAATTGAAAAATATGCTTTAAAGAATTATCATATCCTTGTGGTAAATATTACAGAAATCACTTCCTTCTTCAAAAGCTTTCAAAAAACACATACTACCAGTTTCATACATAAATTATTTTATGTGGAAAAAGATCTATTTTCCTCCGGGATTTCCGCCCATTACATTTTCACAGGATTGTAAATGTACATGGTTTTAGTGAACTCACTAAACGCTCACTTACGAAGTAAGTGAGTTAATTGATTAAACATCCTAAAACGTAAAAATTTAACCAAGATTTAACCAAGGACAGAAAAAACGTGAATTTAAAAATACGAATTTTAGCAATAAAAGAGGGTTTTTAAGTTAGACTTTCCTTACTTTTTACTGCTATCCTCACTTTTACAAGGTAAAAACACCAAACTTTGCCGGACGAGTGCTTAATTCACATTTTAACTACCGGTCTATAATAAATTGTACTCAATCATTTATCGAAATTTGATAAATTCAGATAAAGGAATGTTTTGGAACTACTTAATTGGTTGAAAAAATAGTTGCACCGATTTTGACGCGGTTTTCACTAAACGTCACAGAATTTAGCTAATCAGTATACAATTTTTTTGTTGTATACTTCCGTGCCCGTGAAGTACTATCTATCTATTGAACGGTGAAAGATAGGGAAAATCTTTTTTTTTTTTTTTTTTTTTTTTATAACTAATTAACATTGTATTGTCTTTTCAACTACATTGGTTATCCAAACAATACAATAAGTGATAAGTTACACTAATTGGACTAAGTTGTGATCTTCTATATTTGTGGAAGCAGCTTTGTTAGTTTCAGGAACTTGAAAAGTTTTTCCAATGTTTGGGGGTTATCGCCTAGAACTTCTTGAATTGTGGGTGGTAATTCAGTTGACTGTCTTTCATTTTGAAATTGTATACAGTTGGTTAGAATATGTTCAACTGTTATAGGAATATTGCAGTATTGGCAATTTGGTCTCGGGGTCTTTTTCATTATATATGTGTGTGTTAATTTGGTATGACCATTTCTCAAACGGGCCAGAACGACTTCATGTTTCCTATTGTTCTGGTTCGATGTTGCCCAATAGTTTGTGGTGTTTTTTATCTTTCTTAATTTGTTGTTAAAATAATTTTCTTAATTTAAAATCTTTAAATACACAAAATATTTGTCTTAAAAACAAACAAAACTTACACCAAAGCTATAGGATGTGTGAAAAAACGTCTCAAACAAAAGATTTTATATATTTAATGAGAACTCTAAGAGTGATGTTAACAAGAGTAAATCGAATGAAATTAATTTTAACAAGAGTAACTTCAATAAAATTTATTATGTTTTAATTTATTTTGTTTAATTTTTTTTATATTTTTTTTTGTCTATTGATCTCTATTTTCTATCTATTTCTAATTGTCAAAGATTAAATTACTACAAGCTAATTTATACTGATAATTGCTACTTTGTAGTCAAACCTAGATTTTATTAAAAATCTAGGTATTTGGGCGAATTTGAAATTTTATAAAAAGATTTTATGATATTACATATTTTATTTGTGTAAAAATTTTCTCTATCTCGCACCGTTTAAAAGATAGCTTCTAACAAGGAGGCATGGAACCCGGAATTTAAACATGTGACCATTTGAAAAGTTACCACTTCAATATTTCTCTTATAGTACTCATTTCCAAGTTGAAGACTCCATAAACCGTACTAATCTCAGTTTTTAACTCTTTTTTTTTTTAGTTGGAAAAATCGTATATATATATATATATATATATATATATATATATATATGTATATATATGTATATATATATGTATATATGTATATATATATATATATATATATGTATATATATATATGTGTATATATATATATATACACTCGTATATATATATATATATATATATATCTGGGTACAAATATGCTCACACGGGCGACTTCAGGACAACTTTTGGCAGCCAAAAAACCTTGGAGTTTTTGGACTTTCTTTGGTTTTGCCCCTATAACTCCTAGATGGTGCATACTAGTGAAAAGGTCATAGTATGAACCTTTTGGTCGAAGTGTGTCCCGTCCAAGACAGCCGCCACAATATATCTAATCAATAATCAATTAAAGAGCATTACATTATGCGTCAAAAGAGTACGACCACTTAATAATTCGGTCGTGTGGTCGAAAACCACGGTCAAGACCGACGATTTTTTCCAATTAAAAAAACAAAGAGTTAAAAACTGAGATTATATATAAAATAAAAACTGGCGTAGTCGGTTTTTCAAAGAATACTATGAACAAAAGTTGTTAGTATTTTTATAGGGAACCACTATTTTTCAAACGATTTTATGTAAACCAAATAATTTTGACACAAAGTAGCTGCAAAAATTTGAAAAGGAACATCAACTTAATGGATACACCGATATTTTATTGGAAAACTTATGCTGTGTTTAAAATAATATGTTTCCGTTTGTTTAAAACGTGTATGCTAATACGACAACGCAAAATTTATTATTAAAATTTCCATTAAAAAACTTGTAAGCGCCATAACTCAATTTGATCACGCAAATCCAATCAAACTGTCAGACAAAGGGGAAACATTTACAAAAAATATATCCAATGAAATTTTTTATTAAATTATAGATATGCAACTGGTAATTCACTCACGCATATGCCCTTGTTGTCGTGTCAACCCCAATATTTTTTTGATAAATTGAAATTCTTTTTTTTATATATAAATATGGTTTCATAATATTTAATATTTTTCAATGGTATTTAGTACAAGAACTTTTATTTTGTTCAATTAAAATTAAAACCAAAAATGGCTTCCTTTTTTTATACAAACTTTACAATATTGTTATATTATTATATTTAATTTTATTATAAACTTCACATTCCGTCACGCAGCTATCCATAACAATATCACGTATACGTATGTATGTACATACCGTGTGTTCATTTGAAAAGTTATCACTTAAATATTTTATAAAATATACATTTTAGAAAATAATGTATCAAACAAAAGTTACACAATTTAAAAAAGGAAATATAATCCAATAATATTTTTGTTCCATGCATCCATGACGCCGTGGTGTAACTTATTTTGCAAGATAGGGAAAATTTTTAAATACAAGAAAAGTGTGTGTGTATTTATGTACGCATGTAAGAAGATATACTACTTTTGAAATAATTTATTAAAATAATATTAAATAAGGTCATCACTACTATTAAGACACAAAAGTTTAATAAAATGAAAATGTAGTGAAAAACTACAATTAAAAAATTATATATTGTTTTTAAAACCAATAATTCTACATTTTTCTACATCATGGTAGAAAAAAACCAGCCTCACTTCTTCCGTTAAATTAATAGTTTGTAAGACTGACATTAAATCCATTATTTACATTAGAATCAGAGTTGAAATTTATCCAGACCAAGCCCGCTTTATCCATATATGCATTTAATATACAGAGTTTACAAGTCTATAAAAATGATAACATTGATAATATGTATGGTTCGTGGTTCTAATATTCTTTTATCAGAAACATGGACTAATAATGATGAAGACATTCCTGTACCTAATTTCAACTGTATAGTTAGATTGAAATGTTCTAATATAAGAGCTGGCGGTGTAGCTGTTTTCCAAAATAATAACGATCATTCATCTTTCTATAATGTATAAGATTGTCTTATCTGTCAATATCTAAAAATTATATTATACACAAACAAAATTGTTGTCCATTGTAGAGTGCAGTCACACGCTTATGTGACAGACAGATTTCTGTCTGTTTAAGCATATAATGTATGTATATATAAATTTTGCCTAAATACTGTATGACACACATTTGTTACTGAATGTCTCGCAAACCCTGTGCAATAGAGCAGGATTGAAATAAGTGTCACATTGATCGAGCGAGTACTACATCCGTCCATAGTGTTGTATCAGCGATTCGTTAATGATAAAAAACACGCTGACCGCATTCCCATAACGCGCCAAAAGAAGTATAACGTCAAAAATGTTTATCTCATAAAAATAAACTCTTTTTTTTTGGAACCTTTTTCAAATAAAAATTCTTTGTTTTTTAAGAAGATAAAATTTTTTTCTAAAGATTTTCTAGAAGTTATACCAGGCAGGAACGGATGCCCCCTGTAAACTTTACAACTGAAACATTTTTTTCTAAAATGCATATTTAAAAAAATGTATATTTAAGTGGTAACTTTTCAATGGAACACACGGTATACTCAGTATTATAATAGAATAATACAATACACCATCAATGATGTATCTGTACTTATAAACTACTTAACGATTAGACGATAGTTATATTGTTGACATAGATCTATTTCAATAATGTTTTACTGTACTGGAAATAAAATATATTTAAATTTATATACCAAACCAATAATATTGCACGTGTTTTTAATGGTAAAATTACACTCTGACAAATATTTTGCATAAACTATTATTTTTTTAATGAAATGTCTGCATATTAAACACACAGGGGGAGGATTACAACCTATCCAATTTGTTCGGTATACTCCCGAAATCATTTTAGTCCGGGAGACTAAAGGGTTTTTCTTAGGATAATGAGCACTTTGAAATTACGGTATTGAAATTTTCTGGAGGCCGTTGAGCATTGAGAATGGGAGATTCGGACTCCATTCCATTAAATTTGTAAGGTGAAAATTTTTCCTCTTTCTTCACTTGATTATCTTACAATTAAACTTAAAAATAACTTCATGCTCGTAAACTTTGGATAGACTGTCAACTTTATTGTGGATTTTGTAGAAATTTATCAATGTACTATATTGGAATTTGTAGAAATTTATGAATGTACTATATTGAAATTTGTAGAAATTTATGAATGTACTATATCTAGCGCTTGAACTTCCTACCTACCTATTCCTGTACATTTCTCGAGATACTGTAGATAGATGCTTTAAACTTCTCAGAAATCTGAGACAATTTCACTATGTCATTATTTGATTTCATGAATAATAATAAAAAAATTCAATATAAGACGGAAAAATTTTAAGATACATTTTTTTTTCTTCATTATTTACGAATCTAAATTTAAACATACCAGATCTCGGAGAAGCTCAAGCAACGAACTCTGGTGGTAATTAATTAATTAACTTAATAAAAATAGCTGAAGACTTTTCTGCTCAAAATATCACTAAAACTAGACGGTCATTACGGGGAACCAAATTTATTGAAAAATGCTATTTAAAAAATTTGGGTCACACAACATATTCATATTCTGTTATAATTATATATGTATATTTTTTTAAATATGTCCATCGTTATTTATTTAAATTTTTTAATTAAAAACAAATTTCGTAATTTAATTAATTTTTATTGAAGAATTGATTACGTTAATAATAATAATATGAATAATATTTTTAAAGTTGAATAAATATAAAAATTTTATTTATTTTTAAATTTAAAATTACAATATATATATATATATATATATATATATATATATATTTCACACAATTATTCACAATAATATTGTTTTGGAATTTTTTCTATTATGTATGTATGTACACTCCCGTTCATAAAAATTGAACCACCAGTAAGTCACATTCAAAGCTCGTATATATTACTAAATATATGTATATTACATACAATAACATTTAGAATGTTTCAACTGATTCAATTTTTATGAACAGGAGTGTATGTATTTCAGAAACCAGGTGGAACAAAATGATCTGTACAACCTTGAAAGATATTATGTGTCGTATGTTGATTATCAATTCTTACTATTCTTGTTTTTTTTTATAAACAATTTGTTTATAAATATTTTTGTTTACATAATTTATATACACTGCGTATAACTTTTATACCCCGCGATGTATTGACATCAAATAATTGAAGAATTTGAGGTAAGATTTCAAGATTTTGAAAAAACAAATAAATTGTGGAATTTATATCTTTTCCTTTTAAAAATTAATTAAGTGTGAAACACAAAATTGCAAACATATTTCATATGAAATTACATTTCAAATTTTGCCCCTATTCCTAGAACATTTGTTTGTATTTTATAAATACGTATTTCGACTACAATGTAGTCATCATCAGTATGAATTAGCTAATCGTAACTATCTCTGGGATATGGATTCAGAGATATGTTGCTTGTTGCTAATTTGGGGTTGCTAATTTGGTGAGACACGCACCAAATTAGCAACAAGCAACATATCTCTGAATCCATATCCCAGAGAGAGTTACGATTAGCTAATTCATACTGATGATGACTACATTGTAGTCGAAATACATATTTATAAAATACAAACAAATGTTCTAGGAATAGGGGCAAAATTTGAAATGTAATTTCAAAAAAACCTAGAGTTCTCCTTGATTATTTTAATAATCTTTATATTTCATATGGAGCAAAAGGCATTAAAATATGAAATAATAATTTTACAAACTGATTTAATCTTTCAAACCAGAAAATTTGAAGAAGATTTTTGGAAATACGTTAACCGAGAAAAATATCCCAAAATCACCAAATGTAGCGAATATTCTTGTTTCGTATCTACATACCTGTATGAATCGACATTTTCATACTTGAATTTCCTCAATTAAGGATTTCTTATTCTTATATTTATAAATGCCTAGCTTCCATCATTTTCGTACGTTTTTGGTTCATGACTTTTTTCAAAGGCCTCGGAATCTCCACAAGAAAAAAATATCAAGTACTCCACGAACGTACCGACATATAAAACATTGTTCTACGGGTCTAGTAAAACGTATCAATAAAATCCAAACGATATTCTAAGAAATCGAAGGGCATTTCAAGGATAAAAAGAATTTTCTCCAATATTTTTATGTATTCATCAATTAGTATACATCAAAACCCTATAATATCCAATCTTAAAAAGTTTGTGGGGATTGCAAAAATCAAAATTTTAATCACAATTAAAACTTAAATAAGCCATCGATAATACAGACCAGCAACAACAACAAAATAAGTTTCAATTATAAAAACATTTTTTTAAACAAGCTGTTTATAGTAAAACTAATTTTCTACAACTTTGCTGCTGCTGATATATTTTTCGATTTTTTCACTATTAAGAGAGATATACCAAATTTTGTGTTTCCCCATCCCTCTAAACCCCTCTTTCCCCTTGTCGATTCTTGTCATGCTTACCATAAAAATGCATTGTCATCGGAACTGTGAACCAACATGTAAAAATTAAACTCCGTAGGATAAGAAGAAGTGAACATACATATATGCATACATTGCAAATTAAATAAAAGCTTGTAAAATGTAAAAAATAATTTCTCTTCATTGTTTCTAGGACACCTGTATTTTGAAATAAAGGTGTGTTCGTAATCTACGAACTTATACACACAACAAAAATCACTTGTTTTTTTTTAATATTGTAAAAAAATGACGACTCTATCTCTCTCTCTATCTTCTCTCTTACTTGATTGCATATTCATTGAGTGATTTATTTACTTAATTTTATTAAATCACCTAACAAAGAGCTGTATAATTATTACACATACATGATGATCATCACGGGAGACAACTTTACATATCTACATATTATGTACACATGGCCACAAAAGTAACGTTCTGTTTTCAAAATTTTATAATAGGGAATATGCATGAAAATTTTTTTCCACATTTATTTTCACAATATGTGAATACTGTTAATACTGTAATAATATTAAAAACCAAATTAAAATCCGACAAATATCAAGGAAGCTATAAGCTTTTAAAGATTATTATCTGTCTCTTTCTTGCAAAAATACTAAAAACGGAGTTTTACGTGTATTTTAAATGGTGAAAGTGTAATATGACGTCACATAACATATCAAGAGGGCTATCACCCTCTTTGTCTAATCGGGAATTTCAATCATTCATATCTCGCTTATTTTTAAAGTTATTTAAAAAGTAATTTTACCTTGATATTTGTCAAGTAAACATGCTTCAATTCAAGTGAAAAAAATTTTTCATGCATATTCCCTATTGATCTGTTCTATTTTATGTATTCGATTTTCCTAACAACTACTGCGGGTAAAAGTTGTTCGTTATAAACTAACAACTTTTATTCGAAACATTTTCCCAAAAATCGAATGAATAAGGTAGTAGTAGTAGCAGTAGTAATGAAGAGGAGGTCGAAGCCTGGAAATTAGGCCTCTCTAGGCCTTTTTTATGGACCCATAAGGGACCCATTCCCTCAACTTCTTCTATCCTCCACCATACCTGGATCGTTTCCTCTAGCTCTGTGTACGTTGTCGAAACTACCCTTCTTCTTTACGAATGCCAGGACACAGCTCCACTCACCCCGTTACAGTCTGGGCAGACCGCACTACCCTCCAACCTCGAGTACGGCTCCTTTACAAAGGATATGTTATTTTCAAAGTTTTACAAAGCAATTAAATATTCCGAAAAATGAGCGCTACATTGTTTTGCCTTAATACAATACTAAACCGTTTTACTTAAAAAGTATTTGTATTTAATTTTTATTACATTTATGTTTTTGATGAGAGTCGAAAATGGCTGCATCGAAATCGGATAATAAATGAGGAGCCTCATTTATATTCGAAGAATTTCTCAAGTTCATCGTGAAAGATTTTGTTAATACTCATTTCGTTGAAATAATATTCGTAATTTCTTAAATCGTGTTAAGAACAATCATTTATACGAAAAAAGTGTGGAAATGTTTTTTGAAGAGAATCACATTCTCTACAAAATTTATACTAGTTTTAAAAGTATATTAATTTGTAAAGAAGCCTCGAATATCGTCACAGTTTGAGTGGATCAGTCTATTTTCAAAATGGAGGGGAGGAAACATATATTTAATACTAAGTATTAAATATATGATTAAAATATGGTTTAAATAAGTTGCCCTTCTACTTTTAAATAAGTTCCCCTTACGCGCATATAATAGTCAAAACAAATTAATTCAGCTCTACAAAGAAGACTCATCGTTTCAGAGATTTTTAAAAAACAGTTTATTTTTTTTAAATTTAATTTTTGTTTTTTACGAACCGACAACCAACAATAACGCGTCCGTGTTTTTTACGTTAGGGATATTCGCAAGGGTCAGCCTAACTTGATTTGTTTGTTTAATTTAATAGATATCAGAAAAAATTGACCATTTATAAAATGGTAATTTTATTGCTGATACGTTTCGCTTTATAAGCAAAAAATTTAAGGTTTTCAGGTTTTTTTCTTTGTTTTTACCTTATGTTCGGTAATTTCAGTTAGAATGCAAAGTTTTGAGCATAGTGTACAGTTGGTGTATTCTAATCGTATTCATAATCATATTGTTATTGAAAAGAAGTGTGTAGGTCACGATTGATATAAAATGACAACGCAGATGTGACATCAACAATAATGAGAATTAACTTTTACCTACTAAACCATTCTTTATTATAATATTATTATTATCATTATTGTTGTTTATCCATGTAATTTTAATGAATCCATTCTGTTAGGTTGACCATAATGCTTTGTTTTGATATCTATGAAAATAGTGATGGACAATTGAGACATGAATGATTGAGACAAAGCATTCATCCTTAAAAAAGAAAAGAATTTTTTTAATTAGATAACGAACGCATTTAGCTTTTGGAAAACATAAAAAGAGTTATATATAAAAACTTTTTAACAAAAAATAGCACCGACGAAAGAAGAAAATAACTGAAAAGCAAAAAATAAAAACTTTTAAACAAAAAATTAAACCTTCGAAAAAAGAAAGTAAGTGAAAAGCAAAAAATAAAAAAGAACCCTTTTAGTATAACTAAATCTTACAGTAATGTAAATACCTAAATAATTTTGAGTCGGCGCCATAACATTAAACCCAAAGAAAATTAAACTCTGCGTCGCATGAGTCAAATTAATAATCGGTCAAGCAACATGGTCGAAAATCACGGACAAAAAACGACGATTTTTCTAACATTGTTCAATAGCTGAGATCAGTAATATATATATCAAGTCATCAATCTCTAGATACTTCAAAATTGACCCATCTCTAGAAAACTCATGTAATATTTTATTGTTGAATCTCTCTTCGAATGTTTGTATAATCAAAAACAATACACTAAACTAATATTAATTTAAATGACCTTTGTTAATTTTAAATTAAATCAGTGGTTGGTTGCTATAGCGTGTATGAATACGTGTACTGAACATAGAACGATTATGATGTAAATAACCATCCAATCAAATTAGCTGAAATAAAGAGTTCAATCTCGGAATGAAAGTTAGTAAGTTTTGCATAAACCTTTGTTTTGTACATGCTAAAGCAGGGTCAGCAAACTTTTTGAAAAACGAGCCGGATTGTGATGTTTAAAAACATGTGGTGTATCGAACTAAAAATATTTTGATTGAAATCCGATTAATTTACATTGCATGTGTGTAAACAAATATAGTTTATATTGCAATTTATAATGGACAAGTGAATATAACAACTAACTGAGTAAATTGCTTAAATACCCGGTATATACTGAATTCATGTAAAAAAAGTTTGAAACAAAAATTGTTTACTATTAAAAAAGGAATATTTTTAGCCATTAAATATTCTTTTTAACTCTTACCGATTCAAAGATGGTCCGAAATTCAATAACTAAGGAATACTATCCTCTATTATAATGTAAATGACCTTCAAATTTTCCCGACTTTAGAACTTAAAAAAATTTATTTTAATCGTATCAATAAATTGTAATCTTACGGGTCGACATAAACCTGAACGAATTGGACGTCACATTTTTCCCTTTTAAAACTCAGTTTAACGGGTTACCGTATATCTCGAGAGTTATTGGTCCTGCGTTAATTTGTATGGGACCTTTTCTGTGTAGACTTAGCTAAGATTAAAAATGACCTCTATTCACGTAAAACCAATAGTTTACTAGATATGTTAGAAACATTTATTTTAATCTTATCAATAAATTGTAATCTTACGGGTCGACATAATCCTGAACGTATTGGACGTCACATTTTGTCTCTTTTAAAACTCAGTTTAACGGTTTATAGCAACTTTATGAAAAACCTTTTTCAGTCGTATATCTCGAGAGCTATTGGTCCTACGTTAATTTTGTATGGGACCTTTTCTGTGTAGAATTAGCTAAGATTAATAATGACCTCTATGAAAGTAAAACAAATAGTTTACTAGATATGTTAGAAAAATTTATTTTAATCTTATCAATAAATTGTAGTCGTACGGGTTGACATAATCATGAACGTATTGGACGTCACATTTTGTCCCTTTTAAAACTCAGTTTAATGGTTTATAGCAACGTTATGATAAACCTTTTTCAGTCGTATATCTCGAGAGCTATTGGTCCTACGTTAATTTTTTATGGGACCTTTTCTGTGTAGAATTCGCTAAGATTAATAATGACCTCTATGAACGTAAAACCAATAGTTTACTAGATATGTTAGAAAAATTTATTTTCGGGACCTATGAGCTTCAATAACTATTTTTGCACATGATTTCGTTATGGACTTTTTGACATATTTTCATAGTGCTTAAACGAAGATAAATCCCTGGGAAAATCTCCACGAACGTTTTTTTGGAGACAAAGAAAGGTACTGTTCACAATGGCATATTATGTCGATGATATATTTTGAATCCTTATTTGAACGGAGTATAATAGAAATAGATTTTACAGTTCGTTGATTTCATACTATACGTACCGTACCCATCACCCTTATTTTAGAATGGTTATAATTTAATTATTGGTCAAAATCTTATGAAAAGGAAATTTTGGGTTAGAATAGAGATTCGATATACAAAGAGCAACATATATAATAAGATTTCCCTTTGGGTTAAAAGAAGACTAGTATAAAGTGGTAAATTTTATAACATTTTCAATTCCAAAAATTTATGTGGTATATATGTTATGTATCAAGCCCGATATTATACAGATCGGGATTTGTACAGAAAATTTGGAACCAAGTCCGACCAGTACAGATAATTTTTTTAAATAGACACTTACCTATCTAAACATTATATTATCGAATGATAATTAGTGAGAACTCTAGGTTTTTGAAATAAAATTTCAAATTCGCCCTCTTTACCTAGAACAGTTTTTTGTATTATAAATACGTATTTCGACTACAATGTAGTGATCATCAGTATAAATTAGCTGGTCGTAATTTACTCTTTGACAATTTGAAATAGATAGAAAGTCGAGATCAATAGACAAAAATAAAAATGAATAGAAAATTAACTAAATTAAAATATACTAAATTTAAAAGATAATAAATTTTAAATTATGTTGAAATTACTCTTGTTGAAATTTTTGCTTCACATTTATTCCTGTTAATTTTACTTTTATTAAAATTACTCTTATATTGTCTCAGGATATGTCACTCGTCGCTAATTTAGTGGTTTCACGAAATATTTTATATTTTAAATTTAGTATATTTTAATTTAGTTAATTTTCTATTCATTTTTATTTTTGTCTATTGATCTCAACTTTCTATCTATTTCTAATTGTCAAAGAGTAAATTACGACTAGCTAATTTATACTGATGATGACTACACTGTAGTCGAAATACGTATTTATAATACAAAAAACTGATCTAGGTAATGGGGGCGAATTTGAAATTTTAACTTACCTATCTAACAATACACTCAAAAAAAATTTCCGACCAATATGGTTTATTTCTTAAAGAAAAGCAGTTTACTAAAATAAATCTGTCCGTATTTGATTAAAAAATAAAATTTTTATCATTATAAAACCTATTTTGACAAAATGGAAACCCGACTTCAAAAATCAAATATTCTATAACAAAAAATGCACTAAAAAGTAAAAAAATAATTGCATATTCTTGTGCCAATTTTAGTTCACCTAAGCAAAAATTTTTAAATATATATGTACACAATTATTGTTAATTTTGGAGGCGGTGTCAGCATAGAGAAATTCACATAAGTTTTGGACACCGCCTCAAAAAATAACGAATTGAGAACCATCCTCCTTTTTGAAGTCGGGTTAAAAATACAGCTTGATTAAATTTCTCAAAAAGAGACACAATATTTCTGTATCTATATAGTCTATACCGTTATCTCATACATCCAATGTTTGAATGATTGGACAAGCTTTACCTCAAACAAGCTTCTAAAAATTGCGGTTCCGGGCAACCTACCTGTAACCGCCTTTTTGAAGCTAATTTGACTCTAATATAAAGGGAAGTAAATAATTTAATTACAAATATGGAAGATGTATTTTTTTATACGACGTCCATATCTCGAAATATTTATGAGTTGTGTAGACTTGAACTCTATATACTATGAGGAATGGATTGTTTTTGGACGGTTTTAAACCAATTTATTAAATTCTTCAAACATCAAAAGTAAATAATTTGGAAAAAAAACAACACAAAATTTAATTATTGCGTTGAATATTCTAAAAATAAAAATTCAATCTCTACGGTACATGTAGGCAGTTGTTAATGTATGTTTTATCAAATTTTTGTTTTTTGAATAGAATTGGTGACTCAAAACCAGAGACGGTTTAAGCTAGAGCAGTTGAGGAAATTTCATCTACTCTCCACAAAAAACATAAACAGATGACTAATAAATACCAATGATATGTTTAAGCGATTTTAGTCACCGCATATAACATTACAGTGACTTAGGACAGGCTTAGTTTCTTAGTTCAGATAGCTTAATTAACTTTTTGCTGAAATTTCTTTTAAATGTGGTCAGTTTTTGTATAAGACATAATATTAGACCGAGCAGTCTAAGGCGATATGTGTGTGCAGTATGCCTACTTGGAAACTGGGAGGTTATGGATTCGAATCCCGACATCGGCAGTTTGTCAATTATTAGGAAAAAAGGGACTAAAGTTTAGTTGACTAAACTTTTTTTTAGTTTTTTTTTTTTTTAGTTGTCTAAACTGTCGGCGTATGGACAAGAACGAAGTAACCGGCTATGCTTGAGAAGGTTTTCTGCAGTTTCCTTCACGAACCCCAGTGAATATCGGCATAGTTCCTATCATAGTCGGCTGCAGCCGCATATCCTACCAATTCCTAGTCTATACACAAAAATTCCTTCCATTCCACTCACATCCTTAGGCATCACTTAGAATGGACCTTATGGTCGAAGTGTAGCCCGCCCAGGGCAGCCTCTACAATCTATCTACCTATCTAATCTCTCTTACGATCACGCAAGTCCGACCGACGTAAATCCCATAGCCTAAGGCTAGGCTTTGGCTAGATTTGCAGCGAGCATTTAGTATATATACCTTTATCTTTAAATAATAACATGCAGTCTGAGGTTTGTATTTACATATTACATTTTATCATGGTTTTCCTATTCGCTATAATAGGTATTTGATACTAAGAAAAATATACAATAAACTGCATATATTCTCCATCACTCTCGAAGAGAGATCAAAACGAATCGATTGGCACCCCATTTATTAAAATCCATCCAGTCATTTGGATGTTACGAGAGAATAAATAAATAATTCAGACAATTTCAGTCGAATATAAAATTTTAAATATTTACAAAACATTGGGGATTAACAAATGGAATTTTTATCCATTTCATTTATCTCAATCTGCTTGTAACGCCAAATCCGGCCCTGTTATGAAATAAATTGAATTAAAAATAAAATATATTTTTATAGACAATAATAAAATTATTGATAAATATACACAAGGCATTTCATTTATATAGAAATATGTCTGTATTGTACATAATAATTTTGTATGTAGGTGCCAAATAAGGCGAATCAGCTGTTCATAATCCACCTACTTCACTTCAAAATACACATTACTTAGATCTCTAATACAACTCGTAAGTGAATTGAACTTCTTATATTTGGTAAGAAAACCAACGTATTACTTACCTATGACTACTAAATACACTTAACATTCACAATGTTAATGACTCGTTATTGTTTTATTATAGAAATAATAAAGGAGCCAACAATAACCTTTTTGTTGAGTGGATCACTAGTAAGGCTCAGAATAATCAAGGAGACAACACATACACGGTAGTGCGTTAGCACAAGTTTTAGCATAGACTAGACGCCTACCGACTTACAATGTTTACAGGAAGGATTTAAAACTATTTTAGTCCTCTGTACCTCAGATACCAAAAAGCTATGAAACTCAAATTTAAAACGTAGCGTGAGATCCATCTGACATTACGTACCGTACAGTAGTTTCAACCATACAGCTTTAATAGCTTCCAACATATTTAACTCTAAAGATCGACATTTTGGTCAGTCATTGACTAACATCATCACTATTCTAGAGTACTTCCAGTTGTTCTAGAAATTTGATTTTTTGGTACGGAGATTTTTTAAAGCTGAGAAGTCTTAAAACGGGTTATTTTTACCTGAAAAATGATAATTTTTTTCAACAAATAAGTTACAATATTAATCTTATGGACGTGGTAAAGTTAGTTATGACGTCATATTCCATAATGGCGGCTTTAGTAAGGCTCTTTTCATAAAAACAGATTAGTTTTATTAACAAAATTATATTTTTTGTTTATTTTATTAACGTTATCATAGCAACGCATATGTAACTATCACAGTTGAGCCTCACTACTCTGTTTCTAATTATTGCCACCAGATGTATTGATAATTCTTACTTGTTTAATAAATTAAAGTAATGAAATATATTAGTTATGGTTTACCCAGATGCACGGTTTGATAAACAAATATGGCAACAGTGCACTGACAACAGTGCTGTATGATTGGCAGCACCAGCTGCCAATATGGCAACAGTGCTGTATGATTGCCACTGTCATTTTTATATTCGAAAGTGTATGTGTGTTTGTATGAGACATTCGAAAAAATAAATAATAGATAATAATAATTTTAGTACTAAAAATAAATTTTATTAATGGAACAATTTTAGACATATTATTTATTAATTCAATTACTCGAATCGTTCTAAGTTTGAAAAAAATTATTTCAAAATTACAGCAAGAATTTTCTAGTTTAAAAATTTGTAAGCTTTTACGAATGGCGTACTTAATAACTATCATGTCTTCCATGTTGATTATATTTTTATGTTTTGTTTATTTTCTCACTGCTGCTTGAGCGACGTTGCCAAACCTTCGGTAATAGGGAAGACTGTTATTAATCGAGATTAAAGAATAGTCGATTTTCAATTATCTAAATAATTACAGCGGTAACGATATATTTTTGAAGTGTTACAATTATCTTCCAGTATTCAAATATATTACATTTGGTTTTTTATTCATTAAAGTTGGGAAAAACGTGAAATAAAATGACCTATGAAAAGCGTCATATATATCAATTCATTTTTCTAAGAAACTAAACGTTGTAATTTATGTTTAAAATATTTATGTATCCCATTCAATATATTTAAACCAGTAAGTCACATTCTAAGCTCGTTGTTTTACATAACAACTCCGTTATTCCGTTCCGTTAACAACTGAACGACGTTCAGCTTGATTGTCATACGTTTTACAAAACTGCTACTCACGTTTAGACGTAATGCAGAATACCTCATCTGTAGTCACAAAGAGCGTTTTGATATAGGGAAATATATAGAACGCCTTTTAGTGCGGGGCCCAAAAACAAGCAAACCCGACCAACTCGAGGCATGACTGATGAAGTGAAAGATTGTAGTTTTCGGTTGTAATAATTACCTTATTTAATTTCAATAATTTTGGACACTATCTAAAATATGTACAACTTGTTAGGTAAAACAAGTTGTACATATGTACAACACCTTATGTACAACTGTACATAAGGACCTTTAGTAATGGGAATTTCACTAGCCCATTTAAACTACAATCTACCTACAATCTGACATTTCATTTTACGCTGTTTTACATAACGTCTAATCGTTGACCCGCTGCATTGATAAATGCCAAACGTTTAAGCAATAATACGTGTTAAAGTTAAGTAATTATGTAAAACCGCTAAACGTCATTCAGTTGTTTTACATAACGGAGTTGTTATGTAAAACAACTAGCGGTTTTGTAAAATAGCGGATTCGACAATCCATCTGCGACATATATATCATTTAATATATGTATAATTAAATGACGTACAGTAACACTGTTTCAACTGGTCCATTTTTTATGAACAGGAGTATATATAAAAACTGATTTTCAAATCTCAAAGTTGGAAAATTTGTTTTGATTTTGATTGATTCAATCGAATTTCCTTAAAATATAATTTCAAATAATTTTTATTTAAATAACTGATTTGATTAACCTTGAATTAAACATAATAAAGCTTTCAACATCAATTATCCACAACCACCACGAATAATTACATTAACGAAAAATGAAAATAAAACTGACACAAACAATTTTCTTGTTGATGTTTTTTATGTGTCATACGCCTAAAAATTTCCACCATCTGCTTTTCATTTTACACGTTTTGTTTTTCGGTATTAAAAGCATATTTGGGTTAAGGTCGTTACAGTATAGTATAGTATACAGTATAGTATACACAATATCATCATCTCATACCAACAAACACAAGTGTTGTAAGTACTGTAACTGTTGTTGACTGTGAACATGATATCCTGTGTATGTTTGTTTCATGTGTATCCTATGTTAGTATAGGTCATTTATAATAACATGGACAAAATATATTTTATCTATGCCCGTTTTTACACGTGGAAGTTTTGATGAAACTTTTCAATCGCAATAAATGTATGTGATATAACGATACTTACATTTCTTTGTACATGCAGAAATATATCAATCGCATGTTTTGTTAATAGCTTATAACTCTCGTCTTGCTAAATATTTCTTTCTTTGTCAACCACTTCAGTTACATGATCATAGTAAACCAATCATTAGGAAGTAAGCCAATCACCCTATTCTTACATCTAAAGTTCCATATAAGATTGCATCGAAATAGACGCCAGGGTAGTGATTCCGTATCTTTCACCATAGTGAAAATGTGAGCCATCTCACGTGAATTTGTTCACCAAGGAATTTCATAACGTATAAGTGAATCCAAGAGAAAAAGGAAAAAAGTAGAGAAAGAGAGAAATAATCGATGGCTTAAAACAACGAATGGTAATGTTCATGAAGAATAGATAAATATTCTTCATGGTAATGTCATAGAATGTATATATGTATTCTTTGGTTATCTATCTATCTCGTCCAAAGTCGGGGTCGGCGCACATGAAATTTAAAATTATTTGCTTTTGTTTAACAGTCACATTTATGTTGAAAAAGTGAAATATTGAAAAATTAAACAATCAAAGCAAAGCTGTTTATTTTTACACGGATGCCAATGCCAAACACTACTATATTCATAGAGATAACTACTATATATTATCTATGATCCAAATCATCTCACGCAGTAATTTCGTATTTTCACTACAACCTTACAGAATCAGGCGAGTAAACTCACATGAGATGAAAATGCGAGAAGTGAGCAATTTCACTTAAAATACAGAATCGGGTACTGCATAGTTTCATCGAAAAATACTACTGCGCTTGCTCACGAAGTCATACGTTATGAATAGTTTCTTGAAAAGTTACATGTGTTAAATAGCCCTATCATAAATGAAGTATATACGAAATACTTCTTGCAGGTAAGGTATTAGTTGATTTTAAACTGGCCTTCACGTTTGTTTGATATTCCTCATCTTGGAGTCTTTCTTTCGACCTAGAGTTTCAAAATAAAACTTTGCCTCATAGAATAGGCATACATGAGTAAATGAGGGATCACAGCGAGATCTAAAAAATCTATTATGGTCAAGTTATCACATGTAGCCGAATTTTCAACTAGAGTCCCGTTTCCAGACCTGTTTCCTGTAGGAAGTGTAGGCTGATTTAGAGTGGATTTAGCGATATTCCCCATGAACACATAGTAGGTTTCCAGGCATCTAATGATATTGTGGATCAGGACGCTATATCAAATGTTCTGGAGTTTTCTGCAGCTCTTCGAAGAACTTGCTGGTGCCATCGATTTCTGATACCAGTTTCTAGAGATGTTTTTTGAGTTTATCTTTATATTAGAACAATCGAAAAATGTATAAGGAATAAACTTATAGAAAACCATGTTGTAAATAAGTTTGCTACAATTCATTTTCTAATAATTTTTTCTCAAACTAATGTATACAAAGATATTTGGGATTTTAACTTTAATTGTAAATATTAGTGTAACCGAAAAATGATTATAGAAACATAATTATAGTATTACTAATTTTTTACATCTTTTCTTCAAATTCTTCGATTTTTCCAATATTAAGGGAGTCCAATATTAAGGGACCAAATTTTATTTTTCCTCCTCCCTCTAAACACAACTTTCTCCTTGTGCGATTTTTTAAGATATCAATTAAATACAATCAATTAAACATTGATAAATTCAACCAATCACACAGAGCGCATAGTGTAAGGAGGCGTGGTCTCAGCAGTAGAGCGTGGTGCTTTATGTTTTACAGGCTGGCAGACGGTAAGAGGTCCCATCTCCTTACACTATGCGCTCTGTGTGATTGGTTGAATTTATCAATGTTTAATTGATTGTATTTAATTGATATCTTAAAAAATAATCGTCAAATCGAAAAACTTTATTAAACTTTTTTGTTTGTTTTTTGCAGCTCTACACCGTGGTATATTTTTCTGAATGAATTTCAGAACACTCTGTATATATAAATTTTAACAATGGTCATTTGAAGTTGGTCACTTTTACGAAATTCCATCATCGGTACACAAGCAATAGTTGTATTTTCTTCGAAGGAAATTTGCTAATAGTAGATCATAGTAATGATCCTTTCATTTGCGTTCACTCAGTTGGGTGAGCTCATCCAGTAAGCCATATATAAAAAAAACATTTGTCCATGTGATAATATTCGAACAGTTGTATGTACCCGTATATTATGTATGTACCGTACGGCGTACACCAAACGGCAATGCCCATAGAAAGTCGTAAAATATATAAATTTATATGTTCATATATAGTATAGTATTATGCTACTTCAAAAACAGACAACAAAATAAATGTTATTTACTATCGTTGGATGATAGTAACTGTATTTTGTGTGGCTAAATAAATTTATTTATCAAATTTTATCCGTGGTAATTTACTTGTACATTCGTTCTTCCATTTATCTAACTTACGGGGTCTCAATTTTATTTATGATTTTTTCTTTTAAACAAAAAACACACACTGATTCTTCTAAAAATAATTTTGCAACCGATTGCGCCAGTTATGCCCTACATGAACCGCCAAATTATTGAAAAATATGAAATTCTGTAGAACTGATACTTCAACTATCTTCTTTACAAATTAGATAAACAAAAAATAATGAAACTCATATGAAAATTAAACATTACAAATAGATAAATCACTTTAAGAGAAAACTAATTTATTGAAAATATATGTATAATAATTTTCCAACGCGATAATATAATTTACGACTGACTGTGAAGATATGATTGAATATAATTTTCAAGTATAAATATTTAACATTACTGAAATTGAAAGATAATTCTCACACATAATTATTTATTTATACAGAGTGGTTCATATAAAATATGTATGGTCAGTGTACAGAACACGTTTTAAACTTTTCGGATTACTTTCATTTACTTTTTGAATTTGTAAATATCGACTTTTAGTTAGGTGATTTAATGAAATATCGATTTCATATAGTATTAATTGTATAACATATATATTAACATATATCATAAAAAGTCTACGATACTTATAGGCAGTATTCAGTTCTTAGTATTCAGTAATTATCTTACTGTATAATTAGATTTGAATGCCGCTGTTTGTAAATATAGTCGAAACCGGCTATACCGATCGGTTATTACAACTAAATGGCAAGGTTCCGGCCGAATCCCTATATAAACACCTATGTTAACATACCGCCTATAACAAAATCGGATAGAGCGACGAACCATTATCGAAAATTATCGGTACTATTTCAAGTTTATAACGACCAACCGTCATGTTTTTTTCAGCAAGTAAGCGTCTCATGCACGATCTGTGCAATTTCAAGTATCGGATATAGCGTCCTTAGTTATGTGGTCCCTTCAATGTCGTTATATCCAGTTTCGACTGTAGTTTTAATAGTTTTCTTCTATTTAATATAAAGCTAGATAATGTTTCTACAATTTGATAAGGCTAATGTGATTCTATTTTCAAATTTTACAGTCGATGTGAGCCGAATCCACTTGATTTTCGAAAAATATATCCAATAAAACGATCGATTGTGTGTGCGATTACCTATTGAAAAACAGTGATGAATGCCAGTTTTCTTTATCACACCTCCTGCAGCAAATTAAGGGTGATTGTATACCTGATGTCAGAACAGCGAAAACTCACCTCCAAAAACGTTTTGTCGAGGACATAGTCATAGTGGAGATGGGCTCCAACAAAGGGCACTCAGTACAGCTATTTTTTGAAACTGTTGTTCTCAAAAACAAGCTTGGCCCCTTGAAGCATGGAAGAAGAAGTGTGTGTCATTTTCTCATGTTCTGATAACAGCTGTACGACCTCAATCTTTTGTTTCCTTCCTTCTGATTGCAATTGGTAGCTACTTTTACCGAAAATATGGATACAAACATCTGGTAAATATGTGCGCTGCGATGGTTATCTGCGCTGGTTAACTTATGACTGTTTTTAGTTCTGCCGTTTTTGAGAGAACAGCTGGGCATACAGGTACCATCTCAAATGAAAGCTAATTAAATTTACTACAAGTTTATTACATATAATATTTGACGTGGGATGCGTATTTTAGAAGATATTTTACGAAATAAGTAACCATTTCGAAAAAATTTCACTTTTTGGAAAAAATGGCCTATTTTCTAAGAACTGTATATAGGGAACCAATAGCTGTATAGAGCTTATTTTGATTTCAAATTGTTGAAAATTTAGTTTACTTTAAAAGTGTATAGAATGGCTATACCGGTCAGACCCTTCCTTCACTGAGATATTGATCAAAAACTGAAAAAAGTCCGAAAATTTCATGGTTTTTTGGGTACACCGTCGCTCGCACAGCACTTTGGAAATTTCAAATCTGGTTTTTTAATATTGGTTTAGGTGCTAACAACATATAAAAAATTCAGAACGACCGGACCTTTTGCAAGCACGGATGTAGATCTTAACTGTACTATACAAGCGATAATTAAATACTGATATGAAAAAATTAACTCCTCAACCAGGAATCGAACCTCGGGCCTCTGGATAATAACAATGACAATAACATTTGTCTAAATAGTATACGCTAAAGTCTTCTACAGTTTGTCTTACGTAACCGAAAGGAATTTGGACAAACATCGTAATGTTGACGCTTAAGTATACACAAATAAATATATATGAACTACAAGCGATGTTCCAGTCCTGCGAGCTCAAATCAAGCGACTTCGTTACCTTCCATTAGATTGTACAATACATTCGCTAAATTTTGCATATTGTAACGCTTTATATTGAACACACCCGGTTTATAATAACTGGAATCACATTGACAAGAAAATATGTCAATAATGTTCAAAGGAATTTAATATATTTATTGAACGAAATATGAAATGCATTTGTTGTTTGGCGGCAGACAAGGAAGGACAATTATTATAACGATGTAGAACTATTTTAGATGCATCACACAATAATTATTCAATCAAGGTGAATTGTATGTGTATTGTTGTATGGTATTGAATTTATACTTCTAAACATTATTTTGCAATAGAAAATTGCATAGATTTGAAATAAATTGTCATTTACTCATATTTGGTATGCATATCAACAAAGATGGAAATATTTCAAAATAATGATTTTTCACATGTACCTAGAGCTATTACAATTGGTAATTTATTTAAATATGAGATGGAAAACTAGTTGAAAAATCAGCGATACCTTTTTTAAACGTAAACAGAACGAATACATTACATATATATATATATATATATATAACCTATTTTAACAAAATGGAAACCCGACTTCAAAAATCAAATATTCTAAAACAAAAAATGCACTAAAAAGTAAAAAAATAATTGCATATTCTTGTGCCAATTTTAGTTCACCTAAGCAAAAATTTTTAAATATATATGTACAATTATTGTTATTTTTGGAGGCGGTGTCCAAATTTTATGTGAATTTCTCTATGCTGACACCGACTGAAAAAATAACAATAATTGTACATATATATTTAAAAATTTTTGCTTAGGTGAACTAAAATTGGCACAAGAATATGCAATTATTTTTTTACTTTTTAGTGCATTTTTTGTTTTAGAATATTTGATTTTTGAAGTCGGGTTTTGTCAAAATAGATTTTATATAATACTAAAAAACTCTGTAATTTCCCACCGCTTCCACTACTTTAAATCTTTATCGTTTCCATCGCTTCCACTATTTCAAATATTTATCGACACTTCCACCAAATTTTTATTTCAGCGAATATCTTCAAATTCTATCTCTCGTAGCGAGATAAAATACATACCAGTCTAATCATACGCTTTCAATCAAAATATGTCCAGTAGTTTTTGCGTGATGCTCAAACAAATTTGGTACAGACATTTACAATTTTATAAACGTAGAGAAGAAGATATTCGTTTTTCTAGAAATTAAAATTGAATTTTATATTTTTCTGTTTTCAGAAATTTTATAAGGATAATATTTATTTTCATTTTATTTGTATAGAGCGTCTATTTGCAACATCTGTTTTCACAGTTTGGAATAACAGAAATTTTAATATAAAATTTAATTTCAATGTTATAATAAAAAATAAAATAAAACTATTTTCTACAAAACAAATGAAATTAACAACTAACTGAGTTAATTATTTAAATACCCTAAGTATAATGAGTTAATTCAAAAATTTATAAAAATCCTCTATCTCTTACGCTTGAAGGTACAGATTTTTCCACCTAGCGGGGAGATTTATAGACCAATTTTGTCCATTCACGGACTTGAATTTCAGCCTTTTATCTTTTTTCGTTTTTGACCGACGGACAGATAGACAAGCATGCAAGCATGAGGAAATGGACTAATGCGGTCATTTTATGACACTTTTTACCAACAATTTTTTTTCTGATCAATATTTTCAACCGTCACAAATTCGGATCTGAACCTATAATAATCTTATATATATTTTATAAATATATATATACTAAATATTTAGAATGTGGATAATACAAATTATTGAAACAAATAACATTCTAAATTATAAAAATTATAATATATAATAAAAATAGATTAGATATAAATCATCTAAAAAATAAAATCATATCGATTCACATCTATTACTAAAAAAGTCCGAAACATTAGGACTTGACTAATCAAGGTATAACATTTACTAACCACTAATATTAACCAGTCCAAATAGCTGAGCGGTCTAAGGCGGTATGTCTGTGCAGTATGCAGTACTTGGAAACTGGGAGGTTATGGGTTCGAATCCCGACATCGGCAGTTTGTCAATTAGAAAAATAAAAAAAAGGGGCGGTTAATTGACTAAACTGTCGGCGTATGGACAAGATCGAAGTAACCGGCTATACTTGAGAAGGTTTTCTGCAGTTTCCTTCACAAACTCCAGATGAATATCGGCATAGCAGCCGCATATCCTACCAATTCCTAGTCTACTCACAAATTCCTTCCACTCCACTCACATCCTCACATCCTAAGGCATCACAATGGACCTTATGGACCACTAATGTTAATAGCTCAAAATATCAAGAAAACATGGTTTTTTGGTAAACAACGGGAGAGTGAATTATATTGACCAATTAGGTATATTGATAATAATTTTGTCATTCATTTTTTAGGTTTTTAGTATTTTTCTTACCAAATAACAGCGTGATATAAGTAAGGTTAGGTTGTGTAGCGGCTGTTCTGGATATCGAAAGGGACTAACCTATCCTTGTTATTACTCCTTAAACCATTTGGAACTATTCAATTACTAGTGACTAGGTAAATCATGGTCTCTTCCTCCTCCTAACTGTGGCATCTCCTGCACAATGTGGCGCAATGGCAGAAAATTTCTCACTCCAGCATTCATCCATACATAGTTTTTTGCAAATATTTGCCACTCTGTTTCACTCTTAAATGGTATTCTATAGCTCTCTGAAAACATAAATATTCTATAGGTTTGAGTCCCACTTTTAAATTTACTGCAGAAACGGAGGTAGATTTAGTGACGCACAGAATTTCTTTGTAGAAATTATGTCCAAGCAATTTTACAGTCGAAAATGTTCATTTGAACCGGAATTTAGCGCTGGAATCTCAGCCCCGTTGGTAAGAATAGGCAAAATCAACGTTTTGAACATGTCTACGACGGCTATCACGTGAAAGTTATGGTACTTAAATACAAACTTTCGTACACTCATTAGCGCTGCTTTCACTTTATCTCTCATACTGTCGATGTGGATATTCCATTTCCCGTTGTAATTTAAATGAACAAATGGAGCCAAGTATTAACTACTTTACATGAAGATTTCGATTACTTTTGTAAAATTTGCAAACCATTTTACAAGTAATATTATACCCCTGTATTTTATTAAAAGAGAAAAAGTTCTTTTGATGTACCGGCACCAATTATTTTTCAATAATAAAGCTAGTGCATGCATGCATTTCGTACTTTGACCAATGACAATTAGTCAAATTCACTTTACCTTCTACTTAATCTGATCATTGTTCGGGCTTCCTTAGTAACAACATACAACATAAAAGAAATTATTATTAAATAGCGCCAGAATTATATGGAGTAAATATTACCATAACCAGTTAACTTGTATCATGGTTGTGTATTTTATACGTATTATTATTTTTAATTCATTACCTACACAAAAATATCAAATAAACTTGTTTTTATTTATTTATATTGTTAATATTGTATGGTTTTTAATCATTAGTGATGTCACGAATACTCGGAAGTACTTGCACCTGTTAGGCTAAGCGGCACATACAACGATGTAATAATTACGATCGCAGTGATTATTGAATTATTAGTAATTATTAGATTATAAGCTAGTATTTGTAGAAACTAGCTAGTATTTGTATTTAAATATTAAATTGAATCTGTTTAAGGTATTTCCAAAGTATATTAGCTGATCGGGTACCCGCACGAAAAGAACTATATAAAAAATTATATGCGTAAAAAAAATATGTTGGTAGTCCTGCGCGTTGTTGAAAGCAGCTGTCCGTTGTCGTCAGTGTTCCCATTCGTCACATAACATATCATACATATACTAGTCATCATACTAGTATATAATTTCAAACGACTTTCAAACAGCGCGCCGGTACTCATGATGCCAACTAAACCATAAAAAATAACCTTCTGCTGCGGACATGAAAAAAATGCACTTTTTTTCGCATATTTTATCAAAAAAACTTAACAACCCGATGGTCATTCTCCCAAAGTTTTTAAGAAAAATATTTCTAAGGAATTGAGGAAAATATGTTTCGAATTTCAGAAC
The DNA here is from genome assembly GCA_963920215.1 of Nineta flava. Classification (NCBI taxonomy): domain Eukaryota; kingdom Metazoa; phylum Arthropoda; class Insecta; order Neuroptera; family Chrysopidae; genus Nineta; species Nineta flava. Next base: position 28,121,702 of record OY986045.1, read on the forward strand.
AACCGTGATTATATTGAGATATTGACCTAATAATAGTTTGGAAATACCTTAAAAACTAATTTGACGTCATTATTATGTGGTTAGTAATGCTGTTTAGAGTAAATGTAAAGATAAACTGATTAATGGGTTTTGCACCTAAGAGCACAGTAATGCACAATGCTTCGCATATATTTTGGCACCGGTTGAATGTGATAAACGATTTTTCACATATTATTATTTGTGTAGACTTAAACGTCACAGTACTATACCAATGTCAATATCCATTACGGTTACGAAGACATAAGTGATTATTTCACGATCGCTGCAATATTATCGACAGCAATAATGGTGTTCTTTTTTCAAAATTGTATAATTGATTTGTGCTTTATCCATTCGGTTTTCGAGAAAATGCTATGATAAAAGTTATTCATTATAAAATTACAAACAACTTTTAATCAAAACATTTTTTTCGAAAACCGAATGGATTCGGCAAAAAATCAACTATAAAATCATGAAAAAAGATCGCCACATTTATTTAGCGTCTATTGAACCAGACGGCGACCGTACCATGTCGTGAATAGAGTGGCTTAGATATGATTTAGTGCACCCTTGCACATTCAATTTTAATCCGTACGATAATCCGTCCAGTGTTCTCTTTTATTTAATATGTGGAAATTAACGCTTATGAATCATTTGTTTATATATAATCAATAGTGCATTATATGAATCATACCTTTTCAAGGATGTTTTGTACCGACGAGAGAATTTCGCAAAAATTTCAAATGAAAGCTAAGTCTCCTGCATAACGAATTTGTTATTTATACACATTTGAAATGTACATAAACAAATGAAAATAGCAAATAACTGAGTTAATTGCTTAAATACCCGGTATATACTGTATTTATTGAACATTTTCTGTCATTAATTTTTTATTAAATCACATACGGTTTTAATGATAAACAGTTTTGTCCATTTTGCCCAAACATAGTCCGATTTTTCCCCTTCAAGAACTTGACCTTACATTTTAGCTCACCAGCCCAAGTGGCCGAGCGGTGTAAGGCGTTATGTCTGCGCAGTTTGTCAATTATTAGGGAAAGAAGGAGCGGTTAATTGACTAAACTGTCGGCGTATGGACAAGAACGAAGTAACGCTTAACGAAGTAAATACTTGAGAAGGTTTTCTGCAGCTTCCTTCACGAACTCCAAATGAATATCGGCATAGTTCCTATCATAGTCGGCTGCAGCCGCATATCCTACATGAACTAATTAATAAAAATTAAATTTTTTTTCTGCGATCAATATTTTCAACCGTTACAAAGTCGGGACTAAACTTAATATACCCTGGTATATATTATATACCGGGTATAAAAATAAGGATTTATTTTATTTTATTTGTATAATAATAAATAGATAAATATTATTACGGGAGCAATTCACAACAATTGTATAATTAATTATCTTATTTGCTTGTGGCCTGGTCTCATCACTAAATTTATTAAAATACACTCCGTGTGTTATTTTTTTATACAAAAATATTAATTATAAGATATACCACCGTCCAGCACATAGTCCAAGTACCTACCTATATTCAGCACAGATTTAATAGCATGTCGCTTGGTGTGTTTATATGATGTCAGAGAATCTTCTTTGTTTATAATAATAGTATTCAAATTTTATTACGTCATATTATTTTATTTGTGTGACTAAACTCTGTAGTCATTAAATTACTCGAATCATTTATTATATCATTTTGCTAACTTACGACGAAATATTTATTAAATTTTACAAGATAAGTTGTTTACAATTTTAACTAGCCATTTTTCTCGAAATATTAATCCGATCAAAAACATAAATGTAAGAAAGGGCCAAGTTTTCGGGAAAATCCTTAATGTAATAGTTTCTTCTTAAAAAGTGATGATATGGGAGAAAGGACCGAGCTATTTACAAAGTAAATAGATCCAGACTTCATATAATAGTTGCTTCTTAAAAAATGATGATATCCCATTAAAGAGCCGAGCTATTTACAAAGTAAATGGCTCTAGACTTCATATAATAGTTGCTCCTTAAAAAGTGATGATATTCCATTAAAGAGCCGAGCTATTTACGAAGTAAATAGCTCTAGACTTCATATAATAGTTGCTCCTTAAAAAGTGATGATATCCCATTAAAGAGCCGAGTACAAAGTAAATAGCTCGGTAAACTATTTACCAAAAAAATTAATGAGGGGTAAATTGATTAAAGGTAAGAAAAAATTTGGTTGCAATTAATTTCGTAAGTTTTCCCTTAGTATGTTTTTAAAATTTTATAACGCGGCCAGTTTTAAAACATTTGAAATCAACAGAAAAAATAACTTGCCGCGTTATATAAAATTTTAAAAACATACTAAGGGAAAACTTACGAAATAAATTGCAACCAAATTTTTTCTTACATTTAATCAATTTACCCCTTTTTCGTGTAGTAATAGCACTGTAAGTACGAAGGCCAAATGCCCCTTAAACTCGGGCTTGCGTACTTCCGTGCTCTAGATTAAAAAAATACCAGTGGGTAGCTCGTGTGGGGGGGGGGGGATTGTTACAACTTAATATTTCTATTAAAGTAATGTTAAAAATATATTTTTATTATTATAAAAATAAATACAAAATCGTAGTATCTCATAAAATAAAAATAAACAAGTTAAAGTAACAAGTAATTGCTTAAATATCCGGTATATATGAGTACTAAGTTATCAATGTGTGAACTGTTTATTTTACACACGAAGAAATGTATAAAAATACAAATTAGTATAGTGCTTAATTAGTACTAAGATAGATGGTTTTGTAATCTATAGTAATTATAGATTAAATATTTATATTAAAAAAATCAACTCGTCAACCAGGATTCGAACCTTGGACCTCTGGATTTCTAGTCCAGACCATGTCTTAAGTAATCTTTATGAAGTTTGACATAAATATTGTATTGTGACGCTTAAGTATACACAAATAATAATGTGTAATTACATATGTTTGAGCTAAAATTGTGGCGAAACTATTCAGGTTATGAAAAAAGGAACATTTTTTGTTTTTAAATTTTGTTCGTGTTCGAATTATCGTCTTTACAGACAGACAGATGGACGGATATGCGGAAATGAACTAATTAGGTCATTTTATGAACACCTATACCAAAAACTCTTGCAAGCAATATTATCAACTGTTACAAAGTCGATAATAAATTTAATGTAGCGTTCGCAAATTATAATCATTCGTATTTCACATAGTCGTGTTTCAAATATAGTCGTTATGATAATCGATAACAGCAGGACAGCGTATAATTTGGGCGTTTTATAAAACTGCAAAGTGACAAGGAAAATCGTTTGGAGTGAATCGATATAACACGAAGAACTGAATTAACAATATAAATAAATAAAAAACATTTATACTTATATTTATACTAAACATTTTATTGTAATTGCAACTGTTAGTGCAATCAAATAAGTCAACAAATTGGCTGAACCTCAGAATGAAAGTTAATAAGCTGAAAATTTGCATAGACCTTTCTGTGGACATTCTAAACCAGAGGTGGGCACAGACAGCTCGTCTGAGCCTTACGGGCTCTCCATAAGCTGGGTGAGAGTAAGTAAAGAAGGTATGTTTTAAAGCAAGACGGAACGATGTTTCAATACAGGTTGTCCTACCGATTATTGCCCAATAATTATATAGTATAGTCTATAGTATAGTCAATATTTTATTTTTTTTGAAAAACAAATTATGCGAAAAATAATTTCCACTACTACAAAAAGTACTTTTCACTTTTTCAATTCAAAGTAGACTAACTCGAAGAACTCAAATTCCCACTTTATGTAAAATTTAACTTAATTCATCAAATTCCCATGACACTATACTGAGCATACTCCATACGAAGAAAAAATAATTAAATAAGGTAAATAATTCTTTATTAGTTCTCGGATATGAATAGTAAAATATTTAGACAAATTTTTTGGAATTTCCAAAACTATATTTCTATTTAAATTATCCTTTGCAAAAATTTCCCTCTTTTATTACAATGGTCCAGCGGTAAACTTAAAGGTTCAAAAGATTTATATATATTTTTTATATATTTTTATTTTATTCATACACAAATATGATATATACTAAAAAGGTACATTTTATGACCCAAATTACCAGCCCAAAATTCCAGAGTATGTATTGAATGATTGTATGTATTATTTACTTTGTATAATAGTGACCATAAAAAAGATTTGGTATTATTATATTTTTTTCAGAAAATGTTTTAATTAAAAAAAGAAAATATTAATAATTGGTAGGTTACCCTGTATTAACTCTATCTCTCTTCCCTACCTCTCACTCAGAGCTTGGCGGAGTCAACTCCTGCCCACCTCTGTTCTAAACACTGACTCTAAAGTCTCATATTCAAGTTGAGATGTTATGGCTACTGATGGCGTGACCTGGAGAAATATTGTAATAAGTTCCCACACTTCGTGTGATATCTCAAAAACGGTTGATGATAAAAAATGAGAAGTTTATGCGCTACATCTTCCATAATAACTGCAATCACGATTTGACGCGTAGCAACCGAAATATTTTCAAAAAACCGATTTACGCTACCTTTCCCCTTGACTATCTTCAGATGTGTAGATACGCCACCTTTTTTGACTAGTCTTTGATAAATATACCAAACAAATAAAGATTCAATCTGGAACTGAATAATAATAAAAGGAATCTACACTTCTGAAGATACTCCTTTTATTACCATTCAGTTCGAGGTTGAACCTTTATTTGTTTGGGATATTTATCAAAGACTAGTTAAAAAAGGTATCTACACGTCTGAAGGTACTCAAGGGGAAAGGTAGCGTAAATCGGTTTTATTGCAAATCGTTCAATCGCTCAAGCATCTGTAATTACACATTATTATTTGTGTATACTTAAGCGTCACAATGATACAACTTTGGAAGGCTTTGGAATTTCGAACTTCTGATATCGTTTTTCTGAAATAGTGAGGAAAATTTACTTTTGGGTCTTGTTTGATCATTATTTCGCTATCTCCAATAGTTTTCTCCAAACAATTCAGACAAACACATACAACATATTATACATATGAGATTAGTAATTTTTAATTAATATAAATAAACTTACTGGTTTATTTACTTTATTAAAAATACTATCCTTTGTACAGTTTGGAAATTACTTCAAAAACATGCTACGATATAGAAGTGGAATATGGGGAATATGTGGAATTTAATTTAGAAAAACATTTAGATAAAATTTAAAACTGACTTTAAAAAAGTGATAAATTATTTTAAAGTGAAATACACTACTGTTCTTAAGTTTTTATGAATCTGTCTGAAAATAATTATGCTTAAATATGTTGTCGAATTTAAAATAAAATTATTATTCATAAAAATTATACCTTTCAATCATATTTTCGTAATACGAGAGTAGTATAACAACAAACAAAAATAATCTAAAATAAAAAAAACTAGTTTATCTAAATTTAAAACCTTTGAATATATTCTAAAAATGGCAATAAATTAATTATCCAAGGTTTTTGACTTTTCAACCAGATTGTTTTTTTTTTTTTTATTATTATTTATTTATACCAACAAAAAACAAATTACAAAAAAATGCTACAGCATTTCACAATAAAAATAAATTGTATATGTTTATTTTTATTTGATTTAACTATTATATTACCTACTAATTTCAATAAATTAATTCAGTTCCTGGTTTTCTTGTTATACGCATGATGAACATTTATCACTAATAAAGAGAGTTATACCGTACGTGTTGGAAAGCATTGCTAATAGCGAATCAATGTTAAATATTATTTACTATAATAACTATACACAATATGCTTAATAAAGAAATAAAAATAGTGGTGGTACTCTTTAGTGTGTCTGTTATGTATGCTTGCTGCACTATTTTGTACTGCATTCACATGTAATGAGAGTGGGTTAAATATGTTCATTGTTGTCTTCTTAAGTTTAGCATTACTTCTAACAAATGAAGATTCATTTTTGAATATCCCTTTTATTTGTATGTGAAATGTTTGAAAATAAATGATAGTATTCTATTAACGGTATAACATAAAACAACAATCCATACAAATTAAAAGAAATATAAAACCCCAAAATGAAAAAAAAAAATAGAATTCCGACAAAAAAAAAAGTTAAACCAACGGTTCCAATATTCCTCCATTATTTGGTAAGCAATGTCCGAGTCGATTGTAGAAATCTATCCGGGTATTTTCTAGCACTTGAGGAGAAATATTCGCACAATTGTCAACAATTCTTTGACTTAATTGTTGTAAATTTTTAGGCCTATTCCGCGAATAGATCTGTGAGAAAACCCCACCAAAAAACGTCATTAGGAGATAAATCTGGTGATCTGGCTGGCCACTTGAAGGTTCCAAAACCACTCATAAGATGTTCCTGGAAAGTTTGTTCCAGGAACAGCCTTACTATCATGGCATTGTGTGCAGGGCAACCATCTTGTTGGAACCATACAAATGCAGGTCTAAATTAGGAAGAGCTCTAACAGTTGGCAAAATATTATTTCGTAACAAACTCAAACGTTTTTGAGAATCTATAGATCCGTCAATGAAGAATGGCCCTATAATATGGTCACCCAATATTCCAGTCCAGACATTCAGTTTCAGTATGCATTGTTTGTATGGTTTTATAGTAAATATTTTATTTATTTATTTAACATTGATTCTCTATTAGAAATGTTTTTGAAAACGGTCTGTATATATACTATAATAGCAAATATGTAATCTACTTTTATATGTTAATAAATTACCCATGAAAATGAAAAAAATTAAAGTGCAATTTCCAGGTTATGTATGTTGTAAGTATAATTTAAAATAGTCCGAGAGCTCTGATTTAAATTATTAGCGAATTTCCTCCGAAGGAAGTGCATCTATCTATTGCTTCTGTATCGAGGATTCAATTTCGTGCAAATTTTTTCAACTGTTCACAGTTTTTATTCCGATTGGAATGAAATTTGATATTCGAAGGTCATGTTCGTTCATTGGTAAAATCGGACAAAGGGAAAGGAGGGTTTAGAGTTAGGGGAAAAAACTAAATTTGGCTTATTTCCCTTAATATTGGAAAAATCGAAAAATTTATCAGGATTAAAGTTGTAGGAAATTTGTTTTACTATAATTTTGTTTCTTAATATTTAAGCGAATTTCCTGAAAGAAATATTAGCGAATTTCCTGAAAGGAAATAGAGCCGAAGAAAAGTCCCGTACCGAAGTCAAAATTTCGCAAAAATTTCTTCAAATGTCCTACCTAGTAGACGTCAAAAATCACCATCTGTAAAATTTATATATATATATATCTATGGACATATATATATATATATATATATATATATATATATATATATGTGTCTGTAATCACTCTAGCGGTCACAGTTTTCATTTTATCGGACTGAGATTTGGTATTTGAGGCGCTTTTGGTATTCAAAAGGTCAAGTTCGTTAATGGGTAAAATCGGACAAGGGGAAAGGGGGGTTTAGAAGGAGGTGGAAACACAAAAATTGACATATCTCCCTTAATATTTGAAAAATCGAAAAATTTATAAGAAGTAAAGTTGTATGTACTAAGTTTTACTGCAATTTTGTTTCTTATCAGTTTTTCTGTTACACTAATATTTACAGAAATATTGACGGTTTAAGATTGAAAATTAAATTCCTTAATATCTCTGTACACATTAGAGTATGAGCAAAAATGATAATGTGATAAATTGTAGAAAATATAATTTTCTACAACTTTATTCCTTACAATTTTTTCGAATGTTCTAATATTAAGAGAGATATTTTATATTTTGTTTTCTTCTTTCTTTATACCCCCCCCCCCCCTTTCCCCCAGACGTATGTCATTTATTAATAAAAGTAAACTTGCAAATACTAAAATCATATACAACATTTCATTTTGATCAGACTAAAATTGTGTCCGCTAGAGAGTCATTTATGTATTCTAAGGAAATTCGCTAAGTTGAAGCAGCTCCTGCGTAACGAATTTTTTTCAGTTGCGACACCTTTTGTATATATATATGTAATGTATTCGTTCTGTATACGTTTAAAAAAGGTATCGCTGATTTTTCAACTAGTTTTCCATCTCATATTTAAATAAATTACCAATTGTAATAGCTCTAGGTACATGTGAAAAATCATTATTTTGAAATAATTCCATCTTTGTTGATATGCATACCAAATATGAGTAAATGAATAAATAAATATTTAAATATTTCCTAAATATTTCTGTACACATTATTTCTCATACATTTTTCGATTGTTCTAATAATAAATATTATATTTTTTGTTTTCTTCTTTCTCTATGCCCCCCTTTACCCTTGACCAATGCCATTAATTAATATAAAAATGGCCTTACAAATACCAAAATCACATCAGATACGACTTTTCATTTTGATCAGACAAGTTGACAAAGCTCCTGCGTAACAATTTTTCATTAGAGCAAAATAATTGCTAGTATTTTTGTAGTTATTAACTAAACTATAAATATATTATATTTTTTTTACCTGTACGTTGAAGGCTATATTTACATACACCCGTTGAGATTACGTGTAGGTGATTACTTGCCATTTAAAAAAAAATTTTTGTATAAAATATGTGGGTGTGCTAATAATAGACATAAGATTCTAATTTGAATATTTATTTAAAAATGAAAGTTTAAATAAAACCTATTTTGACAAAATGGAAACCCGACTTCAAAAATCAAATATTCTATAACAAAAAATGCACTAAAAAGTGAAAAAATAATTGCATATTCTTGTGCCAATTTTAGTTCACCTAAGCACAAATTTTTAAATATATATGTACAATTATTGTTATTTTTGGAGTCGGTATCAGCATAGAGAAATTCACATAACTTTTGGACACCGCCTCACAACTTCCGAACAATGGGACCAATCGGAAATAAAACTCTTTAAAACAAAAAAACAAAAATTCAAAATCGGTTAATAAATGACGGAGTTCTGAGGTAACAAACATTAAAAAAAAAAAAATACAGACGAATTGAGAACCATTCTCCTTTTTGAAGTCGGGTTAAAAAAAAAATAAATCAAAAATACACTTCAACAAATATCTACAATCAATTAAGCTAGTTCACTCTTAAACTGGTTTTTCTTAAAAATTTCATGAAATAGAAGTATGTAATTAAGCTCTCAATGTCCTTTATTTAATTTTATTTAATCAAATTTTTGAACCGATTGTGAAATGAAATGCACGTTATATGTAAACATTTCGCTCACCCTTTTAGCGAATTTCCTGAAAGGAAATAGAGCTATTGGTCCCGTACCGAAGTCAAAATTTCGCAAAAATTTCTTCAAATGTCCATCGATTCTACCTTGTAGATGTCAAAAATCACCATCTGTAAAATTTATATATATATATATCTATGGACATATATATATATATATATATATATATATATATATATATATACATATATATATATATATATATATATGTGTGTCTGTCATCACTCTAGCGGTCACAGTTTTCATTTTATCGGAATGAGATTTGGTATTTGAAGCGCTTTTGGTATTCAAAAGGTCAAGTTCGTTAATGGGTAAAATCGGACCAAGGGAAAGGGGGGTTTAGAGGGAGGGGGAAACACAAAATTTGACATATCTCCCTTAATATTGGAAAAATCGAAAATTTTATAAGAAGTAAAGTTGTAGGTATTAAGTTTTACTGTAATTTTGTTTCTTATCATTTTTTCTGTAACCCTAATATTTACAAAAATATTGACGGTTTAAGATTGAAAATTAAATTCCTCAATATCTCTATACACATTAGAGTTTGAGCAAAAATGATAAGGTGATGAATTGTATCAAACATGATTTTCTACAACTTTGTTTCTTACGCATTTTTCGATTGTTCTAATATTAAGAGAGATATTTTATATTTTGTGTTTTCTTCTATCATTATGCCCTCCTTTCCCCTTGACGTATGTTATTTATTAATAAAATTGGCCATGCAAATACTAAAATTAGATACGACATTTCATTTTGATCATACTAACATTGTGACCGCTAGAGAGTAATTTATTTATTCCAAGGAAATTCGCTAAGTTGAAGCAGCTCCTGCGTAACGAATTTTTTTTTTATAAAACAGGGAAACTTGTATACATATTTCTTTCAAAAACAAATATCTTAAGCGAAACCTATAGGGAAAAAGTCATGGTATAATTAATTAAAGAATATTAAATTTTGCGTCGAATGAGTACCACAACTTAAGGATGAGAGAAATATTGAAGTGGTACCTTTTCAAATGATGATCACACGTATAAAATTTTTGAAAATGTTTACATTATAAAAACAAACAACTTTTGTTTTAAACTATTTTTCATGCATCCCATAGTTTTAGTGTAAAAACGAGACGTAAATGTGGCGTAAATTTTATATTGACTCGAAAAATATTGGATGCATGAAAAAAGTTTCCAACAAAAGTTGTTTGTTTTTTAGAGACAAATATTTTCCCTATTTTGCACCATTCAAAAGATAGATTATACACCGCGGGCACGGATTCATGTAACAAAACTGTATGGCATGTGTTGCTCTCAACTAAATTCTGAACCGTTTGGTGAAAACCGCATCAAAATTGCTTTAGGTGTTTTAACGATATACTATAGAGTATAAATAATATGTTTAGCTATACCGTCTGTTTAGTTTACATCTTCGCATAGCAGATCTCCCACGAGTATGAGAGAGTACATATGTATACATTATACAATGTGTATGAGAAGGAGGTCTTATAGGTTTGATAAACAAGTATATTTTTCAAAATAGTAAATAATATTCATAACGAGTATGAGAGAGCACACATGTATACATTAAGCAATGTGTATGAGAAGGAAGTCTTATAGGTTTGAGTAGTTGGTGACCATTCGAACAGTTATGTAAAATATGCTTGTTTATCAAACCTATAAGACCTCCTTCTCATACACATTGCTTAATGTATACATATGTACTCTCTCATACTCGTGGGAGATCTACTATACGAAGATGTAAACTAAACATAGTGTATATGTTCATATATGTAATACTCCTATATGGACAGTTTCTATAAGTGGAAGCTGTCCCAAAATTAGGGTGCCGATTATATTGATTCCTGCGCATGCGCATGCCTGCACCTTGCCTGCATGCACATGCCATGCGCAGACATGGACATTGTCCATGCGCAACGATGGACAATGTGCCTCGGAGGATAGAGAGAATCAATATAATCGTCACCCTAATGTTGGGACATTTTTTCCTATATCAACTGACCATATAGGAATATTGCAAATATGTATATGTTATACTGTAGATATGCTCTTCCTTCTCAAAACCTTTCACTGTAGTCTGTGATAGGGACATGTGGATGGAAGGAGAACCACCCTATCTCAAGAAAGGAATCGTCTGGCATTCAGACGGATCCAAAACTGAAGAAGGGACCGGGGCGGGAATCTACCGTGAGAGACCTAAAGCAAACATAAGCCTCAACTTGGGAAAAAATGCCACGGTTTTTCAAGCAGAAGTCTACGCCATACTGGCTTGCGTCCGTGAGAACCTACATAAACCATAACATATGTATTCTCTCGGACAATCAAGCTACCTTAAAAGCCTTATCTGGAACTGAGGTCACCTCAGGAGTACTCAAGGATTGTCTGGAGGAACTGCTGGAGCTGGCAAAACGGAACAATGTTAAATTGATATGGGTGCCGGATCACAGTGGTTTCGAAAGAAACGAAAAAGCAGATGCCTTAGGAAAGAAGAGAGTTGGAATGCCCTTCATAAGCCAGAGCCTATTTTAGGAATTCCAAAGACTGCATGTAAACAGGTGGTCAACGAGTGGTCAAATGCTAAACACCGTGATCACTGGGAAAAAGTACCGCGGCAGGAGCTCGGAAAAACACTGCTGCAGAGTGCAACCTCTCGATGCACTGAAGCTGAACAGGATGCAACTGCGGAGGGTTACCGGATTCATTACCGGGCATCATCCCCTGCGGAAGCATCTGCACAAAATAGGACTTCATAACGGATCCATTGTGTGACGAGGAGGAAGAAACATCCAGCCACATTATCTTTGACTGCGAACCTTTAGGTTACAGCAGATACAGGATATTCGGTGCATCTCACCCTGAATGTATGAACTTTCAGGAAAACATGATAAGCAAGCTCCTGGCTATTGCCAGCATATGAGAGAAACGAATCTTGTTGGACTTAAGTAGAAGGGGGAGCATAATTGACCATTTTTTTAGACTCCAAGATGTATCTATCTATCTATCTATAGATATGTTCAATAGGGAATATGCATGAAAATTTTTTTTGACTTGAATTGAAGCATGTTTACTTGACAAATATCAAGATAAAATTACTTTTTAAATAACTTTAAAAATAAGCGAGATATGAATGATTGAAAGTCCCGATTAGACAAAGAGGGTGATAGCCCTCTTGATATGTTATGTGACGTCATATTACACTTTCACCATTTAAAATACACGTAAAACTCCGTTTTTAGTATTTTTGCAAGAAAGAGACAGATAATAATCTTTAAAAGCTTATAGCTTTCTTGATATTTGTCGGATTTTAATTTCGTTTTTAAATATTATTACAGTAGTAACAGTATTTTCATATTCTGAAAATAAATGTGAAAAAAAATTTTCATGCATATTCCCTATTGGCATTGCTGTAATAAGTAAGTTTATTACACTATATTGTATATGTTTTGCCGTATAAATAGACTGTCACGAGTGAGCTACCTTAATACACTTCAATAAATCTACAATCAATTAATTATACACGTATTACAAATAAATAATTACAAACATAACACAATTAAAAAAAATTCTTATACAAACAAATGTTTTTAATTACTTTTACATAATTTATTAATTACGATTTATTTTTTGTTTGTTTAAATTTAGAATCACTGTATGTCAACCTTGTTAAGAGCAAGAGTTAAAGATCGAAACAGAAAACAAAGTCCCAGAAAATTGAAAATACAATTATATTTAAATTGGAAAGTAATACGATCAGTATTTAACGTAAGTTCCTCTCATTTATTTCCTATATCCTTATAATTAATAATATCCTTTTAAGATTTCTCTTCATAAATATTCATATGAAAAAATTAACTCATCAACCAAGAATCGAACCTCGGATCTCGTGTATTTCTAGTCCAGTGTGGTTATCGCTACACCTAAGATGATTCTGACGTATGAATTGATCTTCCCATATCATTGACAGTATTAATTTGATGTCAAATATCAACTTATTATTCATAAGTTATATTATTTGTGTATATACTTAAGCCTCACAATGTATGCAGTTGAGAAGGGTGGTGGGGCTCTTGACAGGACACTGTCGATTGAACTACCACCTTCATAACTTGAGGATCTCTGATGATCCCATTTGTAGGGCCTGTATCGGAGGACGATGAAACCTCCATACATGTTATTTGCACCTGCAGAGATCTGCAGGGTGTCAGGTATAGAATGTTTGGGTCCGAATCCTTGGATCCATCAATCCTGGCGGAGAAGTTGTGGGTCTTCTGTGTGGTATCTGGCCTCAACAGAATCCTACAGCTTTATCTGCTTAAAATAGCACCTCTTACCCGGAGGCGTCCCGCCTTCGGGTGACAGGTTGTTCTCAAGGAGGGCACAGAAGACCCCTTGGTCTAGGTGCTGGGGACCCATTTGCGGTACCCGTTTCGAATTATTATTATTATAAGCCTCACAATACAAAACTTTTGTCAAATTCCATTAAGGTTACGTAAACATAGTATGAAAGAACTATTGTATACTATATAGACTTGAATTGAATTTTTAATTAAATATAGATATGAAAAATTCAACTCAGCCAAGAATCGAACCTTGGACCTTTGGGTTTCTAGCTAATATACTAACGGTCACACCATGTTTATATCAATATTTAATTAAAAATTCCATGACATATTTGTCTATATAGTATACAATAGTTCTTTCATACTATGTCTTACGTAACATTAATCGAATTATTTAGAAGAAGAAAAAAATTATGAGGCAACCGCTACAAAATTGGTGAGCTTATTATTGGTATATGTTGTAAATAAAATACCATCCGATCTTACTGGGAAGTTTCTGAGAAACATCCCTTCAAAGTCGCCAAAAAAACAACAACTTTGAAGGGTTGTTTCTCAGAAACTGTCCAGTAGGATCGGATGGCATTTTTTACAACATATAGTGGTACCAATAAGTACCCCTCTTCCCCCTTAACCTATGCCATTTATGAATAAAATTGGCCTTGCAAATATCAAAATCATATCAGATACGATATTTCATTTTGATCAGATTAAAATTGTGACCGTTAGAGAGTGATTTACGTATTTTAAGAAAATTCGCGAAAAGTTGACGGAGCTCCTGGGTAACGAATTTTTTTATCGTCGGTCCAGATTATTTTATGAATTATCACATTCAAGGTATTTATCTGGCAGATACGTACATCATATGTTCATTTTAAACAGCTTTTGTTGATAAAGATTATTAAAATAATCAAAGAGAACTCTAGGTTTTTTGAAATTACATTTCTAATTTTGCCCCAATTCCTAAAACATTTATTTGTGTTTTATAAATATGTATTTCGACCACAATGTAGTCATCATCAGTATGAATTAGCTAATCGTAACTATCTCTGGGATATAGATTCAGATATATGTTGTTTGTTGCTAATTTGGTGCGTGTCTCACAATGATATTAAAAAAGTTTTGTCTTTTATATGTTTTGACTGGAGGGTATGATCTGACCTACAGGATTATTTGAGTTGACTGACTAAAGGATTAGGTGTGTGAAGAACCCCACCTATTTATTGACGGTATCCTTTTGTGACTATGCGACGTTGTTTTTGTCACTAAGGTGAGGGTATCGAAGCTAACCTTGATATTCAGGTATTAGATTTTTTGAAAATGGCTTAATTTTATTAAATCAGAATTTGGAATTGGGCCATTGTCTAAATTCATTATCTGTTTTCTCAATTTGTGTAAGTAGATACTTTCGTATGCATCTAATTCTGTGGGGTTTTGTACCGATTTAAGTAGTTTTAGATTCGATTTATCAATTTTATGGTTGTTCTCAATAACGTGCGCCGCTATACACGATTCTTCGGTTCTCCCAAATTTCACATGAGCCAGATGTTCTTTGATTCGAATACCGATTTGGCGACGGCTTTGCCAACGTAAATTTTCGAACAGTTTTGGCAATTAACACCATATATGCCCTATTGTTTTTCATTACTCATTTTATCTTTAGAGTTGCCCAGTAACTATTTGATTTTATTTTTACTAACAAGCGCTGTTTTTAGATTATGGTCCCTTAATTCTCTAGTGATTTTATTTGTGTATGTTAGTTTGCACCATTTATATTGTTCAACGTTGCCAGTCTCTGGGGTGTTAGTACGGTGGAATTGTTTCGTAAAATTTTAAATTTAGTTCTGCGGACCAAATTATTTATTATGTTAGAATTGAAGCCATTAAAGATTGCTTTTGTTGGAATATTTTGTTCATTAACTGAACAGTTTCTCTCCAATTTCAACCCAGACGGTCTGTATTTACTAATGAACGTTAATTACAATAATTGTTTTTACCATTTTTTTGTGTTGCCAATCAATTGAATAAAGTAAACATAACACACCAGTGATTTAACAATTATAATAATTTGTATATCGTGCTGAATTTGTTGAATAATTGTATTTCGTGTATCCGTTAACAATATTTTGAAACTAAATATAATGATAATGAATTTTCATTGTCTCTTTTGTTAAAATAAATATATAGTTTTGGATCACCGATAGTAGTTTGTAATTAAAATTTCAGGACAGAGATAAAACTACGTCTATCAAGCTAACCAAGACATTTTCTCATATACAATTAAATACAGCCAAATATATACGGATTTTTGCAGCTATATTATCATGGATAGCTAGCTTAAATATTTCATATATTGATTATATTAAAAATAAATAATAGTTTAAAAATACTAAAAAACACGCTTTTATAGCTAGCCGAACTAAAAAGTAGAAAATAATTTTTATCAACAAAATAATTCATTTGATTGTAAAAAAGCGTGGGGTGCTTTTTACTATACTTTGATATTAAGGATCTTGATTTGATATTATAATTTGATGTTAAGTACCCCACGCTTTTTTTTACAATCAAATTAATTATTTTATTGATAAAAATTATTTTCTACTTTTTAGTTCGGCTAGCTATAAAAGTGTGTTTTTTAGTTTTTTAAAACTATTATTTATTTTTGCTTTTTTAATCTTGAAACGATTTATTTGAATTTAAATTTTCAATCTTAAACCGTCAATATGTCTGTAAATATTAGAGAAACAGAAAAAATTATAAAGAACTGAATTATAGTAAAACTAATTTTCTATAACTTTACTTCTTATGTAATTTTTGGTTTTTTAAATATTAAGAGAGATATAACAAATTTTATAACAAATCCCCCTCCCTCTAAACCCCCTTTCCTCTTACCGATTCCGGTCATGATTCCGGTCACCACAAAAATGCATTGTCATCCGAACTACATATACATGCGAAATTTCATTTCGATACGACAATTAGAAGTAGGTTAAAATTGACTTCAAAGATTCCGTTTCATAGATACATAGAAACAAACATACATACCAAGTTAATAAAAGCGTGTTAAAAACTAGCTAACTTGACAGACGTTGTCCTGTCCAAAAATCCCATACAAAAAAGCACTTCCCGAATTTTCAAATTTTTCAGGAAACTTTTCCAAATTTTCTTTCCCTAAAAACCTCATTCGAACTATTAGGATAATTTAAAAAAGAGCCATATCTGTCCAGTCTTTCTCAAGGGATGCGCTTACCAACGAACAGCATTTAATTTTTTTATTTATATAGATTAAAACTAAACTTAGTTCAATCGTGATCATTAAAGTAAAAAAGTATAAAATACTGTATGATAGACTTATTGACAGTGATTATTCATTATTTTTGGTGTTGCAGTTATTTTATATTAGAGGTAATGTTTTTCTACGACTTTACTACTTATACATTTTTCTAATATTAATATATATTTATACTATATGATGTGTTTTCTTCTTTCTTTAAATCCCCGTCCCATTTTGGAACATCCCATATATATACATGGAACATTCCATATATACCGGGTAATCCATTTTAATTTCCCCATACTAATATCTCGAGAACTAAGTAAGATAGTGATAAATGTTTCAGATAAAAAATTTAAGGTTTCTAAGGGGCCAAATAACTGTGACCTTGAAACCAATTTTCAAGTTTAAATCGAGATTAACATAATTTTTTAAATTTAAACCTATATTTTTTATTAAAGATTTGTATTTTTCAAGGCTATGATTTGCAATACCGATCGACATCCTCCTCGTGGGGCACATAGGGTAACGCTAATGTCATGTTTTTGATTGATTTGTTTATCGTCTATATTAGGTTATCGATCGGTTTTACACATCATAAGTATACGTATCAAATAATTTTCAAACGGAACGACTTACGATGTATCAGTCTTTTAAGGATTGCAGTTTATCATTTAAATTAATTTTTTTTTAAATTAATTGACTAAACTGCAGTCGTATAACCTCTCAATTCCTAGTCTACATACACATTCGAAAAAATAGGTCGATAAAATAGGTCTAGAAAGGCCTACTTGCCAGGCTATGACGTCCCCTCCACTACTACTATTACATCATATCAATAAACTACACTAGAAAAAATAAATTTTGAACAATTGAAATTGTGATGTCACAATAAAAAGAGAACCTGAACCCTCTCCCTACTCATTACTGGTTATATTTTGCTAATATCCCTTCCCTCCCCTAAACGTGTGGCATAATATATTGATTGCCCCCTTGGCTCTGCTAGCTTGATGGACCCGATAAAAAACTGTATGTTTACTTTTAATTTGTTTTTTTAACCCGACTTCAAAAAGGAGGATGGTTCTCAATTCGTCTGTATTTTTTTTTTTTAATGTGTGTCACCTCAGAACTCCGTCATTTATGTCCCGATTTTGAATTTTTGTTTTAAAGGGCTTTGATTTCCCATTGGTCCCATTGGCACCAAATCGCATTCTGATGAGGGGATCCCCGGGAAATCGAGGAAAACCCTCATTTTATATGTGATAACCGATTTCTGCGAAATTTTTTTTTTTTTGAAAGGGTCTACTTTCCCATTCATAATGGGAAAATAAGAAAATTTTTGTAAAAACCGGCTTCAAAAAAATTTTTTACAAAAAAAACCGACCCCAAAAAAAATTTTTACAAAAAAAAAACAAAATGCATGTAAAAAAAACTGAAAATCTGTTATGAAAAATGCACTAAAAATTAAAAAAAAAATGGATTAAAAAAAATGCACTAAAAGTTAGTAGGTCGTTTAGTTGGTCTACCCATATTTAGACAAATAAAATAAGTTATAGAACTTCAAAGTCACTAAAAAGCGAGAAATAAAACCTATTTTGACAAAAATTTTTAAATATATATGTACAATTATTGTTATTTTTGGAGTCGGTGTCAGCATAGATAAATTCACATAACTTTTGGACACCGCCTCCAAAATTAACAATAATTGTGTACATTATATTTAAAAATTTTTGCTTAGGTGAACTAAAATTGGCACAAGAATATGCAATTATTTTTTTACTTTTTAGTGCATTTTTTGTTATAGAATATTTTATTTTTGAAGTCGGGTTTCCATTTTGTCAAAATAGGTTTTATTTTAAATAATAAAAATTTTATACATAAAAATTTATTTATCAAATTCTATATTTATTGTAAATACAATTCCTATTTTAGTTTTTTTTTTGTCGGTAAATAGTTTGTTTATTCATAATAATGTTTATCTACTAATTTTCTTTTTGTTATTTGGAAATAATTGGACTGGAAATGACAAAATAATTACTTTTATTTTTTTAATGGATCATTTTTATTAGTCAATTATACATTTTTTTTTTATAAATATTTTGTGGTCAAAATTCTTTTTTTTAAATTCCCTATCTGGTGTGTATTTCTCGAATTTTAGACTATTGTAGTTATGTAGTTTACTTATTAAGGGCTTACTTAGTCATCATTCATTTATTTTTATAAATATGGGATAATAAATATAGGATGGCCCATAAGTAACGTTATGATTTATTTAATGAATGCGTGTGCATCATTTGGTTTTAATCGTGAACCAATTGAATCTTATATGGGAAATGGTGTAACGTATGTACAATTTTTTGCAAAGACCGCCTAGACATCACCAACTATTGAGAACGTCGCCTGGTGGAAGTTTCGGGGTTTTTCTCAACACTTGCTTGCATCCGAGCAATGTTCACATCATTTCGTGAACTGCACAAGGTCCTCCAGTACGCGGAAGATCACAGATAGCCCCATGTTGCAGAAAACGCTGAACCAATCGGTAAATTGTCGGAACATAAAAGAAATTTCGATATGATCTTTGTGTCTGAATAATCGAATTGGTTCTTTGTTCTGTGATGAGTCTTTCCATCATAAATTTCCAAAGTTTTTCAAAGTTAATTCTGAAAAAAAAAATGAAAAAAAAACATAAACAAAAAATGTATTCACTAATTAAATCACAACGTTACTTATGCGCCGTCCTATATATACACCACTGTACCTACTAGTACAGTTATTTGGTGCTCAAATAATAGGTTACCTGGAAAGTTTTCCGAGAGTTTTGAAAATTGGTGATTTTATAGATTTCGACGTGCTCTTTCCGAATTACTACTTTGTGCCACCTCGTACCTTTGCCTCTCGCGCCGCCATATTGGGAAAATGGCGCCTAAAAACAGTTTTTTGACAATATCTCCTTTTCTACTCATTTTACGATGAAAATAATTATATAATAAATTAAACTAGAGACAATTTTCTATAATTTATGTGATTACTTTATTTTTTGTAAAATGAATAGTTAGAGAAAATTGAAAGGTGAAAGTACACTCCCGTTCAATAAAATTGAACAGACCTGAAATGTTAATTTTCTTACATTTCATAAAACTCCTCACTTTTGTGACTCTCTGTATAATTATTCATTTAAAAACAAAGATAAGTAGTATAGATTTTAAGTGTGAAAAAAGAAATGGAAGTATAGTAAAAAAAATTTACTACAAGAATAATCAATATTGTGAGAGACTGATTCTGTTCAGATCTGTTCAATTTTATTGAACAGGAGTGTACAACTCTTCAAAAAATTTGGTGACGACAACACAAACCACCAAAAAATGGTACAACCGACAACAAGACAGAAGAACGTCGGCGTATTGTAAAGACAGCTGCAGTAATCGTTTTAGAGGATATTTGCTCTATGGACTATGGGATAAAACATTATCCTCTATCAGATAATTTTTTTCAAGTAATTGAATCAGATATACCTGAAACATTACGCTTTTTTCTGGATAAATACGTCCGGCACCCAGTTTCAGAAGTTCCTTCAGACAATCCTTGACTACCCTTGAGGTGACCTCAGTTCCAGACAAGACTTTTAAAGCAGCTTGACTGTCCGAAAGAATACATACGTTCTGGTTTATGTAGCCTCAACGTGGGTTCTCACGGACGCAAGCCAGTATGGCGTAGACTTCTGCTTGGAAGACCGTGGCATATTTCCCCATGTTGAGGCTTATGTTTACATTAGGTCTCTCACCGTAGATTCCCGCTCCGGTCCCTTCTTCAGTTTTGGATCCGTCTGTATACCAGACGATTCCTTTCTTGAGGTAGGGTGGTACTCCTTCCGACCACATGGCCCTATCGTATACTACAGTGAAAGGTTTTGAGAAGGAGTATGTCTTGGGAAGTATATCTGTGCCCATTTCAAAGACGGGGTCTGAGATAATTGATGTTCCTACGATCCTTGCATGTCCAACCTGATTTTTATTAATACAGTTATTATTGCAAGACATAGGCGCTGGATCTCGCTTTAGCTATTATTACAATCCCTAGCGGAAGCAGCCCCAGTATGACTTCCATGGCAGCTGTAGGTGTACTGCTCATGGATCCAGTGATGCACAAACAGGCTAGTCTTTGGATCCTGGACAGCTTAGAATGCGACTTACTGGTTCAATTATTATAAACGGGAGTGTATGTAAAACCTTGATTTCAATAATTTGAAAAAATTTCGTTAAATTATCACATTCTATTGTACGGGAAATGAATTTCATTTCCTTTCTGCTATAAAAGAAAAATGTTCACCACAAATCTTCACATTGGTGAGCTGAAAGGTAAATAAGTGACATTTCGTTATTATAAAACCATCACAGAGAATGTTCCATTAAAAGTTTTAATCTATTATCCTGTACATATCTCTCTTTTCACGCTCCAATTCATACGTTTTCATTTTGGCTTTTATAAATCAACAAAATTATTCTGAGAGTTTTATAACCACGACACAACTTTATTACCATCGTCTTCATAGTTATTAATAATTTTCCAAGAAGTTATTTCGTTTAATTGGAATTAATATATGTAATTTATAAATGACAAAAAAAAAGTATTCTTTAATGTTCAAAAATGATTATAGAGTTCAAGACACTTAAAATGTCGTCATTATACCGAAACATCGACGAATATTATATGAAACTGCTGCCCCTACTATAGGATGAGTTATTGTTCAGTTTTTAAGTTCTTACAATAGCCCAGCTTACAAAAATTTACTCAGTTACTATTTACTCATATTTCGAAATGGCGGCTTTAGTCAGGCTACATTTAAACAATTAGTTATATTTTTCATTCAAAATGATGAGTTTCATTAACAAAATAATAATTTTTTGGTTATTTTATTAACGTAACCCTAGTAACACATATGTAACTATCACAGTTGAGCCTCACTACTTTGTTTCTAATTATTTTAATATGAATAATTATAAACTCACTTGTCGAGACTTGCAGGAATTTCGATATTAAAATCAATGAAATCGATTACAAGCGTGGTAATATTATATAGCCAGGATGGTAACAGGCATCGTTGTGCGTATAACTACTACATTCGGCCTAAGTACCAAATTCGCACTAACTAACAGTTCAAAGATTTCTAAAACCATTATCGAATTCGTTGTTCAGTAAACATTAACAAGTACGTCTAGAGCTGAAAATATTAGCCCTATTTTCAGTTTTTTTAAGAAATATAATTAAATTATAATTATTTAATTCACTTACACACACGGACGTATTTAAGGGGATATTTAGGGGGTCCGGACCACTCCATTAGTTTACACAAAAACGCTAATATTCGCCGAATATCCACCTTTTGTATCCGTGCCATAAAATAGTACACGGGGAAAAATTTTCAATGTATATTAACTATTAAATGTATATTGATTATTGATTAATGACCAACTAAATTTCAGACTTTTTTTTTTTTACTTCCCTTTACTGTCCTGATAATACATAAGTAAACGAAATCGGTAAGATATAAAAATTGTATTATAATTTGCCTTCATTTAGTATCAATTTGAAATATAAAGGGATTGTAGAAAGATTCGATCCTCGAATTATACAAACATTTAATCTGAAGGCTGCAAGTATTAATATTCCTCGAAGGCTAAGGTTAACCACACACTGCAGACTTTTTATCGGCCGATAGTTTAATCGGTTTATTAATAGGCATGTAGTTATATTGGAGTGCGCACACCTACCGTTCAACAGTTACTTTAGACCAGGGATGTCAAAGATAGGGCCCGCGATCGCAATGTGTGACAGACAGAAGAATCATGACTTCACTCGATTCCTCTACGGAAGTTTTAAAATCATTTTCAATATTTAAAATCATTTGGCACGGTGAACCAAAATAAATTGGATCAATATTCTCAACTTCTGCAAAATCTGATCACGGAATTCAACAATCGTTTTGAAGACTTCCACAAAATGAATGAAATGGAATTCCCAATTTTCAACAATCCATTCAATTTTGAAGCTTCACAGGCACCAGTTCATTTGCAAATGGAGTTGATAGATCTTCAATCAGACAGTATTTTGAAAGAAAAATTTAAAGAGGTTAACGCTCTTACATTTTATACACAATATTTCAAGAGTTTGGATAACTACCCGCAATTAAAAAAGCATGCAGCACGCATTCTGTGCATGTTTGGTAGCACCTATTTATGTGAGCAGATGTTTTCCGTCATGAAAATAAATAAGAACAAACATCGCACAAGACTTACGAATGAACATTTCCAATCAATTCTTAAAATAATTACAACGAATATGATACCTGGCATCAATGAGCTTGTCAAAAACAAGAGAAGTCAGGTATCTGGATCCTCGAGCTCAAAATAATTACCCTCTTTTATAACTTTGATATGATTTTTAACAACCGTATATTATATACTATATAATTAAGTAAATAAAATGTTATAATAATTCAGTACATTTTTTTTTATTTGAATCTGGCCCGCTTACACATTCTAAATTTAATATATGGCCCTCTGCAAAATTGAGTTTGACACCCCTGCTTTAGACAATACATTATAGCCCGATACTGACTAAGCTATCGGCCCATAAAAATGTTGCAGTAATCGCAGCACTCTAAATGTTACATTACACATATGTGAATCCCTGCAAGGATTTTATATCTGACTTTTACTATATTTAATAATTACATAGATTTGTAAATTTATATTCTGTTGAATTCAAGTGTAGAAATAACCTAACCTACACAAACGGATTTTAAATAATAATTTATATATGTAAAAAAAAAAAGTAAATAATATGTTTTATTTTGCTTGCAGACATTTGGCCGTAAAGAGATCAGTTCAAAACCTTTACCTGCACATACAACACTTCAACGTCACATCAAAGCAAACCGGAATGTCTTCATACCAAGGTTAGTTAGTGTACATTATTATTAT
This sequence comes from Nineta flava, assembly GCA_963920215.1. Lineage (NCBI taxonomy): Eukaryota > Metazoa > Arthropoda > Insecta > Neuroptera > Chrysopidae > Nineta > Nineta flava. The sequence goes on from OY986045.1 coordinate 28,145,561, forward strand.
GTCAGAGTATGTAATATTAAATAGTAAGGTAGTAGCCCTCCTCCATCTCTACCTATAGATATAGGTGGTTTAAACTTAAAGAAACTTACACAAACTTACACAATTCTCTGGGAGTATGTGTTCTGATTTTTATTTAGGATACCGCATTCATAACCATGAGCCTATACTCTATAGTACCTTTTATCTAATATACTATAAAGCTACAAGTGATCCAGGCCCAGTTTTTTTAAGGATAAACCTAGTTAGTTAACTCATGTGGTTTAAGTTAAGTTCCCCCACTTCGAGTCCCTTCCCCTGATGACATACTGTACACGTGTCAATAACGTTGCAATCTTCACAATTTTAGAGACAATTACACAAAAATCACTCTTTGTTAATAACTTGATATCACTGCATAAAATATTTAACACTTTGAATTGAAATATTTGAGGTTATGATAAATAATATATATGATAATATATAATAAATTATTATTCAGATCTTATAATAATATATATGATAATAATAAAATATAATAATATATTAATATAATATATATTATTATTCTTCTGATCAACCATACTATTTTCGAAATCTAGGTGGGGGAACTTAACTTAAACCACTCGAGTTAACTAACTAGGTTTATCCTTAAAAAAACTGGGCCCTAATATATAAAAATTAACACATAAAAAATACCTGACCACGATGAGTACAGTAGATGGTGATTACAGGCATGAAAAATCTGAGATAGCCATGGAATTTTAGGTCATAACCCAATTAAATATGGATTTAACCTCAGAATGAAAGGTAATAAACTGAAAATTTGCATAGATCTTATTTGAAACATTCTAAACACTGGCTCAAAAGTCTTATATAATCACGTGTCCAGTCTTAAGGTATTTCCAAACTATATCAGCTGATCGAGTACCCGCGCGAAAGGAACTATATAGAAAATTATATAGTTCTTTTCTGACAGCTGTTGAAAGAACAGCTGCCCGTTTTCGTCAGTGTCCCATTCATCACAAACCATAAAATATTAACACGAACTGCGAACACCATAAGAATAAGAATTGTTAAGGCCATTACACAATGAAAAAATAAGGAATAAGATATAAGAATAAGATATAGCACAGCGACCAAAACACAATGGGCGATAAGATATAATATTCAACCAATCACAGCGGTTGAATGCCAGCTGCTGATGTGTGCACAAATGTCAAAAACATAAGTCGGAGTGTCAACTGCACATAACATTGTGATTGGCTGGGAATAAGAAATAAGGAATAGATATCCAACGCGACGGAAATTCTGTGGCTATATCTTATTTCTTATTCCTTATTTTTAAATTGTGAATTGATCAACGGTTTTGCCATCTGCTGGATTCCATTATTCCTTATATCTTATTTCTTATATCGTATTCTTATACCTCATTTTTTTCATTGTGTAATGGGCTTTACTAGTAGCCAGTTGTTTGTTATAGTATATTAAATTCTGCATTGCATTTTAGAATAGCCGTTGTGCGTCCTCAAAAATTATCAAAAAACTGCTATCAACATTTTTATATGACGATGGAATTATCAGAAATTATTTCCCATACTAATACGCGCAATTTTCACATAAAGGGGGTTGGAATAATTTGTTTGCTTCATTTTCCGATTTTCGTCAAGTTCCTGCTTGGGAATTTTAAAATAGTATATTACTCACTTTTACGCTTCGAGTGGCCAGGTTCAGCATTTTCCGCTAATGGCCAAAAGGGGGGACTATAAATACCCCAATTTTATACCAACGTTTATTTGACTTTCCTTATAGAGTAAAACAAACGAAAAGTGACAATAAATTGGTGCAACTTAAATGAAAATTAACTAAATCGTAACTAGGCCCACCTTGAATGCATACCTAGAAGGACAATACTAATGATTTTTCAACTTACTTACAAACAAAATGTAAATATGGGGTACAAAAAGGGCCTCAAAAAACTTTCCAGTTCGACACAAGGGACAATGAATAATTTTTTCATTATATTTTGGCTCTTAACTCCAAAATTGGAATTCCATTCGAACCATGGCTGCTTCATGCACGCACACATATTTTTGATTACATCATAAAATTATTACGTAATAATATATTCTTTGTACTGCCTACTTGTTCTAAACTATTTAAAAAAAAAATCATTAACAGATTTCATCTTAACCTTCTTCCACAATTTATGCTATGGAAAAAGCAATTTGTGTTCAAAAACTAAGACCACCAAGATATTTTTTTTTATTCTACTCGTTTTAATTTTTTAACAAAAAAAACCTTGATATAATAGGCGCCGTCTGAAACTGCCGTCTGCTTGGAACTGGGAGGTTATGGGTTCGAATCCCAACACTGTCCGTTTGTCAATTAAAAATTAGTGGGTTAATTGACTGTTGGCGTAATTATCTTAATGCATCCCTGCCTATAGCACTTCACCCCAGTTATGCTGCATAATAGTGGATGACTATTTAATTTGTTGTCCCTAACAAATGGAATTAGAGCTATTGGGTAGGGCAAACCGTTATTCTATTCTTAGCCCATTAGATTTTTAAGACGACCCGCTGACAGTCCCGTCAGTATTACTATTTATCCAATCTTAAGGACAAGGCGTATGGACAAGAACAAAGGAACCGACTATGCTTGTGAAAATTTTCTGCAGTTTTCCTTCACGAACTCCAGATGAATATCGGCATAGTTCCTATCAAAGTCAGCTACAGCCACACAACCTACAAATTCCTAGTCTGCATACAAATTGCTTGTCCTCCACTCACATCATAAAAAATGTATAGTTTAAAAAAATTAATAAAATGGTTGAAAAATAATGATGTGGGTGGCCTCTGTTATAGACCGTGGAGTCTCATAAACGGTGGTAAAACCCCATTATTAATCTATAGAGATTGAAAGGGAGTATACTGTCGTCTATCTCTCGAATATTTATCCAAAATCAGGATTCTAATTTTCGCCTCATATTTTGCTGGATTATTCACGTCTCGTCTCTTGCAGCATCACTATATCCAAAATAAAAAAACTCAGCAAATCGGCTGTTAAAGACTTTCCGTGCCTTTCGAAGCACTGCGATTATATAGATTCCTTATATTTTATATTTTTATAAAAGGTAGACAACTCTGGCAAATGAAACTCATCTCATTTTGCGATTTTCAGCTCGAACTCGTTAAGAATTACTTAACTTGTGTTTGCTTAAATAAGCCTTGGTCTGTCTACTAAATTATAAAAACTCCATTTGTTTTCTTACAAATACATAGTCTCGTTTATTGAGCTATATGGAAAAAAAAAGCATTCTCAGACGTGAAAAACGAGTATCTCATTTTGGGGGTTCTTACTTTCTCACTCATTGAGGTTTTCGAAGGTAAAAACGAGTGGGCTTAATAATTAGTCTCTCTTTTAAAGAGTTTTCTCACTTAATTTTATTATTTATTCGCTTGGTCAGGTTCGATTGTATTATATTTAGGAAAATTCCGACATTTCAATAAAATTATTATTCTCTTCCTAGTTATTGTATAGCTCGAATACCTAAAACAACAATAATATGTTACTAACTGTAATAATTGATCAACAAAATTATATAAATCAATTCTATTGTTAATATAAAAATAGTCATTTTCATTGTTAAACTTACAAATGTATAACCTTGCATTGTTTTCAGAAGTTTTTCAAAATTAACTATATTAAAAAATACCAGAGCAATTAATTTAAAAAAATATACAATTATAATTGAAAGAAATTTTACAATAAATCCTTGTGAGTTGTTTTATATAGACAATGAGCTACCAATATGAACCCCCCCCCCCCCGTGAGAATTTATGACTCACCTTTTTGTTGTTGGTATTGTCATGCAGTTTCAGATTTTGGTTGTTTGCCACTTGTCAATTACAGCATATCCCGGTGCCCATTTAATTAGGGGATAAAACTTTCAGAAAAGATACTGACTTCAATCACTTGACAAGTACCTAATCCGACAGAACCTGATCTAACAAAGTTTGGTCCGTTCCTCCCTCCGGACTTATCCAAGCACTCCGTATTTACCTCGGATAAACAAGGTTTTATTGTATCAGAAACTGTAATAAATATGAATAAATTTGCATACAATAGTTGTTTGGAATAAGATATTGTGAAAGAAAGTTTTAATGTGTTTTTCTCGTAATTATAGAAAAAGAGTTATGCGCGATAAAAGATTTGGGTGTTGTTGCCCCGCTTTTTGACTATAAGCGAGATCAAAAAATTGTATTATTTATTTTCAATTTGTCTCGTCGAGTTCTATAAAAATCTACTACAGACCTCTATATCTGGAGCCAAATCGTGGCGTCTCGGTTACTGGAGTATCCCCTTTAATACAAAGCGCTTCAAGCTTTTACATTTACATTTTTACGTAATAATTTTTTATGGTTATGTTTACAATAACAAACATTTTAATGGTTATGTTTTAACATACGTCCAAACTTTTCATTTCTAAGATTTCTGATTCTCTAATTGATTCTTTTTTCTATTTTCATAGGTTTTATTTCCCACAAGGAAAACCAGTTTCACCAATTCAGTATGAACAAACATTACAACGTATACAAGCAACATTTACAAAGGAATCAAGTGGATTAGTAACCAAAGAAACATGCTCAGCCCTTACAGAAGCATGTGAATTACCACATTACTGGAAAGTACCATTATTTAATGCGGTTGCTCGCGACAATAAAAGTATCGATGTGAATAAATTTATTGAATTTTGGAAACAAATGGTCTCACAATGTCATGATCTTGCGTCCAGATTTGTTTATATTTTAACACAAAATCAACGTACATGGTTGTGTCCAGAAGATTTTATATCACTGATACAGGATGTAGTTGACTCACATCCTGGTTTAACGTTCCTTAAAGAAGCTACAGAATTTCATTCAAGATACGTACATACTGTAAGTAGATAGAATTTAGACAAAAAATTTAACAAATAAAATTAAAATTATTATTTAAATCCTCAATGCAATAATATGAAACACAATAAGAACTTCCCGTTACCTCCACCAAATTTACTTGTAAATAAATAAAACTTTTCCTATACATCGTCTTGGAAAAAAGCTGATAACCACCTATCTAATAAAAAACCCACATTCAATTCGGTCCACGCGTTTGAGCGCTACAATGCCACACACAGTCAATGGAACAGACACTAACAGATTATGAATAATAATGTTGATATCTGACGACAAAAGTAATGCCGTCAATGATATGAAAAAGTTGGCTCTTACGTTAGAATCTTCTTTGGTGTAGCGGTAAGCACACTGGACTAGGTATCCAGAGGACTAGATATCCATATTTTGTTATAAATATAACGAATGGAAACAATAAAAATAATAACAATAAAAACTATAATAAATATTTAAAAAAAATTAAATAAACAATCGAAATGATAGATCAAAAATTGATAGCAATAAACAGCAATCCGCATACGAATGAACTGAAACTTGTATTAATTCAGATTAAAAAGTTAAAGTTATCAAACAAACCAATCATATTGCGTCATGTACTCTGATCACGCGTCTTTTTATATGGTTGGACTCTCTAGCTTGAGTTTACCATAGTTATACAAAATTATATTGTAATAATTATTGTAATTAAATTTTATGGAAATTTATTTTAACTAATATTCTCTTTTTTTTTGCAGGTGATAGCTAGAATTTTCTATTGTGTAAATCGATCGTGGTCTGGTCGAATATCAATTTCAGAATTACGTAGATCAAATTTACTGTCAGTGATTCAATTACTTGAAGAAGAAGAAGATATTAATCAAGTGACTGCGTACTTTAGTTACGAACATTTTTACGTAATTTATTGCAAATTTTGGGAATTGGATCGAGATCATGACCTAATGATTGATCGACAAGACTTAACCAAACACAATGATCATGGTAAGTTAAAATAAAAACGAAATTTTAGAATAATACTGAAGTGAAAAATAGCACATCTGTCCGAAATCGAAAGCAAGCGTCTTACCATTTCGGTCACAGATGTCTGAACCCTTAAAATATTATATCTATTCACTTCGTACATATTTATTTGATTTATCTATAATTTTCAAATTATAAACATTTTTGTTTTTGAGTGCACGTTTGGTCAGAAAACCAGTTAATATATATGTCTTTTACGGTCAGTATCACTGAATTCTATTCTATATAGACTACAGTTCCTTATGGCTTAAAACAAAAAACAAAATGATCCAAACTGAAACATCACTAGAGCCATCTATACTTGCGAGTTTAGTAGCGAGAACTAAACATAAAAACTCTGAATTTTTCAATGAGGTTTTTTTATAATATACTAATTTTCTATTAAATCTTTCAGTTTTATTATAAAATATTTTCAGTTATGATAAACAAAAAAAATAAAACTAAAAAATAAGATGTATGTAGCTACCAATGAAAGAAGGCGTATGTCCCTACTAGGGATGCTGTGGATACCCGCATCCGCATTGCAATCGCGGAACTTACGCATTAATTTTAGCACCCGCATCCGCAATAATCAATGACTTTTGCGTAGCTATTGCGGATGCGGGTATTGCTTATTTTGTTATTATATGGAATTTTTTTTTTATTTATTTCAACAATTTACATTACTGTTTGAGTGTTTCGCATTGAATAATCTATTTGTCAAGTGAATCAACAATGCCACCATGGACGCAAAGTGTGATTAAGTCTTATTTTAAACTAGATGAGTATGTTCGAGATAAATCTCAGTGTAAAATATGCAATAAAACATACTCTTGCAAAAGTCGTACAACCACGTCTTTGAGTAATCATCTAAAATCGGTGCACCCGGAGCAGTTTAGCCTGTTTAACGCGGAATTAATCTATGAACTTCTGCGAAACAATATGGAACCTGAAAAGGCAGCGACATTGCTCTTTATTAAATATAATGCTCCAAATTTTAAATTTTCATACTAAAAATTTGATTATAATATAAAGATTATTAAAAATTATTGCCATCTTTTTCCTTTTTTTCATGTATCTAAATTAAGTATTTCTTTTAAAAAAAAAATTGACTAATAAATCCGCATCCGCACCAAATTTTAAATTTTCATACTAAAAATTTGATTATAATATAAAGATTATTAAAAATTATTGCCATCTTTTTCCTTTTTTTCATGTACCTAAATTAAGTATTTCTTTTAAAAAAATTGACGTATAAATCCACGGATGTGAGCCTTAAAATATCCGCAAGAAAATAAATGAATAATATTTTTTTTCAAAAATAGAAAACTATGTCATTTACCCCAATTTGTCCCGGGCATGGGACAGAACGAGGTGATAAAGACAGGTTATTATAAACACATAAACAAACTAGTAGAAATGCAGAAAAAATAAGTTTATGCACAAAATTCATACACTAGGAGAGCTACATCATCTTTGCTACCTATTTTCGCAGGTGAAAAATGAAATGAAGAGATTCTTTTGTCAGTTTTCATCTAAGAGCACCCAGGGGTAGTAAATTTCGCCTCTTCACTTTTCCTATCAAGTCTGATGTTACTTGGTTCTTTTTATGTTTAGTTTTAGTAACGAGAACCAAACAAAAACTTACTTTTTATGTTCAGCTCTCGTTACTAAACTCTTAGGTAGAAACGATGCTGGTGTATGCTTAAATTGGACCATTTATAAATTATAGGATAGTCAATTCGTATAAATTGGAAGTCAGTGGTAAATATATAAAGTATCAAATGGAAATAACAATTTACACCTAACTTGGCAAGCAATCATGTTGGAATTATGCTGAAGTTTCTTACCATTTCTACCACAAATAAATTTTTGCTTGCATTTGTTACTCTATATATTAACCATACAGGTAATATGTATCAACTGGTAATCGGACTAAACATGTAGACAAATACAAAAATGTTTTCAATTCAAAAACTAAATGTTTATTAAATTCTTTATTTGTTTAGCATTATCTTCAAGGATTATTGATAGAATATTTAGTGGTGCTGTGAATCGTAACGGACCTAGAAGTTTATCAAATCATCGTGAAGAAAAAATGAGCTACACTGATTTCGTATGGTTCTTATTATCTGAAGAAGATAAAATGCATCCAACTGCAATTGAATATTGGTTTAGGTGAGCATCATTTGTTTAAACATCAGAGCTTGATAAATAGTTTAGTAAACATGTATGTTTATGACGAAATACAAGGTCTTAAAATAAGAGCCTATACGGTCATTACAAAGAATCTCTAACATAAACAATGGAAAACTGGTTTCACTCCAATTGGCTGATTTTCAGATATCTTATAAAGCCTTTCATGACACATCTGGTCCAATAGAATTTGCTATAATCATAAATGTTGTTTTATTCCTTTGTTTTTAAGATATGTCAATTTAATTAAATCAGGTTTAGGAATTCTTTATCCCAGTTATTGCCGAATTTATGGGTTAAAATGCTTTCGTACGCATCAAGACAAATTATTTTGGTATTATTATTTTAGTTTTTTTGCTCCGTATTTTATACATGTTCTGCAATATATGGTTTTTTGATGGAGACGAATATCTGCTATATGTTCTTATTCGCGAATCGTGAGAACTGTTAGATACCAGATTTTTTGCAAGTCCAAGACGTGTTGTAATTTTTGAGATGATAATTAGTTTTAATCATAGAGTTACTTAAAATTCAATTGATTCTGCTACTACTATGATGATTGACTATAATTCTTGCTTACTTATTCTCTGTAGAATCTTTTACAAACGAAGCTGTAAAAACCATAAAAATTACAAGATTTTTAATATATTTCGGGTGCCGGGACACAGGGACATTCCCCGCGAATTGTGAAGCCGACGAGCTTGCTAGAAATGCCGCAAGGTTATCGGACACAAGCATCAATAGGTCTCCGGGAGTTCCGTTTTCGAACTGCAAGCTGTTACTGAATGAGAATATCTTAAGAAAGGCCAATCTTAGATGGAGGGAGGAACGTACTTGTGGTACTACAAGACAGATATGGTCTGAGTGCAATCGTAGGCGTTCCGAAGATTTTGTCTCGCTTCAAACGGCCTACATAAGCAAAGTCGTTGCGGCTATTACAGGACACTGGCTAGGCAGTAGGCACGCTGAACGACAGCCTACCAGTGCATCACGATTATTGTAGGAGCTGTCACAGTGGAGAGGAGGAGGAAACGATGTCTTATCTTCTCTGTCACTGTCCAGCTCTTGCCATGATGAGATGGACTCATCTGAGTCAGTCTCTCTTTGACGACCTCTCCGATCTTAAGTCCGTTGATGTCAAAGCACTCTCGCTGTTTTTAAACAGCTCCAAATGGTTCATGGAGTAGTGGCAGCTCCGTATGGTTCATGGATGGGCCAACCCATTTTTTTCGGTATCACAACGGACCCTATGGTCCAAGTGTGTCTCACCCCAGGACAGCCACTCTAACCTAACCTAATATATTTCAATTTCTTGGGTTACGAAAGAATTTTTGAATTCTCACCGTCATCGACTCATGTCTTCAGTTGTAGCCTTAATTTGTCATCTGTATAAAACATTTAAAATTTTAGATGTATGGATTTGGATGGTGATGGTTTCTTGTCAATGTATGAACTTGAATACTTCTACGAAGAACAAATGCAACGCATGGAAGCAATTGGAATTGAAACTTTACCATTTGAAGATTGTCTATGCCAAATGTTAGATATGGTAAAACCATCTCAGCAAGGAAGGGTAGCACTTGGCGATCTGAAAAAATGTAAAATGACTCCAATATTCTTTGATACATTCTTTAATTTAGAAAAGTATTTAGACCATGAACAACGTGATCCATTCGCGTCACAACGTGATCATGATGGCGATGGACATGAGGTATGAAAAATATGTTTAATATTTTAATAGACTGCCTAAGTTGAATGTTACACATTTAAGATATGGAATTAGGGCTGTGGCACTCAGCAGACTTTTTATCACCACACGTTTTGTATGGAAACATAGAGTGATTTTTTAGCTTTCATCTTCTGATATCACTCATCAAAATTTCGTTAACTGGCTATCAAGTATTTTACCCAGTTGACGACATTGATGAAAAATTAAGGCAATCGACTGTACATCTACAAAATGGGCCGAAAGTCACAAAGAGGTTGAAAGTTAGAAATAATTTTTTTTCTGTTAGTTGTTTTTTTATTTCTTGTTAAGATTCTATTGGTAAAGTTCCTCATGATGTCATATCCTAAAATGGCAGCTTTAGTAAGAGTACATTTCAGAGAAAAAAAATTAATACCAAAAATATTATTATAATTTAAAACCTTTTATGACTTTTGAATCATCCTGTATATATATTCATAACATTTAAATCAAATTATATCACATTTACAATCAAATTTTACGTATAATCTACCAATATTATACATAAAAATCTGATATGTATAATTTTTTTGCCAACATGCTCCGATTTACGCTTTTTGTCTTCAAGTACCGAAAGAAGATGATCCGAATGGATATAAGTACTCCAAGAAATTATTTATTTACCTCAACCACGTGAAAAAAAAAAACATTCAAAAGAACAAAAATTAAGAGTTTTTGTTTTGTTTTAGTTGTCGGATTGGGATCGTTATGCAGCTGAAGAATATGAATTATTAGTTGCCGAAGAAGGTGGAGATCAACAAGATCAAATGTATGTATATAATAATTATAATTTTTACAAAGTACATTTTCTTTCAAAATTTATTTAGATTTCTAACTAATATTAGTTGAATTATATAACTGATAGATGAATCATTTAACTTTAATTATTATCCTCCAAATTAAATTACGTTAACCTGATACATTTTCGTTTTAACAAAAATTTAGGTATAGTTTTTAAATATAGGGAAAAAACCATATTATCAGTTTTGAAGTTTCAATTATAAACTTCAAAATTTTTGTTAGTTTAAATTTATCAAGTAATATTTTTATATTTTTTTTACAAAATTATAATTTTAAAATGAAATGACCCAGTCAAATAGTACCTAATTTTGAATTATCTTCGTTTTGGCACTATGAAATCATTGCGAAAAGTCCATAACAAAATCACGCGTGCAAAAAGTTATTGAAGCTTAAAGGTCCCGACACTCAGTTTATCTCAAATATCTCGTTAACTACTGATTTTACGTTAACAGAGGTCATTATTATATTTATTTTTTAACTAAATATATCTAAATATTTTTTAGCCAATAGCTCTCGAGATATACGCCTGAGAAACGTTTTTCGTAACTTTGCAATAAACTATTTAACTGAGTTTTAAAAGGGACAAAATGTGTCGTCCAATACGTTCAGGTTTATGTCGACCCGTAAGATTACAATTAATTGATAAGTAAGATTAAAATAATTTTTTTTTTAAGTCAAAAGTCGCCATTTGGCCAATAGAGGCCATTTATGTTAATAAAGGTTAATATCAAATTTACTCCTTAGTTAAATTTGCACAAATAATGTCTCTTACAAAATTTACGCAGGACCAATAGTTCTCGATATATACGACTGTGACCAAGTCAGGTAGTACTTTTACCTCTTGAAAAATACAAGTGGAGATTTTCCAATTACAAGCGCGATTTCGTTATGGACTTTTTAATATGTTTTTATATTGCCAAAACGAAGATAATTCCGTTGGAAAATCTCCACTTTTTAATTTAAGAATTACTTCTGTTAACGTAAAGCCAACATTTTATGAGATATTTGAGAAAAACGATCAAAATTTGGCGCCCTGAACATTTTCCTAAGCAGCTGCCTACCTTGTAAATCCCCCACTGTGGGAGGGGGTTCTTTCACTGTGTCATAATTTTTGAAAGGGGGCTCGTATATGAGTGACAGGGTGAACAGAGCCGTAAAATATATTCAAAAAGGTGTGACGCAATTTGTGGATACTCCCTTTTTGAACTACCCATTTGTGACCATACAACTTTAACATTCTTTTATTTTGTGATTTTATTAAGTTTTATATGAATATTAAATTATATTTTCATTACTAACATACGTACGAATTGTTTTATTGCATTTGTTAAATTTTGTAGACATAACAATTTCAACAAAATATTTAAATTATTTTACCGCGTATACATTTGAAAATAAAAAATTTTATTTAAAAATAACTTTTATTCAAATTTAATACTCACTTACAAAAATAACAATCAAATGTACGGCAGGTAATAAGGTTATTCGATTACTTCATAGAATAAATTTAAATGTTTCAAATTATTAAAAAAATTCAAATATCCATTGGAATGGGTATGCAACATGGTATAACGTAAGCAAATTTAAATGAATCGACGTTTTCAAAACGTTCATGTCAAAGCTGTTAAAACAACAAAAGTAATTGATGTACAAATAAGGATGCAAACATCGTAAAGAAAAACATCGATGGTTCGTTGTATCGATGTATTAAACAAAAACATCGGCCCTTGAAACATCGATGTATCGAAACATTGATGTTTTTTCTAAATTTTGTAAAATAAGTTAAAAGCGAGAGTTAAACACGCAATAGCACAATTTTCGTAGTACAAAGTGCATGTGCAGTGTTTACACATTAACAAGGCTGTCAAAATAATAAAATAAATAACGAACTCACGATACATATAATTTCAAAGATTTATTTAGTATTTATTTAGGTGAAATATTGTAATAAATATCAAAGAGAAATAGAACCACTAGTTATTTACATCGAATTTAAGAACAACAGCTTCGACAACCTTTTTCCTGCTAAACGGTTCCGCTGTTGTGTTATGGTTGCTCCTGCTTTTGAAAAAAGTCTTTCACTTGGAACTGACGTAGCCGCAATGAGTAAATATTTAATAGAAAGTTTCAGTCAGCGCCACTAAGCCATCTGAGACTGTTAATGAATTCCCGAACTACCTAGCAGACCATACTCCTTATTGGAAATTGCGTATTTAGAATTTGTAATAAAATGGCTCTGTATGTACTAATTGGCCAAAAACATCGATGTCAAACATCGCTAGTAATGGCATCGATACATCGATGTTTTTAGATTTTAAACATCGATAAACATCGATGGAAACCATCGATGTTTTTAGACAAAAACATCGATATTTTAAAAACATCGATGTATTGTTTGCATCCCTATGTACAAAAGTAATTACACCATAAAGATAAAGACGGTAACAGTGTTTTTAAGTCAAGTATGATTTTGCTTTAACGAAAAATAACCTAATTTAAAAAAAAATATATAATTTATCAAACCAAAGTCGAACTATTTGATGTGAAAAAGCCAAAATATTACTTTAGTGTGGAATCTTTAGATAGAATTTTACCAATTGCAGTCGATTTGTGTTAAATCCATTCTGTGTTCAAAAAAATGCTTAGAACAAAAGTTGTTAGGATTTTTATGACGAACAATTTTTATTCGAAATATTTTTTCGCAAACTAAATGAATTTGGTATAAATCGATGGCAAAATTAAAAGAATGCCACATAAGTGATTGATAGCCCAACACCTGGTGCGAATCACGCCCACCATACTACAACACAAGTTTTAGTTTCTCTTTTGTAAAGTTTTTTATTTTTTATGATAAAAATAAAATTATGTATTACTTTATTTTACCTTCCTACATATAAACAATTCAAATTTTTATCTCCACTTCACATTAGTAATCGAATAACCTTAACATGAAAATTTTAAATTAACTAACAGTATTGTAAAATTTTGAAATTAAAAAATACAAGGGATACTCATTTTCATGTTATTCATAATTTTCGGTGGTTGTATGCTAATAGTATTTTTATTATAATTTTTTTTCGGTCTTACAGGGAGGAAGAGTGTGCCTATGCTAGGGTAAGATGCGTTCTTATTGCATGGCTAGAGTTGGTTTCTTTTATTGATAATTTTCTGATCAATTGCTTTTTTATGGCACAATATTATATGTAGAAAAAAATTCAACAGAGTAATAACAATTATTGGCGACACTCTTGAGAACAGAAGCTCAATTCAATTTGCACGCACTTAATTTTTATGATTTAAAAAAAAAAGAAGATTAATCTTAATGTTCTTTTTGATATTTATTCATGAGAAATAACATCAAGATTGTTTCTCGATATATTTTTTAAATTAACACATTTGTTGGCATAATTTGGCTGTTATAGACTAGTAAACATGTGTCTTTTTTTCGAATTCCCCTTCGCCTCCTCAGAAAATTATGACCAAGGTGTCATTCGATTCGTAATTGCATCTAGAAAGTTTTTGAAAAAGTTGAAGTCCCGCATACAAAAATTGCAAAAGTTATAAACAATTTAGTAAAAAAAGGGGTTTCGTTTTTGATCTCAAAAACTATTGTAGGGTAAAAATTTTTTGCCGACGTATTGTTGTTTGTTTAAGTATCCTGTAAGTACCTGCATTTTTTCTTTCCTTAATATTCATGTTTAATGGGTTAAACAAATTTTTTTATTAAAGTGTCGGAATCAAGCGGAGCCGAATCACTCGTTTTCAAGAACTATTTTCATCTCTCAATTAAAATTATAAATATTAGTGGTACAGTTCCGGGAGGTGGTACTTCTTTTTAGGAAATTTCCTACTCCTTAAGATTTTTTTTTTCGATTTCCGATATCTACAATAGTTTTTGAGATATTTGCAAGAAACGAAACCCCTTTTTTTTTTACTAAATTGTTTATAACTTTTGCAATTTTTGTATGCGGGACTTTTTCAAAAACTTTCTAGATACAATTACGAATCGAATGACACTTTGGTCATAATTTTCTGAGAAGGCGAAGTAGAATTCGAAAAAAGGCACATGTTTACTAGTCTATTAATCATGTACGCTTAATACAGTAATATTTGACAGGTAAACATCAACTGAAATCATTGTATCTCGAAATTACGAAATCCAGAAAAGAAAAAAACTTAAAGACGCATTGGTACAGATAAAACCACATTTTATTCTGACAATACTCTTTTAAAATTTGAACTCAATTTCTTGCATTCTCTTTTGAGGTCTAGAAAAAAAATCAAATTTAATGCTCTTCCATATATCGCGAGGATATTACTGTATTTTGTAGTTTTGGAAATTTTTGTTAGTCTGGTACACCAGGTGTTCAATATAAAGCGTTACTAATTTGAATCTGGAGAATTTTGGTTCTAGAAAAAACTAATTCATATTAAAGTAGTATGATTCTTAGGATACATGATGCCAGTAATTAAATGTATGTAAGTTCAGGCTAAGGGCTAAGGAGAGTCAACTTTGTTTTTTTTAATTGGCAATATATTTAGTATTTCCATAAAACTAAATAATTATTTTTCGTGTAGAAATACGTTGTTAGATGAAAGCCACCAGTCACAGCATAATTAATTAAGTATGACTGTGGTTAATTATTATCTTCATAGGGTAATGCTATGCGGATGCTTGGACCTATAAAACCAAAAATGCACTAATTTACAGTAATTTGCGCCGAAGTTTTTTCTAGCGAATTCTTCAATCAATATATCGCAGTCAAGTTCCTCACATAAAGAAGATTTAATCGCGTGTCAAATATTTTGTCCTACTAATTTAATTTTCACCTATGATATTGTATTTTGAAGTTATACTTTTTTTAGCGCGTTATGAGAATCCGATCGGAGTGTATTTTCAGCATGTAACGAATCGCTAATATAACACTCGACTGATGTAGCTTCGATCGATGTTACACAGTTTTCTATCCTGCTCTATTGCACAATGCTTAAGACACATTTAGTAAAAAAATGTGTCTTACAGTAGAAAAACTACATTTATATATACATATATTAGGTGCTTAGTGAAACAGACAACAAGTAAGTCTGTCACATAAGTGATACCATTCTTCAGTGGCAATAAATTTGTTTGTGCGTGATATGATTTTTGCATATTGAAATACAAGACAATATAATACATTATAGAACGGGAGACGATTGATCGTTATTATTTTGGTAAATAGCTACACCGCCAGCTCATAATATTTAAATTTGACTATACAGTTGAAATTACGAGTCACATTATCAATGATATTATTTTTACGGGCTCGTAAACTTTGTATATTAAATGTATATATTGATAAACCTGGCCTGATCATGATAAATTTCACTAACTCTGATTCTAATGTAAATAATGGATTTAATCCCAATCTTCCAAACTCTAATTTTAACGGAAGAAGTGACGCTGTATATGTAACAAAGACACCATTATTATAGTCACTACATATAGACAGCGATAGTAACACTATACACTTATTAATACACTTCCAGATTGGGTGTATTAAAATACGGGCTATATAAGGATAATTCTTACAGGTAAAGACGCCTTTTAGTTTTGGTAGTTTTTAAATTTAATCCATATTATAAAGTAACCAAAACTAAATTGAAAAAACGTTTCAATTTTTAAAAATTTGTCAAGATCCTCTATTTATTTTATTTTTTCTCAAAACTGGTGATTCGAATCAGAAAATTGTTTCGAAGAATCATACAACTTTTATATGAAACAATTTTTTCTAGCACCTATAATTCTCCAGATAAAAATCATCATCTGATTTCTAAAATCACTAAATCCAGACTTTTACAAATCAAATACCTAGTTCATGATTAGAAATTCATTGCCAAATAATTACTCATTCAGCAGCTTGTGTTATTCTTGCTAAACTCATATCTCTTAAGTACTTTAAAAAAAAACCTTATAAACTTTATTTTTCTTTTATAGCTCGTTCGATGAAAATGATTGTGTAGATCAATTATCAACAAGTTTGGACATGATATTATCACCAGATATTTATAACAATGATGTATTATCAAAAAATACATTAAACAATAATTCATTACAACAATCGACACCGATGATACGCACATATAAGTGTTTGATAAACGAAGATTGGAATGATTTAGCAAACAATTCACGTCCAATATCCGATGACGATGATGATTATGCTCAGGACAGTGATGAGTGTAGCATTTAATCACAAAAATATCAACAAATACACACAAAATTAATATTCAGTGCACTTTTTGAATCATCAAAATGAGATCCAGCTTTTGAAATACCAAAAAATAAAATTTTAAACGAAGCACACTTTTACAAAAAATTGTGTGTCAATTTACATTTCACACAAAATCGTGTAAAAATTGTGCTAATCATAAATTGAACGGTTTTTAAATAATCTTCACGTGTTTTGTAGTAGTTGACTTAGCGTTAAATAAAGTGGATGAAACGTAGTAAATTAATGTTTTGCGTGTTGATGTTTTGTGAGATATGACAGGAAGATGGATTAAGAAAGATAACAAATCTTAGGTGGAAATCACTCTCAGGTGTTCAAAAACTCCGTTGATAGAAATATAATTTTTATTAACTCAAAATTGGAGTGTGGTGTGTGTAATTGGTGAATGGTTGTTGTATTCTTTAAACATAAAAGAAAGACTAACAAATTATTTTTAAATTTGAAAAAACAAATTTTTTTTTTGACTTAAATTGTGCGACCTAATTTAATTATTGTGAGGTTCAATAAAATGTATATACCTTTAAGTATTTAATAATGTGAAATTACAAATTTTGATTAGTTTACCTCTGTACTGACAAAAAAAAAATTTAATAAAACTTAATATAAAAAAAATAAAAATTTTCATTTGTATATATAAATCTTAAAAAAAAAAAACATGACATTGGTTATAACATATTATAATCCCCACACATATAGTCTAGTCAACAAGTTAAAAAACGTGTTAATTCTTGCTAATGCGAATTAAAATACGTGCGATAACTCGTTGAACTCGTTATAACGTCTAGAAAAATGTGCAAAAATTTCCAACCCGCACATAAACAATTGCAAAAGTTATAAACAATTAAAGATTCCAAAGAAATGTGTCTACTTTTTTGAAAATTACTCAAAAACTATTGGTGCTAGAGGAATTTTACAAACAAATTAAAGAAGAGGAAATTTCCGAAAAAAAATGTCGACTCCCGGAACTTGACCCCTCTTGTTACTATATTTATTTAATGTTTAAAATAGTTCTCCGCGCGGCGCGGCGAGCGCAGTGCCGTCAATTTTTTTTTTAAATCATAATCTTGTTCAACAAACTATATTTGGAACGCGCGGAACACTATTTTCAACATTAAATAAAAAGTATTAACAATAGAGGTCAAGTTCCGGGAGTCGACATTTTTTTTGGAAATTTCATTTTCTTTAAGAATCTGTTTGTAAAATTCCTCTAGCACCAATAGTTTTTGAGTAATTTTCAAAGAAGTAGACCCCTTTTCTTTGGAGTGTTTAATTGTTTATAACTTTTGCAATTGTTTATGTGCGGGTTGGAAATTTTTGCATTTTTGTAGACGTCATAACGAGTTCAACGAGCTACCGCACGTATTTCAATTCGCAGTTGCAAGAATTAACACGTTTTTTAACTTGTTGACTAGACTAATACACGTCTAGTCTTCTTTTGTATACAAAACTTGTATGCAAATTATATTTCACATTTAAGTATTAAAAATTAATGTTTTATAAATTAGCAATATATTTAAATTTTTGTATAAAAATAACGTATTTAAGGAAACAACAAAAGTTTTTCAATTAAATAACTGGAATAAAGAAGTTATCCAATCATTCAGACTTTCATAACGGTACGAATTGGATAATGAGATAATCAGAGTATTATTGCATTTTCTAGTGTTTATTTAGAAAAGTATCCCAAATTTATAGAAACTAATTTAAAGGGAAGTTATATATAAAAAAATACTATTAGCAAAGTCAAAATTTCGCAAAAATTTCTTCTTCAATTGTCCATCGATCCTACCCAGTAGATGTCGAAATTTACCGTCTCTAATATATATATATATATATATATATATATATATATATATATATATATATATATATATATATATATATATATATATATATATATAGCGGTCACAGTTTTCATCCGATTGGAATAAAATTGGGTATGTGAGGTGCTTTTGGTATTTGAACGGTTTCTCCCCCCTTACCTTGTCCGATTTTGCTCCAATTTTATTCCAATCGGATGAAAATTGGGTATGTGAGGTGCTTTTGGTATTTGAACGGTCGAGTCCGTTAATAAGCAAAATCGGACAAGGTAAGGGGGGGAGAGTTCGCGGGAGGGGAAACACATAATTTGGTATATCTGTCTTAATGTTGGAAAAATCGAAAAATGTCTAAGAAATAAAGTTATAGATAATTATTTTCCTATAATTTTAGTTCTTATCATTTTTTCTGTTACCCTAATATTTACAGAAATATTTACGAATTAAAATTGAAGTTAAATTCCTAAATATCGTACACATTAGAGTTTGAGAAAAAATGACCAGGTAATGAATTGTAGCAAACATGATTTTCTACAACTTTACTCGTTATTCATTTTTCGATTTTTTTTATATTAGGAGAGATATCTTATATTTTGTGTTTTCTTTTTTCTCATGTCCCGCTTCCTCCTTGACATATGCCATTTATCTAAAAAGTTGATCTTGCAAATACCAAAATTATTTTAGATACGACATTTCATTTTGATCAGACTAATATTGTGACCGCTAGATAGTGATTTATGTATTCTAAGGAAATTCGCTAAGTTGACGCAGCTCATGCGTAACAATTATTTTTTTCGTGTTTTTAGCTACTTCTTACCTCAACTTTAGATTGCTATAACTTCGAACAGAGAATCCAATTATTTATCTTGTTTGTAATTTAATTTAGAAAACAAAAGTAGGCAGTCAATAGTACAATCAAGCTAGAGAGTGCATCGTTGATAACAAATACATTTACTGAACATGTTAACACGTCAAAACAGACCGGGTTCGGTTTATCGTCTTTGTTTTTTATTTATATATTTTGTTATACATCCTCTCCTTAAAACGGACTATTTTATAGTTAACGAATTTAGATTGAAAAACATAATCTTTTGTTCTTGAGTATACATAACTTGCCTTCTGAATTCGTTTCTGTACAATTGGGACATTTAAGGTAGTACCACAGATATCACAAGGGTCAAATGTGTGCTCTGTGTAATTTGACTTCAGTAGTATTTATATCTAGCAACGCCGCGTAAAAGTAAGAGAGATAGAAATAAAACTTCTGCGCAAGCATCAATGAGTTACATATGTGTTTACTAAAATGTCGTGAGTCAAAATTATTAATATTTTATTGGAAAGACTTTATGTGATAAATGTAAATGTATTCATAAAAATTACTTTATATGTTTTGTAATAAAAAAATGTGTATAACATTATATGCCGCATTCGAGATATGTTTGAATTTTGCGTGCATCATAACCTCCTTGATGGCGTTGCCACATGTAATTAGCATAGTACATTTTTCGTAATTATTTGCTAATTACTCTTACCACACTCTGAACCTCGATTTGTGAGTAATCAAAATTTTCGAAAAATTTTTTTGTTTTTGTTGATACCACTTTTATTGTAATCTGAACGGTACTTTTTGTGAAATAAAATAAAATGATTTCTCATAAGGAACAATGGTAAAGGCAAAAATTTTTTTATATTAATGTCTCTTTTCTGGTTCTCTGCAGCTCTTTAAAAATTTAACTGGTTCATTATCTTATTATAATGTACTAGTATGCCAAGTTTCATTAAATTTTGAACAGTAATTCTATAATCGAGGGTACTACCTTAATTTTACAACAAAATATATCAGAAAGAACAATAACATCCTAATATACGATCGTACCATATAGAAATCGTGTATTTTTCGCTCACTAACAATTGGTGTATAGTAAAAATTTTCATAGTGAAAATACTTTTTGTCCAGTTATTTTACTAAAAAAAATATCTGTTTAAAAGTCAATAAAAAAAAAATAACGAAAATTTAGTTTTCAAAAAATAATTTTATAACATAAATAAAATTTATATTAATACTAAAACTCATATTTAAAAATGGAAAAACAAAAAATACTCTTTCAAAAATATTTCTGAACAATTCAGAACTATAAAATAAAAATATATTCGTCTTATTCAAATTTTATGCGCTTATTTATAATTTATAAAAAATGATTGTGGAACTATTTTTAAAGCACATGTTTGTGGATGTGTAATAAACTTGTGTAGTTCTCAAAAATATTACTAATTTTTTTGAAATATCGTCAATTAAGAAGGTGTTCAATTCACTGGGAATGATATACTACAGTATCTTTTGTAAAATTATCGGCATTTCAGTGAAAATTACTATCAGAAGATAATATATATTATATATGTATATATCTGAGAATTTCTATGAAATGACCGGGATTTCCCGCGACAGTGCTAGACACCCTAATTGAAATTTTTTCAAATATGTTATATATATTTAATAAATTTTTGGTAGGAATAAATTTTAATAGACGGTAAAATAATGATGAATCTCATTTTCTTAGAAACACACACGCGTACAACTTTATTAATTTATCGTCAATTAAGATAGCAATTTTTTGGCCTTAATTTTTTTTTTATAAATATGGTACAGAGATATATCCAAATTAAATTGTTTTTAATGAATTTTTAACATAAATTTCTAGAGAAATATGTTATTAACAAAATTTCATCTAAATATAAAGCAAATATTATTTATGGAAATCGGAATTAGGATTTGAAAAAAACATTTTAAAATTGTCCTAAATTACATAATATATAGCCAATTAGCCTAAATTACAACATTGTTACCAAAAATTATAATTTTTCATGGAATTATTCTTAATATTGATAGCATTCCAATATGATAATGTCACGATATTGATGAATCATCAATACAAGCAATTTTTGCTTTCTAGTTAAGGACGTTCATGTGCTACCCTAGACTCAAATGTGTATACTATCTTTAATAAATTTTTTTAAAGTTGTAAAGTATATCAATAATACAACGATTTATAACCTTTTTTTTATTTGTCCTAAGTATTTATTTTAAAATATCAGGAAATATAAATTAGAAATTGATTTGAATTTATTTGACAGATCTGACAATAAACTATGTTTTTTTATGACGTTCACGTGTATATGTATGTGTATATTTTTTTACTGTGCGCTATCGCCAGTTTTAATTTTATTAAATAATTAATTCAAACGCTCGTCAACATCATTTTTTTACTGCAAATATATAAACTGCATATTTCAAAGAATATTTATAAACATTATTTATTATGGTCGCTACTTTAATAATATAGTTATTATAATTTTAATTTAAAAAAAATTATGTTCTCCATAAGGTGCTGTATTAAAAGTTTGATTTTAATTTTTTGAGGGATGAATGATAACTACATAATTGAGCAATTCAATTTACTAAAAAAAATTTTTTATCTATCAAGCCTCATGCATGAACGCCCTTAAACAAATTAATATAAAAAATTTAAGGTTAAGGTTATACGAGCACTAAATCAAAGTAAAGATAACGAGCTGAATTTTGAATATGTTATTAATCAATTAGGAAATACACATAAATTAATGTTTTAAGAGAGATCTGACGTCCAGTTTTTTAGTAGATACACGTAGTAAATAGAGAATATCTGGTTAATCGCACATTTATCATGAAATTGAACTATAACTACTAAAGACAAAAATTTTTGAAAGTTTAAATTAAGTAGTCGAACTATTGTAGATTACGTTAAAAATATAAACAAAGTCTTCTGACGTGTAGTTTTGAGCATATTTTGATATAAACAACAAAAAATGTCTGTCTACCTCGATCTTTCTTTTTATATGTAATAGATAGTTATCTTTGTCTGTTGTATATATACCTTTATTTATATATTTCACTCTATCTTTCTCGAACCGGCGCGTAGAACCTTAATCTTGCACAAACGAACAAAGTAAACAAAATAACAAATACTTAAAGCATCTGTTATACACATAAGTATCTTTAGGATGCTATCAATATAAAAAAAACTATATTTATCACATACGTGGAGTTAGACATTTCTATTAGATGATATAATTGATGATATAACAAATTTAGGGTTACCAACAGTAGCGTCGCGAGCCTTACTTATTCGGGTTGGCCAATAATTTGCTCGATGAATTTAAGGTGGGCTAACTTTTTAAATTGAGTAACAATTTTAATTAATTTTTTAAAAGCACTTTATAATATTTTTATAATTCTGATTTTAATAACTCCAAGTTACATTTTTTAATGTTTGGCGAAGTTAAAGATTCGTAGTTACAGAGTGAGAGACTGAGTGGACCAAAGGGTGGGCCAGTATAGTTTCAGGTGGACTTCGACTCACCAGACTCACTTCCTGCCGGCACCCCTAGTTACCAAACGTCCTACTTTGAGAGTACATGTCCTACAATTCACTCTGCCTTTCTGTGAAAATATCTAGAAATGTTCTACTTTTAAAGGATTAACCTAATTTACAATGAAGAAATTAGTACGATTCCACTACCAAATTTTCTATAATAAATTAATACACCAGAAACATCTTAAGAGTACCCGCACTTTGCAGACGAGCAATAGTTGCCAAAGTTTTTTGCTAATAAAATTGGTTAATTTTTAATCGACAGTTTGAGACTTACAGTTTACAGCTATTAAATTAAACTTTCAGCTGCCTAAGTACTTTAAATTAAATTTTAAACATTACTTACTTTATAATGTTGATTGTTCTGATATAAAAAAAATGTAATGAATGATTCCGTGAGCTTTTAAGTACACCTCGTAATATATTAAATTATATTAAAGAACAACAAACTAAAATTGTCAAAAAAATATAGTTTTAGTCACCTTTATCGTTCTCTGTCTCTCTCTATCACTAACAAGAGCTATATTTGAAAAACATTAAAAAGAGCTATTCTTCGTGAAAATGATACAAGGAATCAATTCTTCACATTTTGACATTGGTATGTCTTACGGCTGGGGTACTGTTGGCAAATAGTGTCAAGTAAAATGTAAGAGTTAGTTGTATTGTAAGATATTAGCTGCGATGCGTTAATCATTGTAAAAGAGTAGGCAGATATGTATTTTCAACAGTATCCCAGCCATAAAACATTTCCATGTCAAAAAAGGTTGCCCCGAAAGATTTATATGACCTTTTTTAAGTTACATCCTGTAAAAGATCTACTTTCTAATCGAAGTCATTTTGTAACCCTAAATAAATGTATAAATTTGTTATGATATGAGAAAAAAAGAACTTTGAAATAATTACCAAGTGTAGACATATCGAATTATGGATTTTTTTGGAGATAGTTCCAAATTAAAATACAAGAATCGCATAAATAATAAAACAAAAGATTATCCAAGCGCTTTCGTTCTAGCTAATAAGCCATTATCAAAGAATTTTCAAATTAAAGGTCAATTTGATTTAATAAACAATACGAACAAATTTTTAGATTAAAGATTAAAATTTTTGGTTAGCAATTTTCTTAAAATTGTTGAATAGCATTAACTAGGCCAAAGATGCTAAGTTTTTAAAAAAATAATATTTGTACTTATATCTTTTAATTCGACGCTTATTTCCAAAAATTCATAATTATATAGTCATCATCCAACATACCAATTCCAGACATATCGAAAGTTATTCAAATTATAATCCTAATTTCGATTCTAAATATTTGTTATTAAGTTTTATATATATTGACATTCAATTATATTCTTTGTATTCTCCCCGTTTCTAGTCCAAATATAGATAATGTTTTTTTGTTATATGCAGGTGTCTTATTTTAAACAATGCAATTGAATATTTCTACAAGGAAAAAATTATCCGAATATAAATTGGTTGGCCTTTGACCTTGGCCTTGGCCTTCAAACTTATTCGAGGGTCGACTCGCGTTTATCAAAATGGGTATATCTTTTTTTTTGACAGAATCGGATAGCTCGAAAAAAACCATAAAAACTGAGTAACAAACTCTATTTTAGTTAATAATATAATTAACCATTTTATATCCGTTTTAAAACATGAATTTATATGTTATATTATCGAATGATAATTAGTGAGAACTCTAGGTTTTTGAAATAAAATTTCAAATTCGTCCCCTTTACCTAGATCAGTTTTTTGTATTATAAATACGTATTTCGACTACAATGTAGTCATCATCAGTATAAATTAGCTAGTCGTACTTTACTCTTTGACAATTAGAGATAGTTATAAAGTCGAGATCAACAGACAAAAAAATAAAAATAAATAGAAAATTAACTAGATTAAAATATATACTAGATTTAAAATATAATAAATTTTAAATTATATTGAAATTACTCTTGTTAAAATTTCTTCATTCACATTTGTTCCTGTTAATTTTACTCTTATTAAAATTACTCTTATATTGTCGCAGGATATGTTACTTGTTACTAATTTGGTGACAGTATCACGGTATAACGAAAACAAAAGTGAATGTAAGATTTTTTTCGAAACTGTCACCAAATTAGTAACAAGTAACATATCCTGCGACAATATAAGAGTAATTTTAATAAGAGTAAAATTAACAGGAACAAATGTGAATGAAGAAATTTTAACAAGAGTAATTTCAATATAATTTAAAATTTATTATATTTTAAATCTAGTATATATTTTAATCTAGTTAATTTTCTATTTATTTTTATTTTTTTGTCTGTTGATCTCGACTTTATAACTATCTCTAATTGTCAAAGAGTAAAGTACGACTAGCTAATTTATACTGATGATGACTACATTGTAGTCGAAATACGTATTTATAATACAAAAAACTGATCTAGGTAAAGGGGACGAATTTGAAATTTTATGAATTTATATATGTTATATATATATATATATGTATATATATATATGTAAATATATATATATATATATACATATATATATATATATATATATATATATATATATATATATATATATATATATATATATATATCTGTAGACTCTATAACGGCCAGTTTTATTCCGAATGGAATGAAATTTGGCATTTGAGGCGCTTCCGGTATTTGAAAGGTCAAGTTCGTTAATGAGTAAAATTGGACAAGGGGAAAGGGCGTTTAAAGGGAGGGAGACACACAAAATTTGGACACAAGGAGTTAATTTTGTTTCTTATCATTTTTCTGTTACACTAATATTTACAGAAATATTTACAATTAAAGATTGAAAGTTAAAATTCTAAAAATCTCTGTACACTTAGAGTTTGGAAAAAATGATTAGGTAATGAATTGTAGCAAACTTGATTTTCTACAACTTAACTCCTTATACATTTTTCGATTGTTTTAATATTTTGATTGAGAGACATTTTATATTTTGTGTTTTTCTCTCTCTTTTACCCCCCCCCCCCTTTTCCCTAGACCTATGCCATTTTATTATTAAAGTAGGGCTTGCAAATACCAAAACCATATCAGATACGGCATTTTATTTTGATTTAACTATAATTGTGACCGCTAGAAAGTAATTTATGTATTCTAAGGAAATAACGTAACGAATGCGTAACGAATTTTTTTTTAAAATAAACATCTTAAGGTTTTACGCCTTAAATCAAAGTAAAGATAACGAGCTGAATTTTTAATATATTTAATATATCTATTTTAAACCTGTTAAATCGCACATTTATCATGAAATTGTACTTACTATAACTGCAAAAGCCAAAAATTTTTTTTATTGTGGATTAGTCGTCTGACGTGTAGTTTTGAGCATATTTTGATATAAGCGACAAAAAATGTGTGTCTATCTCGACCTATCTCTCAAATGGAATAGTTATCTTTGTCTATTATTACTTTTATTCTTTTCGTTGACCTTCAAAAAACTTCAAATCGAAGGTCAAGGTGAAAATCAAGGTCACCATAATATGTTACCACAATTTGATTCGGGTTATTTTTACCAAAAACTCATCCTTGAAGAAATATTCTTGTTTAAAATAAAACATCCTGTATAATTAATTGTATAAATTTTTTTTTTAAATGAAGAAAAAACATTTTTTTTTTGTAAGTTTTGTGTTTTAATTTCAAGATTTATTAATTTTTTTTCAATTATTATTGTTAACTTAATTATTATTACTAAGTATATATATTTAAATAAGCAAAAAAATGTTATTAAAGGAATTTGATTAAAAGAATTGATTATTAAACAAAACAAAAAAAAACGATTATAATATATTGATTAATTAAAAAAAAAAAAAAAATCGAATCATCTCAAAATATGTATTGTTAAAAATTATGTAATTGTGTTTGACCTATTTTAATATTGTTATCTTGTACTAATTTCATTTTATAATAGACGAATCTTTATTAAATTGATTAATAATAATCAAATAAATTTTTTTTTTTTACTTTTTATATTTTACCTCTTATTTAAAAAAATAAACAAGTGAAAAAAGCAATTAACTGAGTTAATTGCTTAAATACCCGGTATATACTGAATTTATGAAAAAAAGTTTCAAACAAAAATTGTTTATTTTTAAAAGACTCATTTATTTGTCTTTAAATTTTTGTACTATCTCTTACGGTTTCAAAGATAAACAGTTTTGCCCAAACATGATCCGATTTTGACCATTCACAAACTTGACCTTACTTTTTAGCCCTAAAATTCACATACGGACGGATGAGCAACTTTGCGGAAATGAACTAATTTGGTCTTTTTATAAACACCTATGAAGCCATCCATAAATAACGTAACCGCCACTAGGGGGATAGTGTTATTTGTTACGATTCGTTACAGGGGGGAGGGCACTGGTCGAAAAAATGTCACGTAACACAAGTAAATTTTAACTTGTTGCCGAAAATTATTTTCAAGTTTAAATTTCGCGCGTCCTATATGAAGTACACATGGCACTTGTATTCATAAGACCTATCTAGAAAACAAGAAACAAACCAAGTATACTCAAACCTTATTTTTATCCATTCTCATTTTGAAAATCGTCCAAGTTATCCAGATTCATTTTTTTACGTTATGGTATATGGGGGGACGGGTCCCGAATATGTTATCTAATGTTACATCGGAGAGGGGGTGTTAAAAATGATAGAAAATAGCGTTACATAATTTATGGATGGCCCCTATACCAAAATTTTTGTTCTGCGTCCAATAATTTCAATCATTACAAAGTCGGGACTAAACTTAATATACCCTGGTATATATTATATACCGGGTATACAAATTAAATGTAAATAATATTTGTGTATACGCGATCTTTGTCTTTTCTTTTTTTTAAATTAATATATGTCTTTGTTAAACTCCTTTACACAGTGTTGTAAATTTTGTATCCAAACGGCTAGGGATTTACCGGGTAGGCAAGGTAGGCAGTTGCCTAGGACGGCAATTTTCGATCATATACACTAGATATAACGTCTAATAACCTTAACCTTATCATCCCTTATATACACACACATATACGTTCAAAGAACTAGGTGAGGAAAATTTTTATTTCATGGGAGTGTTTTAAGACACCAAAATCAGATCAGATTTGACACCCGACCGTCGATGCTGTTTTTTAACGTCGGCGCTTGTTTTGGGCGTCAAACATTATAAGCGTTGACCTTTTGGCAGTGAAATTATAACATTTTTCTAAATTAATTCGTCTAACACTGCAATGTGTACTCGAATTATATTAAGACGAAAATAGTGAATTAACAATAAATCAATTCTAATTAATAACGATTGGCATTAAGCGAAGAAATTGGTTTCATTCTAACGTCTAGCGTTTTCGACGATGGGGTCAAAACTGCTTTCTTGACCCATTTCGACGCCCGGCGCCAGCGTCGATCGACAGCATGAAAATGTACTTTAAAAGGAGGAGACAACATTTTTTAGCTGCTAGGGCGGCGAATTGTCTTAATCCGATCCTGTGCATCTTACACTACTGCATATAAAATGTGTATGAGCAGAAGGTCTTAATGTATACATATGTACTCTCTCATACTCGTGGGAGACCTGCTATGCGAAGATATAAACTAAATGTGCGGTATTTCACTTCGGTACGGATGAGTTCCTATCAACAACTAGCGACCCTAGCGGCATAAAAAGTAAATATAACTTCTACCATTTCGTTGCCATATTTTGTCAATTTTCCCGTTTGAGTTTGATCTCCTTTATATAGTCTCCATGTACTCAAGTCTGAGTGATTATTTTGTGATATTTTATACTACTTCCGATTGGCAACTTCACTTCGTTCTACAGTAACTATCTTCAGAGCAAGTCCACCATCTCACAAGCGCCATTGTGGCCATTCACTGAACCTTAATTTTACGTTTTTCGGGGGACACTTTTTGAGTTTTACAACCATAAGAGATAACTCTCCTTTTATACTCTAGCCTCCATAG
The DNA here is from genome assembly GCA_963920215.1 of Nineta flava. Classification (NCBI taxonomy): domain Eukaryota; kingdom Metazoa; phylum Arthropoda; class Insecta; order Neuroptera; family Chrysopidae; genus Nineta; species Nineta flava. Next base: position 28,174,696 of record OY986045.1, read on the forward strand.
TCACAACTCACTTCTCGAAATGCTGATGTAAATTTATGGTTTAGATCATTGGAATGCTTAACTATCCCAGAAATGCAACAAACTGATAGACAAGTATGGTGTGTCAAGACTCCAGAAATCTTACTATAGTCGCTATATAGCTGAACCTTTCTTAAGTAAAAATGATTATATATATATATATATATATATCTTCGTTTATCTAATTAAAAATCACATTGCAGAAATTACATACCTGTATATATATATATATATATATATGTGATTTTTAATTAGATAAACGAGATATAAAAGTTGAAAATGTATAATTATTTTTATTTTCTTAGTTTAATTTTGTTGGTTGCGTTGATAAAGTCATCATCTGGTCCTCAATAACTGAAATATCTTACTAGCTAAAATATGACTTATATGTCATATTTTATATATCATATTTTATAGATAATATATAGTAATATGATACTGATATATACATCATTCAACATTCAGACCTCATCATGTCCAACAATGACTGCATAAATCACGAAATTTTTGAAAATTCATATCAGAGTACCCTATATGATCATCGAAGATGTGTTTTAAATTCAAATCATCAGATGTGAATATCACCAAACAATTTGTATTGTCCCTTATGTTATACTTTGGAACACGTGCATAGCTCTGACAAAGGTAAAAACAATCAATTTTTCGATGACGTCCCATGCTGAAGTATTCTCTGATTCGTTCTTGGGAATGGCAGCTCACATCATCGAAAATGAGTAGACTTTGTTCACGTGCTTCATTCGGACCAAGAATTTCACTAGTATCGCTAAATGGAAAATATTCAACTCCATCCACTAGTTTTATAGTACCTTCAAGTAATTGATATTTTTGTTGATAAAGAGATTTACTGTAGACATAGATGTTTTCAAATCGTAAACCATTTTCATGATAAATTAAGTTTAGCATAAGATTTGTTTTACCACAGCCACTAGGATCACATATTATTGCTCGTAGTGAATCTGCAAATAGGGGGCCATGATAGGAGTGATTATCTGTATTATTGGGTATTAAATCTTTAACAATGAGTGAATGTTGTTGTTTATGAAAGCGCATTTTTCAGAGAACTAAAACTAAAATATAAAAACAACTCATTTAAATAGACGTGAACAAGATTGCTTGAAACATTTAGAAGTATGCCTCGTTCGAGGACACATCAAGGAAAAGGTATTGTTAATACACTTATAAATAAATTACCGATTGAGTTACACATACCAACTTATAAATATTGTGGACCGGGCACTAAGCTAAAGGAACGATTAGCACGTGATGATAAACCAAAAAACGCTTGGATCAGGCTTGTATGGTGCATGATATCGCTTACTCAAAAAGTAAAGATTTAAAGGAGCGTCATCTGGCGGATAAACAATTAGGTGAAGCCGCTTGGAAACGTACAAAGGCCTCCGATTCAACAGTAGGTGAAAGGACAGCGGCTCTATTCGTCACAGGCGTTATGAAAACAAAAACTGCTCTAGGTATGGGATTGAAGACCAGAAAGAAGAAGCAGACAAAGAAAGCTATAAACTTTACAGCGTCAGTTAGGAAAGCTAGAAATGCATTGAAAGAATCTCAACCAGTGGATTTAAAGGCCGCAGTAAAGATTGCGAAAGCTGCAGTACGCGGCCAACGTATTAAAGCACCAACACGTGTAATACCACTTCCAAAATCTGGTGGTGTGCTTCCATTAATTCCCATATTTGCTGGACTCTCTGCTCTTGGAGCTTAGCTGGTGGGGCGTCAGGTATTGCTAAAGCTGTAACAAATTATAAGTGTCCACGTGAACAACTTAGTGAGAGCCAACGTCACAATAAAACAATGGAGGCTGTAGCAATGGGTAAAGGCTTCTATTTAAAACCTTACAACAGGGGTATGGGGCTATACCTAACAAAAAACTAATAGAAACGCTACCACGCAGAGCACTTTATGATACGGAACTGCGTGAGTATGCTAAAAAATTAAATATTCCGTATTTTCGTTGTGTTTTTATGCGTGACACCCTACCCAAATCACCAAACAAATATGAGTCTGGAATTATCAATCATGATATAGCTAAAAATAATGGAACTCATTGGACGCATATAAAAAATTAAATAAGAATATTATCTATTTCGATAGCTTTGGTAACCTTCTCAACCACCACAAGAGTTAGTTAAATACTTTAAAGGATGTGATATCCAGTATAATTTTAATCAAGAACAAAAATTTAATACTACAATATGTGGCATTTATGTTTAGAATTTTTGTTAGATAAATAAACCAGCATATGTTAAAAACTTATCATTTATCAATATGTCGTTCATGTTAACGTTCACAGATAATAGCTCTGTTTTAACAACAGACTATTTCCCACCTATAGAGTTAGATGAAAATTCAAACTATGTGATGGGGCTCGTGGATTTGCAAACATATCACGCAATTCCAAATGTTGATACAACAAATAACAAATTTTATTATGATAATGATGATAAGGTAATTGAAATACCTGTTGGATCATATGAAATTGATGGCATTTCAAGTTATTTAAGTCATTCTCTAGATGGAAAAGCAACTATTCTTTTGCATGCCAACACAAACACCCTTAAATGTGAAATAAAGTGCACAAAAATGATAAATTTTGAACCATCGGACTCAATTGGTCCGATGTTGGGTTTCAAAAATAAAAAACTAAGTACAGATAGCAGACATGTAAGCGAATCGAGTGTTAACATTCTCACTGTAGAGACAATATATGTAATTTGTAATATTATAAGTGGTTCATATCATAACAATGAAATCAATCACACAATTTTTCATTTTTCGTTAAATTTACCACCAGGTTATAAAATTGTAGTGCATCCCACTAATGTTATCTATTTACCCATCAATTATCGAGCCATTAACAACATTACGCTCTCTTTGGTGGATCAAACAGGTAAATTAGTTAACTTTAGAGGTGAAAATATAACTATTGGACTGCATCTGAAACCTTTATAATAGGTTTTGTATTTAATCACCCTACCCGTTACATTGGAGGTAGTGTTTCAGCAAACCGTCAGATAAAACAAGTCCATCAGACAACAATAGAATAAAGCATAATAATCGAAACCGATTACAACATATCAATCGAAACCGATTATCACTCAGTAATCGAAAATTTCTACAATCAATTGGTTTAAAACTAGAAAGAACTTTCTAATCTTTTGTACCAACGACTAAATTTTTGAACAGCTGGGTTGAACATTTCCACCACGAATGTAGCATGTACTTGTATATTCGCCATAATTTGCGATTTTTTTTTCAATGTAATTTGCACGTTGAATACTTTTTGTCCAAATTTTTCTGGACCATCCTCGTCGCCAAAACTGTAGTGTCCGTAGTGTGGTTAAATAAATAACAAATGTTTTATTGTTTATAAATATTTTTGGTATTTATCACTGACCTCGTATTTATCTATCCATTTATTAATTACATTAATTAATTCCAATTGTTTTGCATGTTTCCACGAGCACATACCCGTTACAACTGCTGGTGAATCATATTCTACTTAATGCTTGTTAATACCACACTTATGTTTTTAGATATTATTCTTTATTGCGCGGCATTATTTAAACTATCAAATATAATTGTACATAAATATATAACAATTTACATCAATATTTCGATATTTGGAATTTGGATTCGGTTATTTAGGTTCAAAAAAAAAAAAAAAACAATATTCAAAAATAAAGAATTTTTTATTTAACGAAAAATACGTGTTTTAGAAATTCAAGTTTGAATATAATTATTAGATTTACAAAATCAATTTTAGTGCTACCTTCTAAATGACAAGAAATAAATAAATAATTTAATTAAAAAACAATATTCAAAAATAAAGAATTTTTTATTTAACGAAAAATACGTGTTTTAGAAATTCAAGTTTGAATATAATTATTAGATTTACAAAATCAATTTTAGTGCTACCTTCTAAATGACAAGAAATAAATAAATAATTAAATTATTTATTTATTTATAATAATTAAAGTTAACTATTTGAATATATATAAAATTTTTAATTAAATTACGCAATACTTTTAAAAAAATTGAGAGGAAAAAATAATTAAACGTAGCAAGTCTGGAAAATATTGAATTATTATGAAAATAGCATGAACCAAAAGAAATTTTGTTTATTTTACAAATCAAATAGAATTTGAGAAATGAATATTTGTATGCACTGACGTTTCTTTATTTTACGGCTGTAGTGGTCGGATTTCAGCTATTTCATCATGTCAGCTCCATTGCCAGCAATTGCCGGTATTATTAATTTTATTTATATAAATTATAATTAATTATAAACAGTATTTATCTCATAATTATATATTCATTCGTATTTCATTAAAATACTTGCTAAAAAATCATGTTTTAATGACACATGTTTACTGTATTCAATTTTTGAGGTTATAATTAAAATTTCTGTTTTTATAAATTTTTTTTAGTAAGAGGATCAACGGGAGTTAGTTTGAGTTACGGACCACCTAGTTATGAGAATGTTACCGAATTTTCGAAAGACCTCAGTAAAGCTTGTAAAGCATTGCTTTTTAGTCCACAAGGGCAATATTTTGCTTGGGTTAATGGAGCGAAGTAAGTTTTATAAATAACATTTAGCTATTTTTGCTTAATATAATAATAAACTTTGTCCAGGTTGAAAATAGTGAACACTCAAACATGGTCGTTAATAGCGGAAATCCCACGCCCAAAAGTTTGTTGCTTATCATTTTCGCCTTTGGGTACGTACTTAATGAGTTGGGAGCCGTTTATTGTTACCAATGCCGAACCACGAGGAACACCAAATTTACACATTTACAAATCATCTAATGGTGAACTTGTACAATCATTTGTCCATAAAAAACAAATTGGATGGTAAATTTTCTAAACTATTTAGTCGGCATTTCTTTGTAACTTAAGAGATCATATTTTTAGGGAACCACAATGGTCTGCAGATGAAACAATTTGTGCTCAATTAATTAATAACGATGTAGTTTTTTATGAAAATGCTAATTTTGAGAAACCCGTTCATAATGTTAATGGTGGAAAGATAGGTTCGTTTGCTTTAGCACCTGGAAGTCCACCTCATCATGTTATTTGTTATATGCCAGGAAAAGCAGGTCAACGTGGCTGTGGTCGTGTTTTTAAATATCCTAAGTTTGATGCCGCACAAGCTATTGCCACCAAAAGTTTCTTCCAGGTATCATTTTAGTTTAGAATCAGTAAACCAACTAGAAATTTTCGTCTCGTTCAATTTGAAAGTAACTTACACTTTGGGGGAGGATATAGTGAATAAAAAATCAGAAATACACCAACTTGGAAGTTGGGCACGATGATTTTTGTAGAGCTATTATTTATCAAATTATAAACAAAAGAAAATGCAAAACCTAAATTGAGGATATTTTCCAAGTTACTCAAGTTAAAGATGGGCTCCTACCGAAATTGTGCTTTGATTTTTCATCGTTTATGTAATTGGTGGGATAAAAAGTAAAATAATGCATCCCTTTTAATTTTCAACATTCTCTAGTTTATATTTTATAAAAGATAGCTTTCCAAAGAAATATTACACAAAAGTTGTGGTTAGTTTAATTTCCTACATATTTTTCCAGATAACCCCAAATAAGAATTTAACCTCGGAATGATGGATAATAAACTGAAAATTTACCTAGATCTTTCTTTTGAAGTTCTAAACACTGACTCAAAAGTCTCTTATAATCACGTGTCCGCGTCTTAGATAATCAAGAGCATAACATTCTCTATAATTTATGTCTTGGTAATTTTTTTAATCGCTAACCGTTTTTGAGATATCGTGCAGATAATGGAATTTTATTGAAATGCTTATGCTATTCAGTTTTCGAAAAAATTGGTTAGAATAAAATTTATTCATTATAAAAAGCAGCTTTTATTATAAAGAACAGCTTTTATTCTAAACAATTTTTAGAAAACCGAATAGATTCGGCACAAATCAGCTGTGAAATTTTGAAAAAAGAACGCCACTTTTGTTGTCTATTGTACAAGTCCGGATGTTTTTCAAGCATTTCTACACTTTGTTGATTACCTTTTCTTAAACAGCGCGCATGTGGCGTCACATCCAATGATAATGTGATCTTCATAAACATTTCAATAAAATTCCATTATCTGCATGATATCTCAAAAAGGGTTAGTGATTTTAAAAAATTACCAAGACATAAATTATATGTCATGCCAAGACATAAGCTTTTTTTTTGTTGAAACATTTCTTTCTTTTGTTCAACAATTTATGAACAGAAATCGTTTGTGGTCGCCACTAGTAAATTTCTCTCTAATGGTATAAATCGCTAATGATAATATAGATACTAAACAAGCTGTGTGATATTAGATACTAAATTTTGTGTATGTTTTGTAAAGCTGAAAAGTAAGGTCAAGTTCGTGAATGGTTAAAATCGGACAGGGCACACCACTAGGGCAAAAAATATCCATTATTTTAAATAAACAAGTTTTGTTAAAAATTTTTTCCATAAACTCGGTTTATACCGGGTATTTAAGGATGTTCCAGCATGAAACCACTTTTCGACAGAAGAAGAAACCACTTTTCTCACGTTTTCTAGAACGCGAGATAATAACAAAGAAATCATTCTCTCTCACTCTCTCTCTCATTAGAAGCATGTAAAACTTCATGCTCGCCCAACTATTATCTGTATTTAAAAAAATATTCGACAGAATTAAAAAAAAAACTAGGATAGTAAAGATAAATATTTATTAAATAAATTTTTTTTAAAAATCGCGTTTTACCATTTTGTTTTCGAAATATAAAAGATTAAAATTATTTTTTATTTCAAAATTACATTAATTTTTTGTATACAGACTGTGTTGGACAGCTTTTCCTATAGTGAATCAATGTTAAATATTATTTATTACTGCCTGGCCGTCTGGTACTGTATGAAGTTAGTCAGTACACATGTAAATAAAGTCAGTCAGTGATATCTCATAGCTATACTGTATGCGTATGGTTGTTTGTTTGTCATTTAAAAGTGGGGACACAATGCACATACCAAAGTGTACTCTCATCACATGTGTACTGACTGACTTCATACAATACCAGACGGCCAGGCAGTAATAAATAATATTTAACATTGATTCACTATAGGAAAAGCTGTCCAAAACACACAGAATGTGAATAGTGAATATATCTATGTGTTGTGTATGTGTGTATATGTATTCTATAATAAAAGCAAACCGGTTTTTGTGTCCTGATTATATAAGACAGGGGAAACTCTGGAATGAAAAGTACCGTATATTTTATTCCAGGACCTAAAGAAACTATATACCAACTTTCATTCTGGTCATTCGTTTCGGAGCTAAATGGTAACAAACACACATACAGAGATTTTCACATTTATAATATATTATATTATTAGAATTAGTAAGATATCCTTCCTCTAATAAATAATACTTTCAAATTGAATGACGAGACAAGAAATTCATGTTTTACTCTATAGGGCACTTCTCGTTTGCGAACTAATTTTATTTACACAAACAAATGTTTTGTCTTATAGGATGATAGAGTTGAATTTTTCTGGAATAATAAAGGTACAAGTGTATTATTGATGACAAGTACTGAAGTCGATAAAACTGGTGCTTCCTATTATGGTAAACAAGCGTTGCATTATTTAAGTACAAAAGGTAATACAGCCATGGTTTGTCTAAGTAAGGAAGGTCCAATACATTGTGTTGAATGGTCACCAAAAAGTACCGAATTTTGTATTATATATGGTTTTATGCCATCTAAAGCCACTTTATTCAATATTGAATGCGAGCCAATTTTTGAATTTGGTAGTGGTCCACGAAATGCTATTCACTACAATATTCATGGAAACAATATCCTTTTAAATATTTAATTAATTGTTATTTTTAAGGTTTGATTTTATTCAATTTCAACCATAACCTAGTCAAATAATCAGATAAGTAATAATCACTTCTTATAAGGATTGGTCCCCTTTTCGGTCCCTTAAATAAGAATAGGATTTAAGAGAACTATTGTGATTGATTTTTTTAAATTTTGGATACGTTTTTTTTTATCCACCGTGTATTTCGCAAGATTGTGTCAACTTGAAAAAAAACAGTCGGTGTTTTAGATTAAAACTTTATTTTTTTCTTAACTTCAATGCACTTTTATTATTGGGTGGTTTTGGTAACCTGCGAGGACAAATTGAATTGTGGGATGCAAGTGCTAGAAAATTGATTGGAAAATGTGAAGCTCCAGATACAACACAACTTCAATGGTCACCGGATGGTACACATTTTGCTACAGCGACCACTGCCCCTAGATTACGTATGAGTAACGGGTAAAAAAAACTTTTTATTAAACAATTTTTTTTACAATCTTTATAGGTTAGGACGATAAACTGCTCAATTCGGAAATAATTCTTAAATGATTGGTATCTGTTTTTGTGTCTTTCGAATGAGATCATCTTAAGCGGCGGTATTTCGAAAATGGTGTAAAAATTCAGGTTATGCTTATATCGTTTCCGTCATCTTTTGTTCAAATCTTTGTTCCTGCATCCGTCGAATGATAAACCATAAAAACTAACAATGGTATAATTTTGTCACTTAGAAGATACTCCAATATCAAACGTAACATCAACATTGCTCTTTTCATTTTCTGGTCAAAATGGTTGTTTAAAAATTAACTTTTTTGTACGTAAAAGGAGACCTACAAAGGATATACAACGTTGAAAATGTGCCATGCACCAATTAACTAAGAGATTATTAGACATTATAATCTATTTAAATTTCCATTATCTGGGAATTATTTGTTAAGTCAACTGCAGTTATTATTTAAGCTTTTACTGCAGTTATCCGGATTAATTGAGACCGGGCCCGACCCAGATAGTCAAATACCCGGATAATTGGAAAATAATGAGAAAAGGTAATAACCTTTTCTCATAAAAAAAAAGCTCAATTTGTATAAACTGATGAAGAATGGAAGACAAACTGTCGATTTTCTCAACTAAAAGTTTTGTTTTTTCGCAAATAATCGACTCTGAAAAAGAGTTTTGCAATATTCGCTGCTACAAAAACCACTTAAAAACGACTTTTTTTTTCTTCTCGAAATTATCCGGATAATTGGAGTACTGTATTTACCATATGACATATAAATAAAATCTCTATGATATTTAGGTACAAGATATGGCATTATACTGGAACATTACTGTACGAAAGACCATGGAATTCTCAGGAAGAACTCTACGAAGTGTCTTGGCAAAGTTACCCTCTAGACATCTTTCCTGAAAAGCCAATTAACTATACACCGGTTGAAGGTATTACACCAAGTCAACCGCAAGCATCGAAGCAAGTATATAGGCCTCCTAGTGCTCGTGGTAGAGAAACTACTTTCCGACTCCATGATGATGATGATGATTCGCCACGTAAACCAGGAGGAGAAAGTAATCTTTTTTATTTTTTTAATTTAATTATAAAACAGTTTTTTACATGCACATCACAATTCAATGTAATACATTACGACGAATGCATATTTTCGTGTCACGGATGAGATCTTTCTACGGCGGATAAACTTTCAAATATTAATAAATTAAAATAATCTTCCCTTGATTAAATAATAATAAATACGAGGTTATATTAATTTGAGTCCCGACTTTGTAATGATTGAAAATATTGACCGCAGAGAAAAACAATTATAAAATGACTTCATTAATCGATTTTCGCATATCCGACCGACAACACGATAACTGAAAACCGAAAAGAGATAACGAGTTGAAATTTTTGTGCGTTTTCTGAACTAATAAGTAACTATATATAATAAAAGCAAATGAGCAAAATCGGACCGCACATCCCCTCATCAGGAGAAAAAAATACATCTTTGAAACCGTAAGAAACAAAAAATGTTCCTCTTTGAAAAAAAAAACAACTTTTTTCATAAACTTAGTATATATTGGGTATTTAAGCAATTCACACAGTTGTTATTTTCACTAGTTTTTTTGTTTCTTTCTCAATTTCTCATGTCATCTTAGAAATTTCTTGGACATTAATTTGGTTGAAAGTAGTACAGAGTATTGGAAATTACTACAAAAAATACTACGAATAGAGTAAACCGGACATTTTTGACATACCTTTTAAATAAGAACATACCGGCGCTTGAAAAAAAATTTGTAAATCGGTTAGCAAATAGAGATATTACAGTCTTCCGAAGTTAGTTCTCCATTTCTTTCATCAAAAACGGGAATTTACATGTAATTACTATAGAGCGCAGGCTAGTATATATCCCCCTTCCCCTGGAAATTTATGACTAACATATTTTTTTATTGGTATTGCCATTTAGTTCATTTTGCTTATTTGCCACTTGTCAATTACATGATATCTCGAAAAACCCAAGAGTTACGAGGAAAGTGACTTTTGAATTCATTCTCATTTCATTAAATTTTTTTGGTATTGCCATCTATAGTATAAAGAAAAATCCAGAAATCCACAGAGATATGGAGAAAATGGCGTTGATTCATTTAATGAAATGAGAATGAATTCAAAGAAGTCACCACGTAATTCTTGGGTTTTCTGGGACATGATGTAATTGACAAGTAGCAAATAAGCAAAATCATCGTAAACTACATGACAATACCAATAAAAAAATAATTGAAAATACAATTAAAATATTTAATTGTATAATTTAAAGCTATATATTTGCGTTAATTTCGAAGATAATAATAAAAAAATTCCTCCAGTCAACGAATTTTAATGTAAAAGCATTTTTAAATTAGAAATAAAAATAAATTTTGTTATTGTAAATTGATTAAATGATTTTGTAAAACTAAATAGCAATGCCCTCAAAAGCTGCACTTAAACAAAAGAAGAAACGTGAAGCACAAAAAGCAAGACGCTTAGCTGAAGAAACGAACAGTACAGTCAAATACGATCGAAATACAGACAAACAACAACAAAACCATCCAAAAACTTCCAATTCCTCTTCCTCATCCTCTGCCGGATTAACTGGTGATCCTGAAAAAGACAAAAAGATTAAGAATTTAAAGCGGGTATGTATCAGTTTTACCAACAAATAGAAACAAAATCTAATCATATCTTGTTAATATAGATAATTAATGTTTATAGAAATTAGAAGCAATCGAAAAATTAAAGGAAATGCAAACAGCCGGTAAGATATTGGAAATCAATCAACTATCAAAAATTAAAACAGAAGTGGATTTATTAAATGAAATTAAAGAATTAACTTTGTGATAAAGTTAAACTGTCTTTGTTACTTATTGAAATCTAAATTTAACATCAATTTTTTTTAGTTTATTTGTTCTTTCGTTCTTTATTTTTATGTTAACTCAAAACAAATCATTTTTAGTATTGTGTTTTCATTTCTTAAAAACTTTTACATTAACAGAAATATACCATCACATACACCACCCATACACACAAACATGTAAACAAAAAAAACATAACAAACATGAAAAACATTTACAAAAACATTAAAACGTATTATAAAATATAAACAACAACAACAAAATTTATATAATGATAATAAATAATTAGTTAATTAAAACCAAATAAAATTATGAAAATCTAAATTGATGGTAAATTAAAATTAATTATATAATTACATAATTCTACTAATTTTATAATTTAAAAAAATGTATATTATTAAAACAATTGTAATCATCATGTTGTTATATTGAGATCATGAAACGTACAATTATTTGTTTCATGTTGCGTTTTAATTGATGTATGAAAAATAAATTTATTTTTCAAATATTTTTCTTAGTATGGTATTTAATTTGATTTATTAAGGTATTTCTATATCGGAATGAGAGAGAACGCGATATCTTAGAAAGAAAGAAAAGATAACTTTTTAAATAGTAGTTGTATTAGTGCAGTAAATCTGACAACGCTGTAATATACACACTCTCATACATTGCTAATCTGTGCGCACGGTATAGAAGACGACACGGTAAACTACATCTTATTTAGGCTCAAAGCATCCCTAATTTATTTATTTACATAGATAGATACATCTTGGGGTCTAAAAAGTATTGCACTTCGACCTTATGGTCCATTGTGCTCCCTCTTCTACTTCAGTCCGACGAGATTCGCTTCTCCCATATGTTGGCAATAACCAAGAGCTTGCTTATCAGGTCTTCCTGAAGGTTCATATATTTGGGGTGAGATGCACTGAATATCCTGTATCTGCTGTAACCCAGAGGTTCGTTGTCAAAGATAATGTGGCTGGATGTCTCCTCCTCCTCGTCACACAATCTGCATATAATGGACCCGTTATGGAGTCCCATTGTGTGCAGATGCTTCCACAGGGGATAATTCCCGGTAATGAATTAGGTAACCCTCCGCAGTTGTTCTCTGTTCAGCCTCAGTGCATCGAGAGATAGCCTTTTGGTTGCACTCCGAAGCAGTACCTTCCCGAGCTCCTGCCGCGGTACTTTTTCCCAGTGATCTCGGTGTTTGGCATTTGACCACTCGTTGATCACCTGTTTACATGTAGTCCTTGGAATTCCTAAAATAGGCTCTGAGCCAATGAATGGTATTCCGACTCCCTTCTTTGCTAAGGTGCTTTTACGTTTCCTTCGAAACCACTGTGACCCGGTACCTAGATCAATTTAACATTGTTCTGTTTTGCCAGCTCCAGCAGTTCCTCCAGACAATCCTTGACTACCCTTGAGGTGACCTCAGTTCCAGACAAGGCTTTTAAAGCAGCTTCACTGTCCGAGAGAATGCATACGTTCTGGTTTATGTAGCCTCTACGTAGGTTCTCACGGACGCAAACCAGTATGGCGTAGACTTCTGCTTGGAAGACCGTGGCATATTTCCCCAAGTTGAGGCTTATGTTTGCTTTAGGTCTCTCACCGTATACTCCCGTCCGGTCCCTTCTTCAGCTTTGGATCCGTCTGTATACCAGACGATTCCTTTCTTGAGATAGGGCGGTTTTCCTTCCGTCCACATGGACCTATCACAGACTACTGTGAAAGGTTTTGAGAAGGAGTATATTTTGGGAACAAATCTGTGTCCATTACAAAAACGGGATCTGAGATAAATGATGTTCCCACGCAAATAATTAATTTGAAATTAATTTAATTGTTGATTATTTCACTTCCAAATAATCAACATTATCAAATTATAATTAACCAAATTTCACCCTGATAATTTGAGAAACGATAATGAAAGGTTTTGGACTCACTGAATAGTAATATTGAAATACATATGATTACTTAAAAATAAATTATACTGAAATTGTTGTGATAAATTCTATCATGTTGTTTAAATTTTAGAAGCTAGTCCCCTTGGAATTTCTGAAAAAGTTGACGATAAAAAATAAAATTATTATTCAAAATAAATTTAATAAAAAATAAATACTTTGTTGTCATTCAAATATCAAATTACCTGTGAAGCGAAATGATTCGAAAAACGGTTATATTACTCTAAAGGTATTGAGTAATGCTAAACTTTCTACATAGAGGCAGCACTTAAGTGACGCAAGTTGTCCATAACCTTCTTACACAGCTTGGCTACTCGACCTATTGATAAATCCGGCATTAATATGAAATATAGAAGTACCAATGTTAATAAAATATATAAAATACAGTTGACATGTATAAACATACGCGAGGGCAAAACTAAGGTGTGTCCTGAGCTTTTAATTAAGTCAGTTACTCATGGATGTACTTACATGAATATCAGCTGTGTAACAGTACTCTGTTAAAGCCAATCATAGTCGAGTTTTTTGTTTATATTGTTTTATATGTTCGAGCAATAAATTATACATTAAAGGGTTAAAAGTTGCCTAGTATGCAAATAAAAATTTTATAATTCAGGATAATTCTAATAAAAATAAGTTTAAAAAATTGCATTGTACAAAAATATAAAGGAATAAAGAATTTACAATAACTTTTTCATATATTATTGTTATTCTTATTTATCTACTTCCGGTTAAAAACGAACAGGGGAATTTAATGAAATGCACTATCGGAAACAAAAAATTTTTATTTTCGAATCTTTAGTTCTTTAAAAATAGTTGATACGGGATTCATAAAGGTAAACAAATTGACTGTGTAAATTTTATTAATTATTGAAATAATTATAATTTAATAAAAAATTAAACAATAAACGACTGATTAGTTATAAATAATTTAATTTGAATAAAACTTAAGAAAAAGAAAATTACTTTCAATTATAATATAAAGTTGTTACCAAAAACAACAAAGATAAATAATAGAATAAGTACAAAAGTAAGACAAAAATGATCAATAAATACAAAAATTTTAATAAATCTTAAAGACATCAAACCAAAACGTATTTACTAAAAATAATAAATAAACCTGATTCAATAATTAAATAATATTTATAATTCAATGTAAACATCATATATTATGTAAATTTAATAGATTTTTCGAAAAATTTTATTCAATCAGTCGCCATCTTGTCTCTGGCCGGCTGATGAATCGGGCAATTTGTCAAAAATTTTAAAGCTTTGTAATTTTTTATTATACATTATTTATATGCATTTATTAAAACATTCAAACAATAATTTAGTGTTGTGTTTGTAATTATTTCAAAAAGAAAACGAAACAAGTGGAGTTTTATTAGACAGGTAACATTTTTTTCTTGAATACAATTTGTAACCCGAATTGTACTCTTGTGTTGACTGACGTTTCAAAGTTATATGATGAAAATGCAGGTTTGATAATAATAGTTTCAATTATTCATATTCAATATGAACAATTTTGAAAATTGTTATTTACATTCAAATTTTTGTTCGATTTTTGTTTCAAATATATCTTTTTAATAAATGTGCTAACCCATCTTTAAATCTAAATGTGTTCATATAAATATGTACTAAAATTATTTTTACAGTATGATTTTTTTCTAATAATTATAATTTCACACAAAGAACTTTTTAAATCATTGATTCATTTTTTAATTATCCTAAAAATGCAACTATTAAATCTGTCCTTGAAGCTGTCAGTTTTAGTACTCCTTT
This sequence comes from Nineta flava, assembly GCA_963920215.1. NCBI lineage: Eukaryota > Metazoa > Arthropoda > Insecta > Neuroptera > Chrysopidae > Nineta > Nineta flava. The sequence continues at coordinate 28,189,712 of OY986045.1, forward strand.
AACTATTTATTACCTTTATGGAATCCAAAAATTCTATTTATTTTTAATATAAATATTTTTTTACAGCGTTAGATAATGTAAAAGTCTCAATTTAAGAATTATTTCGTAGCGTGTAGATTATTTATGAAGTGTGTGTTTAGTGGGGCGTATGTGTAAAGTAGCCCATTTCAGTAAGCAAAGCAACGGTGAACGGAGAGATTAACGGCGGCGGCATCGCCCAGTATGACCATAGCGACTCGTGGGGCCACTGAGCCTCCCGACCCTACATTACAACTGCAAGGCCAGGTCTGTTTATAACACAATACATTTTATTAATTTTTAATATAATCAAACTACGATAAGTCTAATAGCCAGGATATTGAAATGTTTCCTCTTAAGGAGAGTTTCGTGTTAGAAATTAAGAATTAAAAATGAGTATTACTAAGGTTTAAAAAAAGTGATTAATATTTGTTAAAAAACTCTTAATAGAAGTTCGCGAAAATTTTACTTCAGAAGCGGACGGTTTAATTATAGCAGAAAATTCGAATACCAGAGGCCATAATTTTTAATATTTTAGTTAAAGATTCTAAATTATACACTTTGTCAGCTTCATAACTAATGAACAATAAGTTTCGAATCATAGATACTTCTTTTTCAATTTAAATGTTTCGAGATCAAGAAAATGATTAAAAAAACAGTTTCATTGAGGCCTTCGACTTATTGAAGCTCAGCTTTAATGTATATGATTATAAGTTGCAAACATGATCAAAGATAATTAATAAGAACCATAGGTTAATGGAATGAAATTTCAATTTCCTCCAATTTTAGATGTAGTGTTCTGTAATGCCGTAATAAATTTTCGAAAATGTGTTATTTATTGACAATTTGGTTACGGTTTCACAGTCAAAATTAGAATAAAGCAGTGACGTAAAACATTGGATGACTAGAGTTCCATTTATTATTTATATTGACGTAATAAACCAAAATGACGTGTTTGTTTTTTATTTAAAAAAATATCTGATTAAAATCAAAGACTCAAAACTGTTAGGCTGTATTGTGTTACGTCGTAAACTCGAAATAGAGTATGCATTGAGTAAGAGCCCCCAAGTCCCAAAAAACTCTCTTACAATCACCTCACTGTAAAATTGAATAAAATATTTCAATACCATGATAATTTAAAAAAAATTTAAAAGACTCAATTAAACAAATACACGATTTCACATACGTCTAATCTCGGTATTAAATGTTTTTTCCTTTCTCACTTTGAAAGAACTTTTTTAAAATATTTTGCAAATCACCAACAAACAGCATGTCATTACCGAATTTTATACGACCAGAAATTAATAATACATATTAAGAACTTCAGATATAAAATTAATTTTTGTTAATTAAATTTCAAAGTTTTGTATCAATTCCTAGTTTAATTATTTGTATTGTATAAATATGTATTTCGATTGCACTCTAATCATCATCAGTATATATTAGCTAATCGTAATTAATATCCGGGAATGTCTTGGAAATTTTGAAATCTTTTTGAGAAACACCAAATTAGCAACGAGTAACATATTTTACCAGAGATTAATTAGTAGTAATCTTGCCGCATTGATCTAGGAATTGAAGCAAATTTTGAAATTAAATTTCAAAAAACTTCTTTTTGTTAGAGTTCTTTTTGACTATCTTTGATAAACTTTATATTAATTTTTAGTGTTAATATTTTAAATACTCTCTCTTCTTGAATATTGAAGAAATTTTATTAAATATATAATTTATTGTAAAACTCAAATATTTTTCTTGAATGATTACATTTGCTTTCTGTACAAGCATAATGTAATTTTAATTACTCTGTCTGCATACTTATTAATAATTACTTTATTATTATTTACAATAATAATGTGAGTAATTAATTTTTTTAATAAAGGATACGTTTATATGTTTATAGTAAATAGTAGTTTCAAAAGAAACTTAAATTGTAATAATTAAATTTTTGGACAAAAATGGGCAATAAATTTATTTTTTTTTATCAAAATACGAGATAGTTTTAATAAGTTTACACATTAGATGGCCCTTTGCCAGATCTATTTTAAATAAAATGTATGAATATCAGAAAAATATTTCTACATGAAATTAAAGTATTTGTTTATTTTTTTGTTGTAATTATTTACAAATGATTAACTTTTTTTTATACTAAGTAAATAAATTTTGGCGATTAGATTAGTTCAAATTATCAAATTTTTTTAATGTCTAGGTTAAGGATTTAAATTTTTGTCTAGCGATTATTTGTGTTTTTGTGTCTTATAGACAATGCCTCCAGCAGTCGTGCAACAACCTGGTGTTAATACAGGATCCAATAATCAAGTAGTGTCACAAACTGAAATAAATAATGTTCCTGTTGACGATAACGATGTTGAAATTGAGGAAATTACCGAACCTGAATTTCCACATGCAAAATTAGCCACATTAGATGAAAAAATATCAAATTTACGATGGGTTGTACCTGTTTTACCAGAACAAGAATTAGAATGTTTACTTAATGCTGCCATTGAATTATGTCGAAAAGGTTATTGTCATTCTTTTTAAATTGTGGTCTAGTATCCGACATTAAAAAATTAAACGCTTACCTGTTAATAGAACGGAGTGTAGTGTTTAAAATGAAGATTATGGTGTAGGTAATTGAACTGCGGAAATGCAATATAAAAATTTTTATAAGCTAGCTTTAATTTTAGCCTTTTGGCGGGTGGTTAAATCTAGTGATTAAGCTTAGGTTAAACATTCAAAAAAGCTTCCTTTTAAACATTATTTCAAAATATACTTTTCTAATGACGAATACTAGACCATTTTAGAGATAAGATATCGGATAATAATTTACGTATAATTTAATTTAGGACAAGATGTTAGAAGCGAGGCGTGTCAACGATTTTTTCGTGAAGGTTTAACAATATCATTTACAAAAATTTTAACAGACGATGCTGTCAGCAGTTGGAAATCCAATATACATTTATGCATTTATCAAAATTGCCTTCGTTTAATCGAGCTTTGTGTTATCAAACTCGATCAAGATTGGTTTCCATTACTTGATCTCTTAGCTATGGTTTTAAATCCTTCAAATAAGTAAGTTATTTTGTTTATATAAATATCTATCGCTTACTTAACGTCGGAATACTTCATTTTCATATTGATTATATGATAGTTCATAGATACAATAATTGTACGTAGTTGTTTTTGTTTCAAAATCGTATGGTATGTTATTCATGATTAACAGAATTAAACATTTTTATTGTTATATATATAACAGTATTCCAACATTAAGCACCCAATCGATATCTTTTGAAATTAAAAGTAGTGAAAAATGTATGCATCAATGCTCAAATCGATTAAGGACGTTCTACACATGAGGCCTGATAGTAAATAAAAAAATTTTTTTGAGTGAATTGGATAGTTCAATTAGTTATCCTCTCTCAAAAATTTAAAACCTGTTGACGAACATTTCAAAGAGTAATTATCGATTAAAAATCAAACTTTTAACACAGCGTCTTATGGAGAACGGAATTTTTTTGTACTTAAAATTATAATAACTATATTATTAAAGTAGTCACCATAATAAATAATGTTTATAAATATTCTTTGAAATATGCAATCTATATATTTGCCTTAAAAAAATGGTGTTGATGAAGAAGAACGTTTGAATTAATTATTTAATAAAATTAAAACTGTTTTGTTGGGTTTGTTTTTGCCACCATATTTTGAAAACTGGCGACTACGCATAGTAAAAAAAAATATACAACAATAGTTTATTGTCAGATCTGTCACATCAAGTCAAGTCAATTTCAAATTTACATTTACTGATATTTTACAATAAATACTTTTAAAATATTTAGGACAAATATAAAAAGGTTTTAAATCGTTGTAAGATTATTGATATACTTTACAAATTTTTTAAAATCCTAAATAAATTTTATTAAAGATAGTACTTATTTCACTCTAGCGTAGCAAATGAACGTCCTTAAGGCATTGGAGGTGATACCCAAAATTATAAAGTATTCGAATCCTAATCGATGCATATTTTTTTCATGTTATATTGATTTAATTTTATTAATTTTAAAAATAATATTTTTTTTATAGATTTCACACGTTTAATGTTTCACGACAGAGCGAAACGGTACCACCTGGTTCAAATATTCCAGATGATGAGCTTTATGCAAGACCACCAAATGATAGTCGTATACCACGCGGATGGCTTGTTGATTTAATAAATCGGTTCGGACAATTAGGTGGTTTTCAAAAATTAACTGAACGGTTTCTTTGTGGACGTACATTATCCTTGGCTGTCGTTTATGCATTAATTAAACCATTTGGATTATGTTATGAATTTTTAACTGTGCAAACAGTTGTTAAATATATTATGCCAATACTTGTAAGTACAATTTTCTTTTGTGCATGATTTTTATAAAACATAGACCATTGGGCACTGAGTCAATTGTTTTAATATCCTATATATATATTGAATTAATTTCCAGTGCTACAATGTATACAAATATAACTTGTGGTTCGTATACATATGTATTAGTATAGTATACACATGCTTCTGTAATCTAGGACAATTATAGATAACTAGATGTTTCCCGCGACTTCGTCCACATTTATATAAAATCCATTTATATAGCTATTCCCCGCGGTTTATATAAAATAAATTATTTTAAAAAAATTCTCCCTCCAGCCGGATTTGAACCAGCGACCTATGGATATCTACATCTATTGAATATATTTTTTCTTCCGACTTTACAAATATCAATATTTAACGCTAACTAAGAATTTTAACGTAATGCTAGATAGCCTATAGCCTTCCTCATGAATGTGACTATCTAACGCAAAAAGAATTTTTCAAATCGGACTGGCAGTTCCAGAGATTAGCGCGATTAAACAAACAAACATAAAAACTCTTCAGCTTTATTACATTAGTATAGGTTGAGCTGAAATTTTAGCAAATTGTTCAGTATATGATTAAGTTTCAAACAAAAATGTATGTTTTTAAGAAAGAAAAAAAAAAAAAAACTTTTCGTCTATCTTTGGATGTTGATTAGTCAGTCATTGCAGGCTCAAATGGCATCTATCCCTCATGAAGTTGGAGGACAGTGCAATCTGCCCGGACTATAATGGGGCGGATGATATGCCCTTCCACCTTCTGGTAGAATGCCCTTAAAGAATGAGGTACCTAGCCTTCGGCTCAAACGAAATGGGGTAAGCTGAGGTAAAACAACTTAAGTATCGTTTTTTTATTAAAAATAAAAAACAGGTAGAAATACTGCTTAAAATGGGTAGTCTCTATTGCTACCCATGTTAATTATTCGAACTTCAATTAAGTTTTTTTAGAGTTTGAGACGGTCAATCGATTTCAAATTTTAAGTGTGAGTGTATAATAATACCCTTAATAAGTGTGCAAAATTTTGAAACATTCTATAATTATGCCCATTAGCACGACAACTACCTTAAGATCACAATAACTTTTTTGATCTTAAAACCTTGTCGAATTACGATCAATGTCCTTTCTGTAGTTCATATTAAATAACGTAGATGGACGAAAGGCATGCGTAATATCAAGTAGATGTTGTTATATTTACAGATCATTAAACACTTTGTCTTAAAATACACTTAATAATTCAATAGTCATTTTCCATTTAAGGATGTACGAGCACTGATGTATAGTCCATTTATAAAATTATTCAAAATCTTAGATGGTACATTCATAAAATTCTACAATAATGTTTATTATTTTTTGTCGTAAGCTAAAATTTAATTTAGGCCCGTCATACCGAGCCTATCAAAAAAGATATTTAAGAAAAAAAAACTTAGATTTCGGGTAATTAAGCTACCGCCGACAGAAATAAAATTTTCCCGAAATCTCAGTTGTTTTCTTAAAAATCTTTTTTTTAGGCCCGTCATACCGGAATTTTATTGGATCAATCTCTTTATTAATATTTCTATTTTCTATTGCGTAGTTTTTTTTTATTCGTCTTATTTTATTCCAAGTGAAAATTCTCAAAATATGTGTCAAATATGGGTTTCTCCATAAGAGCAATGCATTAAAACTCGAACTTTAACATTAAATAATTAATTCAAGATCCCCCGTAACCCCTCCTGAAACTTAAAAAAAATGAGCACAATCTGTCGAAAAGTGGTTTTATGCTGGAACATCTTTAACAAATTATTTTTTATTTGTACTGTGGGCATGAAATCCAGAGATCCGTGGTTCGGTACCTGGTGGATGAATTAATTTTTTCACATCAATATTAATAAAAAATCCAATGACATGTTAGTCTATATATTATACGCTTGTTCTTTCATACTTGTCTTCTTAACCTTAATGGAAGTTGACTTCGGTATATTATTGTGACGTTTAAGTGTATACAAATAATAATATGTGAAATAAAAAGTTAATGTTGACAAGTCTTTAATGTTTAAATTGTCAATGATATGAAAAAATTGACTCATTTATCTATATTATTCATGGTGTAATAGTTGCGTACTGGGCATGAAATCGAGAGGTTCAGAATTTTTTCATATCAATATTAATAAATTTTTAATTTTACCCTTAATTAAACTAATATTAATTTTTAAATTTATTTATAGGAAATGGTGCCAAGTATATTAGATAAATTATCGGATGATGAATTAAAACGTGAAGCTAAAAATGAAAGTAAAAATGATCTGGTAGCAGCTATTATAAAAGCAGCAAAATGTTTAGCATCTAGAGCACCACATCAAGATGATATGGTTGGCACATTAGAAGAATTTCGATTAAAAATGATTTTACGACAATTACAAATATCAAGTTTTAATGGAAAAATGAATGCGTTAAATGAAATTAATAAAGTAATCGGTAGTGTAGGATATTATCCAAATAAACATCATTTGGAGGAAGAGGATTGGCTGACATCGGAACGTATGACGGTAAGCGAATATTTGAGAAAGTAATTTCCTAATTTTAATTAAATTGTTCCTAATTTATAAATAAATATACTAACAATCCCGGAGATAGTTACGATTAGCTAATTCATACTGATGGTGATTACTTTGTAATCGAAATACGTATTAAAATACAAATAATTGTTCTAGGAATTGGGGCAAAATTTGAAATTTAATTTCAAAAAACCTAGAGTTAGTTCTCTTTGATTAGTTTAATTTCGACTAGCTAATTCATATTGATAAAATAATTGTAGCAGTAGAGTATAGTAATTGGGGCAATCGAGTTTTCCTTTTACCTAGAATTCTTTTTGATTATCTATAATAATCATTAAACTTTCGCAAAGTTCAATAAAAATTGATAAACAAATTATTTTCTATATAAAGACTCTGCGGTCTATCGCCAAGAAAATCTCTATAGCTTAGTAGTGAAGTCTCTTATGCGTGGGACAAGTTTTTCCAAAGTGAATAAAAGAGATGAATTATGTATTCTTTATTAATTCTTTAAATTTTGTTGTTCTAGAAATGGTTAAAAGATAATAACGTTATTGAAATAGTATTACGTGATTCTTTACATCAACCGCAATATGTTGACAAACTAGAAAAAATATTACGATTTATAATAAAAGAGCGTGCATTAAGTTTATCAGATTTGGATGCCGTATGGTCAGCACAAGCTGGTAAACATGAAGCAATTGTTAAGAATGTTCATGATTTATTAGCAAAATTAGCATGGGATTTTAGTCCAGAACAATTAGATCATTTATTTGATTGTTTTCAATCGAGTTGGACAAATGCAAATCGAAAACAACGTGAAAAACTGTTGGAGCTAATACGGCGTCTTGCCGAAGACGACAAAGATGGTGTCATGGCTCATAAGGTAAGATAATAAAATAAGGTAAAATTATAATTCCGTTTAATAATTTACATACTTAGAAAAATATGTGACACTAGCAGCCCGCACACGTTTCGCACTGAAATTGGGTAAATAAACTATTATATAAACAATAAACTATTTGTTGTATGAAAAAATGTTTCATACAAAAGTGATTTGTTTCTATTAGATTAACATTTTTTATGGATAAAGATTATCTATGTCTCGCAACGAATAAAAGTTTGGTTTTTATCGGTACAGATGAATGAAATTCAAACTTTTTATAGCCAACTAGCATCACCCGTCGCGGCTTCGGCCGCAAAAATTTTGTAACGCCCTTATAACCAAGTAACATAATATTTTCTCCCGTCAAGGACTGATAAATTGTACACCTATACATCAATAAATGATACAACTATACCTTCCTCATGAATCATTTTTATAATATGTAAGGACCAATGTATACAAAAACTTGACAATTTATATACTAAAACCTTCCTCGAGAACCACTCTATCCATTGGTGAAAACAGCATGAAAATCGGTACAGTAGTTTTTGAGTTTATTGCGAACAGGCAGGCAGACAGGCGCGGCGGAGGACTTTGCTTTATAATATGTAGTAATAACTTACCTTAAACTGAACGAGCTATATAACGCAAAAAGTTTTTTTCAAATCGGACTGGTAGTTCCTGAGACTAGCGCGTTCAAACATACAAACTTACCAGCTTTATAATAGTAGTATGGATAAAAAGTGATGCAATTTTTCACGAAGTGATTTTTTTAAAAACAACGTGAGACAATAAAATTTAAAACTGATGAATAGGCTCACGATTTTAAAAAAAAACATACTGAAAATACGATGCAAATTTTTTTTATTATTATTTTATATATTCTATACACATATGCAATATATTATAAGTTTAGTACCAAGTTTTGTAATAATTGAAAATATTAATCGGAGAACAAACATTTTGGAATGGATATTTAGATATTTATAAAATAACCTAATTAATCTATTTCCGTGTGTCCGCCTGCCTGCATGTCCGTCAACGGTATGCTAATTTAAAAATGAAAACGCTATTATCCTATAGACGGACTCTTAAGGACGTTCATTTGCTACGCTAGAGTCAAATGAGTACTATCTTTAATCAAAGTTTTTTAGGATTTAAAAAAAGTTGTAAAGTATATCAATAATCTTACAATAATTTATAACCTTTTTTTATTTGTCCTAAATATTTTAAAAGTAATTATTGTAAAATATCAGTAAATGTAAGTTAAAATTGATTTGACTTTATTTGACAGATCTGACAATAAACTATGTTTTGTTATGACGTGTATGTGTATATTTTTTTACTGTGCGCTGTCGCCAGTTTACAAAATATAGTGGCAAAAACAACCCTAACAAAACAGTTTTGATTTTATTAAATAATTCAAACGTTCGTCAACACCATTTTTTTAATGCAAATATATAAACGGCATATTTCAAAGAATATTTATAAACATTATTTATTATGGTGGCTACTTTAATAATATAGTTATTATAATTTTAAGTACATAAAAATTATGTTATACATAAAACGCTGTGTTAAAAGTTTGATTTTTATTAATTGATAATTACTTTTTTAAATGTTCGTCAACAGTATTGTATAATATATAACTACATATTACACTTGAGTGAGTGTGTCTACATTTATATGTAACAAAGACACTATATTACCATATATCATAAAGACAGCGATAGATACACTATAGTCTATGAAAAGTCCGAATGTGTCCCTTAAACTCGGCCTTACGCACTACCGTGCTCTAGATACATTATTTCCAAATTGGGTATATTTTAAAATATGGGCTGTATATACTGCACATATATGGCTATTTCGTATGAATAATATTTATCTCGCAAATTTACACTATTATTTTGAAATTTATTGAAAGATATTCATTTACTTAGTTTTGAGTTGTACATTGTTTTTAAGAATTTTTATTTTTTGTAGGTGCTTACATTATTTTGGAATTTAGCTCATTCAGAAGAAGTTCCTACTGAAATTATGGACCAAGCTCTGACTGCACACGTTAAAATTTTAGATTATAGTTGTTCACAAGAAAGGGATGCTCAAAAAACTATTTGGTTAGACAAGTAAGTTTTAATAATTTCTTTACTTTTATATTAGAACAATAATAATATAAATAGTTATCTGAATTTATACTTGACGCTCCTCAAAATTGATTTCTTGTTCATAATTATGACAAATATCATCCTTTTAATGCCCCTTCTTACACTTACAAGTTTTGATTAAAGTTTTCAATCGCAATCAAAATACTTGATATAACAAAAATTACATTGCTGTTCACACCATGAAATTATCTTTAAAGTTATCAATCGCATGTTTTTTAACTAATTCCCTTCTTGTTTAGTATTTCTTTCTTTGTCAACCGCGTCACAAAGTTTAAGTAAAATCCGACATATGCCAGCTTTGCCGATTTGGTGTTTTCATATGCAATGACTCTATAACTAAAACTTGCATCTAAACTTCCATGTGTAAAAACACCCTTACATTAGGGTGCATTAAGGGTGTATAGTTATTAATAATCATAGACGTATAGTAGGTAAAATTTACAGTATTGTAAATAGGATTTCACTCTTAATCGTTTTACTTTTGAATATACGTAATGAAATTAATTAGAACAAATTGACACCACATTGCTCGTACGAGTGGCAGCCAAGCTGCATTCTGTCTTGTTGTGATTATTTTATGCCCTTTTAGCTATTAGTCGATAAATAGCAATACCAAGATACAAAATCCAGTTTTCATATTTAAAATCACGTTAGGTTTGTAAATAAGGAAAGTACACGAAGTATACTTGTCAATCGTACGGTTATTTAACATTTTACATTCATTTAACAGTTTAAATATCAAGTAGTTCAGCAATGCATGGCATAGGATGGGACTTCTGGCTGATAGGAATTTCGTTTCCATTATATTATCAAATTCTAATTTAAAAAATTTTTTATAGATGCGTTGATGAGTTAAAAGCTAGCGATCAGTGGGTATTACCTGCATTAAAACAAATTCGTGATATTTGCTGTTTATATGAACAAAGTGGTGGTGGAGGAGGTGGTGGTACAGGTGGTCATACTGGATCCGGACAATGTACTCATCACGTATATTATCGACAAGAAATTATTGATCGTTTACAAAATCAACATTCATTAGTGATACTTGTAACAAATAGCTTAATTACGTATATGGAAAAAACACGTGCACTTTTTAAAGGTAAGTCGTATTCGATGTATACGTCGAGTACTCAGACTTAATTCGAATCTCGATGTGACCTACTGATGCCAACATAGCGTATTCGAGAGTCTACAGGCAAACCTGCTCAGGTATACCGTTTTTACCACTGATTTTTTTGAAGCATCGGCTTCTACCTCCTTTAATTTTATGAAAAGTCTTTTATAGGCTGCATCGCTCTTGTTACGGTCGTAGTAGTCTTTAGAGATAGATTGTAAAGGCTGCCCTGGACGGGCTACACTTCGACCATGAGGTCCATTGTGATGCCTTAGGATGTGAGGATGTGAGTGGAGTGGAAGGAATTTGTGAGTAGACTGGGAATTGGTAGGATATGCGGCTGCAGCTGATTATGATAGGAACTATGCCGATATTCATCTGGAGTTCGTGAAGGAAACTGCAGAAAACCTTCTCAAGCATAGCCGGTTACTATGTTCTTGTCCATACGCCGACAGTTTAGTCAATCAACCGCCCTTTTTTTTTTTAATCTTTATAATTGATAAACTGCCGATGTCGGGATTCGAACCCATAACCTCCCAGTTTCCAAGTACTGCATACTGCGCAGACATGACGCCTTAGACCGCTCGGCTACTTGGCTGGTATCCGTGGTAGTCTTTAATCTACCTCCTTTAATTTTATGACAAGTCTTTCATAGGCTGCATCGCTCTTATCACGGTCGTGGTAGTCTTTACTCTTAACCCACCACAGGTAAGTTTCCGACCTATATATATCAATAAATTCTTCAATCACTTGGTTACGTTTTCGAATTGAAATGATTATCATAAAAGTCCATTGTTGTACACGTAATAATGTTGAACAAGTCTACTATGTACATGTTGAAGTGATTGATATGATAAATAATTATTATTTAAATAAATAATAAATAAGTGTTAAAGATATAATTGATCTTTATTAGATTGAATTATGACATATTATATATTTATATGTAAATTATCAAAGTTGTTAACATTCAAAGCAACCGTGATAAAAGAGGAAAGTTATAGTTGTTAAGCAACAGATAAAATTGATAAATAAAATTATAATAATAATTTAATGAAAATGCGATACCGCTACATACTTCCTCCCATCAACTAATAAAGAAAAACGACTAGAAAAAGGTTGTAACATAAAACAACCTTGTTCACTCGGAAAAAACTTTAATAGTTGATGTACATCTTATAATTAAATACAAAGTTAATTAAGATAAGATTAACATTGAAAAAAGTATGCAGGTTTTAGCCTGTCAATCGAAATAGAGGTAGGTTTGTTATTGATATCAATAACAAAAAATTTAGGAAATCTCTTGATAACAGAGAAAGGACCTCTATAATTACAAGATAGTGGAGGTTTGACATGATCCTCGCGTATAAAAACTTTTTTTGATGAATCTAAATTTTTGGGTAAAAATACATTTTTGTTGGTGAACTGTCTGGTAAAGAAAAATTTTGCGTTTATCATTCTATTTTTTAACTCTCGAGTAGATTGTTGAACAGAATGATATGTATCAACGTTTTCTGAAAAGAAATCATATGGTAATCGAAGAGGAATTCCATATAAAATTTCTGCAGAAGAAAGGTTAATATCCTCCTTGACCGAGGAGCGCAAATTTAGAAGTACCCAAGGTAAAATTTTGTACCAGTTATTATTTTTTTGACAGCAATTTAAAGAAATTTTGAGTGACCGGTTAAACCGTTCAATAATACCGTTGCATACTTCCCCCCATCAACTAATAATTTAATGAAAATGCGATACCGCTACATACTTCCCCCCATCAACTAATAAAGAAAAACGACTAGAAAAAGGTTATGTAGCGGTATCGCATTTTCATTAAATTATTATTATAATTTTATTTATCAATTTTATCTGTTGCTTAACAACTATAACTTTCCTCTTTTATCACGGTTGCTTTGAATGTTAACAACTTTGATAATTTACATATAAATATATAATATGTCATAATTCAATCTAATAAAGATCAATTATATCTTTAACACTTATTTATTATTTATTTAAATAATAATTATTTATCATATTAATCACTTCAACAATTTGGCGCCCCGAGCTCAAATAAACGAAGAGGGTGGTAAATTAACATATTATTAAAAAAAAAAATTTCCAAAATCTTCCAACACATGACTATTGGATAATTAGATTGGACGAATTTAATATTGTAATTCTTACAAAATATAGCATACCACCCACCAAATTTAACAGATAAGTCTTTCATTTCTGTTAAAATATTTATTTTTGCTTTACGCTTATAACTATTTCAATTTCTAAAAAAAATATTTTTATTATTTTTTTTTTGACATTTCATTTTTAATATGCCTAGAAATCGAAATGAGTTACCGAATTTAGATACACCTACAATACATCTTCCAAATTTACAAAAACTTCCACAATTTAATGTAACAGACATTGAATTATGGATAATTCAAGTTTCTCGTTTCTTCATTATTCAAAATATTATTGACGATGAAACTAAGTTCACGCTAGCTTCTTTAGCTATACCTGAGGATTACATTTCTCATGTTAGAGATATTATTGTAAATCCACCACAAGAAAATAAGTTTGATGCACTCAAAAATATTCTAAAGGAAACTTTTGGACTTTCTCGTAAAGATCGTCTAAATAAATTATTAAATTTATCTCAAAAAGATTTCGATACCGCTACATACACACAAAAATCTAAATACAAAAATAACTCACTCTATTGTCAACAAGAAACTAGTCGCAACTTATAAAACCGTTATAATAATAAAACCGTTTAAAAACATAAAAACTGTGCAGGCATACCGGAGACTCACACACGCTCAGGTCTACATGTCTGCGCAAGTAGTCAATACTGAATTTCGATTCTTGTCCGGTCGCCTGTACAGGTCGGCATGTCTGTACAGGCTCCTGGTACAGACGCTCCGGTTTGCCTGTGCAGGTGACCTGTACAGGTGTACCTCTCCGGTATACCGTAACGTGTGTAACCCGGCCTAAATACTCAGATTATCTATATTTATAAATAAAATAATAAAATTTAATATTAGTTGTAATAAATTGTGTATTTTTCAGAGGACAAAACATTAGATCCAGTAAAATATTTACCAGATCGTCGTTATAATCATATATTACAAGTACAAGAACGTTTAAATTTTCTTCGATTTTTATTAAAAGATGGACAATTATGGTTATGTGCCGATCAAGCAAAACAAATATGGCAATGTTTAGCTGAAAATGCTGTATTTGTTAGTGATCGTGAGGCATGTTTTAAATGGTTTTCAAAATTGATGGGTGAAGAACCTGATTTAGATCCTGGTATAAATAAAGATTTTTTTGAAAATAATATATTACAATTAGATCCAGTTTTATTAACGGAAAGTGGAATGAAGTGAGTATTATTTATTTCGAAATTTATCAGCATGTTTAAAAGAAATCACGCTAATCCGACTAAAACGCATGTAGATCAAAAAATAATATAACGAATATAATGTATTTAGAACGTTTTCGGTAATTATAGGGCTTTTTGCATATTATTATAATAGGAAAGCAATTATTATATTATATATTTTCACCACAAAAGATAGCGGATGTAGAATGTAATAAAATTGTTTAACTACTTGATATTCGCATGTCGCTCACTTTATCCATTTTAAGGATGTACGAGCACTGATTCAAAATCTTAAATAAGTACATTCATAAAAGTCCACAATAATGTTTATTATTATTTGTCGTAAGTTAAAATTAAAATTTAATCTAAGCCCGTCATACCGGGCCTAAAAAAAAGATATTTAAAAAGACCTGAGATTTCGGGTAATTAAGCTACCGCCGACAGAAATAAAATTTACCCGAAATCTCAGTTGTTTTCTTAAATATCTTTTTTTTAGGCCTGTCATACCGGAATTTTATTGGATCAATCTCTTTATTAATATTTCTATTTTCTATTGCGTAGTTTTTTTTTATTCGTCTTATTTTATTCCAAATGAAAATTATCAAAATATTTGTAAAATGTGGGTTTCTCCATAAGAGCAATGCATTAAAATTCGAACTTTAAAATTAAATAATTAATTCAAGATTTTGTAAAATGAATAACTTTTATCATTTCTTGTATTACAGGTGTTTTGAACGATTTTTTAAAGCTGTAAATACGAAAGAAGGTAAATTAAAAAGAAAACGACATTCATTATTAATGGATGATCCAGATTTGATTGGTACGGATTATTTATGGCGTGTGGTTACAAATAGTGAGGAGGAAATTGCAAATCGTGCAATTGAATTATTAAAAGAAGTGAATACAAATCTTGGACCCCGTTTACAGGCCTCACTTGTTGAATTTCATGAAAATTATATATCAGAATGTTGTGATCGTTTACGAGCACATTATGATAACGTTTCCGTTTTAAGTAGAGAATCAATTACCGAATCAAGTAAATATTATTTTTATATTATTTTTATTTTATAATGCACGACGTTGCGTTAGGTGCAGTTGGAGCAATGTATTTATATAAGTGTACGAGTATATGCGCATTTCACGTGTCTATAATTACAAGCAATTGCTTTCATTAAAACTTTTTACTACAAAGTAATAGCAAAAGCAATTGCTACGTTTTATTTATAATACCCATTAAATGCATATACAGTCGAACCTGGATAAGTGAGAGCTCAAGGGACCGCGACCTCTTTTTCGCTTATGGAGGTTTCTCACTAACCCAAGTTCCTAGCTTATAGAGCTACCGGAGTGGCCTTTCTCACTCATAGAGGCTAATAAACGATATACCCTCCAATATCTGTGCGTGGACCTCTATAATTGAGGCTGCTACTTATCTGTAACTCTATAAGAGACAGTCGAGCATGTATGAACACCTGTAGCTGCTATTTATGACACAATGTTAATTTCCTTTGAACTTAACAATGAGTCATAAATTGCAGCTGCAGATGTTCATACATGCTCGACAGTCTATTATAGAGTTACAGATTACTAACAGTCTCAATTATAGAGGTCCATGCCTAGATATCTGAGGGTCCACGACTCTCTCTTATAGAGGCTTCTATTTTTCACTCATAAGAGGTTTAAGAGACTAAAAATGATAAAACCAGGCAATTACTCTCATTTATAGAGTTTTTTTCGTTTACACAGTTCTCACTCAGTTTTGACTGTATTTATTTATAGTACATAGTTTCGCAACCGAAGTCAGCGAAACTTTTTTTATAGTTAGTAAAATGTTCACACAAATTAACAATTGTTCATGTTAATATCTAGATAAAATCGATCCAGAACACGACAGCAAATTTCGTCTTACTAACGAAGCAATTAAAATGTGTCGAGTTATGAAAGTTTTACATGAATATATTACAGAATGTGATGGTGATTTTAATGGCGAACGTAAAATTTTACCTTTACATAGGTAAGATGTAATATGTAAATATTTAGGTAGATTTCATCTATTGTTAAATTTTCATTGCAATCTACTAGTGTATACCAAAAACTCTGTGATGTGACACGCGAAAGATCCCATCAATGTGACTTAAGGTATTTCTAACGGCATTAGAGTAAAAGTAGTTTTGCACAAAATTTTGCAAAGAGGTAGTTTACAACGATATAATGTTGTAAAAAAATTGTAGAAGTATTAACCGTCTCTGTCAGCTGCAATAAATGTTCAAAGTTGTCAATATTGAACACAAAGGATAGGAACCCCTCATACTGTTTCGGAAACATTTTTGAACATTTTTATTACGCGTTTTTGCTATAGAAAGTAACTTTGCAAACCAAACTGGATATATGTAAATAAATAAATTAAGATGTAATTTACCGTGTCATTTACGAAAAAACAATAAACAAAGATCACTTTTTGACAAATATTTAGGCTATTCCAGAAGTAAATTGTACAAGCAGCAACGTACTTTTCGTAACACTAGACTAACTGCGGATCCGCTGACCATGTGCTGACTGCTATACCGTGCGCACAGATGAGCAATGTATGAAAATGTGTGTGTTACAGCGTTGTCAGATTTACTGCACTAATACAACTATTTAAAAATTTATCTTTTCTCTCTTTCTAAGATATCGCGTTCTCTCTCATTCCCATAGAAATACCTTAATTAGCCCAACTTACATATTCAAAAAATAATATTTACATCAAATTCTAGCTTAAGGGCAGAAGGATAACTGTGTATGTGATATTGACTAGAAATCAAAGAACTCTTGTATAAATGTCATATCATATTTCTAACTATGTTTTTTTTCGTAAATATATGCTTGTCCATCTTCGTTTAATATTTCGGCATTATAGTGTTCTCTTATCGTCTTCAATAACAGTTAATTTTGGATCCTATTCTGAGATCGTGCCAAGTCCTATTTAATATACAATGTATAATATAGTGATGAGCAAATTTTTGAAATCTACCTAATATCTTAGAATAATTAGTAATGTTTAAATATCGATTATATACTCTTATAGAGCTTGCCGAGGTAAACATTTAACAGTGGTTGTACGATTTTCACATCCCGGTCGACAAATTGAAGATTTAGAGGTATTCACACATTCAAATGATACAATAGCCGCATTACGTCGTGCAATTCTTCGACGAATAAAAGCAAGTTCAGCGTCTGTACGATTAGAATTATTTTTAAATGGTGATCCACTGGATACATCCGATGATAGAAAAACATTAGCTCAAATACCTGTGAGGGATAAAATTGTAAGTATATACAATTTTTTCCTTTGATTCTTCTTCTAGTCTTATAAAACATTTTAAAATTTGCAGTTAATGTCAGCGAAACTAAGTCAAGTAAATTCAAATATGGCCAGTTCACCAGAAAGTAGTTCAGATAGTTCGACAAGTTCACCTCAACATCCTTACGATGGTCCAAATCTTGAAGCTGAAAATACTTTACCGGGAGTGGTGAGTGTGTTTATCATGTTTTTATAAAATAGTACATGAATTTTTTCTAACATCTGAATATGCGGATGAGTAAAAAAATAAGGATAATAAATTATTAAGGATGTACGAGCACTGAAGCTTCAAAAAGATTAAGGCTTGATTTTTGTTAACTTGTAATTGAAGTGCATATAAATCAATTATAAAAGTTTCAGGGGGGGGTACGGGGGTCTCCAATTAATTATTTAATGTTAAAGTTCTAGTTTTAATGCATTGCTCTTATGGAGAAACCTATATTTTTACTTACATTTTGATAACTTTTACTTGGAATAAAATAAAACGAATAAAAAAAAAACTACGCAATCGAAAATAGAAATATTTCCAAATTCATATATGGACAAAATTTAGTTGTCATAATCAAATAATTGATTTTTTTAAAATCTGTTTAACAAAATCCAAAAGAAAAATGGTTTATGGTCCATCAATTCAATTAAAGAGAAAAGTTCGCCGATGATTAAAAGAAGTTGGAAGACCGTTTCTTTGTTATCACGCGGTGATACATATTCATAGACCTGAAAGTCAGAGAAAATTTTTTTGCTATTTTTGTGGCTACCCTGTAAAATTTTATTCAAATATAAGTAAAATAAAATAAAATGATCGAAACAACGTGATCGCGCAAGTAATGAGAGTAATGTTTTGTTTACAAAATCAAAATATAATCAAACTTATCATCACATGCATATACAATCGACTTCTCGATCCCCATTGACCGATTAGCTAACAAACTAAAGTGTCCCGTTTCCATTCCCGAGAAACTTGTAAGATTGTTGATTTTACCGCGAATGTGGATACAGATATCAAAAAAGATTCGAATTCTCCGTATTTGCAGATTTCTTGATAGAATGATTTTTAACCTTTGATTCTAAAGTTCCTGTACTAGAATATTGATAAAACTAATTTGATTTGATGTTTTAGTTAATGTCAAAAAATTCCCAACATGCGCAATTCTTCTGGCAATTACAAACATTAGGCAGTGTAATTCATCAGGATGCATTACGTGATGGTGGACGCGCAATTTTACAATCAATGCCACCAGATCAAGCAACAATTGAACGATTACATTGGGTATTTCGACCACCACCTCCATCATTAAATGATGGATCTACTAACACTGATACTACAAATCCTGTATCGGCTCAAGAATCATCTTTAAATAGTCGTAACGATTTAAATGTAGAAACAGTTTTTTTTGGACCACCAGCATCACAAGTTTTGTATCATCTAGAGGTGTTGTATGCACTATTAATGCCAGCTGCAGATCCATTATCTGAAAAAGCATTTGAATTTCAACATTTTGTAATGACGCATCCAGATGTTAATTTATTCTTAGAAATGTTAACACGTAATAATTTTATGCCTGATGCAGATTTACCCACTAAAAGGTTAGTAATGTAAACTGGTATGAAAGACTCAAAACCTAATTAAAATAATAGTTACATCAATGTAAAGACAACTTTTGGTTTTTCGTCTAACAATTATTAAACATCGACAAAACCATCTGGCTTTTTGCAAGTATTTTTAAGTACATCTAATTAAAACGCTATTAAAATTTCAGCGTGAACTAAACATTTTTTTAAATACACTTTTGTGGTATTTTGGTTCTATGTCAGCATTGTCAAACTTAACCTTTTTTCTTGGGGTCACTTAACTTTTATGTAGTTTTTTGCTAATTTTTTTTGTCAGTTGAACTATCGGTTCTCTATTTATATATCGTAAGGTTACCACCGTGCCAAATTGTTGACTAAATCAAACACTTACCGAAAATTCGTTATATCTTCTTTTTTTTTATGAGGTTGAAAAATCTTTAAAAAGACACCAACGATGGTATGTTGGTAGTGTGGGATTTTTACCCACTAAAAACAATCCTCATCCCTGCCCCTCCCATGGGAAGGGGTGTCAGACCGGAAACCGCGTTCGCATTACTTCAGTCTGGCCCTGGTTGGGCGTCTAGGCGCTCGTTGTCGATAGTTGTTCGGACTTTTTTGCACGTCTTCTGCAAAGCTCATGATTGCCTCCCACTTTAGCTCAGAGCTGATCATGTGGGGGATTATATTTTCTGGACTCAATGTGCCTCCAATGTTTCTTTCGGCCGCGTTCCTTTCTGCCGCTCACCTGCCGCAGTGGAAGAAAGTGTGGCAGGCGTCGTCGACAACTGTTACACATAGGGCTATTTACAAGTCCCATGCGGTGTAGGTACTCATTGAGCAATCCATGCCCTGTGAGAAGCTGCGTTATGACATCTTGAACTATCATTAATAGTATATGAGATAGCAACGTCGCGAAAAAATTTATGTTAATAATGCTAGTTTTTAGATATGCCCTTTCTTAGTGAATTCAGGTAAGAATGCGATACGTCTGTTGGCTCAGAATCGTTGTGTTTACCTGTGCGCATCCTGTTTTGCACACAAATACACAAATATATATGAACAATATAATAATGTTAATCAACATGATGAAAGATATAATAGTATGACACCCGCCTCTGGCCACGATGTTCAGGGCTCGATTCCAGCTGACGTCGATTAATTTTTAAAAAAGTTTATTTTGTTATGATTAAAAAAATTTAATTTAATGGTTACTGCAAAGACTCACTACTTCACCTTTGATCTTCTTAAACAGTAATATTATATTGCAAATATATATTTGTGAACAATTTACTTTACCTGTACAAACACGAAGCGCACAGGTAAACGCAACGGTTCTGAGCCTACAGTCGTATCGTATCCTTACTTGAATTCAAGAAGGAAGGACATATCTAAAAACTAGCATTACTAGGATCAATGTTCGAAAACGTTGCTATCTCTTACACTAAATTTGATGTTGCTATATCACCACTCTATTAAAATATTTTGACTAGTGTTTGCCATGATTTTATCCATTTCATTTTCCTTTAGTATATTTTCTTTAAAGTGCTCAACTAGCTTAATTTCGATTTGGGTCTGTGATAAATTTTTTTAAAACTCATCTATCTAATAAATAATTTTCGATTAATTTTTATCTACAGATCTGCGTATTTATCATTATTAAAAATTTGCAAATTCTTATTGACTGTTGCTGGCAACGTTGTTGTAAGATTAGGCGAAGAAGAAGGCGCATCACCGGATTTAGGTTTACCAGAAAATACCAACACAAATTCGCCATTAAATCCAGCATTAGCATTAAGTGTTGGTTTACGTACAGTACCTGGACATAGTGCTGAACAAACATTGCGTACCGTTGCTGTAAAAGTTTCGCATAATTTAGCTGAACAAATGTTATCGTCAACAAGTAGTACACAACGAACTCAACCGTTATTTACACAAGCAATGTCTGGTGAATTACCAACAGCCGGCACAACATTAGCAATTGTACGTTTAGCATGGGCAGCATCTAGTGGTAATCTACAAGCGGTTAATGCTGGACCTGATATTTTACATACAATGTGTGATCCGTTGAATAAATCAAGACCTGAAATTGAGGATGTAATGGGTGAGTCCTAAATATATTTTATTAAATATTTTCTTTTGGTGAATTAACGTGATACGTAAATTTATGTAAATGATATTATTTATGCGGTAAAGTCGTAGGAAGGGTTTTTTTTTTGCGCAGATTATGAATATGCTAATTGGAATTATGTATTCCAAAACTGAAAATTATCTATAAATAAGTTTCTATACTTTTTTACTAATCGTAGCGATAATGGCTATACAAAAGGTCAAACCTTGTTACAATGCCCGAATCTAAATAAAAAGACCTCGCGAATTTTGTATGTTAAAAACCGAAAAACATTATTTGTGATACCTATAGTACACTCAAGCTAGAGAGTCCATCCATATAAACAGACGAAATCGCGTGATCATAGCACATGGTACAATATGAAGCCGGTCTGTTTTTTACATATGTTCACGTTCAGTGAATGTATTTGGTGACAACAATAGACTATCTAGCTTGAGTGTACTATAAGCACAATGTAAATGATTAAATATCATTCAAATGTACACTCCCGTACATAAAAATTGACCCAGCAGTCACATTCTAAGTTAATATATATTACTAAATATATGTAATATTACATACAGAGTAACGCTTAGGATGTTTCAATTTTTATGAACTGGAGTGTACTATCGAAAAATTTTAAACAAACAATTTTTATTTAAATATTTAAAAAACATTTTTACGAAAACCATAACTAACAATGCTATCAATTTCGATTTCCGCATTAGCATATTCGTAATCTACGCGTGAAACTAAAAAAAATTACATTACTTACAACTTTATCGCAAAAATGAAACTATTTTTCTCAGCGAATACACGATTTTAATTAAGTATATTTTTTGACGTAATTCTAGTTTGTAAAGAAGCATTAGAAACATTAACAGTGGCATTAGTTTTAAATCCAGCAACTTTAGAATCATTAGGAACAAATAAAATGTGGCAAATGTTTATTATTGACTTGTTACTGTTGTGTCCAAATCGAGCAATTCGTGTAGCAGCCGCCGAACAATTTATGATGATTTGCACGTATGGAGCAGCGAGTCGTACATCGCTACAACGATGTATTCAATTGTTATTTAGTGTTTTGGATACAACTGTTGTGGAAAATGCAGATAATTCACACGAATATTTTCAAGTAAGTAACTATTTCAAGTCCAAGCCTAACAATCGAGCCTACTGCACTCTGTTTTATTGTATTTCTTATATTTACTCCCTTTAAATTAGTTTGTGTGCCCTGAACTTTTATCCGAATTTATTTAATAAAATTTTAATAAGTTTCCTTGTGACTTAAACAAATTATTTTTAAGGGAGGCGAGATTTTTCACTCTCTGGAGTCGATTCGCCGAGAACTTTAACCGGAATGACATCTCACAAAATTTTATCTTAATAGGATGCATATTTTTCGAAAAAGTGGATTTCTTCAGAAAAAAAATCTTTAAAACAATGTCTAATGTCTGATCCTCCACCGGCTATAGAGGAGGTGAAGGGTTAATTTTGACACCAAAAAATTATTAAACACGTATTTCTGGATTTTTTGAACCGAAGTCTTTTCGTGATATTTGAGTATTGCCCTTCTTAAGGTTCGTTTAGACTACGACACTAGACACCGTACACTCAGTGTTTACACCGAGTGTCTATGTGTGCAAACGAGTGTTTCTAGTTTTGACATTTATTGCGACACTAGAATTAGTGTGGAAGCAGCGGCTGTCTAAACACCTTATGTTTGAGTGTCCAAGTGTCTGTTCAGGTTTTCAAACAGATTGGACATTTTTTCATACACTTCATACATTCCATATACATATTATATAGTAATAAATATTGCGTTTACGCCGCTGTTTAATTACAATATAAGCAGCAATAAGTTTTGTACATTTTTATACATTTGTGTCTGAATAGTGTCTAGACACCAAAAATCTGTTGTGAAGTGTGAACAGTAAAGAAATTTGTATCTAACATTTGTGTCGCAACTTATGTCGTAGTTTAAACGAAGTATTAATGTCCACTTTGAATATGAATTTATATAATTTGATCAATCTTTCTTTTTAAGAATTTATGAACAGGAGTGTACTAATCTAAATTTTATGTACAATTTCAGCTTTTATGTCTACTTTTAAATCGTGCATTCCTCTCTGATTGCACAATACCAACAGCATCAACATTACTAAATGCTGAAATACAATGGTTACGTAATGTACGTGATTCATTACGTGATCCAGATAATGCACCACCACATGAAGCAGTATTAGAAGGTCATTTAGGTCTTGCAAAAGAATTATTAAGTTTTATGAGTCCCGAAAGAAAATATGAATTAGGTTCGAATGAGGCCAAAGGTGGTACATTAATTAAAGAACTTATTGAAGATTTTATATTTCCACCATCGAAACAAATGATGTTGTTGTGGAAAGAAGGTAAATTATCAATGGAATCATGTGTACCAGTTTGTGGCACTGGTGCATTACAAGCGGCTGCATTTGATTTGTTGGTGGGCTTAAGTGTTGGATGTGCACCAAATTGTCAACGATTGGTTAATATGTTAACTGATATGTTTTATTCAGGTAAATCAATATAATCGTGGAAATTCCATCTTATAGTATATTTATAATTAAGAACTTTTATCCGAAGCATATTTTCGAAAACCTAAGTTTTGAAATAAGAACGCTACTTTTGTGGCCATGGGTACAGGTCTGAAGTTTTCAAAGTTGATATTTGGTTTTAATAATTTACATAAGGATATGAAGTGTCAAGGGGTAAATGTTTTAACGCGTAATCCAAAATAAAATTTTGATGATCAACTTTTGTTTGATCAGTTGATCATCCAAATATTTAGGCTATTCCAGAAATAAATTGTACAAGCGGCATTTTTTGAGAGAAGGATTAAAAATAAATTTAAAAAACCAGAAAAAGCTTACATTTTTTTAATAATTTCACTAGTTTTTTCAAGTTACGATTTGTTTTTATACATATTTTGGAAAAAAAGACTTACATAGATTGTTTTTTTCTAAACCACGGTATCCGTTTAAGTCACGTACCATTAATATTTTTGTGTTTTTAGAATATGAACCACCATTACAAGAATGGGATTATTTACCGCCAGTTGGACCAAGACCTATAGATGGTTTTGTTGGATTAAAAAATGCGGGTGCAACATGCTACATGAATTCAGTATTACAACAATTGTATATGGTTGAGAGTATACGTGTTGGTTTATTAGCATGTGACGGAGCTGCTACAGATCCCGATGAAGATTTTAGTGGAGAGGAAAGACTTGAAGGAGAGGCAAATTTAGAGACTAATGATAATGATTGTAATGATGAGAAATGTGGGTTAGAAGAATCACGTAAAGAATACAATATTGTTATATTAAAACAAGTACAAGCAATTTTTGGACATTTAGCATATAGCCGATTACAATATTATATACCACGTGGCCTTTGGCGACATTTTAGATTGCTGGGTGAACCGGTTAATTTAAGAGAGCAACAGGATGCTGTTGAATTCTTTACATGTTTAGTTGAAAGTATTGATGAAGCATTCAAAGCATTAGGGCATGAACAAATTATGAGTAAAATTTTAGGTGGTTCATATTCAGATCAAAAAATTTGTAAAGATTGTCCGCATAGGTAAATATTTTTTAAATCGTTTACTTTTCGAATATCGTGTTCGTATGCATGCAAAACAATGTATTGATAGATGAGTATTATAAGTTGTCTATCTCTACGTAGATACTAAATTAAAAATCAATAATTATCAGATAATTATAACGATTACAAATCTATATCGATACATAGTATAAAATAAAGTCTCCTTCCGCGTTTGTCTGTATGTTTATCCGCTAACTCCTTGTTTATATTTTTTTAACATAATCTACGACAGTCTAACTACTTAATTACAAATTTTTTAAATTTTTGTGCAGTTAATAGTTCAATTTCATGATAAATGTGTTAAACTCCAATTTTTAAAAACTAGATCCTAAGAAACTGGACATCAGATCTCTCTAAATGCGCGTATAATCTTATTTGAATGAGATCTTAATCAACCGGGTTTGACTATATAATTTATATATTATGTACTGTTTTCAGGTATTCAAAAGAGGAACCATTTAGTATAATAAGTGTAGATATACGTAACCATAGTTCATTACAAGATTCGATGGAACAGTATGTAAAAGGTGAATTATTAGAAGGACCAGATGCATATTATTGTGAAAAGTGTGCACGGAAAGTAGTTACAGTGAAACGTTTATGTGTTAAAAAATTACCACCAATACTTGCGATACAATTGAAACGTTTTGAATATGATTATGATCGTTTATGTCCAACAAAATTTAATGATTATTTTGAATTTCCTAGAGATTTAGATATGGAACCTTATACAGGTTTGTTTTTTTTTATCTATTCGAGTTTCTGTTTTTTTTTTATTAAGGGAGAATCTACTGTAGAGAATAACAACGTAATTTTTAGAATTATTTTTTTAACTATAAACAAATAATTATATCAAACAAGTAATGTAACAACTAAGTTAATTGTTTGAATACCCAGTATATACTGAGTTGATTGGATTGTTAACAATTCTGCGTATTCTAATTGTTAACAATTCGCTTTCCGAGGAACATTTAATCACAAATTATGAGAAAACTATTGAGTTTATGAAAAAAATTTTCAAACAAAAGTTGTTTATTTTAAAAAGAAGTAAATTTTTTGTTATTAAATTTTTTTCTATCTCTTACGGTTTCAAAGATGTATATTTTCTCCTCTGGCGGGAGTAGACACGTTCCGATTTGAGAACTTGAACTCAATCTTTTGCTATAGAACACGTACAAAATTTCAGCTCATTATCTCTTTTCGTTTTTAATTTATCGTGTTCATGGACAGACGGATTAGCCTAAACGGCCGAATTAGGTCATTTTATGAACACTCATTCCAAGCATTTATGTCAAGGATTAATATTTTCAAGCGTTACAAAGTCGGAACTAAACTTAATATACCTTGTATATTTACATATACTTAGTATAAAAAATAACATTCCGTGCGTCAGTTAATTTTTTTTAAAATCATAATATTCTCGACACTGTATTTTTATATGAGGTGACTATATTATTTTATACGGAAAAATACTCTTTTTTATATATGCTGTGGAGTAGTTTTAAACAAAATTTATTTTATTTTATAACTGTTCGAAATTAAAATATGAACTTAAGTTGACTAATGTCGTTTTTTTATCATAAAAAACAACTAATAACATATGTTATAGATAGAACTGTGTTCATTTGTATTGAAACCTCGAATATTGTCACAGTTTGAGTGGATCAGTCTATTTTTAAAATAAAGGGAATGAAACATATGAATGTTTCCCCCACTTTAAGCCCATTTATCATTTTAGTTAGAGGTGTGAAATATGATCAATGACAATCAACAAATGTATCGTGGTCTTATATACAGAACGACAACTAGGATTCGCATATAGTTGTTTAGTGCTGCTGATCTCAAATTACTTAATATTAATAAATAAAGATGAATATATGATTATTACTCTATACCTAAATATTATTTTTATTATAGTAGGCATAGCAATATATTTATATACAATATATATACAAATTTCAAATGGAAAATAGGAAAGGACAATTGCAATTAGATGATAAAAAAAAACTATTTGTCCTTTTAATACAGAGAAAAATGCTGATAATTTTTAATAATAAACATTTTGTCTTTTATTATTGAATGACCATGATATATTGCTGTTATTGTCTGATATTTATTTACAGAGAAATATTTTACATTCTTTTTTAGCTTATAAGATTCTGAGATGAAATTTCTATAAAATTTCTCCTCCAAGTAAGGAACATTTTTTAAATATGATTAAAATAAGTTGCCCTTCTAATTTTGAAATATTTTCCCCTTACGCGCATATAAGGTTCAATACATTTGAATTTGATTTTAGTATTATCATCATACGTTCAGTTTCCATAAATTACCTACGCTGCTCTCTTACTTCGAGTGCTAGCAGTCGAAGCTGTCAATTAAATTAATTTAAAATACAACCTACAAATTCTTAGCCTACATACAAATTCCTTGTCATTTAGGGGGTTGGTAAAAAAGGTCTACTTTGCCAGGCTTCGACCTATCCTCTGCTACTACTACTACTACTTCAAGTGTTAGACGGACGTGAAAAACTTCCAATTTTGTTCTATATCTTTGAAAGATTAGAATAGCTTATCTGTCAATTTATTTTAAAAAAATTTCCGTTTTTATACCTCAAAAACTAGATTTCTCCCCCCTTAAAGCTTCTTCACTAAATGTTTGTGTTTTATTTAGTTTCTGGTTTAGCAAAATTAGAAGGTGAAGAAATTGACTGTGATTTAGAAGGAGGTGGTCGTGATACATGTACAAGATATAGACTTTCAGGAATTGTTGTACATAGTGGACAAGCTAGTGGTGGACATTATTATTCATATATACTTAACAGGTATGTTGTTTTAAAATCAAATTTATTTTTTTTAAACGTATAATTTTAAAAAGTTTATTAAGGTAGTTCCAACACTGTGTTATATAATCAGAACAAAAAACCGGTTTGTTTTTATTTAAAACAAAAACATATACACACATACACAACACATAGATATATTCACTATTAATATAAACAAATTAATGTAATAACTTTAAACTTTTATATTTCGAAAACAAAACAGTAAAACGTGATTTTTTTAAAAATTTATTTAATAAATATTTATCTTTACTATCCTAGTTTTTTTTTTAAATTCTATCGAGTATTTTTTTAAGACAACAGATAATATTTGGACGGGCATGAAGTTTTACATGCTTCTAATGAAAGGGAGTGAGAGAGAATGATTACTTTGCTATTAATTATCTCGCATTCTAAACGGTCAAAAATTCTGAAACTTCGGGATTTATTAGAAAACGTTATTTTTAGCCCGTGAAAAAAAAAATGAGCAAAATCTGTCGAAAAGTAGTTTTATGCTGGAACATCCTTAAATATATAATATAGGCTATACAAAAAAAATATATATCGTTAGTTAGTACTATCTACTTTATTATTCAATAATTTACAGAGAAGCAGGTGGTTTAGTACGTTGGTATAAATTTGATGATGGTGAAGTAACAGAATGTCGAATGCATGATGATGAGGAAATGAAAGCACAATGTTTTGGTGGTGAATATATGGGTGAAGTATTTGATAATATGTTAAAACGTGTTACATATCGACGACAAAAACGTTGGTGGAATGCGTATATGTTATTTTATACACGATTAGATATAGATGAACGTTCGTTTGAAAAAAGTTTTGAAAAACTTTCACTTAGTAAGTACATAGTTTTTTATTTATTTATTCATGTTTATAATTATTAATTAATCAATTCCAGAATGAAGGGCAGTTATTATTAATTACTAACTGCAATATTTATTTAATATATTTTAGCTTCTTCCGGCTTTACAGGAATTTAGAAAAGTAATTGTAATAGATTATACACATGACCACTAAAGTTGATGTCATTTTTTATTAAAATTTTATTGTTGATTTGTGCCTTATTCATTCAGTTTTCGAATAAAAGTTGTTACTACATTTCTAATGAACAACTTTTATCCGAAGCATTTTTTCGAAAACCGAATCAATAAGGCATAAATCAATTATAAAATTTAAAAAAATGACATCAACTTTTGTGATCCATAGTACATACTATACAGATTGTTTTTTAAACTAGTCCCAATCTGAAAACAGTGTATAGTGTAACTATCGCTGTCTATATGCAGTGTAATGATATATTGTCTTTGTTACACTTAAACTGCATGAAAATCGGTGGCGGGGTTTATACGTTCTCACCACAGACATTTGTCCTTATAGTTCTCAGTCCATATTTTTACATGTAGAGAAGATGTTATATCATGTCCATCGTCTATGGTTTTGCATTATTTACAATAATTGAAAATTATTTTTCTTATTATTGGTATGTGAAATGTTTTTAAATAAATGATAGTATTCTATTAACAGTATAACATAAAGCAACAAACAAATTAAAAAACTAGAATTTTCATACAAACTAAATTGTTAAAGCAACTATTCGAATATTCCTCCATTATTTGCTAACCAATATCCTAGTCGATTATAAAACTCTAATCGGGTATTTTCTAACACTTGAGGAGAAATATTCGCACAATTGTCAACAATTTTTTGCCTTAATTTGTAGCAAATTTTCAGGCCTATTCCGCGAATAAATTTCTGTTTTGAGAAAACCCCACAAAAAAAAGTCGTTAGGAGATAGATCTGGAGATCTGGCTGGCTACTTGATGGTTCCAAAACCACGATCCTGGAAGTTTTGTTCCAGGAATAACCTTACTATCATGACATTATGTGCAGGGCAACCATACAGATTCCAGGTCTAAATCTAAAGAACGAATCTAAAGATCCGTCAATGAAGAATGGTCCTATAATTTGGTCACCCAATATGCCAATCCAGACATTCAGTTTCTGTAGAAACTGAGTGCGTGTATTAACATAACGATGCTGATTTGTCTGAGACCAATATCGCATGACAGATGAATTTTGTTTTCCATGCAATGGAAAAGATGATTCATCAGTAAATAAAATATTTCTGATGAAATTATCATTTCGTTTCGCAAGTTCGCAGTGTGTTTTAAATCTAATTGTAATGTATTCCACTTTTGAAATTGATACATAAAATTACATATTTACATCACAGCATGACGGAATTATTGGCAAATTGGTGCCGATCGTAATTTATTAAACTTGTATTATTAAGGTTTTTTTTTTGTAGGTGATAGTCGATTAAGTATGATGAAAATGCCAGTACCTATCGAAAATAGTGTTCGTAAACAAAATATAAAATTCTTGCATCACAGAAGTCAATTTTCTTTAGAATATTTTAGTTTTATACGAAAACTAGTCACATGTAATGCACCTTCGTTAACTAGAGGAAATGAAAAACTTGTAAGTGGTATATTTGAAAAATATATTTGAGTTATTGGAAATTGATATAGTGCTATGCTTTATAATCGATTTTCTGTCACTGCACTTTTTCCAATAGAGAACTTGCATGTTTTGTAATTTTATTTTTTTTCGAAAGTTTACATAAAACTTATTAAGATAAATTTTTAAAAAAAATTTTAAACAATTGATTTTTCATGGAATTTTACAATTAAAAATTGGTTAATCTAAAATACAATTGTTGTTTTCTGCTTACTAATCTGAAATACTTTTCACGTTCTCTGAAATTGAATTGATTTGTTCTTAAGTTCTGTACTAACAAGAAAATGTATTGATATTATTACCCACTTCAATTTCCAATATAGTTTATATTTATTAATAAAATTTGAGTAATTTTAATATTTAAGACATGTACTGTTTATATTTTTAGAGTCCCGATGCTGAACAATTATCGATGATAAGTGTACAGTTAGCTGCTCGATTTTTATTTCATACTGGATTTCATACAAAGAAAAATTTACGCGGTGCCGCTGCTGATTGGTATGATGTATTATGTGTACATTTAAGAGCATCTGCGCAAGCTCGATCGTGGTTTGCATATAAAATGCTTTTTCGGTATCCGCATAGGTAAAATATTTTTCTTTGAATAACACTAATTAACTTGTAAGTAATTAAAAGAATAAAAATTTTTTTGTTTTTTTTTGTTTCTAGATTTTGTGAATATTTATTAAGTTGTCCGGTAACAGAAGTACGTTCTGCGTTTATGAAAATCATTGTATTTTTAGCACATTTCTCGTTACAAGATGGTCCTAGTCCACCACCAATGATTAAAACTCCTAGTAAGAATAAAAATTTTAAAAATTCTTTTTTTTAATAGTTTTATATAAATTTACATCGATTTTTTCAGCCATTTTATTAGATGCAACCGCAACTTTAAGTGATCATTTACTGCATGCCGTTTTATCATTATTACATCGGGAAGTTAGTGAACATGGTCGCCATTTACCTCATTATTTTACACTTTTTCATATGTATGCTGCATTAGGTATACCGGAAAAAGCACAGTTACTTAAGGTAAGTATTTTTAATTAAAAATACAGTTAACTTTTCTTATTGTGATAGAATTGTAAAATTTGTATCGCTTATATTAGCGAATTTCCTGAAAGGAAATAGACCTATTGGTCCCGTACCGACTTCAAAATTATGCAAAAAATTTCATCAAATGTCCATCGATCCTACCTAGTAGCTGTCGAAAATCACCGTCTGTAAAATTTATATATATATATATATATATATATCTATGGACATATATATATATATATATATATCTATGGACATATATATATATATAGATATAGATATATGTGTGTCTAATCGCTCTAGCGATCACAATTTTAATTTGATTGGAATGAAATTTGGTATTTGAGGCGCTTTTGGTATTCAAAAGGTCAAGTTCGTTAATGGGTAAAATCGGACAAGGGGAAAGGGTGGTTTAAAGGGAGGGGGAAACACAAAATTTGACATATCTCCCTTAATATTAGAAAAATCGAAAAATTTATAAGAAGGAAAGTTGTAGGTATTAAGTTTTACTGTAATTTTGTTTCTTATCATTTTTTCTGTTACACTAATATTTACAGAAATACTGACGGTTTAAGATTGAAAATTTAAATTCCTTAATATCTCTGTACTCATTAGAGACTATCATAGAAACTACCACTTCGCAACAAAATTACATTTTTATTTAAATACAGACAACATTCCTATTCTTGACGACAGAGATTTTAAGTGAAATTTCTCCTATAAAAGACTAAAACTTGAACTCGATTTAGTTCAAGATCATTTTGATTTCTTTCTTTTTAACAAAGTTATTCTTTATAAAATATAAATAACGTTTGTTTAAATCATTTTTTCAAAAATCTAATTCAGTACAAATTTTTTAATTTTTCTTGATAGTTAAATGTACCAACGACATTTATGCAAGTGGCAATAGATGAAGGTCCTGGACCTGCAATTAAATATCAATACCCTGAATTAAGTAAATTGCATCAAGTTGTAATAACATTAGTACGTTGCTGTGACATTAGTGCATTTAATTTTAACTCGGCGAATGTGGAGAATGTTATATTGGCTGATGGTCGATCACATACAATGAAATCTGAAAAAGTGGCAGCACTACCAAATCCATATGGTGATCCAGTGTGTCCTGAACCAATTATGACATTAAATACACAAGCTGAAGATTTATTATTTAAGAGAACTAGGTAAGTGTACTATTATTATTCACTGATTGTCATACAAAAAGGGACAGAATGTCACTTTGTTACTATAACTTTATAATCTACATCTACAACTTTATAATCTACATTTATGTGATCATCAACGGAGAACTAGCACTCTTTTGTGCTTATATTTTGAGATTCTGTAAGGGGCCGTTAACGACTTATCGGTTGATGAAGAGTTAATTTATAACATTGGCTACTAAAATCTTTCAACGTTATTTTGAAACTGACAGGGGAAGATATTTGAAATTTGATGTTACAATTCTTTGACAAATGATTATTCCGTTAAGAGTTAGTTATTCACTTAATTTTAGTGCATGTATCTAAGGTTGAATATTTATTTCTACCAATCTGTGAGGGAGAATTTTCATCATTATTAAATATCAAAACAAAGCAAGAAATATGCTGTAGAGGTAGATTGTAAAGGCTGCCCTGGATGGGCTACACTTCGACCATAAGGTCCAATGTGATACCTTAGGATGTGAGAATGTGAGTGGAGTGGAAGGAATGTGTGAGTAGACTAGGAATTGGTAGGATATGCGGCTGCAGCCGACTATGATAGGAACTATGCCGATATTCATCTGGAGTTCGTGAAGGAAACTGCAGAAAACCTTCTCAAGCATAGCCGGTTACTTCGTTCTTGTCCATACGCCGACAGTTTAGTCAATCAACCGCCCCTCTTTTTTTTTTTATAATTGACAAACTGCCGATGTCGGGATTCGAACCCATAACCTCCCAGTTTCCAAGTGCTGCATACTGCGCAGACATGACAGCCTTAGACCGCTCGGCTACTTGACTGGTAATATGCTGTATGTTAGCCTTAATTAATAAAGCCTTAAATCTCAATACTGGTTATCCAGATACGCTCACATTAAAATGTATACACACCTGAAGGAACCACCGACCGAGAAAGATGTGTATGATTTTTCATATCAAACATTTATGTCAAAATAAGGTTACTAATGTTCAGACATATTACTTAAATGCTAAATTAAGTAAACGCTAGTCACTTCTGTTAGTATAACATAATCAAAAGGCAATCTTACTAACAATGAATGGATAGACACACAAAGCTTACAAAAACAATTAAATATATGTAAATAGTCAAAAACAATAACAAGTAAGAAAGAGAAATTTCACTTTTAAACTGACTGTTAATCCAACAATGCCAATTTTAAAACTGATTTGAAGTTGGTAAATTCCTCTGTTTATATAGGGTCCTGTACTATTTTGGAAGAGTGCTTGTCTGTACCAAATAGAAAATATTTTTTTTTAGAAAATATATTTTTTTATAGATTCTTCTAGAATATTCAGTTACGTTTCAGTCATGGCCGCATTCAAAGGAGTCAGCAATTGATAAAATTTATTAAAAATTATATAGGTTTGACCTGGGTACGAATCAATACAATACCTCGCTTGCCTGATGCCTTAATGCACTGGCCCACCGGCTGTGTATATTAGACATTACATTTACCGATTTCAATTTACAAAAATACTTATTTACAAAATTTTATTCGTACTTTCAAAACATGTTTAATACTCTTTTTTTTTGTAAATAAATTATATTTGATTTTGATTTAAAAAAAACTTTGTTTTAAAGATAAAAAATAAAAACTAGATCTTATTATTTTCTTTTTGTAATTAGAATTGTGTGCTGAAGTCTTAAAAGTTATTTAAATAATTTTCAACACAACAAATCTAAGTCGTAATTCCTTAACCCATAGAACTACCTTAATGGGGTTTAATAACAATTAAGAAATAACATTAAATTAAATTTAACATTAAGTTAAAACATTAAATTAAATTAAATCACACTGCTATAAATCCATTAGGTTTCATGGTTATGCATCAACTAGCTCTTAAACTATAGAGATTGATTTGAATTTTTATTTTGTCCCAATTTTTGTGCCAGACATTGTATTTATAAAGTAATAAAATCAATATATATATAATTTATTAATTTCAGTTATTTAAAGAAGGTTATTGAAGATACAAATATTTTAGAAGATTGTGTAAAATTATTACAATATTGTAGTTGGGAAAATCCACATTTTAGTCGTGCTGTGTTATGTGAATTATTATGGCAGGTGGCATTTGCATATTTCCATGATTTACGACATTATTTCGAATTATTATTGGCTTTAATGTTAATCGAAGATTCATGGCAAACACATCGTGTCTGTAATGCATTAAATGGAATTCAAAGTAAGTTTTAGAAATTCAACTGATCTGCTATTGAGTGGTCTACCATAAATGAAATAAATTGTTTGTATTTATATTTTCTAAATTTCCTAATTTACGTTATTTTTATAACGGTAGAGTGAAATACTATACCAGTGGTAGATTTTCTAAATATGTGATTAAACTTTTGTTTTTAAGATTCTATTATTTTTTAAGATGAAAAGAGTTAAATATTCTATTATACAGAATGTCTCAGGAGTAAAATTCAATATCTCACGAAAATGTAGTATTTTATTAATAATTTCGGAGATACGGATATTTAAATTTAACTACTGGTGACGATTCTAAAATAATTTTTACTTTAGCAGTAACACTCTAATAACTTGATCGTAACAAATTTTCAAATATTTCACTTCGATTGAATATTTCAATATTTCACTTCGTGTCATTTTCATTTTATAAACCTCACACAAGCAGAGATCCAAAGGAGCAAGTTCAGGTGATCTGGGTGACTAATTATCTGTTACACCGCGACCAATCTAGCCGTTTGGTAAAACTGAACTGAAATATTCTCACACACATCTCATGTTATGATGTGATGCTCTATCATGCGGAAAATACATTGAGCTCTGTTGTGGTCAGAGCAATACCTTCTAGTAGTTTTGAAATCGTATTTTGTAAAGATTCCAGATAACTCTGCCCTGTTATGGGTTAATTGCGATCAAGTGCAGTATTTAAAATTTATCCCTAACTATCTTTAAAAAGCTGATATTTGAATTTTTCTTTTCGATAGTGGATTAAATAGTAAAAAGTTTAGCCAACGAAACTTTCTACCCCTACAAACTTAGATCAAAAGGTCCATTGAGACTGTAATTGGCTCATCCATTCCTTACCACTACTTCTTAAACCATTTGGAGCTGATCAGGTACAGCAAAAGGGTTCTGGCGACAGTAGGCTGTTCTGGTATAACTCAAAAGAGTGAGTAGTTGTAGCGCCCTTGTAGTTCCAAACGTTCTAGATGTTTGCTGTCTAACCAGTGCCCTTTGATGGCCGCTATAACGTTGCCTATAGACGACCTCCGTAGGGAAATATTTCCGGAACGCCTCGAATTACACTCTGACCAAATCTATCACACTGTTAAAATATTTTGATTGATTTTATTAAATTGTTTCATTTGTCGTAAATCATTCTTTATTAACAGATTTATTAAAGTATATAAATCATTATTTATTTCTCACAGATGGGGTACCTGAGGAACGTGAAGGTATATTCGAATCAATTCAACGTAGTAAAAACCATTACCAAAAACGTGCATATCAGTGTATTAAATTTATGGTAACGTTATTTAGTAGAAGTCAACATGCGTATAAAATTATGCGCGAAAATGCTGATATGAAAGAAAAATGGATTAGTGCCGTGGATTGGTTGCATGACGAAATGGAAAGGGTAAAAAATTATTTTATTAATTTCTTAATTGAAATAATTTTATGTAAACAACTTTTTTTTTGTTGATACAGAAATTTCCAGGAAATCAACAATATAATTATAATGCATGGTCCCCACCAGCGCAGTCAAATGATAACACAAATGGTTTCTTCTTAGAACGATCGAATAGTGCTCGTAAAGTTTTAGAACGTGCTATGGAATTATGTCCTGAAGAGGTATTTGAAAAATATTTATATTATATTAATAAGATAAAGTCGGCTAATTGTTGAGTGGTATAAACGTTTGAGTAAAATTTAAGAGCAAAGGGAAAGGTCCTCCTACATTTCAAGAAATCGCACCGTTTCTGAGATATTTGAATTTTCTCATTTCTATTTACATTTTTCAATATAAAGAGGTCTCTGATCGAAAAGAGTACAAAAGTAAGACCTCCTTAACATTGAGAGAAATATAGGAAAATTCTACTATTTCAAAAACATTTTACCGTTTTCGAGATATTCGACTTTAGTCAGGTCTATAGATCTTCATTATGAGAAAATATCCAATCGAAAAAAATAAACACTGAGACTTTGTTATATTAAACTTGTATGAATAGGAATTTTACTTCACTGGGGAATGTGAAGAGGGGCGAATTCCCTCCGAGCCGCGATAGCAGTAGTATTTTTATATTATCAATTGTTATTCATTGTTTAGGAAACGGAACCTGAAGAGTTATCAGAACATGAAAGTGA
Organism: Nineta flava; assembly: GCA_963920215.1. Lineage (NCBI taxonomy): Eukaryota > Metazoa > Arthropoda > Insecta > Neuroptera > Chrysopidae > Nineta > Nineta flava. Next base: position 28,226,806 of record OY986045.1, read on the forward strand.
TAATCAAGCAGAAGATACACAACCGCAAACTGTACAAGTAATGCCTGTTGCGCAATCGCACAGACAATTATTACAACAATTTGAATTACAACATGGTCGTGCTGGCGTTCAACCACGAGGGGGTAGTGGCCAATTACGAATCAATCAACCATTACCATTGAATCAACAACAATTGGCACATTCTATACAATTACAACAACAGTCGCAACAACAATCTAGTCCTACATATACTGCATATCCTAGTGGAAGTGGTTCTAGTCCTGTACGGAGACTTTCATCTAATCAAAAGTAAGTTTAAATATCATTAATTTTAAAATTACGACGTCATAATAGGGATGTTGACTATTTTTAGGAAAGTGTTTTAAATCGTTTATAAGTACCTAATACAGCCCCAAATAATAATAATAATTTTTTAAATACGTCTTATGCATAAAAATCTTTCATTTTAAATTGCGTTTCAAATTTTGCTCCAAAAACTAATACTTGTCACGTGACAGCGCTGTTTCGTCACATGTTGTCAAACACTAGTAAACTGTTGTGGTGATTCAGAGTTTTTTCGTAATTATTGATAAAAAATATGAATTCTCAGTTTTATAAGTGTTGTGCGGTGCCTCAGTTTCCAAGTACTACTACTATAATAACACCTAGTTATTTATTCATGTTCCACATACGGAAAATAACAGAAAAAAGTGGCTTCAACTTTCCCACAAGGATCCCGTACTTATGCCAATACAATCCAAAATGTATTTTTGTGAAGATTCTTTTGATGTAAGTTTTGGCAATATTATTTGTTTATTTTCCTTATGTCCGTTATTATTTACCAAGTTTTCAAAGAAAAAAGAATGAATTTTGAGGTTAAACATAAAGTAAACAAAGTTGACAATGTTTTGTACTTGCTTGTAAGCTTATGATTACTATTGGTTACAGAAATAACTATTCTTGTTAGATTTAGATTACTTATGGAGGTCTTCACATTTCTAAATTCAGCAGAGCAGAAGTTACTGTTTGTTGCAAAGATATTGGCCACCGTAAAACAGTCAATTCTCGCCAAATTCGAACTGTTTGCTTTTATAAACCCACTTTCCACTATGGAAAGCTCCTTACAATCATTTTCAAAGGCAGTAGCAAGCAAATGTTGAAGACATTACGAAGAAATCACTGTATAATATCTAAACAACGAAGCCTTGTTGATAGTGCTTGGTGATGTTTGCCAACAAGTGACTTCATGCACTCTGATTGGTGTTTGTTGTCACGTGACTGTGTGATCTAATTACATTTTGTTTATTAAATATTAATTAAATCCAATATATATAAATAAAAATATTGTTTGTTTTTAATTTCTATCATAGAAACTACCACTTTGCAACAAAATTATATTTTTATTTGAATACAGTCAACATCCCTATTAAACAATAGTTTCATCAAACAACTCAAAACTAATCCTTCTGCGAGTTCTTTATTATTGATTTCGATCATTGAAATTATTGATTCGATAATTTTTCACTCGAATCAGTGGAAAATAAATTTTTTTTAGAAATCTTAGCGTAGGGTTATTTTAACTTAAATACAGAGTATGGTTGGCTCGAACGGCAGAAATTTATATTTTATTAATAACATACATTTACATTATTTTATGAAGATTTGCATGAAAAGTAGTTTTCCTAATCGGAATTGAAAAAATACGGTACTCTATCTGGTGGCAAATTTTTAACTAGCTTCGGGAGTAAATAAGCAATAGAAATCAGATAGGATTCTTAATATTAAAACAATGATATAAGAATATGGAAGAGATATATTGTATAATTTAAATAAACAAAACAACACTAAATTTGTTTAAAGAATAGAAAGTGTTGATAATACGGACTCAAGTTGTTTATTTACTAACAAAACCAATTTTAAAGACCTTCATTCTAGTGCTGCGATCTTATTTTAAATTGCTGAAAACTAAAATCTAGCTAGATGTTTTAAGGATGTTCATTTGCTACGCTAGAGTCAAATGAGTACTATCTTTAATAAAATTTATTTAGGACTTCAAAAAATTTGTAAAGTATATCAATAATCTTACAACGATTTAAAACCTTTTTTTATTTGTCCTAAATATTTTAAAAGTATTGTAATATATCAGTAAATGTAAATTAGGAATTGATTTGACTTTATTCGACAAATCTGACAATAAATTATGTTTTGTTATGACGTTTACAGTGTATAATGTGTAAATGTATGTGTTTATATTTTTAATGCGCGCAGTCACTAGTTTTCAAAATATGGTGGCAAAAACAAACCTAACAAAACAGTTTTAATTTTAATAAATAATAAATTCAATCGTTCGTCAATACCATTTTGTTAATGCAAATATATAAACTGCATATTTCAAAGAATACTTATAAATATTATTTATTATAGTGGCTACTTTAATAATATAGTTATTATAATTTTTAATGTGTAAAAAAATTATGTTCTCTATAAGACGCTGTGTTTGATTTTTAATCGATAATTACTCTTTGAAATGATCGTCAACAGGTGTTACATTTTTGAGGGAGGATAACTACATAATTATTCAATTCACTAAAAACAAATTTTTATCTACTATCCAGCCTCATGTATGAACGTCCTTAAGTACAATAAATTGAAAATTTTCTTTATAGTGTATTGGTAACCGAATTACCAGACGTAACAAAACCTGTATCACCATCACCAGCGTGTCCACCAGGATCACCACCATTAGGGAATAATTCAAATTTAGTTGTCGTTGAATGGGGTAAATCACAACAAGTAAATCAACAACCAACCCCACCACCATCATGTAACACTAGTAATAATAGTCCACCAATGGTAAGTGATTTACCAGATATAACTCGACTGCAATTAGTAACAACAACAACAATAACATTAACCACATCGCCGACGACAACAACAACGACAGTAACGACAAAAACGACGGACAACACCAACGTCACTACCACACTTGAACCAACAACAAATTCACAACAATCATCATCAAGTTAAGTGAGCATCTTATCCTAAATTATTATACCATGTATAATAATGAAAAATATTAATGAAGGCATGCGCATATCGAACTTAATGTTTATTATCGTGATGATATGAAAACAACAAGAGCATATACCAATAATACTGCAGCATCCATCATCGTTCCCAACAAACATTTTTTAAGTACCAATATATTATGTTATAATAACAGAGTGCCTAGTCTGTCATTTTTAAACTGAATGATGTTATGAGGTATGCGTGAACTGCGCGTGCGTGGACGCATGTGTATTTAAATGAATATTATTGCCACCATTACCTACTATCAAAGTTAAATAAAATAGGAACTACAACAGTTTATAATAATTAATATAAAATTATGCTTTAATTATTAATAATATTACAGCAAAACTTCTTATGCATTATTATATTTAAAAAAAAAGTATATATAGAAATATATATCAAATATTTAAAAAAAAAAGTAACCCTTTTTGCTAGTTGATTGTAATTTAATCTCCCTCTCTCTTTCTCCTCCGCCCAATTACTTGCTCTAAATCTATGAAAACAAAAACAAAAAAATTGTAAAAAAACATAAGCAGCAAACGCGGCGCCGTTCGTTAGTGTGTTGTTACATAACTATTGATTTCTGTGTTCTTAATTTAATTTTTATAATTTACTGCCAAGTGTGTGTCGATTAACTATCTTCGAGGATATTAAAGTATTATTTATGTGCAAAACTGTTTAAAATAAACATAATTATTTATACTTGACGAATGTAATTAAAAATATATTTTGATTTTTATATTTTTTATTTGATATTTTTTATTTTCGTACAGATTATGATATTTGGTTTGTTGACATTTAAGAATCTCAAGATTTTATTTCAAATACAAATTTTATTTTAGCTCGTCTCGAACATTTAATTTTAATAAATAAATAGTTTTAATAAAAAATTAATTATTAATACTGTTAGATATTCACAAAATTTTAAGAATATGATCATTAATTATTAAAATGGATTAAATTCGAACATCTCAGAAATATACAAATCTACACGATTTATTTGGTGACGGCACAACTCGAATTTATCTTTAATTGAATACAATTACATTTTGATATACATTCAAACAGTATCAATGTCGATATCTTTGTCTTCTCAATAGTAACTACAACAGCTGCCAGTTGATTGCACTTGAGCTTACTTATGATGTAAAAATTCTTTTTAGCACAATTTCAATTTCTATGATTTTTAAGTTTTTTTTTAATCAATAATAAGTTATTAATTTTTTTTTAAATATTACATTTGCCATAAAATATAAAAATGAATCAAATTTAGAATTTAAAAAAAACATGTGTGGGTGCCGACCGAATTCAAGATTTGTATAAACTTTACAGAGACTATTTCTTGAAACATTTTGGTATCAGTTTTTCTTCACACACAGATTATTGCGCGTATGGGTCTCAGATGTTTTACTTTATCATAACATACGACAAACGCGTGGATGAATTTACATAATTGAGGTGTCATTTAATTTATCTGGATCGCTAATAACTATATATATATATAGAACACACCAAAAAGATGAAAAAAATATATTGAAAATAAAATTCTTAAATGATAATATGCAATCGATGGCTTCAGACATTTCTTCCCAATCTGTGAATACTATTCAAAATTTCTAAGTACTTGTTGTTATTTGCGAAATCTTAAAAGTGACGTTATATTCTCTCATTTTCCAACCATGATTCTAAAAAAATTCGAAAGAATATTAGCATTTTTATATTTCTCCAATCGGATGCTAAAAATTTAAATTTTCATTTTTCCTATAGTAACTTTCGCCATTTTAGAAATACTTATTCAATTGATATTTTAGAATAATTATTTTTATACAATAATTAAAAAATCCAAAGACAATAAAAACAATTTGCGAGCAGTGATAATATTATTTTGATATTCTTAAATGGAACAAATTAATTTTGAATTTTTTATAATAAATTTCCATTTGGCAGGAAAGTAATGAATAAATGTTTATTAAATCAAAACAAATTGCGTTTAGTAGGAAAACAAAATTAACAATAAAAGAAGCTTTAGACATAATAATTAACGAACTAATTAAACAATAAAATGAAAACACAACGATTAGTTTATTAATGTTAATTAATAGGGTATTTACTAAATTTTCATTTATATAAAATCCATTCATACCAATATATATATAACACTCTTTGAAACTTTTCCTTGTAGAGGGGATGATTAGTCTTAGGAAATGAAATACTTTCAATTTACAGTAAAAAGACTGAATTTAAAAAATAAACAATTGACATGTAATTTAAGTGAAATAATTTTTGTAATTAAATATCCCTATTACTTAACAATAAGTAAATGATTAGGATTCTTTCAAAATTTATAAAGTGTAGTACTAATTAATAGATAGAGAGATTAAGAGGTTCCAAATAAAATTAAGAATTTTTAAAATAATAATCTTTTATGGGACAATTAGGTTCTTTCCACCATTACAGTACAGTAAAAATAAGAATCCTTATTCGGAACAATGAAGCCCACAGTCGTAACCATGGAGACTAGGCAAGGAGTCCGAACTCAAACGGGAGAATTGACAAAATACGGCAACGTAATGGTATAAGTTATGTTTACTTTTTGTGCCACTAGCGTCGCTAGTTGTCCTTTTGCACCGAAGTGAATATAGTATAATAAATAGGAGTGAAGTATATATTTGTCATTTTGTTAGACTTACTATTAAAAAATAAAGGTTTAATTTCATAATCTTCTCAATTGATTTTAATATAATTTATTTCTACTTAATTTATTTTCATTTTTACAATTCGAACTTTACATGTTACTATTTAATTATTCGATGTTTTATAATAATTATTTTATTGTTATGTAATTATTTTACGAACTTTATTTCAAACTAATTACTTTATTTCATTTATTAAAAAAAAGTATTTTATTGGAAAAATAATTTGGCTGCAAATAATTTTTATAATACTACATAAATGCTTCATGTTTTTCAATTCAAACTCGCGCCTTATACTCTCTCCTCTCCTCTTATCTGTTTCCGGTGCAGAAGGATCACTACTGACATCTTATTTTTGTCAATTATTTGTTTATATGGACTTCGAACTCCTTGTCAAGTCTCCATGGTCGAGACCCTGAAAAAAAAAAACGTTATTGGTAATAGCATAATGATTGAAAGTTATATAAAATCTGATTCATTTTAATCTCTCCAGGCTAATATCTCGAAATTTATACTAGAATGTGAAAATTTTTTCAAATTGATACATTTCATAGGGGATAGTTATTAATGCTTTTATGGGGTTGAAATTTACTCGATTCTAAATCTTAGATTTCTTCAATATTTGGATACCTATGAGTGTAGTGCAGTTTTCCTTGAGTTACCAGGTAACTACCAACAAACTCATATATTCATTGTTAAATATTAGTTCGATTCCACGCCGGAGGGCCATCGAGGGATATACCAAGATATCGTGGTATATTCGGTCTAAACGCAACGTTATAAAAGTTAAAAAAAAAAAAATACAGACTAATTGAGAACCATCCTCCTTTTTGAAGTCGGGTTAATAAAAGACAATGATTTGGACTTTCAACCAATTGTTTATTTTGCCTGAATATTTAATAATGAATAAATGAGTTTGTTGTTAGTAACTCGGTAAATATGCTCGATTTAGAATCGAGCAAATTTCAGGGTTTTTATAGTGTAACTTTTGTTTTTTAAATGGGAAGCCCTATTGTTAATTGCAGATTCATAATCTACGAAATAAAATAAACAGTTATTTCTGAAAAAGTTACAGTTATGAGTTCATGCTTACTTTCAAGTGATTTCAAATTTATATTTTTTAATAACCAATTTTATAAATTTTATCAAAAAAATACATTAAAATTGCTCGAATCTGCTAGATTTGGGCATCTAACTCAATAAATTTTAATTATAGCAGCGTTTGTCTCATGAGAAAACTTGTATTTTATTGACATTTGCAATTTTGAAAAGGCTTCTTCTGGAAAATAATAAAATTAGGGGTAGCATCAACTTTATTTTTATAAACAATTAAGCATTTTTTTCTATTCTACTGCTAAAATGCGTCCTTTCCGCAAAATCACGACTCTCGGCTAATTTTTTTCGAGAAGATTCTTTTAAATCGAACAATTTTTACTGTGCGTTCTCTTGAAAATTTTACAATCGATACTAAATAAAATTAATTAAAAAGATTTGATAGTAGTTTGCGATTATCTCAGATAATAATCGTGTAGTGTGATCAAAGTAGTTATATGATCTGTGATTCAAGATCTTTCTAATTTGTGGAAGAACCTATTTTTAATATTTAATGGGAATCAGTTATTTTGATTCAAAGTATGCTCGCGCAATTTTAAAAAATGGATTATCTTGTTCTAAATTATAAAACAGCGTACAAATTATTTCTAAACAAGACAATTTGTATATTCTATTAAGAAGGGCACTTGCGTTAGTTACGTTAAGATATTTGATAGTTGGTTACACATGGAGGGTAACTATCAGGGTGTCCAACGTCCGAGACATTTCGAAATTAGTGAGATTTTGAAAGAGTCTTTTACGGTAACTTGTTCTGTGTCCCATAATTTTTTTTAAATTATAACAAATTTACCTATTTAAATTTTTGAGAGATGCGCCACTAAAACTACTTATGCATGTCAAAAATAAGGAATTGGAAAAGGATGTACTAGCTGTGATAGAATAACACAACAAAAATTAGAACTAGATTATCAGTTATTACTTTAAATTATATCCTATGCATTTTGTTACCCAGGACTACAAAAGTTTAATCAACTATGAAAAATAAATTTTCAAATCGTTAGTTCCGGGCTATGTCTCAGATAGTTCAATCGAAATTCAATCCTTTTGATATTTAATTTAAAAAAAAAAGAATAGTATTTCATTCGTTTTTAAAATTGGTATTATATTATTTGCGGTCATTTCTTGTTGAAAAATTGCCTTCAACATCGTTTGCATTAAACTTTCTTCCTAAATTTGCATATAACTAACACCGAATTTGACACCGAAATACATCAGAAAACGTAATAATATTCAATCGCACCGAATGCAAATTTTTAACAGCGGTTCTATAGTTAGATCCTTTCTCTCCACTTTATATTGGCCTTTCTTAGCCGAGTTTCGTTCAGGAGTAGCTTGCCGTTCGCAAAAGGACACCTGGATGTATAGTGATGCTTGTGTCTGATAGCTTTGTGCCATTTCTGACGAGCTCGTCGGCTTTGCAATTTCCTGGAATGTCCCTATGGGCCGACACCCATATTAGGTTTACATTGATATTTGCCTATAGCTCTTTCAGAGAAAATCGACTGTCCTGTGCCACCTTAAAAGATAGATCGAGGTTTTTTGGTTAATCTGCTATTGGGAAACTGAGGATTTAAATACGCTGCCTGGTGGTTAAAAAACCATATGATTACTTAAACCACGCCTTTCCCAAGGTTCCTAATAACAAAAATCTTGCAATATACGGGAATTTTTATAAAATTTCCCAAATGACCGAAAACATACAGGAATTTAAAAGTGAACACCCTGATAAAACTACATATATTTATATAACATAAATATACATAAAATTTATTTTTACGTGATCAATTTAAATATCGGTGTCCTAACCTTGTTTTGGTAATATTGTACGTGGAATATTCAATTAGTACTATTTCTACAAAGTGTGTAAAAGGTATTTAACATATAATCGAGTCTCAAGTTTTGAGTTTTGTAGTGCATACTTTTGGAATAAATTAATAAAAAAAGGAATATATATATATATATATATATATATATACATTAATTTAAAAAAAACTTGTAGTTTTCATCAATTAAGATAATGCTGTGATAATATTGTTCATGGCGACGATTTTTTTATTATAACATCAGATTTTAATTAAGATAAAAAGGAATGCGCGCTATTATACATCGCTGTTCAACTAAACAGCACTTACCTAAGTTTAGTAATATGAATTTGTAATTTGTTAAAATTAGAAATTTGGTTCTTTTTTCTTTGAAATGGTATAGATTTGTCGAAATCTGGCATAATTCATAAAACGTAATGTGTATACAATTTTACATCAAAGATTTTATTTTTAAGCCATTTAAATGTTAATTGCATTTAAAAGAAAAAGTAATATTTAATTTTTTTTTTTAATTTGAGAAGCAACCGTTTATTGTTATTGCTTTTCGTTGTTTACAAATTTGGATGATATTACAAAATGGGCCTTCATAAATTTCTTTTTTTATGTTAAATATTCTTGTATGCAGGTTGCACAGAAAATAAGGTTTCATTCCGTTCAAATACAGTATTTTTTAATTTACTAAAAATGATTGATCGATTATCCCGAGTGTCAATCACTGGTTAGGGCTATCCATAATTACTTCAAGCTTTAAATTGGAAGAATCGAGTTATTAAAATCGGATATGGTGAGTTTGGATGATTAAGGTTCTGCACACGTCTACGTCTAATTCAGATTACGTTCTATTCACGTAAGATAAAAATTCCACAAGAGAATAATATTGACTCTCTGGATATGTGTTTGTAGTTTTCTAATGCAACCTGTATTTTTAATATGATGTACAAAATATTATTAGCTTAGAATATAACCTCTCATTAATCAAAATAACCAACAGCTACAAAAAGTAAAATTTAAAATCCCATCTTTTAGATCTAAATCGGATATTAACTAGTCACCAACTGGATATTTTTTAGACAGCCAAAAAGTTTTTGGTTACTGGGTTTATAAATCTAAGTTAATGACGATAAGATATTTAACATAACGCAATGTTTCTAATGTCTAAATTTTCTTTAAATGTCACCACCACAACCAATATCACTGTTTACTAAACTAAAAGCACATGTAAATGTTTACTTTTTAAATATTGATATAGTTGTTTTAAAAAAAATATCCTTTCTTAGTTTTTTGTAATTAAATGTAAAATGTTGTGTATATTTATTAATATTTGTATAAAAAAAAAAAAAAAAACAATTAACAAAATATAAATTACAAATACGAGGTATTTGCAAATATCATTTTTTAAATCATCTTACTATCGACGATGTGTCTATTAAGTTTTTTTGTGATATCTCTTTTTTCATTTATACTCCCCTAAATTTCGGCCCAATAATTTCTATTGGAATCTATACTTGTAATAAATGATTTTAAATTATGATTTTTTTAAAGTTATTATTTGTAAAGATATTGCATAATAAATTTATTTTTTAAAATTAAATACTTATATTAATTCGTTTTATTGTTTTATTGTTTTCTGTTTATCTTTTATTCTTATGTGAATTGGTAACGATTAAAGATATTAGAATCAATACTAGATACTTTTTAGCGAATTTCCTGAAAGGAAATATAGCTATTGGTTTCGTACCAAAGCCAAAATTTCGCAAAAATTTCTTCGTACCTAGTGGATATCAAAAATCAGCATCTGTAAAATTTATATATATATATATGTTAAATTTCAAATTTTGCCTCAATTCCTAGAACAATTATTTGTATTTTATAAATACGTATTTCGACTACAAGGTAGTCATCATCATTATGAATTAGCTAATCGTAACTATCTCTGGGATATGGAGTCAGAGATATGTTGCTCGTTGCTAATTTGGTGCGTGGGACACCAAATTAGCTAATATCTGACTCCATATCTCAGAGATAGGATTAGCTAATTCATACTGATGATGACTACCTTGTAGCCGAAATACGTATTTATAAAATACAAATAATTGTTCTCGGAATTGGGGCAAAATTTGAAATTTAATTTCAAAAAACCTTTATTTTAATAATCTTTATATGTATATATGTGTCTGTAATCGCTTGGAATCCTATTGGAATAAAATTGGGTATATGAGATGCTTTTGGTATTTGAACGGTCAAGTTCGTTAATGGGCAAAGTCGGACGAGGGGTTTAGAGGGAGGGGGAAACACAAAATTTAGTATATCTGTCTTAATGTTGCAAAAATCGAAAAATGTCTTAGAAGTAAAGTTATAGATTAATTAATTTTACTATAATTTTGTTTCTAATCATTTTTTCTGTTACCCTAATATTGACAGGGATATTTACGAATTAAAATTGAAAGTTAAATATTAATTCTAAATATTTCTGAACACATTAAGAGTTTTAGAAAAAACAATCAGGTGATGAAATGTAGTGAACTTGATTTTCTACAACTTTACTTCTTAAACATTTTTTGATTTGTCTAATATTAAGAGAGAGATATTTAATATTTTGTGTTTTCGTCTTTCTCTACGGCCCCTTTCCCTTGACTTATGCCACGTCTTAACAAACTTGGTTTGGCAAATACGAAAAGTATATCAGATACGACTTTTCATCCGACTAAAATTATAACCGCTAGAGAGTGATTTATGTATTCTAAGGAAATTCGCTAAGTTGACGCAGCTCCTGCGTACCGAATTTATTTTTATAATTTTATTATCACGAAATGTTTACTCCGTTTATGGCATTATACTGTACAGATGTGCAAAAACCATACTCTTTTTTCCAATTATTTTGAATTAAATCTAGAATCTTCTGGTTGTTTAGCAAGAATGTTTTAGAAGAAAATTTTAATTTCATTTGTATATAATTATGGATAATAAAATTCAAAAACGTAATCATAGGTTTGTTCTGTTTCTCTTCCCCTTCTTTTTAAACTATAAGTAGTAAAAATAAAAGAAATTGAAATATCGAATTAATAATTTTAAATTGTAAAACAAAGTAATACTTCTCGTTGAAATATGGCAGAGCAAATACTAAATAGTATAACTAAATAGTATATATAATTCCTTACTTTTTAATTAAAAATAATGATAGAAAAAAGATAATTTAAACGAATTTATTAACCTTTCACACATAAATGGAGTAAATATAATGCTGTTATAGCTTAAAACTCATGTCGGATCCGAATCCAGAATCCGAAAGAAGCTTTTAAATGTTATTGAAATAAGAAATAGCCTTTTCAAATAAATAAAACCAGGTATGTTTATTTAATCCAAAACATGGATTTCCACAAGCAGTCTATTATTCATTAATACAAGTGCCATGTCTATTTCTAAAATAATATAGAGTCGCATTTGCGAATCTAATATTGGGACATCGAAATAAAAGTGACCAATAAAATGTTATTTTCATGATTCCAGTACAGTATAATAATATCAAATTTACAAAAATGGTACATCAATTTGCATCCAGATTAATCTCTAATCGTTATCAATATATACTATTGTTTCTCATGTAAGTTAAGGGAAATAGGTGAACATATAGAATATTCAGGTTAGGTGAGTGGCGATCAGTAGACATACATTACAGTATAAAGCATGTAAAAAAATGCTAGTCAGTCTTCACGCTGACTATTTACAAGTTCAATATATATTTCTCTACAATATTTATTAAATAAACAAATATTTGAGATTTTCGTAACAATAATTTTATTTGGACTATAGTTTCGAAACACAGTTTCTTAATAAAACAATGTATGAATGACAACAAAAAATATGGATAAAACCTAAAAAATAAAAATTCAATAAAGAGTTAGCTGAAATATAAATACAATTATAAGAACCTTTATCGTAACTATGCAAACAGGTAATAAATACAAAATATTTTATTTTAGCGAGTTTTTATTTTTTTGGTTTTACCCATATTTCTTTATTGTCATTCATTTCATACAATGTTTTATTATGTAATCTAACGAGTGTTTTTTTAAGAGGTATAGAACTAAATGAAATAAAACATAAAAATTGTAGTATTGGCCATGGCATTGGCTTTATTAATGTTTATAATGTTTATTAATGTAAATATAATATGGGCATATTGGCGCCTCGGCTGGCTCGAATAAAGCGCAATCTGGAAGTCCAATTTTCGACCACTTTTTGTCTGGTTTATCGGCGTTGACTAGGGATTTCACATATCCCCCGGCCCCACACAAAACAATCTAAAGGTGTTAACTCACACGATCTTATAGTCTAACTCATAGAGATAATATATATAGAGTAGGCAAGTCATAGACGCACGCGTAAGTGGAAACGTCCTGTCAAAAGAAAGAAAGAGAACATCGATGAGGTATACTTGTCTCTTTCTAAATGACTAATATATAAGGATTATATATTAGTCATTAAAAAGAGATAGCGATTCTCTTTCTATTTGCAGGACAATTTTTGACTCGGCTTGCCTACTCTATGTATATATTATCTCTATGGTCTAACCAGTCCATAGAGATAAACAGTGACTTTTTGTGAAATAACGGCGTTTCAATAAAAGCAGAGACTATAAAAGCTTGTGGATACAATTAGCAAGTCTCATCGCTGAATACTATTTTACTGTGAAAATAAATCTGCACAATTTGCAGGCGTTGTTCTAAATGGCAGGCTAAAATGAGTATTAATTAGCTGCTGTCAAATTAGCTATTGGCTGTCACTGGAAACAATGTTGCCAATTCGAAAAACAAAGTTCTTTATTGGTGCATTTTCATGCTGACGCTTGACACTGGTTTCTAGCGTCAAATTCGGTCACGTGATGAGAATTTAACATGCGCGCCATCTAGAAAATGTAGCGATAAAGCTAAGTTTAGTTTAGCTTTTCTGCCGGGTTATATTGGCGTCAACGTAATAACTCGAACAATCGCTTCGATAATAATCGATCTTTTCAAAACAATAATCAATTTTATAAATATAGAGAGTGCAAAATAAATACTAATAAATATTAAAAAATATCAGATAATTTTGTTTTACTCATAATTACATACGTAACTTATAAATCGATGTCTAACTTGACGCTAAACGCTGTAATTTTTCGCTACAATTATTTCTAGATCACGTGGCCTAATTTGACGCTAGAAACCAGCGTCAAGCGTCAGCATGAAAATGCATCTTAAAGGATACCCGATATGTAAGTACACTTGGCCACAAAAGTTTTTTAGTTGATTTGTGTCTTATTCATTCGGTTTTCGAATAAAAGTTTTTTATTTTTATAATGAACAACTTTTACCCGAAGCATTTTTTCGAAAACCGAATCAATAAGGCACAAATCAAGTGCAAAATTTAAAAAAAATGACATATTTGTAAATTTTTGTCATTTTCATATATCTTCTGATGAAGAAACCGTGTTTCGAAACTATAATCAACATAAAATTATATTTACGAAAATCTAAAATATTTGTTTTATTTAATAATTATAATTGAATTTCGTTAAGTTTCGTCATTCATATAGTCTAGGCAACAAGTTAAAAAACGTGTTAATTCTTGCTACTGCGAATTTAAATACGTGCGATAGCTCGTTGAACTCGTTATGACTTCTAGAAAAATGTGGAAAAATTTCAAACCAACCTGTTTTCAAGCCCCATTTTCATCTCTCAATTAAAATTATAAATATTAGTGGTACAGTTCCGGGAGGTGGGACTTTTTTTTTAGGAAATTTTCTGCTCTTTAAGAATCTTTTTTTCGATTTCCGATATCTACAATAGTTTCTGAGATATTTGCAAAAGGCAAAACCTCCTCTTTTTTTTTAAAATAAATTTTTTATAACTTTTGCAATTGTTTATGTGCGAGTTTGAATTTTTTGCCCATTTTTCTAGACGTCGTAACGAGTTCAACGAGCTATCACACGTATTTTAATTCGCAGTAGCAAGAATTAACACGTTTATTAACTTCTTGACTAGACTAATATGCCAATTAAACTATTGTAGCCTAGTGTAGTCTGACTATTGTGTATTTAGCCTAAGGTTTTGATTACGACTGATGGGAAGAGTCTAATAAAATTTAAACCTACAACAGCTATCATCCATTATTTAGGTAATTCCATATCCACTGACCACCACTCACGTAAGAACTTGTGGTCAGGATTTACTAGCTCTCAATATGAGACACCACTTAAAATACTTATAGGAATATTTCAAAACTTAAATAAATGACATTATCGAACTAATAAGTCATAACCAGAAGTAAGATGGGCAATAAGCATGATAATAATAATAATTATTGTTGTTTAAGTACATACAATTAAAAAAAACTGTTGCGCATGCTTATTTGAATGCGTGTTGAAAACCATATGAAAATTGCACATCAAGGAATTTTTAGACTATTTTAAAAATGCGATGATAAATTCTAAATTTTCAATTCTATTTAAAAAAAGAAAAGAAAAAGTAGATAATTTTTATTATAGATTATTAAATAAAACCACAGTTTATAAGAAATGAGAGCAACCACTTTGAATTTCAAAGTTGAAATTTATAACGGACAGTTGTTACTTTTTTTTAAAATAATAGACTCTGTGATTTTATGGTGTACGTACATCTTTAATGATGAATGAACTAAAAGAAAAAAAAACATTTTTATTTTAAAAGTGTATACACGGAGTGATCCATAAATGTTTGTCAGTAATGGATATGGGAATCACTCGCAAAAAATGTTAATATATATTTTATTTGTATATAATACAAGAGCTACGATAATCAAGTTTCCCCTATCGAACATCTGAAACACTATGATTGAATTCTAATAAATATTACTTATTCAGAAACATTAAACTGTTCACAGCTCTAAGCACATCCTAGGCATTTAGTCATTTTAAATAATTTGAAACTACCGGAAACAAAAAAAAAACTTGACAAGATTAAATATTAAATACATACTAAG
Organism: Nineta flava; assembly: GCA_963920215.1. Classification (NCBI taxonomy): domain Eukaryota; kingdom Metazoa; phylum Arthropoda; class Insecta; order Neuroptera; family Chrysopidae; genus Nineta; species Nineta flava. The sequence goes on from OY986045.1 coordinate 28,242,485, forward strand.
GAAAAACTTATGAAATAACTTGGCAATCTCTTTCATATCACGACTTTTTAAGGTGAAAATATTATATTAAAGATTTCTCAAAAAGAAAACATGAAAGAATTGAAGAATATAAGGTATTAGAAATTGTTATACGTTTTTATTATAAGTATACAACTAGGAGACCTAAAACCAAAATGAATTGGTAATTTTAAATTTCAACATATTTAATTATTACGTTTATTAAATTTAGTTAAGTAAGTATTACGGGAAAAAAAAACGACATGTGTAGGCTCACAGCTGTATTCTGTCGTGGGTTGAATATAATCATTTACTCATGCTTAGCGTTGATCGTTTGGGACTTTACGATTTTCTCTACTCTGCTGTAAATGTTTAAAATACTTTTGAACACATTGTCACAGTTATTACCACGACATTTGGGCAAAACATATAATTTTCATAATCGTAACATCGATTGTTAAATATTCTGAACCAAGCTGCTGAAATTACGCTCATTACCTATTTCTCTCGCGTTGCGTAATCCATTAGCACACGTGTGTTACACCTAAAATCCTAATTCTTTTTTCTGTCGAACACGATCGTTAAAATCGTGAATATTATGTAAACTGGAAGAAATATAACGAAAATAGACTAGGGTAGTTAGCCCAGGGTAAAGTATATATGATACTACTGGATAATTGTGTAAAGGTGGTTGATATCAGAAATGAAGTCTCTATAATTAATGGGTCTATAACGACAATATGCCCCGGATACCTTAGAACGATCAACGGATTAATATTTCCTTACATTATTTATTGATTTCATCTAATTTATTACAAGTGTTGGATAGAGAACACCTAACTATCAAGGTCTCGTCGGTTAATAGGTAATATTTATTGTAATGTATTTTGGTTATATTTGTGAGCTGTTAATAAACCATTCAAATTAAATACATAACTCTTTCTATATTGAGTATATATACATAAATAGGTCACACTGTAATAAAAAAATAAATGAAAATATTTAAAAAAAAAGGTATGTAGTTTTTGTAAAATAAAATTGTATTTGTCAAGTAGTTTGTATTATTTCAGATTGATTAATTAATAATTTCAATAAGTTATATGTAACATTATTATTAATTGTTTGATTAATTATTATTGAGTTGTATAGCTTTTCTTATTATCATTAAATTGCATTTAAAAACAGAAAAATCAGATCGTGTGTGAAAGTTTATATTTTATAAAATATAAAAGAAAATATATAAATATTTTTTTTGTTTATTTTAACATTGTATTTACTATGAATTTTAGGAATGTCATATACTAGAATTGATAAGATATAACAACAATAATATATCGCATTGAATGGGTCAAATAAGACAGTAAAAATAACATATTAACTTCTGGGAAAATGTATATTTTGATATGAGAAGGCGGGTTTTTAATGGTATCATAAGATGCGTTATTAGAGAAAAATAGAATCTAATTTTAAACTGCACGTGACCAAACCGACAAGTTTAGCCGTTTAATAGAGCTCATTGTTTTAGTAATAGGAACCCTGACCTCTATATAACTGGACAGATTATCCCATGTTACGCCATTAAACCCAATTGAAGCACTCCTCAACTTGCCAAGATATTAATTTTTGCTTCAGCGCTGACGCAAAAATTATATCGCACATACATGCCACGCAGATTGCACATTATCGCAGATCGCACATTGTATGTGCGATAAGAATGTATGTTAGTGTATGTGTGGCTGTAACATGTAATTCCATACACACATAATGTTTTACTATTTATCACTTCTAATTGGGTTTTAGAACCTATCACTTCTAATTGGGTGCTAAGTCTATCACTTAGCACCCAATATTGAGTTATTGCAATTTTTGTTTCGCAATCATTTGATAGCCCTTTGATGGTCTATGATGACCTATTTTTATCGTTTTATCGTCCTTCGTTTATTAAATAATATTGTTTTTAACGTCTTTTTTCGATCATTTAATTATTTTTTCCGTCTTACATTACATTACCGATTTGTAACCGTAATAAAACTTTTTAATGAAAGAAGTACAGCTTCTAACGCTCGTACACATAAGTACACATTCACTTTTTTTTGCGAAGAAAGAGTATTCAGACCGAATCAAAAAATCTTCAGAAAAACGAATTATAAATTTTAACAATTATAATTTATCGCCGAGAATATTCGCCCGATCCACGGGTCCACGTGATACTTAAAACTTTGATAATTATGGGAATATTTATGACAATTTTTAACCAATCCATTGCCATCAATTCTCAGAAGCTATTCAAGAAATAAAATAAAAAATAAAAAGAATGTATAAAAGTCCCAAATTTTCAGGGTACTTCTTAATATCTAGAGCACAGTAGTGCGACAGGCCGAGTTTAAGGTAATATTTTCTCCTTAAAAAGTAGTGATATAAAAATTGTATTTCTTGTGTGATGCAGAACAGCGCGTAGATGGGCCTCATTTTAAACTACTGCGCAAAGATGGGTCTCTTTTTACACTAATGCGCATAAATGGGCCGAATTTTTCTGGTGTTTTCTCCTTTTCAATTTAAAGCCCCCGGGACGACAATTTGATAGGTAGTGATTAGGATGTTTTACAATATCTTTTCAGATTGATTATACATTAAATTTTCCTTTTTTGTAGGTCATTATTTTATTTTAAGAAAAAACATATTAAAATAAATTTTTTATAAAAATTTAAATAATATTTTGAATTGTCTGTTCAATTTTATTGAACGGGAGTGTATATTAAACGTTAGCTTCTAAAAAGAACTATAAAATTATTATAATTGAATTAATGTTAGCTCCATAAATGGCAGCACATGCCAGGTATCATGAATGTATGTTACCTGACAATAGAGCTTTTCATTTTATATTACGATTCGTTTTTGTTTCGGACTGAATGTCAAAAACTTAATGTGAAGAAATGAGAAAGCTGCTTTAATTAGAAGTGATACATTACTCATTTCGTCACATTAAGTTTTGGACATTCAGTCCGAAATAAAAACGAATCGTAATTTAAAATGAAAAGGTCTATAGATGGCAGCACACGTATTATTCTGGTAGCGCCATCTAAGCAGAATATTTCAAAACTTAATAACTTAGAAGAGTAAACTTTAGCGCGCGTCGTAGCTGACACGCACAATTTTTTTGCATATTTTTTCGATAAAACGAGCCGTTTCCGAGATATTTCACTTTTCAAGTCTGAAAATGTAAAATTGACAGAGCCTCACAAAATTTTCAAGGCCTCACCAATTGTCATAAGATGTGATACATAACGTACTATGAAAGAATCTGCGATCATTTTTTCGATATCTTAAGCGGTTTTCGAGATATTTTTCATTTTTTAAGATCCTACATACCAACAATTTAGGGACGTGTTCACGTTTTTTCGATTTTTGAATTAAAATATCTTTAAAACTATTTATTCGGAAAACGGTGTATTGAAATGACTTAATCTTTCTATATTCGAAAACTCAACTCGTTTAGTTCAAAAGTTACAGTGGGTTATTTTTGGTCTAATATTTCCTATATTAATAGTCACAGTAAGTACGCCTGGCTACGCCTCCCTCAAACTTGGCCATTCGCACTGTCGTGCTATAGATATCCCGATATTAATCATGTGTATTGTGCGATTTTTGCGAAGTTGGAAAAAATGTTCAAGTTTCCTACAGTGTGCTTATTATTGGGTGTTATGAGAAAAATTGTAAAATAAAATTTGTTTAAAATTGTGTCCCTCTTAAAAGCTCTAACCCAAGATATTATTAAAAGAACAAAAATGTCAAAAAATTTGTTGGCTTTTGCCACATATAATTTTGCAGAGGTCTTTCGAATTATAAAACTCGGTTTTCGATAAGTAGTCAACACATAATAATAATAATAATAATAAGAAAGAGGGGTACCGCATACGGGTCCCTAGCACCTAGACCAAGGGGTCCTCTGTGCCCTCCTTGAGAACAACCTGTCACCCGAAGGCGAGACGCCTCCGGATAAGAGGTGCTATTTTAAGCAGATGAAGCTATAGGATTCTGTCAAGGCCAGACGCCACGCAAAAGGCCCACAACTTCTCCGCCGGGATTGCTCCCAGGATTGATGGATCCAAAGTTTCGGACCCAAACATTCTATATCTGACACCTTGCAGGCTTCTGCAGGTGCATATAACATGTATGGTGGTTTCATCGTCCTCCATACAGGCCCTGCAAGTGGGATCATCAGAGATCCCCAAGTTATGAAGGTGGTAATTCAATCGACAGTGTCCTGTCAAAAGCCCCACAACCCTTCTCAACTGCATTCTATTGAGTTTCAACCGAGCACAGTCGAATGGCCTAGCTGTGTTTATGCACAACTTGGCCTGTCGCATGCCCTGCGCAAAGTCCCAGTAGTCGAGGTGAGCTTGTTTAAGCCACCCCTTGATTCGGTAGTCAACACATACACAAGAAGAAATATAAAATTCGCGTACCAGACCTTTTGCAAGATATGGTCATTAATTTGAACCCAGTTACTAGACTATATCATACATGTATCAGCAATTAGAAATATAATTCAATTGATGAGTGGATATTTTTCTGAATATATAATTGGCTTTTATTATCAATAAAAATAAACAAGCTTGTATTAAGGTAGTTCGATCATCAAATCATTTTTCGGCACATATTCAATTTTTGTCCTTAGAAATAGAACAACCCAGAAATGATCGGTCTATAGAAAAAAATTAACTGATGGCCTTAGGTGCTCAAATATTTGGGGTGACACAGCGAGAAAAGGAGGCGGGTAAGAATATGAATGATGTAGCAAAGCAAGTACAGATGCGGCCAATAAACAAGCCGACCTGATATAAAAAGTTGATTAAATCTATTTTTGGTGAATTTTTATTCTTTAATTAATCTAAATGTATTGAATAATTGTTGAAAATTTTTTGCTATAATGGGGTGCCATTAAAGTTATTCGTCTAGAGTACTCTAGAGTGCTAAGGTGGTTTGTTAGAACTCGAGATAATTACGCTTCTCATTGAAGCATATAAAACATCTCGCTCGGTAATCTTAAATTATTTTATAAAAATTAAAGATAAAACAGGGAGTAATTTATTGTGATAGAACGTGGTACCCTTGTGAGGGAGATCCAGTCTGGTTACTGACTTATATTCTTATCGGTATGACAAACCTGTGATTTCGTAAAACTGTATCGCAGCAAAGAAAAATATACCGCTGTAACATATCATTCAATCGCCTCTCGATATATTCATATCTATATTGATCGTCACTGCTATAGATCGCTCTCTGTGTGCCCTAACCAGTGAATAATAATTAGACGTTACAAAAAAAACTTATTAGACCCCATAAAAATAAGAAAATGAAAATAAGCCCAGGTGCACGACGAAAACGATATCTGACAACCACTTTTAATTATGCTCTGAAACCGTTGAAGACATAGCAAATTTTATAAATTTAAAAAATTAAAATTTCTGATTGAAAAAATTTTGATAAAAAATATTAGTGCAATATCACATCTGAAAGGGATTAATAAATATTACGTATATTGTGTATAAAAAAAGTAAGTATAAAACAATGAATGTGTTTACCGAATACGATGCGCTTTATTACACACAGCAGGTCATAGGAAAGAGCGCGTCGACGCGCTTTTTTTTCGCTGAGCACACTGACATTTTATATTTATTATTAGCTGTTGGCTGTCAAAAGTAAAAATAAACAAAATTTAAAAAAAGTTTTGAACATTTTCTAAAATGGTATTGATTTAGATTATTGATTAATGGTATTGATTTAATTATTTTTAATTTCTAAATCTTTATAAACGTTAGAATTTGTAATAATAAAAATTTCTTTAATAATTTACAGACAAAGATGAACATCGTCATTCAAACAGGATTGGAGGCAATATATCATAATTTATTATTTCAACCTCAAACGATTCACAAAGGCCAACAATTGGATTGTTTCCTAAACGAAGATTTACTGGAGTTAATATAATTAATCCGATATCAAGTTGATTAGATTTTTAAAAATTATTTAAATATAGGAAGAGGTCCAAAGAGTAATTTAGTTTCTTGATATTCTATTGACTGTGATTCAAAAAGTATTTTAATAGTTAATTTAAATATTCGGTATGTAGTATTCATGCTTATTTAATGCCAAATGAAATGCTTATTTTGACCACAGCGTCCGCTACAGTCGATTCGGTTAATCCCAACATATATACTCTACATCCTACCAATAGGATTCTTTTATTTCTTCTTACGTATGCTGACTAATCCAAAACCAAAAACCATTCCTTTCCAATTCGAAAGAATTTTTGTGGCCAAAAACAACCAAACAAATTTACCTTTAAAACAAATTAAGTTAGTTTCTCTACTTTATTGGAAAAAGTAAATAAACAGCATTAAAAAAACTATTTAAAAATATTTGGGGTGAGTCTGGTATTTTTTTCAAAACCTTCCAGCTTTAAAATTTATAATAAATACCAAAGCTGTAAAACTAATCTATACTGAGTTATTTATAACTAAAAAACAAAAAAAAAGTCAAAATATTTAGTGGTTTTTAGGCCACAAAAAATTTTGACGAAGTCTTTCAAATTGGTAAACTTTGAAATTAAATTAGATTTTTTATTACTAGTCCTTACATACAAACGTAGAAATAAAAAAAATCACAAACTAGACCTTTTGCCCGGTAAATTTATACTCGAAGTATAATAATTTAATGCTAATTAATTTTTTTAAATATTGCGACTAAACACTGACTGTACTATACCACGATCGAACAACCTTAATCAACTCCTTTAGTTATATGTGATAGTGTGAGTTAAATGCCGGGGGCAACGGGGGAAATTTGACCTGTTGATCATTCAGTATAAACAGAAACTGGTATATATTGCCGTATTTACTAAATCCTTTGAAGCCTAGTCAGTATATTTGTTTTTAATTTCAAACTAAGTGTATCAAAATTTAAAAGCGGTGCCTATTTTGGATAAATTGTTACTTTTTGGGTAAGTAACAATGGATATTTTGTTTGTTGAATATTTAAAGCAATTGTAAAATTTTATTTACATAATTATTTTCAAAGACATTGCATCATTGGGAAAATAATATTATTATTTCAAGGATGCAATTAATTATTAGCATTTTATAAGGTGATTTTTCAAATTTAAATTTTCCGTTTGTTAATTGAAGTGATACGAAGATGAGGCTTCTGAGTATCATTTGCTGTATTGCAGCTGTAGTAACAAATTCGATTGGAACTCCTGTAAATGATGCACTTGTTACTGTTTCACCGGTTTCTTCTGTCCAAGACGTAAGTACTTACATATATACACATTATGTAAAATGTCTGCTTTAAACGGTTTTTTATCTCAACAAAAATATAAAAGGGATTTTCGCATACAAAAAGTATTGGTATCCCAGAAAAGACAAAAATATTCGCCTATAAACGTAGCGAAATCAACAGGCATGTATTTAATGATCATTAAATACATGCCCAGACCCGGACTTAGAGACCCAGGGGCACTTGGCATTTTGGCCCCCCCCTTTTCTCGAAGCCATTGTGGAAATTTAGCGTATTAAATTCTGATGTTTATTTATAATAATTAAAGTCGATTAAAAAAGATTGATTGACTGACAATTGATTTTTTTTCTGCGAGCGTTGTCAGACATTGCGAACTAAAATCGCCAAAGATTAAACTTTTTTTCGCTCAGATAAAATATTTTCATGTTTCATACATTTTGAACTTTTACGTTTCATGTCGCTAAATTGATTTTACGAAATCGCACAAATTATGATTTTATATAGACTTGTATAAAATTGTAAAGAATTTACGATTCAAGTGTTACTCAAAAATGTTTTGCGACCTCGGTAGCGAAAAATTTGCTATCCTGGCAACATTACCGCCCGCGTATTCATACAAGACCAATATCACGAGTTCATATATCAGACAGAAATGTGTACTATACCGGCTGCAAGCCAGGTGAGAGCCCGCGCTTGCAAGCGAGATGAACGACCATATCTCAACTCTTTCTTATGGCAGAACGGTCGGCCTGCGTTCAGGTAGATGACCTAATTTTGTTTGACATTTTTTTTGACAAGTGCAAAAGTATGACTGCCAATTTTTAAATAGCTCGAATAATATCGTTTCAAAACATTTAAGTTAATATTTTCAATAAAGCTTTTTGATAAGGCAAGACAGGCTTTTGAGCTTTTGAGGTTTCGCCACTAGGGCCCCTAGGCTGACTGGGCCCCTAGGCCGGGGCCTTGTAGGCCTAGGCGGAAATCCGGCGTTGTACATGCCAAGGAAAATCTTCGAGGATAAAGTTATTTATCAAAAGTAGGCAAATGATTGGCATTTATTTATTGTGTAATTTTCTCAAACTTGTAAAGTAAAATATGAAGTATTTTATCATTTACATACTCTTGATAAATAACTTTATCCTTATTAAATGTATACCAAGTACCAATATATATACCAAAAAATCGGTAACACAGCAATTTAACACGGTGAAGTTAAAGTTAACCGTGTAAACAACCTTTAATAGTTTACCTATACTAGGAGCCCGTTTAAATACTTATCCTTACAAATCACACATCTAAAAAATTCGTAGGTCATATTAAAATATATGTAACTAATATGGAATCGCAAGGCCTGACTAGATAATAAGTCGTAGGCGTACTTAAGAAATAGGATCAAATAAATATTTCATTACCCATAACCATGGGTAATGGGGTATAACCATTATATATGGGGTTTATGAGGGTAATCTTTTAAACTCGGCTCTTGCTTTAATTGGGAGTTTGGAATGTGTGAGGATAATTTCAGTTAAAATGAAATCGACGTTGTTTATTAAAAATCATGAATTATTTCGTTCAGACTAATGCCAAGCCTATAACATCCAATAATAAAATACGAACACCAGAATTATACAGCATGAAAGTATATTCAGAAATTAATACACGATATGCAACAAATGTGGTTTCAAGTCGTGTGGCAAATGGTGCAAACAAATCTCAAGAAGTTACTTTTTCAATTGTAATACCAGAAACAGCATTTATTTCTGAATTTTTAATGTAAGTTATCCCTCCCTGGTGGAAATAATTATCTTCAAAAACTGAGAATAATTAAGAATAATTCTTTTAAAACTCTGAATAAAACTTCTGAAAGTTTTATTTCTCTGAAAATCTCCGAAAAAGCCTGAAAAAATAATAAATTATCAAAATAGTATATGTTATGTATAAAGTATTAAAAATATATCGGCACTGTGGCTCAGTGGGTTAAGTCGTCTGTCTAGTAGACAGGAGATCGTGAGTTCGAATCTCGCGGGCGGGTTATTATATTTTATTTAATTAGTTCTCTGAAAAAGTCTGAATTACTTTTATTCACTCTGTAAAACTCTAATATTTTTTAATTAATTCTCTGAAAAAGTCTGAATAACTTTTCTGGCAGAGTCTCAAATATTATTTGTTTTCTCTGTTTAAATCATTTATAAAACATTTATTTTATTTTTTCAGAAAACTTTTTCAGAAAAATAAAACTTTCAGAAGTTTTATTCAGAGTTTTAAAAGAATTATTCTCAGTTTTTGAAGAGAATTATTTCCTCCAGGGCTATTATTTTTTTTTTTTCAGATTTGTTCTGAAATTATGATTTTGTATTAGGGAACTGGATGGTAAAGTTTATAAAGCATATGTAAAAAAGAAGGATGAAGCTAAAAAAATTTATGATCATGCTGTATCTAGTGGAATTGGAGCAGCTCATGTGTCAGTAAGGTAATGTAAAACATTATTTTTAATATTCCCAAAAAACTAACATAATTCACCTTTTTCCCCAATATACAGCACACTTTATTGAATAGTAAGGTTTATAGAGGAAGCTTTATCAACACAACTGTTAATTCTGTATCACTTCCATAGTGGATAGCTTTCTAATCTACTGACCCCTTTCCCTGAACTAGAGATACTTGATCAATCATATGGAGATTTATTTTTATCAGAGTCATTTTTTATCAAAACTGTACTGAATGGTTCACTTGGAAAGAAGGTTTTCCAAGACGTCTTTTGAAAGTGCTAAAAATGTATGTGTGGAACTTTGAGATTTCCAATACTACATGGTAGATCATCTAATCAAAGTAATTTTTTTAAACGTTACTAGAGACATGAGAATTACTCTTACCAATAGTCTGGGTGTGCTTTTAGATATTTCGTCAATCCATCCGGCACAGGAGGATTCCTCTAGTTTTAAATCCTCTGCTCTACTGCTGGTAACCCATTCATCTCGCGATAATTGGAATCAAGTCGTATTTAACTTTTCCCACAATTTACTCAATCGCCTATCTTAATCTTCAATCCATCCGGCACAGGAGGATTACTCTGGTTTCAATTCTTCTGCTCTACTGCTGGTAACCGCGATAATTAGAATCAAGGCGTATTTAACTTTTCCCACATTTTACTTAATCGCCGGTTTTCTAAGAAAAAATCTTTGTTTACTTAACATATCTACAAAAACTTCGTGGAACTGAGTCGCTCGGCATAGATCAATATAGTCAAGTTGATTTGGATTTCAGGACATACTGATTTAACAGACACGTTGATTTAGATAGCCGATAGGTTAGTTCAAGAGGGACCATCTCTCTCGCTCAAAACCGTATAAGATTCTCGGTGATTTTTCAAATAATTAAGTGGATGTATTAAATCCATCTCAACTCCTGGAACCTCTTGATGGGCATGCATTAAGAGATACGTTACATGGCTAATGTTCTAAGGCAATTATGTCTTGGATCTCAATATTGCTCACGGTGAATTCGAATCTAGCCTCGGTTAATTGATAGCTTATAAGTTGGTGATCACATCCCGAAACTTGTTTTTTGGCAATGGAAAATTGGTTACAAAATTGGAATACTTTAAATACTTACGCCCTGATTTGGCCTGCTTATTTGTTTATGTTTACGTGAAAGTGTTTACTGTGAATTGTGGCCCGTAATTAGAAAATTAGAGTCTTGTATTTGAAGAAATGTCTCGTATTGTCTTAATAATAGTAATTTCAGAGAACTAATTAAATAAAATATAACAACTCGCCCCGGCGAGATTCGAACTCACGATCTCTTGTTTATTAGACAGGTGCCTTAACTAACTAAGCAACCATACGTATTATACATTCAACACTTTATACATAACAAATACTATTTTGATAATTTATTATTAAAATAGTATTTGTTATGTATAAAGTGTTGAATATATAATACGTGTGGTGGCTATATATAATGCAGCCGGACCAGGTCGCCATTGAGACATTTGATCACCACCTTAAAAACTATCGATTTACCAGGGTTAGATTCGAATCCATCGAAAGTATTTTCCCATAAAGTTTGTGCAGGATCTTTTTGAGACATTCAATTATATAATTATTTGAAAAAAATCTAAAATTATCTGAACTGATGTAAGCGTAACAGTTGGTTAAATTTAGAAATAACTATAGAAACTAAGGGCATAAGATTATATTATCTGTTAGAAATCGTTTCATATAAGATATAATTTTTTACATTTCAGTGCAAGAGACTCAAATCGATTTACAGTATCAGTAAATATTGAGCCACAGAGTAAGGCATTGTTCAATTTAACCTACGAAGAATTATTAACTCGTCGATTAGGTGTTTATAATCATGTTATAAATTTTCATCCTGGACAACTAGTTCAAGACATGAGTGTTGATGTGAATATTCTTGAATCGCAACCAATTACAATACTAAGAACACCTATTTTACGAACCGGAAATGAAATTGATCCAGATGAAAATACTGAAAGTATGTAATAGTATCATGTGTGAAAAAATAATTTAATGTCACATCATTCAAAATTATAGCCATTAAATTAAAGGCAAGGCTGTGTCACTGTAATTCAACAGATTCAATCATATTATCACTCACTGTACTCCAGTTTGTTTTTATCAAAACTAAAATCGAATATATTATTTTTAGATAATGCATATGCAACCAAAGAATTTACAAATGAGGCAAAAACAATGGCACATATTCGATTTTCTCCAACAATTGATCAGCAAAAACAATTAATCAATGATTTAAAAAATAAAAATGAAGAACGTCCAACAGATGACTTTGATGCAGGTGTTTCTGGACAATTTGTAGTACAATATGACGTTCAACGAGATTTAAATGGTGGATCAATGGTTGTAAGTAGTCCAAAAAATAAAACAACAAATTATTTTCAAAATAAATAAAAATCGCCTACGAATAATTTCTTACTAAATTTACTGTTATATAAGTACTACGGCTGTCGAAATTGTTGGGAAAAGTTTTGTTAAAAATTTTTAGAATCCTCTTTATCGAAATTAGATTAGATGGGAATATGTGGGGCCCATTTTAAAATAGACAAAATAGTAATATCCAAATCAACTTGCGTTGAGACAGACTTAGATGTTAATATGTGGCTTTAATCTAGTAGGTAACGATTCTGTCTCATATTTTACATTCCAGTCTTAACCAATTAACTGTGACTCTTAATAGGGATATTCTATTCTAAAATTTTCCAATATAAAACTTTGTTTTAGGTTTACGATGGCTATTTTGTACATTTCTTTTCGCCAAATGGTTTAAAACCATTGAATAAACACGTTATCTTTGTGTTGGATTTTAGTGGCTCAATGAGTGGTTCTAAAATTGTACAATTAAAAAGTGCAATGAATTATATTTTAGATGATTTACATCCTGGTGATTATTTCAATCTAATTGCATTTAGCTACAGTGCACGTGTATATGACTTAAATGACGTTAAAAACAAAGTCCAAGAAAGATACACTAGCTGGTATAATAATAAAGAAGAAGAAGTTGAAATAATTCCTGCTTATGCTGTAAACACAAACAATATTGCTAAAGCAAAAAAAGTGATTGATAAATTAGAAGCGAACGGTGGTACAAATATTAATATGGCATTAAAAGTTGCGTTAAAGATGGCACAAGCTGGTGTTGACCCAAATCATGAGGGTCCAGATCCTTTAATTATATTTTTAACAGATGGTGATCCAACTGTTGGTGAAACAACAACCTCCAAAATTTTGAATACAGTTAGAGACTTAAATACAGGTTCACGATATTCATCAATATTTGCACTTGCGTTTGGGAATGATGCTGATCGAGGATTTTTAAAACAATTAGCAATTCGTAATTCCGGGTTTATGCGACATATTTATGAAGCACATGATGCAGATATTCAATTACAACAGTTCTATAAACAAATATCATCACCACTTTTAAAAAATATTTCGTTTACGTATCCCGATAATCAGGTATTTCTTTCTTACATCCTTTTGTTGGTTTACAAGTACAAAATTATAGGGAGTCAAAACTCCTTAATTTTGGGTGAAAGGGTGAAACTTATGAAAAAATTATAACATTTCAAGAAAGTTGCACCATTTTCGAGATAGTCGAATTTGCTCATTTTTGTTTCCTACAGTGTCGTTGATTATATAGAAAACTAACATTTTTCTCACCAGAATACGAAATATTTTATATATTTGATCTAATAAATTAATCTAATTTGCATACATTTTTAGGTGGAAAATTTAACAGATCATTATTGTCATACATTGTTTGCCGGTAGTGAATTTATTACCGCTGGAAAATTGATCGATAATAATATAATTCCACAACCAACTATTATTATTCCATATAAAATAAATCACACTGAATTTAAACCAAATATTGTGCAAGCAACATCACCAACATCAAAGCCATCATTAGAACGACTTTGGGCATTTTTAAAAATCAAACAATTGTTAGATAAAAAAGATACTTATATCGATCCAGATTTAGGTCCTACTTTGTTTGAAACCACTGAAAGTCCAAATACTAAATTCACAAAGAAATCAATTGAAGCACAAGCGTTAGAATTAGCTTTAAAAGTACGTTTAGAATTTGCTTTTCTTGTGTCGAATGTACTATAATTTTGAATGTTTTTAGTATTCATTTGTAACTAAACTTACATCATTGGTAGTTGTAAAACCTAATTCGACAGCCGATGCTACAGCAGAAACTTTGCCAATACCATTGCCAGGGAACAAACCATATTCGTCAATGGCTTTAGCTTTAAATTCGGCAAGTTTTTCATCCATTCCCAGTAAGTATATCTCTTTATTTAAAAAAATGTACAATTCCGTTTAAAAAAATTGAACCAATATGAATTGTTAATTTTCTTAAAATAATATTTACACATATATTTTAATATTTGTATTTAAACGATAGATAAATAGAGTTCTAGTATACAGCAGAGAAATGGGTATATAAAGTATTAAATATGTTTAATAAATTATAGACATATAGAGTATTTCATATTTTACTTGGAAAGTTTTTTTGAGTGTAATATAATCTGACAACTTGGCAAGTAAAATATGAATTAACCTGCACCTGAGAAACTTACACGATAAATTTATACCTATCATTACAGGTTGATCGGACACATGTATAGTTAAAACCGGCAATGGCTAAAAAAAAATTTGAAATTTTTGATGTTATTAATTGCTAACTCATACGTATAAAATAATTTTTTGAAAAAAATCTGACGAAGGGTTTTCATGTAATTAATCATTAAAAATTGGAATTTTAACATGTTGTGAATAGCAAATGTTGAATGAACGCATACATTTTCGATAATGTTGCTCCACCTTCTATAGAGTAAAAAACTTCTACTTTTATAAATTAAATCTCGTACATTACGTTAAAATTTAAAAAAATAGTCTGACGAAGAGTTTTGTAAATATCTTCATTAAAAAGAAAAAAAATCACGAAAATTATTATTTTTAGTAATTAAATAATTGCATAAATCCGATTACTAGTGATGTTAGATGCTATCTAAATTTAAATAATTTACAGATTAAAATTTTTAATTTCCGTTAAAAAGAGTATTTCTGTTTATTATGAAATGTACTGTACTGTCCGGTCAACCTTAATTTAAAATATTCTAAATTGAAATTAACTTGAATATACGCGTAATAACCTTACGCACATCATCAATTAAAAAAAAAAAATTATACAATTTTTTACCATCTAAAATCGTTTGATATTTTCATTGTATTTCGTAAATTTTAAAGAAGGCATATATTCACACTACAGCTTTTTCTTATTTTCATTTCTTTATCTATTAACTCTTTTTACTATAGATTATTACCATGATTCTTTTGCTTATTCTAAAGGTCCTAGACGCCACTATTATGCTCCTTCACACTTTTTAAATTTTATGTCGTCAAAAGGGTATACCAAATCGAGGATTATGGTTTCTAGATTAAGTACAGGTTAGTGTTTTAAAACAAGTATAATTTAAAATATAAAAAACCTCCAACGCAATAATAGGATACATAATAAGAACTTCCCGTTACCTCCACCAAATTTATAAGTAATTTAACTTTTTTATACATCATCTTGGAAAAGAGCTGATAATCTTAAAACATATATATATATTTATCTTTGAACAGATTTTTATCAAACATAAAGATTTACCGCAAGGAAACCAACTATCTAATGAAGAAGCCACATTCAAATCGGCCCACGCGTTTGACAGCTACGATGCCACAGACAGACAGATAGGCATACATATGCTTCAAACTTATAACACCTAGTGGCGTAGCTACCGGAGGTGTTACAGATAGCAATCGCCGGGGCCCCCTAACTCAGGGGCTCCCAAATTCCCGGATCAGCTATTGCAGCAGCTTGTAGCGATTTCAGATAACGAATTATGTGAAAATACTAAGAAGCTGGTCGAACGTTATGACGAAGATATCAGTAACAAATTTTTATGAGAAATTTTTGGCTCTCCGTGCTTGTCTCGAAAGTCGTATAAAAAAACTTCATTCTGTGAAACAGCTCGCATATTTTTTGTTAATATAACATTATGTTTTGTCATCTAGTTTTCCGGATGTTTGCACTACTTAATGTTATTTTAGAAAATTCCCACCACTGTTGCCCTGGTGGAAATAATTCTCTTCAAAAACTGAGAATAATTCTTTTAAAACTCTGATAATTTTCCATAGAACACGAAACTGCTAATGTTTTAAGGCATGATCTTGATGCAGTCATAAAAACATTTTGAAGTTTATTTTCTGCGATTGTCATTTTGCTTACTAAATAAAAACAAATGTATATTGATTTCACCTATTGTAATAAATTTTCTCGAAAGACTATATATTTTTCCTGTCAATGATCATGTATCGTTATATATATTGACATTTTTTTGAGTTATGTAAGGGTGGGGGCCCAAAAAAAAAGTTTTCACCTGAGCCCCACAAGGTGAAGCTACGCCAGTGATAACACATCTCTTTTTGCGTCGGGGATTAATAACATTAAACTACAAACAATCAACAGCAAACATGTTCAATAAATGATTTTTTAAATTTTAGATATGGTCCACGATAATATCGATCGAATTGATAACATATATGCGACAACATCTTTTAGTTATACAACAACCATACCGACACCAACCACCACATCAGCTCAAAATCATACACAATTATTAAAAAAATATGGTTTAGAAAATTTTGATTGGCTACATATTATATCCGATGGTCTTGTCCAAATAGTTGGCGTTACTTACAATATTACTGATCTTCCTGAGGTATAAAATTGGAATACTTTTTAATAGCATGCCTGAATGAACGAGATGTGGTTTGTAAGTTATTTACTCCAAAGTTAGGAGGACCACAAGCTTGGAAAATCTGGAATTTCTCGGGAGTTTTCATAGCAAACTAATTTTATCTGAATAAGTTCCGAAATATTAATTTTTTTGTATTCTTTATTTTGTTACGGTTGATGAAGTCTTGGATTTGATTGGGATTTTTAGTATACTCCAATTGTTGTCGCATGCACAGTGGTTATTGATATATAACATTGGTCGAGTTGACAGTATATGATATATACAGGATAATTTATGAATTTTATCTCGTGATTTATATACAGGATAAGTGATTATTATGTATAAGAATGGAAAGTTATCAAGGAATTTCAAAAACTATTTCTCGTGGGGCACCGTATACGCGTAAATATGATAAGTAAGGCGAAAACGCATCTGAAATGACTTACGACTTATGTATTAGAACACTGAATTTCGTTACCTAAGTGTTTTGATGTTTCCTCCGCCTTGCATTCTTCATTTGACATATATGCTTTGTATCCGCTCAAAATTCTAAGCTTTAAATTCTTTAAAAATTTTTTCTAATCTTCATATAATTATTTTTTAAATGTAGAGTCAAACTTCGTTTGGTGAATGTAATAATGCAGCTGACGGAAAAACTGGTATATGTGTTCCTGTTAACAAGTGTAATGGTTCATGGACTGTATTAATCGATGAAACTAAATACGAACAGTACAAGTGCAATGGCGAGTAAGTATTCAAAATTCCATAAATCATAAAAGTCTTATTAATAACTGACCACTTTGGGAACGACGTCTGGCGACCAAAGTATGCTGTGTGTTTGTCTAAATTATTTGAAGAAAACTATAGGAGATAGCGAAATAAAATAATGACAAAAGACCATAGGTAAATTTTTCTTACGACTTCAGAAAATCTATCAAAAGTTCTAAATTCTAAATCGTTTCAAAGTTATAGCTGTTTTTTAAATAAATTGTCAATAATTTTCTAAATATTTGTCAATAATTTAAACTTTCAAAATTTAGATCAAAATAATTATTTGACATAAAGGTCAGCCATGTTTTTTAAGCCCAGCCTTCAGGTCAGTTCTCAATGGCTTAGTAGGTATATACAAAGGGTTATCAAAAGTGGAGTAGAAAATGTCGGTAAATATATTTTCTTCGAATTTCAGTTTGCTGCGTTGTTAACTTCTTCACACTGAAATTCATAGTGAATATATTTACAAACATTTTTTCTATACTTTTGATAAAGTGTGGATTTTTTACTCCTTCTTGCATACGTTGAGACCAGTAATAAAAAACCAAGTATTCCAATTTAAAAAACCTCGACTAAACTGTTTGAGGTCTAAAAACGACCCCATATTTCGACATAAATCCAATTACTGGACTATTAATACTATGTACATTTAATTGTTTTACAGATACTTAGGAAATAACTATTTCACGATGTGTTGTAATACAAAAATGGTTCTTCGTTAAAGAAAAATAATTGAAGTAGATTAAAATCAACAGAATGACTTCAATTCGATGTACTTATTATAAGAATATTTTAATAAATAAAAAAGGTGCATTTTATTTTTAATTATGTGATACATTTAAGAACTATTTCGTAAAGTTATATTAATTCTATTTCACTTCTTAAAATGTGATATTTCTCATATGTATATTTTAAAATAATAAAAATAATAATTTTAAAATATCATCGTTTTAACAACTTTTTTACGAACATTTTTTGTTTCACGAAGAAGGAAATAAACCGACACCCTGCATATAATGAGTTTATTATGAATTCGTAAACTGCTTATTTTACTTTTTACATATGAACAAATAGAATGATATAGTCTTGATTATACTAAATGAATTATGATTACCATATCAATCAATGATCAGTCAAAAATAACAATCATTCTGGCGCAGTAAATTGTTGATTTATTAGTTAGATTGATTCAGCTATTCAGATTATTTTGCACTGAGTACGAACATACCCAGTTATATTATTTATATATATATATATATATATATATATATATATATATATATATATATATATATATATATATATATATATATATATATATATATATATATATATATATATATATATATATTAAAATTTCCACAAAATGTGATGAATAGATTGAAAATGTTAATTACGAATTATCACTTATTTTCATATTAAACGCAAAATTAGACTTTATCTATTTATTAATTAACAAATAGTGTCCCATACTCCCATATTTGCTTTGGATCTCCCATATTTATAGTTGGAGGTTTCTGTAAAGTACAACGCTATTTTTAATTTCTCCCGAAGAAGGCTGGATGTTTATCCTATCCCAACGATACATCCACAAAATTAGTTTAATATTGAATGCTTAACTTTAGTGCATTTTTTTAATATAAAAAATTGTATTTTTTAACAAATAAAAAACTTAAAAATGTGAAATGGAATAATAGAAGATGGAAATGATATCCATGTTTCATTAAGTCATTGGAAATGTTGGAAATAGCATGGAAACTTTTAGAAGAATAAAATATTATTTTTAAAACAGAGTAGACTTTAATCGGTGATGAGTATGCAAAAACCGGTGTATATATAGAGGATATTCATCGTAGTAAATGAAAGCATGTTGCTAAAACTACCATTTGCTGGAGTACGGAAACGTTCTTGATCCGATTGAATTCAAATGTTATAGACAATATTGTTATCTGTTACTATAATTGAGTTTCCAAATGAATCAGCACACTCAAAACCGACTAACTCTTTGCTAATACTTCGTTTATAAACACAACACAAACAAAATTACGATTAATATTACAATTGACGCTAATTAGATATTTAAAACAAGTATACAGCGTGTCTCTTTACATGATTATGTATTGCATAGGTAATTTTTAATATCTACAACTAATAAGAAGAAGCCCAAATGTCGCCCTTTTGAATATCAATGACCTTAGATATCGCATGCGATAATGGGTGTGATTCCTAAATCGTTTTCGAATGACATTCAACTATCCCATGCTATAATTATTCGAGTGGGTATATCCACTCGTGATGCCATAGTCGCATGCGATAATATAGTTACAAACGTGAATTTTAGTGATAATAAACGTGAGGTAAGCAGTTTGCTATTCAACTTAATGTCACTGGGATATTGGAAAATATTTATTTAACAATAGTGAAAAAGTGGAGATCATTGGAAAATATAAACATGAGAAAGTTAGTTATTTTCATTCATTCTCTATTATTCTATTTAAGTGTATGTGTTCTAGAGCTAAAAAGTAAGGTCAAGTTCGTGAATGGGCAAAATCGGTCCGCCCTTCTCCCCGCCAGGAGGGAAAATATCCATTTTTAAAACTGTAAGAGATAGAAAAAAAATGTTCCTTTTTTTAAAATAAACAACTTTTGTTTGAAACGTTTTTTCACATCTCATTATATACTGATATTTAAGCAATTAACTCAGTTAGTTGTTATTTTCACTTGTTATTATTATATTTAAAGAATGCGATATCAAGGACTCAGCAACCCTAAATTATAATCACTACTCAATATCTTTTGAAATTACATACGGACTTGTAATTACCTTTTAACCTTATTATCTTACAATTAAACTGTCTTTGAAATTTGAATAAATTTTCATTGCTAAAAACACCCAATATATAAGTTGAGTATTATAAGTAGGGTTAAAAGTTATCACATCAAATATTTTATAATCGCCTGTTGATTATAATTTAATAATTTTCCATCCTTGGTTATCATTCGATTGGAAATATGAGCGATACTACTGGAAAAGTAAGTTCAAAATTATTGCAATAAATCATAGAACTTGAAATGAGAAAAACAATTTTTTTAATAGGTTATAACATGCAAAGCGGCAGTTGCATGGGGCCCTAAACAGCCATTACAAATAGAGGAAGTGCAAGTTGAGCCACCGAAAGCACATGAAGTTCGTATAAAAATAATTTCAACTGGAGTTTGTCATACAGATGCATATACTTTAGGAGGATTAGATCCTGAAGGAATATTTCCAGTAATTCTTGGCCATGAAGGTGCAGGAATTGTTGAAAGCATTGGTGAAGGAGTTACCAATGTCAAACCCGGTATGTTGTAGATATATTTCGAATTGACGACTTAATAATTACATTTTTATACTTAGGAGATCATGTACTTCCGTTGTATATTCCACAATGTGGTGAATGCAAGTTCTGTAAATCCCCAAAAACAAATTTATGCCAAAAAATACGCATTACTCAAGGAAAAGGTGTGATGCCTGACGGAACTATTCGTTTTAAATGTAAAGGAAAAGAAGTATTTCATTTTATGGGTTGCTCAACATTTAGCCAATATACTGTTGTTGCGGATATTTCCGTGGCTAAAGCAGATCCTGCAGCTCCATTTGATAAAATTTGTTTATTGGGATGTGGTATTCCTACTGGTTACGGTGCTGCATTGAACACCGCCAAAGTTGAAGCTGGCAGTTCATGTGCGATTTGGGGTTTAGGCGCTGTAGGTTTAGCTGTTGCAATGGGTTGTCGAGCTGCTGGAGCAACTCGTATAATTGGTATCGATATCAATCCAGACAAATTTGAAGTTGCGAAAAAATTTGGTTGTAACGAATTCGTGAATCCAAAAGATTATCCAAATCGTAATATTCAAGATGTATTGGTTGAATTAACCGATGGTGGTTTAGATTTTACATTCGAATGTATTGGAAATGTGAACACAATGCGAGCAGCTTTAGAAGCATGTCATAAAGGATGGGGTACATCTGTTATTATTGGAGTAGCTGCATCTGGGCAAGAAATTAGTACCAGACCTTTTCAATTAGTTACAGGACGTACTTGGAAAGGAACAGCTTTTGGTGGTTGGAAGAGTCGTGATAGTGTACCAAAATTAATTGAGGATTATCTCAAAAAGAAAATTATGTTGGATGAATTTGTGACACATAAATTAACTTTGGATAAAATTAATGAAGCCTTCCAACTTATGCACGATGGAATCAGGTACTTAATATGTTAAATTCCATGACTAGAATAAAAAAATAATTTTTTCGTTTTTGTTTTAGCATTCGAGGTGTTGTAGACTTGTAAGAATTATTGATTGTGTTAAATTTTTGAATCTTGTACTAAAAAAGCATTATTTTTTTAAGAAATTAATTAAATAAATAATATAATTTTTACTATGATCTATTTTATTTTCCCTTTTTCATATCATAATTTTAGACAAACCTAGATTATATTCGCGGTTACGCTCGCGTTTATCATTATTTATCCGGCTCTCGTCATCTTAACGAGATCAAATATACAGCAGTTTTTAAGTATAATCAGAAGCATTTAAATAAAAAATGTTTTATCAAAATCGGTCCAGTAGGTTTTTGCGTAATGCTCGAACAGACAATTACAGTTTTATAATAGAGACAATTTTCGTAAATTTCATACTACTGAAAGATTATTGTTATTTAAAAACGGTTGCAGCAGAAATTTGAAAATATAATATTGAGTTAAAAATTAATTAGAACTTAAAGTTTTGAGTCTAAAATTTATTTGTTCATTATGAATTGGAAATTTTAGATAAAACATAATTGCGTTGAATTGTAAATTAAATATATAGTTGAAGTGTTCTTTATAACCTCAAATTTTAATTAAATTTCAAATAAATAATCGCCGGTCGAAAACATTTACTACGATTAAAATGTGGTTTTCTATAATTTTAAATGATAAAAATTACATAATTAAATCATTTTGTAACGAAAAAACATTCACTGTGTATTGTTCGGATCTTGAAAATATTTGGGTAGAGAATTTAAAAACAAATGATATTTGTAATAGATTTCAGGTATTTCTTAAAATAATAGTACAAGAATCCTCGATTTTAGAATTTCCCTACAAAAAACGGTAAACTATACTTAGTACCTACCTACTCGGTTGGAATAGTGACCTTATTGAATTCTAATAGTTTTTACCACAGTATCTGAAATATAGATAGATAGATTGTAGAGGTTGCCCTGAACGGGCTACACTTCGACCATAAGGTCCATCGGATGTGAGTGGAGTGGAAGGAATTTTTGTGTGTAGGCTAGGAATTGATAAGATGTGCGGCTGCAGTCGACTCTGATAGGAACTATGCCGATATTCATCTGGAGTTCGTGAGGGAAACTGCAGAAAACCTTCACAAGCATAGTCGGTTATTTCGTTCTTGTCCATACGCCAACAGTTTAGTCAATTAACTGCCCCTTTTATTTTCTTAATAATTTACAAACTGCCGATGTCGGGATTCGAACCCACAACGTCCCAGTTACAAATAGGCATAACGCCTTAGACCGCTCGGCTACTTGGACGGTTGAGTATTTGATATAAGGGTGACATCTGTTTATCGTTGGTTCTTGTATTATAAAATTATGTATTAAAAAATATATTAATACTCCATTTTTATTACAGTTATTAAACAACGTTGAAATGCCTGAGGTTAAATTGAAAACAAAACTTCATTCATTATTTTATGAAAATCGTAATGATTGTAATTTTATATTACAAAATGATGAAAATCATTCTTTAAATTTAAAATTACGAACAAAGTTTTCAAGTAAAGATATCGAGATGAATTTTAAGTTAGAAAAAGAATCTACAACTTGTGTAAGAAAAACATAGCGTTAGTTACATTTTTCAGAAAAAAACACTTGATTTACGTTTTTCAGTTTTCACAAGAAGTAGTCTTACCATTATGTTTTTCATTAATTTTAATGAAAAATAGGGAAGAAAAACTAATAGATATTATTAATGATAAGGATATGGAATTAAAAGAGCATAAATTAAGTGGACAATTTATTGAAAATAGTAAGTTATAATATTATCATTCAAATTTATTTTCCTTATGGATCCACAAATAGATTTTATGAGATTAAATGATCTCTATTTATCCTCAGTGGTCGCTCATTCATTAGAGAAAATCACCGTTTTAAACATGCCGCTGTCACGCTTCACCCCCTCCCCTAACTATCAGTTCATTGGTATTCCTATTACTATAGTAGTTCACTCACCTCTATACGAGGTGTGTTCAAAAAGTTAGGTGTGTTTATACATAATAAGTGATACAAGCCGAGAAAATGCCAATGACAGATGCCAAATGTCAAGGTTTTGCTCACTGTTTTCTTCGATTACAGTGGCTTAGTGCATCAGGAGTTCTTACCACAAGGTCGTACGGTCAATAAGGAGTATTACTTTGAAGCTATGGGCCATGTGCGAGAAGCGATACGAAATAAAATGTCCGGAATTGTGGAAAAACAATTCATGGCTTTTGCATCACGATAATGCACCTGCTCACTCATCGTTTGTGCGTGATTTTTTGGCCAAAAACAACACCACAATCATGCCTCAGCCACCATATTCACCGGATTTATCCCCCTGCGACTTTTTCCTGTTCCCAAAAGAGACCCATGCAAGGACGGAGATTTGTAACGATTGAAGAGATAATACAAAAATCGCCGAGTACACCAAACACTTCTAACCTTTTTGCCTCTCACAAACAAACAAAGAATGCTATATGAGTTGAAACTGTGAACATATGTTCGGGACGAGTGTACCAACACAACAAAATAAAAAAATCTAAAATCGATGTACGTAGCCTGTACGATGTACGTAGCACGTACGATGTACGTGTAATCGATGTACGTAGCCTGCGAAAATAGAAAAGTCACCTTACTTTTTGAACACACCTCGTATATGTTAATATATGTGTGGCTGTCACATATATTTCCACTACACCACTGACCTCTAAATAAAAGGACAGATTATCTTATGTTACGCCATTAACCACAATTGAAGCGCTCCTCAACTATCCAAGGAACTAAGTTTTGTTTCAGAGCGAAGGCGCGGCATGTATATGTGATAAGAATCTGTGTCAGTGTATGTGTGACTGTCACATGTATTTCCACTACACACATAAAGTTTTAGTACCTTGGATAGTTGACGCGTTAGACAGCGCTGTATTAGTTTCAGTTAGGGTCCGTTATTTCACATTTATACCCATAAGCATACTCTGTCCAGATATATAGAAGTCAGCGCACTACACATATAATGTTTTTAGTCACGAAAACGCACTGAAGCAAAATTTAGTACTTTGGCTAGTTGAGGCGGTTAGGCAGCGTTTCAATTGGGTCCATTATTTCACGTTTAGACCCATAAGCATACTCTGTCCGGTTATATAGGGTCAAAGAGTTTTTTTTGTTCCATACAAAATTAATGGAGATCTTATTATTGTTATTCTTGAAATGTCTGCGGTACCAATTACCATAAGCTCTTAAAAAGTATATTTCTTAAAGATCTATAACATTGAGAGTCAAATCTTCAAAACTTCTCATCTAAGGTACTTTAACCTGGATGATCATGCAACGATAACTGTTGACACTATTTTTTTGGTTTTCCTATGGAGCTGTTTTTCACCGAAACGACTGCTAGAGTCGCTAACGACGATCGTACGTCTTGAATAGTCTTTCAGTTGCTAACGATATTTGCTCATGGCTCCTTCGTTTTCGGACTCGAATCAAAGATCCTTACAAGGATCAAAGGGTCACGGACAATATATGGGCTGAGATGGCCAAAAAAATTGGAAAGCCATCTTCCATCTCCTTAATCAAAAGGCATTTAAATAATAATTTTTTACGCCTACTCAAAACTCATTCTGTTAAACACAATCTTTCTCTGGAACGATCTGACTGCGAATTAAAACACGCGACTAGTGAAAAATAAACAGATTGAAGAAGCGTCAAGCAAAATGGCAATTAACGATTATCGTTCAACAATAATCATTTAAAGACCATCGCGCTGGTCGCAACGAGGGAAACGTATCTTCATCCCGCAACAACCGAAAACATTGAATATTTGAAAGTTTTTTAAGATCGTCGGATTGATTTAATATTTATACAAATGTCATTGTTATACAAAAAATGTTTTATTTTTAAGTTACCCACATTTATTTGTAGAATAGGAGCTGATCTATTCTTAAATTGGTGAGTTTGGAAAAAGGCAAAAATTTGATCTGATATCAAATTTATGTAACTGATGGCAAAAATCTAGGTGGTTTATGTCTTAACTCTAATTTGCCTTATGTAATCTGCCACCATTATTTTTGTTGCGAATCGCTACAACTATGCATGGAGCGAACACTAAACGATTTTTCGGTAAAAATATTTAATATTTTTAGAGAAACTAATAACACCAACGTTTCATGAAACAAACTTCAAAAGTACTATGAACAATTCAATGGTAAATGTATTTTCAAATACACAATTTGTTGAAAATTTGCAAAAAATAAATATTGGTGATGATAGTGATAATCAATCTTCGGGAGATGAAAAATCTGACGAAGATGGAACAACCAACAATAATGTATTGTTAACATCGAAAATAAAACGACGAAAAAAACCGAAACGAGGACAGCGTAAACGTTATAGACAATTTTAAAATAGTGAGTTTTTATTTTCAATCTTCAATAATTTGTAATTATATTGATATTTTTTTAAATAAATTATTATAATTTTGTTTCAATTTTTGTTGTTTTGGCGGAACTGTTGTTGTAATACTTAATAGCAATTGGTATGATGATATTGCTTTCAATGATTCGCACTTTATAGTTTTATTCTTCATAATTTGTTCGGGTGATGAAAATAATCTACAAAGAATTAATTGTAGTTAATTTGATATAGTATGGAATAATATACATTAATTGGGATTTGAACTACGGACCGCTAACTACTGGGACTATTTGTATTTTATAAATACGTATTTCGACTACAAGGTCGAAATCAGTATGAATTAGCTAATCGTAACTATCTCTGGGATATGGAGTCAGAGATATGTTGCTCGTTGCTAATTTGGTGCGTGTCTCACAATAATATTAAAAAAGTTTTGTCTTTTATATGATCTGACTGAGGTAGTACCTGAAGGATTATTTGAGTTGACTGACCAATTAAGGAATTAAGTGTGTGATATGGAGGTTAGAGT
Source organism: Nineta flava (assembly GCA_963920215.1). Lineage (NCBI taxonomy): Eukaryota > Metazoa > Arthropoda > Insecta > Neuroptera > Chrysopidae > Nineta > Nineta flava. The sequence continues at coordinate 28,269,128 of OY986045.1, forward strand.
ATAGTGTGTGATTAATCCAACCCATTTATTGGCGATATCCTTTTTTGACCATGCGGTGTTGTTATTTGTCAATAAGGTGTGGGTGTGAACACGACTAATCTGTTTTAAAAATACGTTGGAATCATTGACCTCCATATACGGATTAAGTATTTAATTGATCAATTTGACGCATACGCTAGCGCCGCCAAGTTAATGGCGGAAGTAAATAATATATTACAACGCTATATATGAAAAGACTTGAATTTTATTTTAATGTTAAAACACTTTTCACAACTGGATTATGATTTTGTATTAATCAGAATGAATAGCTTTATTCTATACAATATTTTTAATTGAAACTTTTATCATAAATTTTAATATAAAAGTATTTTTACAATATTTTATTTGTTTATATTTTACGTCCATTCATAAAATTGAAGAAATTAAATAAAAACTATAATTAAGTAAAATTTTCAATTATTTATATTATATAGAAAGTGTTTTTCCTAAACGAATCTTTCTGAAGTATCCTACAATTTTCTAATTTAAATGACATGTCTATATCTTTTCAAACAAAGGCGGGGCAGGGTGCCTAGCGTGTCTGTAATCGCTCTAGCGGTCACAGTTTTAATCCCATTAAAATAAAATTGGGTATGTGAGGTGTTTTTGGACGGTTGAGTGCGTTAATGAGCAATATCGGGATAGGGAAAAGGGTGGTTTAGAGCGAGGGGGAAACACAAAATTTGGTATATCTGTCTTAATGTTGGAAAAATCTAAAAATGTCTAATAAGTAAAGTTATAGATAATTAATTTTACTATAATTTTGTTTCTCATCATTTTTTCTGTTATACTCATATTGACAGAAATAATTACGAATTAAAATTGAAAGTTAAATTCCTAAATATCTCCGTACACATTAGAGTTTGAGAAAAAATGATAAGGTAATGAATTGTAGCAAACATGACTTTCTACAACTTTACTCCTTATACATTTTTCGATTTTTTTAATATTAAGAGGGATATTTTATATTTTGTGTTTTCTTCTATCTTTATTGCCTCTCCTGGAAAAAGACCTATGTCCGCCTATGTATGGTTTAGTTAGTATTTCTAGAGACAATATTGTATGTTTTGACAAATGTTTTTTAATTGATACGTACGCTAAAATTGGTGTGGGCATGAAGCAGATATATCTTCGTAAACGCAGATCACCCTTCACTACCAGAGACATCTGACATACCTTATGATGGTAAAGTCTATCGAATGCGTATCTCGATAAACGAATCAAAATGTAATTTATGCCAACGATTTGGCCACTCAGAGGACACATGTAGGACTGTAGCTACCCCATCACCAATACAAACAGAAAAAAATACCAACAATCCCACTCTAGACATCACAAACACACAAATAACACAAAACATAATTGAAAACACTCAATCAAATATCTTAATAGAATCACCACCAAAACAAATAAATAATAATATCAACGTACCCACTCAAGACATATTAAATACACAAACAACAGACAACATAACTAAAAACCTACAAACAAACAATTCTACCAAAAACTCAATAGAAAACCACACACAAATATTACCACAAAAAATGGAAATAGAAACCTCAACAACTGATAAAGAACAAAAAAAGCGAACCCATCCAAACGAACCTGACTCCGAAACAGAATTAACACCTATAATCACAAAAAAACTCAAACAACGAGCACAAAACAGCAATACATCACCCGAAAATACACCTAACCAAGACACACTAAATTCCAAATCCCGAATGATCACAAACAAAACCAACAAAAACACTATTTTAGAAAACATAAATCTATTCCGCAAAACGCTAGAAGAAGACCCAGACAACTTCATATTCAACTTTGATACTTTCAAAAACTTCATCACAGAATCTCATGACCAACCTAACTTAGAACACACGGTAAAAAAATATAAAACAGATCCAGATACAATCATAACACAACTCGATAACCTATACAAAATATCTGAAATTCACTCAAAAAAATCCATAAAATCAGCTTTAACCAAGCTCAAAAATAAACTGCTTATACTCATCCCAAACGATAACACAGACTCAGATAACGTCGAAATTTCTTCCGACGAAAACACAAACAAATAAAACACTGTTCATACCTGCTGCCCCGGCTTACAAATGGCATACAAAATGCTACAATGGAACGTAAACGGATTTTACCTCCGTTTACCAGAGCTTCAACTTCTCATCCAACAGCACAACCCAGAAATGGTGTTCCTCCAAGAAACCCATCTACTACCAAAAAATACAACACACATATCAGGTTACAAATTCTACAGACATGATTTCTTGAATAACCGTATCGCTTCCGGAGGAGTGGCAACACTTATTCGCAATGATATTTACGCACAAGAACTAAATATCCAAACTAACCTACAAACACTAACAACAACAATATTTTTACAAAAAAATAAAAAACTAACAGTCTGCAACACATACATTCCCCCAATCGAATCATTCACAAAAACCCAAATACAAGAGATCATAGATCAACTTCCAAGACCCTTTCTACTCCTTGGCGACACTAACACCCACTCAATCACGATTGGCAGTAGCCACACATGCCGAAGAGGAAAAATCCTTGAAAATATACTACTGGAAAATGAAGATATTGCGGTACTTAACAATGGAAAAAACACGCATTTCTCAACAGCATCAGGCACATTTTCATCCATCGATATTTCCCTATGCACATCAACACTCATTACAGAGCTGGATTGGGACACACATCCAGACCTATGCTCAAGCGACCACTACCCCATCATAATCTCCACTAAAAGCCTTGACTACCCGAAACAGTACGAACAAAAATTCATTTTCCAGAAAGCAGATTGGGACAACTTTACCAACATCACGAAAATAGAAATCCACAAAGAGAATAACCTTAACAACGTAATACAAAACATAAATACTCTGTATAATACAATATATCACGCATTAGAGGAAAGCATCCCAATAAAAACACAATCACAAAGAACTAAACAAGTTCCCTGGTGGACACCCCACATAGCCACACTCATCAAACTACGAAAAAAATGGTTAAGAAAGCATAAAAAAACAAAAAACCAACACGATTTTATCGAATATAAAAAAGCACGGGCTCAAGCAAGGAGAGAAATTCTCACACAAAAACAAAAAACATGGAACGAATTCATTCAAAATCTAAATGTAAACACACCAGATAAAATAATATGGGAAACCATTAGAAAAATCTCCACAGGACGCAGTCCAAATGAAAAAATAAACGCCATAAAAAACAGAAACAATCAAATCAGTACCAACGACAAAGATATAGCTAACACATTCGCACACCACTTTGAACAAATAGAAAATAATAAAAACATAGACAAAAAGAACAAACAAAACGAAAATGAACCATTAAATTTCTATTCCGAAGAACAATTTGACTATAATAAACCGTTCACATTAAATGAATATAAAAATGCAATAAACCACATTAAAAACAAAGCCACTGGTCCAGACAAAATTAATATTCTCTCAATAACTCACCTACACCACACTGCAAACGCTTTTTTACTAAAAATATTCAATGATATATGGGATCAAAATCAAATACCCAAATGCTGGAAACACTCCACCATCATACCAATTCACAAGCCACAAAAAGAAAAACTATCGCCATCCAACTATAGACCCATATCTCTTATAAATCACATGCAAAAGATAATGGAAAGGATGGTTTACGAACGCTTGTCTTGGACACTCGAAACCAATGGCCTCCTCCATGAAAAACAATATGGTTTCAGAAAACACAGATCCACCCAAGACTGCCTGACGATATTAGACGCAGACATCAAACGATCCCTTATAAATGGAGAAAATCTATATGCAATATTCTTCGACTTTGAGAAGGCATTTGACTCAATACGACAACATCAAATACTTACTAAACTACAAACCTGGAATATGAAAGGAAACCTCCCACTCTACATCAAAGACTTTCTAAAGCACAGAACAGCAAGAGTAAAAATAAGAAACGTATACTCAGAAGAAATACAACAACAAAATGGTACTCCACAAGGATCGGTGCTCTCTGCAATCTTGTTCAACATAGGAGTAAGCGACCTACAAAAACATATAAATTACCCAGTACAATCCTTACTATATGCAGACGATCTAGTAATCTACATATCTGCCCCAAATCCGATCTATGCAAAGAAATACCTCCAACGAACAATCGATACAATACAACAATGGTCCGAAAATAGCGGATTAATCATTTCAAATAATAAAACCAAATACATATGCTTTCACAAAACCAAAAAACAAGAAATTTCCCTGAATATCGATAACATTCAGATCCAAAACACAATAACCCACAAATTTCTTGGCATGACTTTTGACGAAAAACTGACATGGAAGACACACATAGAAGCTCTCAAGGGTTCCATATATAACAAAATGAACATATTGAAAATCCTACCAAACAAAAACAACGGTGCTGACAGAAAATGCCTTTTAAAATTCTACCAAGCCTGTATTCAATCAAAGCTCGATTATGGATGCCACATATATGACGCTGCAAAAATATCAACTGTCAAATCGTTAGACACAATCAACAACACTTGTCTAAGATTAATAGCTGGCGCATACAGAACAACTCCTATAAATTCTCTCTACGCAGAAGGAGGTCAACATACACTTACTAAAATATTACATATCCAACACTGAAAAACAAAAAAAGCTTGTCATAAACAAAATAAATACAACACCATATAAACATATAATTGAAAAAAAAAATCCTTACCACCTCCAATAGCAATAAAATTAAACAACACACTTATATCACTTGCATTAAATAAACAACAAATAACACAAACTCACAAATCCACAATCATCAAAAATAATCCACCCTGGAACAACTCAAAAATAGAAATAAACTTAACACTAAACGATACTCCAAAAAAAAAACGACCACAAAAAACATCCACAAAACCCTATACCAAGAAGCTATCCAAAAATACCCAAGACATACGAAAAAATTTACAGATGGATCAAAAAATGAAACATCAACTGCATGCGCTTTCGTCTACCATAATATCAGTTACAAATTTTCTGCAGAGGCAACAGCCATCTACAAAGCACTAAAACACATAAAATATATCACAAACAACAATAAATTTATTATAATCACGGACTCATTAAGTGTCCTAAAGGCACTTCAAAACTCATATATAAACTCCGCCATCATACAAAAAATCAATAACTGTACCCACGAACTCCTGGAAAGAGGGATACACATCACATTCCTATGGGTACCCGGACACTCAAACATACATGGTAATGAACTAGCAGACGAAGCAGCCGAAAATGCCCACATCGATGGCCAACAATATAATAAATGCACTAAACAAGACATCTTGAAACATATAGATGACACACTCACCAACAAACACACACTAAACTGGCAAATGACACAGAACAACAAACTAAGAGAAATAAAAGAAGATATAAGATTATGGCAGACATCATCCAATTCAAACAGAAAAAACCAGATTGTCATAACTCGATTAAGAATTGGTCACACAAAATTAACACACAGTTATCTAATATCAAAGTCGCCTCAACCAATCTGCCAAACATGCAAAACCCCTCTCACCGTAAAACACATCCTAACATCCTGTAAAAAATATTCACAAGTAAGATCGGATATAATACTACCAAACAACCTAAAAGACATACTAAACGACAACGAGAATAACACACATAAAGTAATAAACTTCCTGAAGCAAATTAAACTATATGCAACAATTTAAAAAAATAAATAAATAATAAAAAAAAAAAAAACAATAAATCAAGAAAACAGTGACAATCCAAGATCTACCAACAATAATAACATTAAGTGAAGTGCGTGTCTCCCCAGAAATTTCATAATACTCGAAACATACACAAAAATTCAACATCACACTGTATATATGACATCTTAGTTGAAAATACAGTATAATTATACATTAAAAAAAAAAAAAAATTGAAAGTTAAATTCCTAAATATCTCCGTACACATTAGAGTTTGAGAAAAAATGATAAGGTAATGAATTGTAGCAAACATGACTTTCTACAACTTTACTCCTTATACATTTTTCGATTTTTTTAATATTAAGAGGGATATTTTATATTTTGTGTTTTCTTCTATCTTTATTGCCTCTCCTGGAAAAAGACCTATGTCCGCCTATGTATGGTTTAGTTAGTATTTCTAGAGACAATATTGTATGTTTTGACAAATGTTTTTTAATTGATACGTACGCTAAAATTGGTGTGGGCATGAAAATTAGATTTGTCAAATGAATTGCAGCCATTTCATTAAAGAATTTGAGTGTTTCGTCATTATTTTCCTACAAAATAGTTTCTCTTATTAAAATTCTTTTTTTATCGTAAAATTATCTTTGTTTAAAATAAGCTACTCACGGCAGGTTGTAGTGAATTAATTGTTGTATTTATCAACGAATTTGTTGGTGTAATTGGATTCAAAGAAAATGAAAATTGTTTCCCCCATAAATATAAAATATTATTATTTGTTATTGCGGCAGTATAGCAGGGTCCACAAGTAATGTCCTACAGAAAAATTTTATTAACAATATTTTATTATCTTATCACAGTAAAATCTCGAAATTGCACGATATGTTGTCCAGTCACGTATCTTTCAAAGTTTTTATTTTTTTTCGTAGCTAATAGTCAAGATGTAAAGGATATGTGTTTTCTACGAACACTATATGTGAGTTCGTAGCGACATGAATACAATATTGTAACAAGGAATATTTTTTCAATTTTTTGAATACATTCCTCTACCCTCAGTTGTAATCAAAATTGATAATAATTTTTAACCTTCAAACTATTAACACCTAACGTAAACAAACAGACTAATCATCGGCCATTTTCTAATTAATCTACTGCATTTTTTGTTGTTATTGATCAGCCTCCGTTTAGTTATTATTCCTTATATGTAATCGTGTCAGGGAACAAAATTTTAACTCCTTCTTAAAAAAAAAACAACTAATAACAAATTTTGTCGGTTCGTCGCAAGCCACCCCAAATATTTTGCCGTCCAGTTTGCTCCCAAACAACGGAATTGAATTAGGCGAAACTTTGTAGGCATTTTGAAATTAGAATCTAGATGATAAACATTTCTTGTATCATCAATTGTAAAAAAATTGGGTTCCTCGCTCACCCAAATCTATTAATTTTCCCAACTTTTCGAACCCTCTTGCACTCCTTTAGAATAATCAAATCGAGTCGTGAGATTGAACAAAACTATATGACTTATTTGCAGCGAATAAGATCCAAATGTTGTTTCAATGAGTTACATTTATCAATTTCTCCACAACTTAACAACTATCTGATATAAATCAAATAGTATATAGAACGTTAAAAATAAGCAAGGCCTCAACGTTATAAGGACGACACGCGCAAGTTAAGATATTACTGTGATTGGTAATATTTGTATGTTTATACGTACAGTTACAACTTTATGTTGAAGAAAATCAACAATTTTTGGAATATTATCATATATTTTATTATGGCCATATCCCAATTGACCCACGTCGTTATTGCCTAAGGTGTAGACATGGCCTGTAAGAGTTAAGAGAGCTGTATGATAGTCTCCTAAAGATACCATTTTTATTTTACTTTTGACATATTGTACTTGAGTAAATTTCGATAAAAATTCCACTTTTCTAGGTGATAATTTCTGATAAATATTTGATCCACATAAATATAGAATACCATTACTATCTATTATTCCAGTTGAATTTGAACCAGTGAATATTTCGGATATTTTACCGTTGATTAACGGTAAGTTTACTATAGTAGGATTAGTCTTATTTTCCAGAGGTTCTCCTAGACCTAAACAGCCATGTATATTTTTACCCCAAGAATAAACTATACCATCCTCTGATAATGCAAGAGCATGGGAATTACCACAATTAATACTCTGAACTCGAGCATTTTTTAATGATTCAATCACTTTTAAATTTTTTGAATTGCTCTTAAAAATGTCACCTTCAATTAATAAATTTTGATCGTTTGTTAAAAATAAACTAAAATTATTGCCAGCAGCAACTCTAGAATAAAAATTTTTGAATTAATATAATTTGTTTGTTAAAACATATTTACATTTTGATCATAATTACTTTTTAATCGATTTCCCTAGTAGTAAGTTTGCATTCATTGGTTTAATTGGATACAAATTTTTGACATCACTTGTAGTTTTATCATTAGTCCATTTATACACCATATTATCTAATATATTTTTAATTCGAATTATTAGAGTATGCCGATATTTTGAATATCTAATATTTTAATTCCGGTATGCCTTTCGTCATCAAATTGATAACGATAGATATATCGGAATAATAGAATAAAAGCGATTCTCTCTGATAGCCAAGCAGTCATTATTGTTCGTATTCTTGTTTTGTATTTTAAGAGCAGTTTTATAAGAATATACTAAAAAACAGTTTTTATTTTTTAATCGAACGGCTTATTATCGAATTTAATATATCCACAGAGTCGGACTAAGCCCTAGGTAGCTGCAAAATTCCCGCCCCCTCCTTTTAAGCTACATTTTCATGTAGGCGCCATCGTCGAAAATGTTAGAAGTTGAATGAAACCAACTTCTTCGATCCCTAGCTCTGTAACTATTTACCAAGAAAATTAATGAGGGGTAAATTGATTAAATGTAAGAAAAAATTTGCTTGAAATTTATTTCGTAAATTTTCCCTTAGTATGTTTTTAAAATTTTATAACGCGGCAAGTTTTAAAATATTTGAAACAAAAGAAAGGAAAACTTGCCAAGTTATAAAATTTTAAAAACATACTCAGTCCCATTAATTGGTCAGCGATAGAAAACTTTATATGGATGTTTTAAATTTTTTTCAAGGTCATGATGTAGATTTAGGCGGTCTGCCAGGAAATAGGTCTGACCAATATGGGGTGCTAAAATTTTTTCATGAAAAATTAAAAACATCGATAAAAAGATTTCTATCGCTGACCGATTAATGGGACTACCTGACCTTTTATGACCAATTAGATGGTATAATTGGTTTTTCAAAATTCCATGGATGAAGTGCTAGCATCCTGGAGCCGATCAAATATGGTTCAATATTTCCTGTCGTAATAACACTGTAAGCATCTTTGGCACGAAGGCCAAAAACCCCTTAAACGCGGCCTTACGCACTTCCGTGCTCTAGATTTCAACTAGCTGCAGCTTTATTTTTAATAAAATATATACCTAAAGTTAAACCGATGTAATGAGTATCACTAATTGAAAGTTGTATAAATTTCTTTGGTGGTAAATTTATCGGCTGTAAATTGATATCATTTTTAAACGATTGTAATAAATAAAAGATGTTCCTACACATGAAAACAAAAACAGATTATTAAAAAATGCCTGAAAAAAATTTATAGCTTTTACCTTTCACCATTAAAATCATCAGGACCCTTTATTTGTGATATTTCTTTTAATATTGTTGGTAAATAATTAGTTTTGATTAATTCAGCAGTTGGTCGTAAATTTGGTTGTTTTTGTAATAAACTAGTCACTAACTTTTGAAAAAAATTTACATTATCTAGTAATGGTGTAATATCTTCTTCGGTAATTTTTTTAACCAAAGCGGTTAGATTTGTTGCTTGAAATGGCTTTTTAAGAGTAATCATTTCATATAAAATACAACCTAATGCCCACATATCTGATTTTTCATTGTATTCTTCTCCAGCACACTAAATATTAATATATAAACTTTTAAAACACGTTATAACGTGATATAAATATGTGTTCAAAATTCGTATATTTCAAAAGAAAATATATTCTTTAAGATCAAATAGGTGTTCGATATATTGCAAAATCATAACAAAAGCATCTGGAAAACCAGCGTTTGTATATTTTATGTTTGATAGATGATTAGCGTGATTAACTTAAAAAAGAGTTTGGTTCCCTAATGGACATAATTCTCTTCAAAAACTGAGAATAATTAAGAATAATTTTTTTAAAATTCTGAACAAAACCTCTAAAAGTCTTATTTTTCTGAAAATCTCTGAAAAATTCTGAAAAAATAAAATAAATGTTTTATAAATGATTTAAAGACAGAAAACATATAATCTGTTGGACTCTGCCAGGAGAGTTATTCAGACTTAATAATAGTAATTCAGACTTTTTCAGAGAACTAATAAAATATAACAACTCGCCCCGGCGAGATTCGAACTCACGATCTCCTGTTTACTAGATAGGCGGTTTAACTAACTAAACCACGACACTGTTATGTATTAAATAGAAGTGTTAAATAGAACATATACTATTTTGATAATTTATTATTAAAATAGTTGAATGCATAACATATACTATTTTGATAATTTATTATTAAAATATTACATGTTCCGTATTTAACACTTTATACATAACATTGTCGTGGCTTAGTTAAAGCGCTTGTCTGGTAAACAGGAGATCGTGAGTTCGAATTTCGACGTGGCGAGTTGTTATATTTTATTTAATTAGTTCTTTGAAAAAGTCTGAATAACTCTTCTGGTAGAGTCCAAAATATTATATGTTTTCTGTCTTTAAATCATTTATAAAACATTGATTTTATTTTTTCAGACTATTTCAGAGATTTTCAGAAAAATAAGACTTTCAGACATCTCATCACATCATCTTCGTTTCAGTTTCACAATATTTGTTATTCATTTTGTTTCCAAATTTCCTAATAAAATATATGAATTTTTCTAGAAGAGCTCTGTGCCGCTAATTCATTTAGATGTTTATTTTTACCATTTCTGGACTTAAATAAAATGGTGTACCAAGAACTGTATCTGTCCAAATACGTGTTGTTAATAATTTCGATAATCCAAAATCTCCAACTTTTACGCTCCCATCAATATTTAAAAATATATTTGCTGTTTTCAAATCTCTACAAAAATGATTGGTTCTAATTCATCTATCCGAAATAAGCAATATTGTAGTGTAAAAATACTGTTAAAAACTTACAAGCTATAATATACACACTTTTTTAAGAAAAATATCTAAATCTAATATTTTCATTGTCGTTCTGCCGGCTGATTACAATAGCATTCTTAGAGCCATGGACAGATAGCAAATAAGGTGGATACCATATAGTATACAAGCTTGACCACTGATACTCAATGTATCATAGTTTAGTCGTGCCGTACCTGGCCTTAATGGCATGTGCCGTGACTGACCGTTAGCAGAAACATTGACAAATCTCCATGAGATCTAATCCCCAAGACCAGATGAGTGTGTTAAGCCGTATCAGGCACTCACAGATGAAGTGTATTGATGTTATTGATGCTCGATATTAAAATGTCAGAGACCCATGAGAAAGCAGACTCAGATTTTTGCGATTCAAACTTTGAAACTTAGTTTAAATCGGTCTGAACTAAGACTTGAATCGGTCCTGAATTCAAAAGTTTTAACATTCTTTGGTATCAAATGTTTGATATGAAAAATCATAAATCTGTCAAATTTTTATCTGATTAGTTTTTTACAGTAAGAGTCGTTTTTGCAAAGTCACTTTTGATTTTTTTTTAAATATGGGAACAAATAAATATCATGCAGTGATTAAAAACTTTCATTTGAAAGGTTTAAAACCAAAATAAATCATCGATGAGATGAAAACAGTGCTGTGAACAAGTATCTTCAAATGCAACCGTTTATAATTAGATAAATGAATTTAAGCGTGGCCGCACAAGCACGAGATGCTGAACGTTCAGGAAGGCCAAAAGAGGTAACAACACCAGAAATGGTCGAAAAAGTCTATGAAATCATTATGAATGACCGTCGTATAAAGTTGCGAGAGATTGTTGACATTATAAAAATCTCATATGAACGGTTAATGAAACATGGATCCATCACTACACGCCAGAATTAAAACAACAGTCGAAACAATAGGTAGAAACTAGTTAAAGTGCTCCAAAGAAAGCAAAAGTTGTTGTATCAGCTGATAAGGTTATGGCCATCGTCCTTTGTGAATATTATGCATTATTATTGAGCACTTTGAATGAAAAACGGTCACATTTGAAGAAGAAACAACTGCTCTTCATCATGACAATGTACCATCACATTCATAATGGAAAACATAGCAAAAATTGAATGAAATGGGCTTCGAAATGCTTCCCCATCCACCATTTTTACCTTTACCTATTTGTCTATCCCCTTGTGACTTTTTCTTATTTCCAAACTTGAAGAAATGGCTCAGTGGAAAGAGCAAATATTGAGGAGTTTAGCTTATTTTGAGGAGTTTGATAAATCATATTTTAAAGAAGGTTTAATGAAATTGGAAAAACGTTCGAATAAGTTCATCGAGCTAAAAGTAGTTATGTTTACTTTTTCGTTCTAAAGACTTATCAATCCACTTTCGTAGCTCTTCACTATCCTTATGTCGATCGATGTATTAATACTTGTTTTTCTACTATTTACATATTTACAAAAACAATTAAATGTTCGAAAGTATTTCCTGTCTGATACTCTATAACTCTAACAAAACTGGCAAGTATTTCTCTCTAATAAGGAAGTTAATCAACACTAAAAAATTTACCTATGTAGAATATTATTTGTATGTATATGACAAATAGCAGAAACTATTTGTGAAAATATATGAACAATTATTGAATTTGGTAAAAAATTGTCTGTAGAATTTAAAGTATTTAACAATTCAGCTAATGTACCATTATCTGCATATTCCATTTCAATAAATAAACTATCATTTTGTTCAAGACTTCCATAATAGCTAACAAATCAAAAAAATTGTAATATATTAATAAATAGTTAAAACTGAATATCACTATACAGGCCGTTTTCAAAAGCATGTCTAATAGAGAATCAATGTTAAATAAATAAAATATTAACTATAAACTATACAATACTGCACATACAAAACATCTGGATAGTGAATACCGTATGCGTATGTGTTTGTTTGTCATTTAAGAGTGAGGATTTTGTGATGCACATACTAAAGTGTGGAAGTCAATGACTGACTTCACACAATAACCGCACAGCCACTCAGCATGTAAACAGCACACACACTACAGAGTACCCCCACTATTTTTATTTCTTTATGAACCAATGTATAGTTATTATAGTAATAAATAATATTTAACATTGATTCTCTATTTGCAAAGCTTTCCAACACACACATAGTACAGTTAATAGAGAAGCTCGTTACTCTTGTCCGCATTGGAGTGATTTCATTAAATTACAGAAGTTTTTTTTAATATAATTAGGTTCAGTATCATGTATATTGTATTATTTGGTATCACGTACTGAATGTAAATGAACAATATCCTTACAAATTTTAACCCCGGAAGTGCCGCCATTTTGAGAAAAACTGTATCGGCCTATATCTCCATTACCGTGCACTTTAGGTCAAAAATGGTAATGACCTTTCTTGTAGATAATTGAATTTCCTTTTTTTTTGTTTCTTAAATTTCTTTGTTTCACTTACCGTTTATGACTTATAGTTATACGACTATTACCATTTATTTATTGACTTGTTGACCGATATCTCTCTTTCATCATTATATAGTATGCATACCTCGTTTTTATTAATCTTTCACCCGGTAGTGCAACATTAAACATAACTTTAAAAATATTAATTTTAGACAAAAAAGTTTTAAATAAAAGTTGTAGGTAATTTGTAGATTTAAAAGTTAAGTTATTAGCATTTTATTGTTTAAACAATTATTAGAAGAGATATCGGTCAAAAACTCAATAAATAGTAATAGTCGTAAAAATCCTAAAGGTAAGTGATACAAAAAAATTTAATAAACAAAAAAAAAGAGAAAATTTAATTATCTACAAGAAAGGTTATTACCATTGTTGGCCCAAAGTGCACGGTAATGGAGATACTGGCCTATATCTACAGTTTTTCTCAAAATGGCGACACTTCCGGGATCGAAATTTGTAAGGATTTTGTTCATTTACATTCAGTACGTGATACTGAACCAAATTTTTAAAAAAATAACTCCTGCAATTTAATGCAGCGCAATATTCTCTATTGATTGTACTAATACATACCTAATTATATTTGGATGATTTAAAACTGATAAAACATGTACTTCATTTAATGCCAATTCCTTTTCATTTTCACTTAAATCGAATAAATTAATTTCTTTTACAACTACTAATTTTTTATCAATGGTACGTTCATAAAGTATAGCTGTTCCAGAAGAACCTATGAATGTTTAGAATAATTTTGTTCGATAATCTAACGAAAAAAATTTCTTATGTATTAATATATAATTATAACTTCACAAAGTTCGGAGCAATTATGAAAAATGAAATATAATCTTATTTAAATTATAAATAAGTAGAAAAACGGAATTTACTGAACCAGATGAATGTTTAGGACTAAATATATTTCTTGTATGCAGGATGAACATTTATCAAAACAGAAGTAATATATGCATATTTATTAAAATCGTGGCCATAACTTACCCTTAGTAAATGCCTTAATAAATCACAAAATTATATACAATTTTGGAAAAATTACGCGACTGTTGTGACTCATAGTACAACAAATAGTAAATTGCACCATAAATGTTAAAACACTATTTATGTTCGATCGGCATAGTTGTAATAAGTAAATTAATCATATTGTATTTTATACTTTTTGCTTTGCTGTAATGAGTGAACTACCTAAAATGCTTTCCAAAACATTTTAACCAATATTAACCATAATTAACCAATATGCAATCTCAAAACTCTCTGAGGCCGAAAAAGGCGCGGGAACCATAGGCACCTGCCTATATTGCCTATTGGTTAATCCAGCTCTGGATACACGCCAAATAGTGCCAGAAAAATTTGTTACAGATATAATGATGAACTTCTTTCCAACAAATAATTTCCCATTTACATGAAATGCACTATCAGTAAGTATAATCCATTTATTCAAAATAATAAATTTAAATGACATTTATATTTGAAATTTTTCTCTTTGTAAATTCCAACGTAAATAGGGAAGAAGATATGATTCATTCAAATGTATAAATTTCATGACGCCAGGATATCACGAGACGGAAGAAAGTATTTTGTGCTTTATAAAAAAGAATGATTATTTTTACTGACACACGGCCTTCATTAAATATAGAATCGATTTCAGCTGATAGTAACTGAACTAGCATCATCTGCTAGGTTAGGCTGATGCTTCTCAGGGAACAGCGGTATGGGTAGAACCGATATAAACTCGCCAAAAAAGAATAATAATTGCTTAAATGCTAAAATAAAATAGCATCATCTGCTTGCTCTGCACAGAATGAGGTGTTTGGAACAAGCAATTTCAGCTAGTAAGTATATGTAACTTAGTTTTTTGCCACTTTAGAACACTTTACAGATACCAAGCAACTTAGATTGTGACACATCATTAATATAGTCATATACAGTGAATGCTATAGTATTCGCTCCGAGCACAACCGTTCTCAGCGTCGTGCTTGATCAAGAAAACAACTTCATGACCAATGTCAGTGTATAAAAAACCATGGGCGTTTAACAAAAATAATTAATTTAATTAAATAAACAACATGTAAAAGCTAAATTAACTGTAAATTTTTGTTAAACGCCTATGGTCTTTATACACTGTCATTGGTCATGAAGTTGTTTTTTTGATCACGCATGGCGCCGAATGCGGTTCGCTCGGAGCGAATAGTGTGACTGGCAAGTTGTTAGAGTATCTTGAGAGAAACGCGCTAGAATTTTTTTAGACTGACTGCCTTACACTAGTTTACTAAGGACTTGATTGTTCCAAACATGCTGAATGATTAATAATATTTCAAGTGTATTGAGGAAAGATACTGATTTGTAAAAATAATATTATAATTGAGAAATAAATTAAAAAATTTTAGTATTTTTTATTTAAACGTTTTAAAGTACTCGGGCACGATCGATAAGGCTAAAGAATTTTCCTAAGTAAAACTAAAATAATAAAAACGTATATTGGGAAGTCGAGCACTTGGATATGCTCTATGATGGGTAAATTATAAACTAGAGCTAGTAGGTCGATATTTACTGCCTTAACCCCCTGACATACTCTTCGGCCTACAATTTCCATGATCACACTCTGGTGAACAACTTAGTGACTATTGCAAGTAGGTTGAAATATTAAGCTCCGCCGCCCCCTGCCAGGAATCCCACACTGTACGAAAAATAAAGTATATTTGAAAAAAGTTATTTATCTCTTTACGAGAAACAATTTTATAATTAAAATTTTTCTTTTATCTTTGATTTTCCAAATAAATTTTTAGAAAAAAATTGGGTAAATTTAAATTAAATTGCTAAGAACACACTCGTAAATACCCATTTTCAAACAAAAAAATCAAGATTGGTTCAGTTGTTTTCGAGAAAATGGTAACAGACACTTACACCCACAAACACAAATTTTCGTATCGCAGTGGATAAGATCATAAAATATTATTTTAAAACATTTTTAGTCAATAAACTACTTCCAAACTTTGTGGCGATAGTGTATAAATTTACCTTTTCCAACAATTTTTATTTTTTTATATTTTTCTAAAAAGTTGGCTGAATCGGGTGGTGTATTCATGATCGTTGTTCAACTAAGTAAGTTTAGATACAAAAAATAAGTTTCGTAGGTGTTGTTTTGAAATTAAGTTGTCATGGGAATACCAATTGTTTGTATATGTATATTTATAATTTTAGAATGTTTTTAATGATAATCATCATATACAGAATGTCCGGGAGAAAGGCAGGAAAGGATTTTTCATTCAATTGATTGGTATATACATACTAATCCTGCAGAATTATTATCCGCCATACTGCTCACTGATATGGCAACATTTTTACGGAATGGTATAAATAATAGGCGTGGCACCCACCGTCGGTCGCAAGGAAACCCCAAAGACACTGTCGAAACTAAATTTCAAGTGCATTTCCCATAATTTTGCCACATTATCAATTATAATTGATTGAATTATAATTATAATAATATCAATTATAATTTAGTTATTTTACCTCAAAAGAAGGTAGGCGATGTTTTTCAATACGATATTTCGTACAGGAAATATCTATCTAATTAAACGTTCAAATTTTCGTCTCTTACATAGTTTACACAGTGATATATTTATTTTAGAGAACAGTTGTTGCCTCGGCTCTAGGTTAGGTTAGGTTAGAGTGGCTGTCTTGGGGTGACACACTTGAACCATAGGGTCCGTTGTGATACCGAAAAAGTGTATTGACCTATCCCCGATCACTACTCCATGAACCATTTGAAGCTGTTTAAGAACAGCGGGAGTGTTTTGACGTCAACGGACTTAAAATCAGAGAGGCAAAGAAAGGCTGACTCAGATGAGTCCATCTCCTCATGGCAAGAACTGGACAGTGACAGAGAAGATGAGACGTCGTTTCCTTCTCCTCCCCACTGTGACAGCTCCTGCAATAGCCGTTGAGTACAGTGAGTTTTATTTATATACCATACATACATTATACCAATTGGATAATTGAAATGGTATTCCAAGAAGTGGGTACAATTAATTTAAAAAAAAATTTTATAGGAAAGAAAATTTAGTAAATTATGGGTATAGATAATTTTAAAGATTGTTTCCGAAGTAGCCCAATAGGATATTTGTAGCAAGGCATGTTCACCAGTAATTGTGACCAAAGTGGTCAGTTATCAATACAGTTTATGTCCTAGTAAATTGACTTAATAAAAAAAAGGATCCTTAGAAAATAAGCCCTCATTTTTGTTTTAAAATTTTATTTATCCACTTCTTTATCAAGGATAAAATTAAATACAATTGAACTAAAATGATCATTTCATAATACTTGACAAAACTAAAAATGGTCCCACCAAATATGTTTTAAAATTTCAAAAATAATAAAGGTTTCTAACAAAAACAATATTTTTATTACACAGGTATTTAACGAAGGTGATAATATTTAAATAATTTTATTTCTTTTAAATATATATATTAATAAACTATATGATTTACAAAACACTATTCAGTATTTCTAAAAACTTTATGTTTCAATTTTCTTAAAAATATAGATATAATTGATAAATTTCCAAATGATTGACTTGGATCTTTGATATGTATCATTTGGGCCCAGTTTTTTTTTAAGATATACCTAGTTAGTTAACTCGCGTGGTTTAAGTTAAGTTACCCCACCTAGATCCCGAAAATAGTAGCGTTGATCAGAAGAATAATAATATATATTATATTAATATATTATTATATTTTATTATTATCATATATATTATTATAAGATCTGAATAATAATTTATTATATATTATCATATATATTATTTATCATAACCTCAAATATTTCAATTCAAAGTGTTAAATATTTTATGCAGTGATATCAAGTTATTAACAAAGAGTGATTTTTGTGTAATTGTCTCTAAAATTGTGAAGATTGCAACGTTATTGACACGTGTACATTATGTCATCAGGGGAAGGGACTTGAAGTGGGGGAACTTAACTTAAACCATGCGAGTTAACTAGGCTTATCCTTAAAAAAATTTATGGATAAACCTAGTTAGTTAACTCGCGTGGTTTAAGTTAAGTTCCCCCATCTAGATCCCGAAAATAGTAGCGTTGATCAGAATAATAATAATATATATTATATTAATATATTATATTTTATTATTGTCATATATATTATTATAAGATCTGAATAATAATTTATTATATATTATCATATATATTATTTATCATAACCTCAAATATTTCAATTCAAAGTGTTAAATATTTTATGCAGTGATATCAAGTTATTAACAAAGAGGGATTTTTGTGTAATTGTCTCTAAAATTGTGAAGATTGCAACGTTATTGACACGTGTACAGTATGTCATCAGGGAAAGGGACTCGAAGCGGGGGAACTTAACTTAAACCACGCGAGTTAGAGTGTATTCCGTAATGATAGCATCAATAAGTTTTAAGTTGGCATTACTTAAAAAGGAGAGGTAGAGATTGATGGTCCTGTGTTCCACCATCATAAACATCATCAAAAGTCGTATGACATATGCTATTGTAATGATAGAGGAATCATTTTTATTATTTATTTATAAATTGCACTTAGTTAATCTTATCTAGAGCACGGGAGTGCGCAAGGCCGAGTCTGTTATTAAACAAAATAAAATATAATTTTTTGTTTTTATTCAATTTTTTGTTTCTCAGTCATTGCATGATTCTGACAGCAGAAGATTTATGATTGATGATGTTTATGATGGTGGAACACAGATCCATCCATCCCTACCCCTCCTTTTTAAGTGATGCCAACTTATAATTTATTGATGTTACCATTACGGAATAAGCCCTTAACTAACTAGGCATATCCTTAAAAAAACTGGGCCTTGAACAAAATTTCATGCATTATATGGTTCGTTAAAATATTTTGATATATTCGAGCAATGTTTATTATAACGGTTAACCAATTTCAATAATTTGTGCTTTATAAATTGTAAGGGAAATTTTAATTAAGTACGTTATTAAAATCGACCACTAAGGCTAGACATGGTAAAATTTTTGCTGGCAGTAAACAGTAAAGACGTATGGATAGATACTTAAGATCTGATAGTTGGAATGTCAATTTTGAAAACTTTTATCCTTTTACTTATAAGTAACCTTAATCCATGTATAGAGGTAAATGGTAGGGAACCGCTGCGACTAGTTACTGAAAACAACATTTTTCCACTTCGCCTTCTCAGAAAATTATGACCGAGGTGTCATTCGATTCGTAATTGCATCTAGAAAGTTTTTAAAAAGTTGAAAAAATTGCAAAAGTTATAAACAATTTAGTAAAAAAAAAAGGGGGATTTCATTTTTTGCAAATATCTAAAAAACTATTGTAGATATCGGAAATCGAAAAAAAGATTCTAAAAGAGCAAGAAATTTCCTAAAAATAGTCCCACCTCCCGGAACTGTACCAGTAATATTTATAATTTTAATTGAGAGATGAATATAGGGCTTGAAAACGGGTGATTCGGCTCCGCTTGATTCCGACACTTGAACAAAAAAATTTTTTAACCCATTAAATATGAATATTAAGGAAAGAAAAAATTCGGGTACTTACTGGATACTTAAACAAACAATAATTCATCGGCAAAAAATGTTTACCCCAATTTTTCCATTAACTATGCTTTTGTTAATTAAAAAAAATTGCAATCTGGATAACCCCGATAATTTTTTAAATAAAAGTCTGGAATTTTTTTTAATTTAGGGAGCTATTCTTGCTATTCCACTTTTTAATTACAAACAAAGATACGGGAAAATTCAAAACATAAATAATAGTAATGATCCATTATTTTCATTCGTAATTTATTAAAAATGGGGGTTAGAGCTTCGTTTAAAAGCTCAATTTGTTCATTGGTTAATAGAAAACAAAAAAGACTTGAAGTGGTCTTGTCGTATCTTTTTATAGTTAAGATATTTAAATTTTAAAGTCGCAATACTTTATTTATGTTTTGAATTTTTCCGTATCTTTGGAAGATACGGAAGTGGAATTCGCAAAAAAGGCACATGGTTACTAGTCTAGTAAGTATTGGTAAGTAATATTGTTTTAGTTGAAACACCATTTAGATGTACTGTTTATTGAAACTTAAATCGAAGTCATTTTAAATCGATATTAAACTAAAGTTGTTCGAAAACAACTTATCTATTAAAATCAAAGGACCAAGTCAATATATACATATATTTTCAAGAATTATACTTTTCAGTCAATTTATTTCCTAAATAAACATGTATTTTTATTGTGTTATTAAATTATCAAATTGTGCAGATTGTTTTCGAAGCTTTAAAGCATATATTGAATTTTGTTTTATTATCATAAACCACCTACTTGTTTTTCTTCAGCTAAAAATGTTATATTTTTGTTCAATGGGAGGCTGTTGTTCACTAAAAATGTTCTAAATTGTATGTATCAACGTGTATGTGCTATTTATGCTAGAGGCTTGGCAGTTCTTATATAGGCACGACGATCAAGGCGATTATAATTTTTGTGCATTAAATATAATAGCGCAATTATGCATTTTGCTTTTTTTTCGACATTTAATATTTACTTATAATTAATTCAATCCCATTTATTGAGTTACATCTTGTTTTATTTGTAGGTAGCTTTTTATGAGCAATTCATTTGTGATGTTTATTTGTGTTTTCCCAGTCTTCTGAATAATATTACTTAAATATATAAACAAAAAAAAAGTATTTACAAATATTTTTTAGAAGGATGATTCTAAACGTTTGCTATGTAGCTTTTACTAAGATAAGTACAAATACTGTTCGTTCAGTCCAAATGCTTGTCAGACCGTTCCACAAATTTATTGTTGTGTCTAACATGTAATGTAGCAGTTTTTGTTTCTTTAGGCAATTGATCAAAATTTTGAAGTTCGCCTCGTTGTAACGGTTATCTAAGATTTATATATACTTTAAGGACATTACTATGTTAAATGTCCTGTACTAATTTTCACTTCAAAATTACCTCATTCAATTTTCGATTATTAAATTGTCATTGAAACATTATATGTATTCGAGATGATTTAGTTTTTTCTCAAGTATATTTAAAACTTATGTAGTCCTATGTCTTTTGTTTGTTTGTAAATTCAGAATAATACCAAGTGATTTTTTATCCTAGGATAATCTAGGATAATCTCCGTAAAGTATATATTTTAATCTAAATCGTTACTTTTTTGCAGGTCTGTAAATTCGATTCTATAAAAATGTTTTCAGGATAATTATATTAATCTTATAAGAATTTCAGAAGCATTTTTGTTAAAGCGTTCTTTTTTTTTAATGTGAGAGGCACACGATTTATTTTTCTAAACAGAGCAAATAAAATAAAATTTCTTAAAGAATATTTACAATTTAAAAAATAAAATCTAGTGATATATTGTTTGAAACTTATTTAAATTTTGTCATGAAAACTCAACATTTTGTTTGTATAAACTTGGCACAATCTAGTTTGAAATCACGATTATAATCCAATCTGATTTTGCCAGCAAAGCATTTCGCTTAATTTACAATCCCATTACACCAAACTAAGTAAAATTTACTCACTTTTCAGTTACTTTGCCCGATTTGAATGTAATATGGAATCGTATTTTCGATTTATTGCGCTAAGTTACTTGAAGCAAATGTCTTATCGATTCAAACCCATTCTGATTCGGAAATTTCGATGCCAGTCTTTCATCGATGTTATAATAATCAATCGTAAACATCCTAAAAATATTTTCCAACAAACACAGCCCAATAATTTTTTTTTCTTCATAAATTAGCTGCCAATTCATAAAATAATTTTCTGATATATTTTTATAAATTGTGTGACGCATTTTTTAATACAGTCTTTAGATTTGCCCTGTTTTTTTCTTTTGTATTTAAAAATATTTAAAAAAAATGTTTTTTTCAAATAACATACGAAAAGAAAAAACTTTAAAATTTGGCAATAATAAGAGTTCGAACCCTGATTAATAATATACTTTAAAATAAGGCTTTTAACAGAGTTTTAGAGACAAATGTAGCCAGTAATACACTCTCGGTTTCGTTAATATATGCCTAACAAAAGTTATCTAGTGCAGTGCTTTTTTTTTGAAGATTGAATATCGTACAGATATTATTTTGTGTTTCCTAGAAATGCTGTTGTGTCCAAAATAATTAAAGAAAATTTTTTTACACTTTGATTTCAGACAATAGATTGATTAGACTAGATATATTCTTTGTATATTATATATGACGTACAGTAATATGTGATGTGATATTAACGCTAACATGTTGAGCAAGGTCGCCATGATTCGTTTTGATCCTTTTGATTTAAAATTGTATGCAATCCTTCTGTTGCTTTTTCATTTTCTTCAAATGCGTCACCCTAAAAAGCATTCAAATATTAGTTACCACTTAATTTCATCATATAAGCACGGAAGTGCGTAAATGACCAAGTTTGAAAATAATGCCTGAGTCTTCTAAAATGGATGCGTCTTAAATGCCTTATGTGTTAATCACGAAATATTCCATCAAAAATGGCCCCCTGTATCGTTTGAACCAAAAGAGCTACAGAGCTAAATTTTCGAATTTAGAATGATTATCTACCCAGGGAAAGAGGAAGAAGTTAAGAGAAACTCATCCTGAAGGATTGATTTTCCATGGTTTGGCAAGCAAAAAATCTTCTCGACAAATATTAATAAGAAAAAATTAACTCTTCCACCAGGAATCGAACCCTTGACTCTGGATATCGCGCCCAGTGAGCTAGATAGATAGATAGATTGTAGCGGCTGTCCTGGACGGGCTATACTTCGATTATATGGTCCATTGTGATGCCTAAGGATGTGAGTGGAGTGGAAGGAATTTTTTGGTGTAGACTAGGAATTGGTAGGATGTGCGGCTGCAGCCGACTCTGATAGGAACTATGCCGATATTCATCTTGGGTTCGTGAAGGAAACTAGACAGACAACCTTCACAAGCATAGCCGGTTACTTCGTTCTTGTCCATACGCCGACAGTTTAATCAATTAACTGCCCCTTTTTTTTTCTTAATAATTGACAAGAGATTGTAGAGGCTGCCCTGGACGGGCTACACTTCGACCATAAGGTCCATTGAAATGCCTAAGAATGTGAGTGTTACACCACTGATGATTAGTTTAATGAGTCTAGAGTTTTTCTAGGATGAATCATATTAGGAGAAAAATGTATACTATTTGTCTTTCAGCGGACTTTTTCAATATTTACATATCTCTTACCTTTCGTTCGCGTTGTTCTCTAATTTTTCTAGCTAATGTTATGAATGCCTCTTCAACATTTATATTTTGTTTGCAAGATACTTCAAAAAATGGCATATCAAAATTATCAGCAATCTAAACAAATTTGAAACAAATTAATTATAAAATATATTTTTCAAGAATTAAAGTTGCTTTACTTTTTGTCCACGTTCAGCATCCACAGCCCGATCATTTGATTCACATTTATTTCCGGCTAAAACTTTGACAACATCTGGCGATGCATTCTCTTGAATATTTCGAAGCCAATAATCTAAATGATTAAATGAATCCATACTAGTTACATCGTACATTAATAAAATTCCCATTGCACCACGATAATAAGCTGTTGTCAATGTACGAAATCGTTCTTGCCCGGCTGTATCCCATATTTGTAATTTGATTGGAACACCGTCCAAATTTATTATTTTCTGTTTAAAATCTATTCCTAAATTTAAAAAAAATTTTTGAGTCTGTATTATAAGTTTTATAATAACTTGGATACGAGTAAAATTGACCCAATAAGGTAAATGTCGAAAAAATTAAATATTAGAATTTCTGACAGGGGGCGCAGTTTGATATTTTGACCTACTGGTAGTAGTTTCTATGTTATTCACCAGAGTGCGAAACAAGTTTCTATTTTATCTACTAGAGAACATATCCAAGCGCTGGAGTTCCCAATACATCCCTGATTAGGTACACTAAAATTCACTAAAATAATTTAAAAAATTCACAAAGATTTAAAATTTTAAAGTTTAGAATTAGACAAATATGAATATATCGATGCCATAGTTGTTATCTCTACTTATATAATAATCAAATTTTATCAAGGATATTATTTTTAGATTTAACCCACAATCAAATTAAAAAACAAAATAGAGGGCCACCATCGGAATGAAAGTAATCAAATTGAATTTTTGCATAAACCTTTGCTTTAACATTTCAAAACTTGCAAAAAGGTCTCATATAATCTCGTTTCTGCAAATCAAGATATTAAAAGTCAAAGGTCACGAAAATAGTTTTTTAGTAATATCTCAATAACTATATGTTATTAGAAATTATTGTAAAACTTTTAGATTATTATGAACCGATCTAAACATATAGCGCGTAGTATGTCCGCATCGGTCGTATATAGGATAACGTTAGGTAAATATAATATATGAAATAATGTAAATATAATATTAAGTAATAATATTTGCCTGTATACGAATGTGCTCTTCCACTCTCCGCGCTATACTTCGAGATCGGTTAATTATACGAAAAAATACGTGAGATCAAATTTGCAGAAAATAACATCTATAGTAGCATATGCTATGGACAGGAAACGAGATGTTTGCAAAATAATATGGTTTCCGTGACCTTTGACATTTTAACTCGCGAGCACAAGATTATACGAGACTCTTTTTAAATTTATTGAATTCAGCTTGGTAACTCTCATTCCGAAGTTGATTGATGGGGTATACGTATAAGACTAATAAATGGAAAATAATCAGTTATTAAATTCCTAAATGGATCATATTTCATTACACCTATAAATAAAAACATATAAACAAGCTCTGGCTCTGGGACTGCTATTTTATTGTTACTCACGTATAAAATATAATCAAAATTTAATATATCGTTAAGATATTTCCTAACGCTATAAGATATCTATTTCCGCACAATGGTCATCAAGGCAAGTTGTACGTTTTGAAATTGTTTATATTTTGTCAGAAGTTTATAAAAATCTGGTGGGAACAAAAGCAATAAACTTTCTGTTTATAGACTAAAAACCTTTTAAATATTATAACGATGAGCAATGTGCATTCGATATGTGCAAATGACTTGACAAGAAGTCAAGTAAATAATGAAACAAACATTAATTAAGGAAAATTGAGAGTAAAGTGAGTCACTTACTACGTATAATATATGTATATTTATATATTGATGGAAAAAGATTGGACTATTATACACAGCTAATCCCTCGATCCCGGTACATATAATTATTATTTAATAAAATAACTTTGTATTGATTTCGAGTTGAGACCTTGTTATTCAAATTACAAAATGGCTTGTATATTTAAAACATATCATCGTCAGTAGCGAAACCACCGCATAATACATTTAAAGTATATTGACAGTTCAAAATTAGAATACAAAGAAATAACGTTATAAGTACTATATGTTATTATTATCGTCTGATCCTTAATTTTATTTTTAAAGATTTAAGTATGTTATTTTTCAAATAAAATAAAAATTATTTCGTTTCGTGTACAATCCCGATTAAAAAAATTGAACCAGTTGAAGCATTCTAAGTGTTACTGTATGTTATATTACACATATATTTAGTATTATATACGCTTTTTATGAACGGGAGTGTACCTATTATGATTAAATTATCCTATTGAATATTTAAACAATTAGCAGATGACCGAATCAGATGGATACTTATACAGGATAAAAATCCAAATTTGGTATTACAGGATAAAGTACTAAATTTAAATCAATCATCTTTTCTTGTTAATCAAATATTGATAGAATGACACAATATTTATGACATTTAGATGATAATTGGAAAATTCGAAGAAAACTACTTGCCTATGGTTGATATGTACGTATCATAATATCGTTCATCGCAGTATCGATGCACAATACATGTTTTTCCCACATTTGAATCACCTAAAACTAATACTTTATATGTTGCTGAAAAATCTAACGCCATATTTTTCACTTTATGCCCTATAACTGCACTAAATCACCTTCACAATTTTCTGTATATGTATTTGGCACAATCGCTTTAAAATTAAAATTTTTGCAAATAATAAATATAAAATTACTTTGGAAAATTATAAATTTTTACATTTTTATTGAGATAATTTTCTTTACGCAATTTTTTTTTTTTTTTTTTGATATGTGAAAGAATATTCTAGGAAAATACAGACAGAGAGAGTATTGTATTATTTTAATTTATTAGATTACCTACACAGCAAAAGGTACAAATTTCATTGGATATGAATTGATTTTCATTTGAGCGCATACGCGCTACCCACCTGTAACCCATATCCAGACGCCAGTCTGCTTGGCGCCAGACGATTATCATTATTATACAATAAAAATATCGTCTAGTCATTAACTTGTCTGATTCGTTTTGAAGAGAAAGGGGTATATGTGACATGATGGAAATTCCCATATTATAATTGTTTCCGTCTATGGGAAAATTTTATGACTAATTAACATGCTTTTGTTATGACATTGATGATTCAAATCTATTACGTCATAAATAAATAAAACAAATATTACACAAATAACCTTCTAAGTTTACGGTTTTCATATTTTGTGAAAACTTATGTATTACATGGTTGGTTTGCGTGTATCATATACTTTCTGAACAATATGTATATTTTTAAATATATATTGTTCAATACGAATATTTTTAAACTTGCTGAAACTTTAAAAAATTTTATTACGAATTATTAAGTCCGTTTTAGATTACAAAATTAATAAAATTTCAAATTCGTCCCCTTTACCTAGATCAGTTTTTTGTATTATAAATACGTATTTCGACTACAATGTAGTCATCATCAGTATAAATTAGCTAGTCGTACTTTACTCTTTGACAATTAGAGATAGTTATCACGATACTGTCACCAAATTAGTAACAAGTAACATATCCTGCGACAATATAAGAGTAACTTTAATAAGAGTAAAATTAACAGGAACAAATGTGAATGAAGAAATTTTAACAAGAGCAATTTCAATATAATTTAAAATTTGATTATATTTTAAATCTAGTATATATTTTAATCTAGTTAATTTTCTATTTATTTTTTTGTCTTTTGATCTCGACTTTATAACTATCTCTAATTGTCAAAGAGTAAAGTACGACTAGCTAATTTATACTGATGATGACTACATTGTAGTCGAAATACGTATTTATTTCGTATTTACGTATACAGTATCACGATACTGTCACCAAATTAGTAACAAGTAACATATCCTGCGACAATATAAGAGTAACTTTAATAAGAGTAAAATTAACAGGAACAAATGTGAATGAAGAAATTTTAACAAGAGCAATTTCAATATAATTTAAAATTTGATTATATTTTAAATCTAGTATATATTTTAATCTAGTTAATTTTCTATTTATTTTTTTGTCTGTTGATCTCGACTTTATAACTATCTCTAATTGTCAAAGAGTAAAGTACGACTAGCTAATTTATACTGATGATGACTACATTGTAGTCGAAATACGTATTTATAATACAAAAAACTGATCTAGGTAAAGGGGACGAATTTGAAATTTTATTTCAAAAACCTAGAGTTCTCACTAATTATCATTCGATAATATAACGTTTACAAAATTAATGCATTTTTAGTGTTCCCTGCTTCGAAAAACGGAATAATTAAGGAATCGCCCTGCCTTTTACAGACGTTTTTCTTAGATACTATTTTCACACCGGTCAAGTATTCGAGCGGTCTAACGTGCCCTGTCTACTTGGGACTGGGAGGTTATCGATTCGAATCCCGACATCGACAGTTTGTTAATTATTTAAAAAAAAAAAGGGGCGGTTAATTGACTAAACTGTCGGCGTATGGACAAGAACGAAGTAACAGGCTATGCTTGTGAAGGTTTTCTGCAGTTTCCTTCTTAATATCGGCATAATTCCTATCAAAGTCGGCTGCAGCACCACAACCTACCAATTCCTAGTCTACACACAAAAATTTCTTCCACTTCACTCACATCCTTAGGCATCACAATAGACCTTATGGTCGAAGTGTGTCCCGTCCAGGACAGCCTACTATTTTCACAAACATGATTAAAACTTGGCAAAGCACTTATATGCAGTTACGAACCAAATACGGACATTATGTTTAAAATTCGAATAGTTATTTAAGGGGTTAGTTTTCCTTGTTAGAATTTTGAAGCAACATTTAAAAATATATAATTCATTTTTATTATGTTTAATTTCTTTTAGAATTTTGCACATATATATTGGGAACTCTGACACTTGGTTATGCTCTCTCGTGGATAAATTAGAAAATAGAGCTAATATATCTATGTTCCTTGTCCCAACCCTTGTGGCATACCCTTTGGTCTACAAGTTTCAATAACAACAAATTCTTTAAATGTCCGTATCTTTAAAAGTAAAACAAGCAAAAAATATTATTTTAAGCTATTGATTTTCAAATCTAGGGTCTTTTCATTGAATTTTCGATTTTAAGAATGGGAAGAACATTATCAAATTTGATAAACATACAGCTCTTTTATATCAATAAAGAAATAACTCGTCAAACCGGAACAGGCATGTCTGTATAGAAGGTGGAACTTTGGCCACACTGGATGTTTAAGGCTTGCTAACACAGGATCATCACTATTACTCCAAATTTGACCTTTGATTTTGAAAGTCCCTCCCAAAAATGTATCAAGTTTGTTCCCTGAGACCCAACGTATTTTGGTATCAGAAATTTAAAACGATTACACAATTTGTAATCAAGAAACTGAAACGATAGAATGTAGAGGCTGCCCTGGACGGGCTTCACTTCGACCATAAGGTCCATTGTGATGCCTAAGGATGAGAGGATGTGAGTGGAGTGGAAGGAATTTGTGAGTAGACTAGGAATTGGTAGCATATGCGGCTGCAACCTGATCTGATTTGAACTATGTCGATAGTCATCTGGAGTTCGTGAAGGAAACTGCAGAAAACCTTCTCAAGCATAGCCGGTTATTTCGTTCTTGTCCATACGCCGACAGTTTAGTCAATTTACCGCCCCTTTTTTTTCTTTTTTTTTTTAATAATTGACAAACTGCCGATTTCGGGATTCGAACCCATAACCTACCAGTTTCCAAGTATGCATACTGCGCAGACATAACGCCTTAGACCGCTCGGCTACTTGGACTGGTTGAAAGGTGAAAGTGATTCCAATAATAAACTTACCAAATATTTTAAAGATATAAACGACAATTACAAAATACAATCATGTCCATTTGCTCATTAGAATGCCACACAAAAAATAATCTTGAGTTCAATTTATGCCTTACGTTTGGCGCCATTTTTATTACGGAAATTTTTTTACACATAAATAGAGTACTAGATTAAATATCTCTGACTAGCGATTAAATATCTCTGAGGTATAGTTCTCGTTTAACATACAACGGATATGATTAATTTGAACAGCCTGGACTAAAATTGTGTGATAACGGTCGGTCATTTTCCTTCACATGTTTCTCAATATTCAAATAGATGACGTCATGAATTTCTTCTAGAATATAGTCTGGTGGTAAAGGTAATTTAATGCTAGTAATTATAAACCTTATGGAAATTGTCTCACGGTGAAATTGGCTCAAATTTGCATATGTAATATATCTATATGAGTTGGGTTGCTGAGAATTGTCGAAGTTAAGCTCCAGAGACTCTCGAAATCAAAGACTGTCAACAAATATGTCGATCGTGCTAAAAAAAGCACGGCATAGGGAGAGGATTCGGCTTAGAAATCAGACCCGAGAACCAGACCTTCTAAGGCTTCTACCGCTCTTAGGAAGAGTTTTACGATATCGCGCCCATGGACACTTTTGTTCCGGACGCCGAAATGCATAACATATGCAAAGTTGAGCCATTTCCATAAGGTTTGTGAGGGGTTCTTTATGATGATATACTTACATATTTCAGCGGCCATTAAAAATTGTTCGCAAGTGTGAGTTTTGCGTTACGATTACTTTGTTACAAATCTCTGGTAATTGTTGAGTAATATCGAATGTATTGTAACGTTACCAGTTTTGATTTTTTGCATGATTTGATCAATTTCTTAATGCTTCAAATAATTTATATAAATGTACTGTATAACCAACAATGAAATTTTTATTATCTCTTGGTCCTTTAGGTCCTTGTAATGCGTACGGAAAACCGGTACTATACCACCATACGCCAATTGTATATTTAAATGTTCTTAAATGTGGTTTTTAAACAGATCCATATCTGGGTAACTTTCATTCGTGAACGTTAAATGTAGTAATTGAAGTCCACCTGAACCCACCGCAAAACTCTCTTCCTTTGGCTTAGGTAAAACGAAACCATTTTTAAACATAATAATTGATACCCCAATTGAAAGAAATATCCGGTATTAATTTTGTATCACCAAACAATTCTTTAAATTGCTCTATCAATATTCCCAATTTTTGGGAATCAAGTAAACTTTTCTCCGCGTCCGATAGACATTGGAGCAGTATCTATACTATTGTATGCTAATTTTGATTAAATTGTGAACTGAAATGGATTGGTCAGTTTCATTTCGTTTGGTTTTGTGATAATAGTCGGCGATTTATATTTATGGTACAGATTGTTCTAAAACTTTCTTGCAATTGATCGGCGGATTCGAGTTCGATAATTGCATTTTGATATGCTTTTGTAAACAGTTCGTTAGCATAAATTTGTTCTTCGGTTAAAAATTCGTCGTACGAACTAGTGGTTAAGATTCGACCACTAACTTGTGAACTGATCATAGATCGATTGTCGTTATTGAAAAATGTTTGTTTCATAGTTTGTATTCTGATATATAAGCCGCAGAAACTCGATATTAAATTTTCGATAGATTCAATGCTAGATCAATTGGTTCATAATACCATTTTCCATTTGCATAATATCGTCATCGAATGCGATTTCTTCTATACTGCTATCTAGACAAGGTGAAAACCTCACATTCGGAAAAATAATTTTCCCATTGAATTTTTTTGCATATTCATGTTTGGTACATGCCCCTGAATAAGGATTAAGAATTTGTCGTACGAAAATCTGGTCCCAATTTTTTTAAATATTTTGGCCCGATTGAAGTTTATTTAGGTAATTTGAGTCATTTTAGACAAAAAAGGTCTCCTGTCATTGAACGTTTCCGAGTTACTAACAATTTAATGTTTGAAAAAACGCCGTATTCAAGGCTGAAAAACAGTATTATAAAATAAAATTTTTGAGTTTACCAAAATTCTTAAATAATCTTTGAATATCTGAAGAGTAATTCCATATTATTTTATTCTAAAGCTTTGTTTTTTAATTGTCAAATGGACAATATTTTGATGCGAGTAGAATTTTTTAATGATATTTTAGGTCATTTTAAACACAAAAAGTATCTTGTCATTTTTTCGTAAATTTGACTGCCTCCGAGTTGGTCGCTAAAACGTATATAAATGCGTTTCTCATTTATAACTCAAAAACGGTCAAGTTTACAAAAAAATGACAAAACACCTTTTTGTTTTAAAACAACCCAAAATACTTAAAAAATACTATTCGGTCATTCGGGTTGGTAAAATAAAAAATTTGTTTAAAAAAATTGAGACTAGATTTTCGTACGACAAAATCTTAATCATTGTAGGGACATGTACCAAACATGAATATGCAAAAAATTGAATGGGGAAATTGTTTTTACGAATGCGAGGTTTTTACCTTGTCTAATCCCTGTCATCCATTGGTTTAAATTCACTGTCGATTATTTTGAAAAAACTTTGTAGGTTTTTCTACGACTGTTCGTTTTTGTTGCAAAGCATTTGCAGCTTTTTTCAGAATAATCATACCCTCTTCATCGGATAATCCATAACGTGTAAAATGCTGTACTTTAAATACCCACGATCCAGTTTCTAGTCGATAATCTACAAAAGTAGTGCCGTGGCGGTCACAGAATGTTCGTAAAAAATCCTCATAATTCATTTGTGCCAATCGATCCACATCTGAGATCGGTAACATTGTTTCTTTGTCACGTGGATACACTTGATCCAATGTGATTTGCGCATGTCTATTCAATTCATGCCCCAATGGTGGTTTATTTTCATCATTTACATAAATCTCTAACTCCTTGTTGCGAAAATGGACGTGTTCATCGATGTTGATCCCAGCGACATCAAATGTGTCTGGGAAGAACACATTACCATACCTGAGTCGCCCGATTGTAAACCCTTGGACTATACATCTTCCATCTGGCGTCATCATATTTGATAATTCATCTAACGATGGTATTGTATAATATCCGAATCGAGTACAAACTATTCCCGTTAGATTACATCGATTCGGGTCACTGTCAATTGAAGCAGACGACGTATTTAAATCACCTCGAGATAATTCTAATAACATTGATTGCTCATGTGATCCAAATTTGGGTGAAGTTTGTTGGATTGCTGGTGCTAAATGCCGTTGACGAATTTCGATTTCTGCCCGATCTGAATCATTTGTGGCGAGTATTTGACTACCTATACATTCTAAATCGTTCATCCACGTGATGCTACTTATTTCAGTGTTTGATTCGGTCTCATTTTCGATAGAGCTTTCGGTAAGATCATTATCGGCATGGTACAATTCAATTAGTTGTTTTTTGATGTACAATCGACGTGGATTTCGAGTTGTACATAAATTTTCAACAGCTAAGGAATCGGTTAATTCTAAGCCCCCGAATAGTGTTTTCTTATCAGAATGGGATCCCAACGTACGTATTTTTAGTGGCACTTGAAATTGTTTTGACGAATAACTTAGTTTGTAATCTGTCATGGATTTTATGTTAAATGGATTCGTTGTGTTTGTCGTTCCATTCTTACTTTGAGGTGATATTTTTTTGAGACAATCAATAGTATGATACGGTTTTGTAATTATTGTTAAAATTTGATCATGAACATTCGAATAACCAATTTCAGTTGGAAATGATGATGATTGTTGTTGTTGATTTTGTCCAATTAAAGAACCACCAAATGATAATAGTCCTCCTTGAACACCCTGTTGTCCAAATCCAGTAAATGGCATGGTCTGTTGAGGTGCCGTTGGTTGTCCAGAAATACTATTTGTTGGTTTTTGTCCAAATAAATTTGTTTGTGTTTGCTGTTGGGGTTGATTTAAATTTACACCCATAAATACGTTCGATTGTGGTTGAACAGTGCCAAAACTACATGTGGCTGGTTTATTGAATGTGAAATTATTAAATAATGAATTTTTTTGGGGTTGAGTTACCCCAAAACCACCGAACGTTGATTGAGACTGTGCTGGTTGCCCCAATCCACCACTTGCTGCACCGAAAACATTTGGAGCTTCTTTATTTCCACCAAATAACGTTGTTTGTTGTTGGCCGAATGTATTTAACCCTGTAGAAATGGATGGGTTCAGTGTAAAAGTGCCTGTACTTGAAACAAAATTTCCAAATGTATTTGTTGCACCAAATGTATTTGTAGGTTGAGTGGATGGTGTTGAAAATAGACCAGTATTTGGTGCAGGTACCTCAAGCGGTTTTGCAGGTGTATTACCAAATAGAGTCACTGTAGCTGTGGGTTGTGGATTTAATGAAAATGGTGAATCAACTGTTGGTTTTTTTCCAAATAAATTCGTATTTTGTTGTGCACCAAAAACTGAAAATTTTTGTCCAAAACTCGACACAGATGGTGTCGCACCAAATAGTCCTGCACCTCCTATATTTGTTGTTGACATTTGCCCAAATAATCCAGCACCACCAGTGTTTTGTTGAGGACCTTTACGATTGACCAAATAATCCTCGTATCGTAATTCCTCCAATGATTTCGTCTCGTATTCTTTCATGAACGTGATACAATGATGACGTGTTTGGATCTGATGTGTGTGACGATTTTTTATCATTGTATCCGTGCCTGTGATTGGATTAAATTTTATAACAGTACCGGTGTGTTGATTCGAAGAAAATGGTGATGTGTCACCAAATAGTCCTGTATGTTGAGGAGCAGGTTGTCCAAATAATGGAATGGCTTGCGCATGTGGTGGTGTTGATTGAATTGAACCAAATATCTCTGACGATGGCGGTGGTCCAAATGTTGAGAAGGGCGCTTTTTGTCCAAATGTTGAATTTGTAGTGACTCCAAAAAGACCACTTGACAATGGTTGTTGAGATTGGTTAAATAAATTGGGTTTTGTATTCGGCGATCCAAATGCAAAAGCAGATTGAGGTTGAGCAGGTTGTCCAAAAGCTTGTCCTGATGTTGTTGACGCAAATAATCCCGTTTGGGTTTGATTTTGACCTCCATACATAGGTGTGGATGCTGCACCAAATGCAGTTGATCCAAATCCTGATGTGTTTGTCACATTACCAAAACTTGATTGTCCAAACGGAGTCGATGTTGACGTACCAGCGAATCCTAATGGTGTATTCGTTCCTGGTTGAGTGAATGTTTGTTTAAACATTTTGTATGCAAATTTCGATAAAATTAAAAAAAAATTATGCTTGGTTATGTTTTCACAGTAAGCGGCGTTACTTTTTATGTAAGTCCACATGCGATTTCGGTCCCATCAAATGTATTCGATTTCAGATGGCCAGAATCTTTCAATTTTGTTAACTCCATAAGTGGTAGTCTATTTATTAAATTTTCCAGTCGATTTGTACTGAATGTTTAGAACATAAGTGCTATTATCTGTCTCTATCAAAAAACCCTTTTTTCAATTTTTCTCTCCCTTAAAATCAATTTAGTTAAAAATTGTATGCCGTAAACACTCAGCTGAAAAAAAATTGAAGTTAAAAAAAATTTTTTATCTCACAGTTCAAGTGTGGGTCTGTGATTCTGAGTGAGATTGTATATTGTATTCTTTGGTGAGATATAACTATGCAAGATACCATTTTACGCGATTCACTAATAAGTACGTTGTCTTAGAGATGACGATTCTACCCGAAAAAGATCGATTTTAAATCGAAGTGCGAAGAATCAATTCACAAACAAATCGAGGTATAGAAGATCGATTTCTCAAAAATCGATCTTTTTTGATTTCGATGATTTTAATGTATTACAATAATTGAATCTATGCAACAGTCTTTTTACCGACGAAAGAAGGAGGTACTCAATTCAACCTGTATATTTTTTTTATGTATATGATCACGCATAACTTTTTACAGAGTAGTTTGATTTTAATAATTCTTTTTTTTATTAGCCCATTTTTATTGTATGGTAATCCGGTAGCCTTTTTATTGAAAATAAAAAGATGGCTTTAGGCGTAGTTTTTATGTAATAATCATAGGCACTAAACAAGGATACCTAACTCCATGTAAATAAATAATTGGCAAAAATAAGATGTCAGTAGTGTTCCTTCGGCACCGGAAACAGAACAGAGAGTATAAGGCGCGAGTTTTAATTGAAAAACATTACGCATTTATTTATTTATATAGTCTCCATGGTAATAATGATAAAACATAGTCTCGCTATCTATCGAGTTTATGACAACTCAATCTATTTAAGGTTGTTGTGAAGAAAATTCAATTTAATGACAGGTTCTTCAAAATTTATCTGCAATTAAATCGTTTCAAATAATTTAATTTTTGTAAAAAACATACATATTGTATAAAACATACTAAATTTCATTTTTTCGAAGAGTTTTAATGATTAAAAATATGTTTTTATGTATTTCAAAAAAGTTGCATGGTGATAAAACTAAATAAAACTAGATAAAAATAAATATAACTAAAAATATAACTAGATAAAAATAAATAACACTAAAAATAAAACTAGATTAAGAACATTTTTCGATCTACAAATTTAATTATCTCAGAAACTTTGATAAATATTATGACAGTTTTTCATAACACTGGCGTATCTGGTTGTCGAGATATAGACTTTTGTATTCATGTTTTTACCGACGAGTCCATTTAACATATGTAAATATCTCTTAAAAATCGTAACTTTAACATTTTTTTACTCAAAAACAAAAACAGGATCTACTTCAAATTTTGACAGGATATTCTTTATTATTGAATTAATAAGCTGTAAAATTTTGAAGAATTTGTCATTAAATTGAATTTTCTTCACAACAACCTTAAGTGAAGAATAGTATCCATATGTAGAACCATGGAGACTGTGAAGAACTGACATTTTCCAAACGTCAAAATGACATTTTTTACATATAAAACACAAAGCGCTTTTTTTCGCTAACCACTGATAAGAGAATTATGACCTAAACAGGACTCAGGAATACGTCGCTCACTCGAATGCGATAAGAACTACTCGATAACTTCCGCATTCGACAATTATCGCATGGTTTCAAGAATAGGGCGCTGATACTCAAAAATTCAGATACAATTTTTTCTGTTTCGGTAAGAAAACAACCATATAATTATTTACAATTAGTTGAATGCACCCGACACATGCAAAGAAATGTTGATTTCTTCTTTGTCGAGTGCGAAAATTATCGAGTAGTTCGTATCGCATGTGAGGTGAGCGACGTATTTCTGACACAATTTGGCTCGCATGCGAAACTTTATAGGTGATAATTATCGTATGCGATAGCGCTAAATTGCTTAAATAGAATAATAGAGAATACACTTAAATAACTAACTTCATGTTATTCTTTGTATTTTCCAATAAGCTTAAATCCTATAATATATACAGCCCTTTGTGTATTTCACTGACATGGCGTATACAAAGTCTAACCTACTTCTAGACATGCTAGATCTTAGGGGAAAAATCGGATAACTTTAATTTTCCCAACGCAGCCTCCCCGAAAATGGGAAAAACCCTTCAAAATTACCTTTTTTACTTCTATCCATGCTAGAAGGGTGCGGTTTTTTGCATTATATCAAGAACTCGGAACCAAGGCTGAAGGCCGCCCCGGGGATCAAGGAAGCGGGGCCCCCTTGCGAGCAGAGCGAGTTAAAATATATATTTGTTCTTTATATAATTGAAACGATAGCTGAAGTTTATTCTCTTGAGAAATATTGTCTCAAGTATTGAAAAATTCGTGTTTATAACTATATTACCGTATGCGACAATGGTACTTCCAGTGGGTGTATACCCTCGAGAAACACTTGATAATTATCGCATGCGATAATTGAAAACCATTCTAAAACATTTCAGGAATTGCATTTTCGCTATCGAACACATTATCGCATGCGATATCATGATTTCAAGAATAGGACTTCTGAAATCGATTCACTGGATCGATCCATTGGTTAATATCTATTTAACAAAATCGATTCTTTGATTAATCGATTTCAGATCTCCATCCCTATAATGTCTATGGTTTTATTAGTGCTAGAAAATAATGATAGCAAAATTAATCTATTATAAAACGTTTACAATAATTTTTATTAAGTTTTTATTCAATTTTTGTTTGTTTTGTAATATAATTATATTTATATATTTCTTATACATAAATTAAAATAAATAATTATTAACAATTAAAATAGTATATATCATAATTTTACGTGTATTATTATGGAATATTTATTATTTAAATGAGACTACTTTGATATAAGTGGGGTTTTTATTACGTATATGTATTATGTATGTTAACAAAAACATAAATTGTTCCAAAAAGTCAACTAATCATTTTGAACAACTCTTAAAACATTCGACAGAAATTGAGTCAAATAATTTTGTTAGCTTACTTAATTAGGGTTTTCAATTTATTTTAATTGCTTTTAAACCTTCTACAAAACCCTAATTTTAAAAGTTATCTCAAAATAAAATACTTTTTGAAATTCCAATGAATGATTTTTTTTTAGAACAATAATATTGGACTTCGAAAAAATCCCGACTAAGCATATTCCGAAAAATACCATTAATTTGAATCGTGGGTTTTTAACTTTTTATGGAGTGAATTCTAGTTTTTCCGAAATACTTCGAAAAGTCTTCTTCATCATGGCCAGATTAAGCCATGAGAGGCTCCTAGACAATTCAAGTCGTTGTGAAACTGGTGAGGGAAAGTAAGGGTGGTGAGTTTGTCATATACTAAATGCATTGATATCTCATCCATTTCCAACTCTAAATAATTAAAAAATTTTGCAATTAAATCGTTCCAAATAATTTAATTTTTGTAAAAAACATACATATTTGTAAAAAAAAACATATTGTTTAAAACTTAAATCCCGAGACCCCTTCCTGCTTTTCTAAAACAGATTTTTTTCTTTGACTTAATTTTATTTATAATTCTATCCGGTTTATACATCCTATCGCCATATAGTGACTTGAAAAAGTGAAAAAGACAACAAATTCAGTAAAAATGGATCATTCATCCGGTTGTCAATTAAAAAAAACAGCATATCCTATTATCTCACACTTCTCTGGAACCCAAAAGGCGGGTGGGCCATAGGCACCTGCCTATATTGCATATTGAGTAATCCAGCCCTGTTCTTCATATGCTGCGGTGGAGTGAACAATTGTACCCTTTTTTAAATGCAGAGAACTTTATACTGCATCGTTTTAATCGAAAACTAACACTAAAAGACTAAAAGCTTTTGTGTATAGTTTAAAAATCACAATTTTTTCCACAAAAAACTAGAATTAATTACCTTTCTTTCCTTTTAAATACTCCTCAGTTCAAATTATAGGTACACTTCCATTCAATATATTCGAATCAGTAGAATGTTTTAACTGGTTCAATTTTTATGAACGGGAGTGTATTTCTCAGGATATGATTCTTTAATGACAGACATTTAAATAAAAATTTCGACAAAAAAACTAAATTGGTCGAATTTTTTTCAAAGAGCCCTTTGCAAAATGTTTTTTATTAGACTATTTGTGATATGAAGTTTCTTATTTACTATAAATTTGAATTCACAACCTAATTGTTTATATTATTAATTATTGCAGTTAATTACTAATTTATTATTAATATATTCTATTACATTCAATAGAATATGTGAATAATGATCGAATTATATAAAAATCGTTTTTGTTATGTTTTATTGACTAAAAGTAAAAAGTATTTTCAAGAAATGAAGTAACACGTTAAACGTAAATAATTGGATCCATGATCCCAAAAATGTCTTTTAGTTCAGTATAAGTTTTCAAACGATCTACCAATTACTTATTTAGCTGTAATATGGGTATAAATATTTTCTCTGATGATTATAGGGTTGCCACCACAAAATTATGAAAAGTTGGAAACATCAACATATATTATGTCGATCTTGTCTGGAGATCGGGAGGTCCATATATTATTTCGTAAACTGAGCAGTGGAGGATTTACCGCGTAGACAAAGTAGGTAGCTGCCTAGGGGGCCAACTTTTCTAACGACATGCGAGTAAAAGTAGTTTTGCACAAAATTTTGCAAAGAGGTAGTTTTCAACGATATAAAGTTGTAAAAAAAATTGTAGAAGTATTAACCGTCACTGTCAGCTGCAATAAATGTTCAAAGTTGTCAATATTGAACACATAAAGGATAGGAACCCATACTGTTTAGGAAACATTTTTGAACATTTTTATTTCGCGTTTTTGCATAGAAAGTAAGTTTGCAAACAAAACTGGATATATGTAAATCGATAAATTAGGGATGTTTTGAGCCTAAATAAGATGTAATTTACCGTGTCGTTTACGAAAAAACAATAAACAAAGATTACTTTTTGACAAATAAGTATTTAGGCTATTTCAGAAGTAAATTGTCAAAGCAACAACGTTAATAGGGGCAAAATTTGAAATTTAACATATATACATATATTTTTTATTTATTTATATGATAATTATATTAATTGTTAAAAACTATAAAATTGTGAATATAACTGAGTTAATTGCTTAAATACCCGGTATATACTCAGTTTATTAAAAATGTTTTAAACGAAAATTGTTTTTATTTATAAAAGGAATGTTTTTGCCTGTAATTCTATCTCTTTCATTTCAAAGATGGATATTGAACTTGACCTTACTTTTTAGCTATAAAACACACACTCAAAATTTCATCACGATATCTCTTTTGGCTTTGAGTTATCGTGTCCACAGATATGCTGAAATGAGTTAAATAGGTCATTTTTTGAATACCTATACCAAATTTTGTTTTCTGCGATCAATATTTTCAACAGTTACAAATTCGGGACTAAACTTATACCCTTATATATGTGAATACTGTATCTCGGTTATGTCTTTTTTCGAGATTCACATAGTAAATTCAAATATAATTTCGCACTTGTTTTAAATTGTTTAATTATGCCATGAATTTTTGCCTATGACGGATTCGGCTATTGTATTTATGGGAAATGCGGGCCATAAATATCCCATTCAGTGTATTCATTCATTCTGGGTATAAAACAGTGACTTTTAGCCAATAATACAAACTAAACAATGACTTTTAGTCAATAATACATATATAATCATGAATCGTTCGTTTTACAAATTTTTATAACAATTTAAGGCAAATGATTATCCAATTTTAAGGATACACTTTTTAGGTATTATTACATTCATAATAAGGTTTTATTTTTATATTAAAAAACTAACAAACATTTTTTTTAAATTCATCTATTGTCTCATTATAATTTATTTTTAAATAGATTATCACATTTTTCAGTGTAATAATGTTTTTCAAAAATTCCTTCAGTTATTGGTCGCATTTTATTATATTATTATAACATTTTTTAAATTCATTAAACCAATTATATTATTATTATTATATCTAAAATGAAATTTTAAGGTGGATTATTTTATTATATGATATGATGTTTATACGTCAAGGGAACACAAAAATTTGATGTAATCATTATACGATTCATAAAATTCTGAATTAAGTTCTGAATTTTCTTGTATTGTTATGAAATTATATTAAAACAAAATAAAGAATAATTCAATTTTGGTTTACATATTGAAAATATTTTTCAGATAATAAAACAAATTATATTCCCAATCAAATTATAGATGAAATATAATGAGTCAACCTTGGAATGAAAGTAATCAAGTTAAATTTTTGTTAAAAACTTTTTTTTTGACATTTTAAATACTGACAAAAAGTCTCATTTAATCTCGTGTTCGTGAGTGACGTTATTAAAGGTCAAAGGACACGAAAATCATTTTTTTTTGCAAATATCTCGCTTCCTATCCATACTATGTCAATAGAAGCTTTTAAAAAAATTGTAAATCATAAAATCTTCTATATATTTGACCTGATTCATAAAATAAACCGATTTCGAGATATAGCGCAGAGAGTGGGACGTACGCATTCGTATATCGTCAGTCCTTAGAATGTCAAAACGAAGGTTCATGCAAAAATTCAGCTTGCTTACTGGCATTCTAAAGTCGAATCCTTATTTAATTGAAGTATATTTCCAAATACGCTGCGAGTTAGCCAGTTGGGTTTAACAAATCAAAGGCAACCTGATTTATAATAATGACTGAGATCTTAACTTATAGACATACATCTCTCATGAGAACAGAAAGTAGTTCAGTGTCTAAACTGCGAGGAAGAGGAAGATACGTCCTATCACTTGGTAGTGCATTGTCGACGAGAATATTAATGAGGTACGCCAATTTCGCTGCTACCGAAATTGCAGAAAGTAGTTTTAAACAGGTAAAATGGAGAACTATAGTAACGTTCGCAAAAATAACAAGTGGTTTACCCATCCAGATAGGGTTGAATGAGGTATGGAGAAATTCAAGTAAAAAACATCTAGAAAGGGTTACTTGGTAGGCTTAAACTTTTCCTACAGTACAGCTTTTACTACGCTACGAATACTGGTTAGAGCCAAATTTCCGCCCCGTTATAGCCTGCCAATGCTCTGTCAATTCACCACATTGGTGTTGATACTTCTTCAGAGTTGGGTCGGTGTTTTCAGAATACAAGGTTGTGCCTTGAACAGGTCTTAAATTCCGAAGAATTGCTTGTCTTCGACACAACCTCGATTTCCAGTATAATAGTATTCTTCCTCTATCTTCGGTGACAGGCGTGTTAGATTCGAGAACCATTGGTAACACAGCACACAGCCCTGGTGGAAATAATTCTCTTCAAAAACTGAGAATAATTTATTTAAAACTCTGAATAAAACTTCTGAAAGTCTTATTTTTCTGAAAAAATAAAATAAATGTTTTATAAATGATTTAAAGACAGAAAACATATAATATTTTGGACTATACCAGAAGAGTTATTCAGACTTAATAATCGTAATTCAGACTTTTCAGAGAACTATAATGAAATAAAATATAACAACTCGCCCCGGCGAGATTCGAACTCACGATCTCCTGTTTACTAGATAGGCGCTTTAACTAAATAAGCCACGACACTGTTATGTATTCAACACTTTATACATAACAAATACTCTTTTAACAATAAATTATCAAAATAGTATATGTTATGTATTCAACATATTATACATAACAGTGTCGTGACTTAGTTAAAGCGCCTGTCTAGTAAACAGGAGATCGTGAGTTCGAATCTCACCAAGACGAGTTGTTACATTTTATTTAATTAGTTCTCTGAAAAAGTCTGAATTACTATTATTAAGTCTGAATAACTTTTCTGGCAGAGTCCAAAATATTATATGTTTTCTGTCTTTAAATCATTATATAAAACATTTAATATTTTCAGAAAAATAAGACTTTCAGAAATTGTA
Source organism: Nineta flava (assembly GCA_963920215.1). Classification (NCBI taxonomy): domain Eukaryota; kingdom Metazoa; phylum Arthropoda; class Insecta; order Neuroptera; family Chrysopidae; genus Nineta; species Nineta flava. The sequence continues at coordinate 28,312,135 of OY986045.1, forward strand.
TTCAGAGTTTTAAAAGAATTATTCTCAGTTTTTGAAGAGAATTATTTCCATCAGGGAGTAAATATTTCGGTTCTAGCTAGTTCATCGGCATTTTACTTTATCCTTTACCAAAGGATAAAGTAGTTAAATCTAAATAATAACTTTGAAGATACATTTATATTTCAGTTCTGCTTTAAAAATCAGTGAGTTTGTGGAGTTAGTTATAGTGAAAGTAGCTAGACACAATTTCTCTATATAAATTTCAAACTCATTTCGCTGAGAATGTACAACTTATAGTCTCATGGATTGCATTCTTTGGATTTGAAAAATGCAGTCTATGAAAACAAACTGATTCAATTTCAGAACTGAAACTGCTAAAACGGAATGCACTGGAGCATTAATAAACAATATAAATGAATTAAAATGTTCAATTTGTTTTGTAGTTATTTTCGACTCTTCTTGAATACTTTCAAGTGTATTAATAATTTGTTAAATTATTTTGAATACATTCATTTTAATACCTAATTGACAGAGTTTTCAAGATTTTATGCTCTTTTGTATGTAAAAAGGCACAGAAAAACGATTAATGTTTACACAAAACTTAATAATAATTTGGAAGCTTATAACATATATATTTATATATTCTTAGTAACTTTCAGTTTAAATAGTGTTTTAATTTATTTTTAAATAAATAATACAACGGACCTCTAAAACCTGGAAACCATGAAAACAAATTTTGATCGAATTCTCTGGATTTGTTATATTTTGTAGTTCATGGTTTTGTGGTACATATTCACAAAACTTGTCTGTGAGATTCAGAGGTATGGCGTGCCGAGCTTCAAACCTTTAGTAACTTTGAATCAGAACATCATAAACTAAAAATACAGAGTCTCTTGTCTCAAATACAGAGAATTATACTAAAAGCAGATTTCCATAAGGTTTGAGGTGGTTCCACCATCAATTTGTGTAAAAGTATTTTAAAATCCAGTTTCAGTCTTTTAAAAGTATACGTTGTATTTAGGGTCCGTAGTTATATAGTCCGTATTTACTCTCTAAGATTATGTATAATTTGTTTCACATTACATTACAAGTTATTTCAATTTACTTTAATTCCGAGATCAACAATTTTCTAATATAAATACGTATTTCGTCTATAAGATGGCTATTGTGAAATAGTTACAAAATTAGTGACCGAGAACATCTCCCCGGAGAATAATTACGATTGGCTAAATCCATATATTTGTAGTATGAAATATAATACTAAATCATACTGATGATGATTGTTTTATAGAAGAAATAAGTATTTAATATGATTTATAATTAGAAAAAATATCCAAAAAATTAAAATTGCGATTGAGTATCCCATAGTATCCAATATATTATGTTCTTTATCAAATACTTACCTTTTCAAGAAGTGTATAAATTTAAGGAGGTTCATTCGTCAGACTTAATTAGATAAAACTTTCAATCTTTGATATAATTAGCAAGTTTAATCACGTAATTAGATTTCCAAAAATTCAAAACCTCTTATCGGTCATTTGAAACAGTTATCAACGATTCAAAATCAAACTTTTAACTTAGAGATTTATGGGAAAATATATTTTTTTAAATTTAAACTTGTAACAACGATAAATTAGACACTGTGATAAATATTGTTTTAAATTATTCTTTGAATTATACAGTTTAATGAATTGAATTCGAAAAATAGTGTTATCGAACGTTAGAATTAATTATTAATTATTTTAATCGACATAATTGAAACTATTTTGGTACATTTTAAAACAAACAGCAACAGCACAGCGCGCTTAAAGAATGAACGTCCTTAAAAAAAGTAATTTATATAATATCAAAATCAAATTTAAAGAACATAATATTACCATGGAGATAATATATACGTAGAGTAGACAAGCCGAGTCAAAAGTTGTCCCTCAAATAGCTGCAGATAGAAAATCGCTGAGGTAGAGCTATCTCCTTTTAATGACTAATATATAATCATTATATATTAGTCATTTAGAAAGAGATAGCTCTATCTCAGCGATGTCTGACCTCTCTTTCTATTGAGGAGACGTTTCCACTTACACGCGCGCCTATGACTTGCCTACTCTATAAATATTATGTCTATGAATATGACTCATAATGAGAAATTTCATAGACGTAAAAAATCCGATATGTATCACGTTAAACGGATAAGTTAACCAACGTTTCCTCTTTGAAAAGGCACTAAATTTCATTTCAATGTGCTTGCACGACCAAGACCTTTAAGTGTGTTAGTGTCAATGTATGTGATGGCAATTATAAAATAACCGAATTAGTAAAGGCCATTACACAATGAAAAAAATAAGGAATAAGATATGAGATATAAGATATAGCACAGCGACCAAAACACAATGGGCGATAAGATATAATATTCAACCAATCACATCGGTTGAATGCCAGATGCTGGTGTATGCACAAATGTCAAAAACATAAGTCGGAGAGTCGACTGCGCATAATATTGTGATTGGCTGGGAATAAGAAATAAGGAATAGATATCCAACGCGACGGAAATTCTGTTGCTATATCTTATTTCTTATTCCTTATTTTTGAATTGTGAATTGATCAACGGTTCTGACATCTGTTGGATTCCACTATTACTTATATCTTATTTCTTATATCTTATACCTTATTTTTTTCGTTGTGTAATGGGCTTAAGATATGTTACACTTATTATGCATATATACTAACCATACAATACTCCTATGTGTACCGAACCTATAAGTGAAAGCTTTTCCGACAAAATGAGACATCTGACTCATCTAAGACTCATTTTCCGACATCTTTTGTGCAGAATAGAGTATTTTCAAGCATGTGCAGCACAGACGCAATTGGAACGTTATTTCCTATCCCGACAGCTATGTATGAGTAACACCACACTACACATATATGATATTAACACATGCGACGATTCGCAAGCTCACTGAAACGAAATTCGAGTCACTGTCGTCTGCTGGGATACTCTATCCATATAGTATTCGGATCATTGAATATTATTATTAAATTACCTTAAAAATTATACTTTTAATAAATATAATTCATACGTGACACATAATATGCTACGGACCCTACATATTATTTTTGATTTGATACACATTTGACAGCTTTTTGAAAAAGTATTGAAAGATTTATATACGCAATTATCACAAAGGAAACTTAATATGGAATTTTACTGTGTAATTTGTTCAAAAATTTCTATAAAAAATTATGAATATTTTTTATTCAAATAAAAATGGTTTTTTAATATCTATGAAATAGTATAAAATAAATAATAATATATATTTAATTTATTAAATATATGCGTTTAATAATAAAATCGTAAAGAAGCACCAGATAACTCCTAAACTATGATCATGTATAAATATCCTAATTGGTTTTGATTATACACAAGGCCATTTTTTGACTAGATCACTAGTAATATTCATAAATATATAGGTAACTGTATACTGAATGTTTGTTTAAAACTAGCAATAGTTTTTTGAGGGGTTTTTTCACGGTCAGTTGTTGGAAAGAGATTATAAAAACACAATTGGGAAATAATTCGTAGTAGAGATTTCAGGTTATAAAATGTGGCCTAAAATGGAGTGTTCTTGCGATTTTATAAAGATTTCTTAAAATATCCCATTAAATCAATAAATAATCTGTTAAAAATTTATAAAACGCTAAAAAAGACAAAATAGCTGAATTTTTTAACTCAATTAAACTTTTATTTTTTTTAGAACGGCAAGATGTTTGTTAGATCGTCTGGCTTGTAAGGAACACAATTTTTGTCTTTTCCTCTCAGACCCACACCCTTAAGCAAATCATCTAAGATCCTCTCACTGGCCCATCCTCGATTCCACTCCAGCACTGACCTCTATAATATGGACAGCTAATACTGGAGTGTCTCGCGACAGTATGAACTTGGCTGCCGAAAGCGTGGAATTACTGAATTACTATTAGGCAATAAATTAAATACATCAAAAGAGATTGATTTTAATGTTAAAGAAAAGTGAGACACTCGTGTTGGGTTGGGTCGAGTTTGGTTGTGTCTGGTTGGGTTGGGTTAGTCAAATCTATACGAGTATTCACTAAACCTAATAGTAATTCAGTAAGTCCACGCTTTCGGCAGCCAAATTCATACTGTCGCGAGACACTCGTGCTGATACTATAATCCGCCATAAGCACCATTAATTAGAGCATACATCAGCGCCACTCTTTACCGAAGAAGGAACTAAATTTTTTAGAGCAGGACTGTTGAAAGGTAACTTTCCATACAACAAGGTAAAATTCTCGTACATAAATTATCAACATATACATGTCTTTGCCGCTTGACGCGTGCGCTGCTTCGTTTAATTTAGTTCTCATATTCAGTATTGTGTGGCGTTGTCTTCCACACAGCCTAACTACTCTATATTTTGAACTTTTTACCATTAGTATCAGCTGTCCATATTATAGAGGTCACTGCACTCCAGTGTAGGATTGAGTTTACTAAATTATGGTTAGGTATTGTGAAAACAATATATTTAGAAAAAATATTAATTTTATTTATTGTATCTTTCTCATTTTGTATTGGGAACAGAATATATCATGTTATGGCCTCTAATTTTACACAGATTTTAACGCTCAACAACTTGGGTCATTCCAAGAATTGACTCATAAATTGAACTGAAGTATTTAAAACCTTTACAATGAATTATTTCCGAATTAAAATATCCAGCAACTGACCTATTAAGTAAGTAGAAAGCTTAGGGACTTAATAGACTTTTTTAAATGGTCTGTACTGAATAGTGAGGTAGAGTTCTTATTTTCAATATGAGGTTTCTGCATATTACCATTAAAATCGATCATGGATCTTGCCATTAATTTATTTGCAAGTATTCTGCAATTTACAGTCCTCTAAATATAAAAATAAGAGTTCCAATCCATAGGATATGGTATTTGGTATTGAATGGGTCGTTACTTGATAATTATTAAATAAAACAAATATTTGAGCTACCTCACTAAAACATCAACACACTACTTATGCAGTGCAGAAAAATTTTATACAATTTTTCAATGCAGAATCTTGAAATTTTAATATTAGAATTATTATAATACTGAAATTATAATTATTAATACTTATCATTAAATTATCATAAGATGACGGGATTAGTATTGTGATTTCATTTCGTACCACCAGAGACGATTTATCATAATTATAGCAGTTGTAAAGTTAATTTCTTCACAAATCCATTTGCTATCGTTAAATTTCTACTTACTTTCAGCGAATATATCATATATCAACTATTCTCTGAATCTTAAACAACTAAATAACAAAACCTGAAAATTAACTTATAGCAATAATATTTGGTTTTATATTATTTGAGTATTGATTCTAAATAGAAGCGCCATTATTAGTGCCGTTTGAAAATTGTGCTTGAAGGTATTGTATCATATCAGAAGATATTCTTTTAAATTTTAATTACAGCCATGAACAAAATAGTATTCCAAAACTTACTAACATTAATGTCAATGCAATATCTCGTCGTACATGAACATCGTACCAATATGGTCGTGGCCCAATTAATGATACATACTTCTTTCTTGTATGTCGTAACAGCCAGATTGGAAGCGTTAGGTGCAAAATATCAGGTACCATGAAACTTAAATCACGAACAATCTACAAAAAAAAGAGGCTAAAATTAATAAAATAAAACTAATTTCATAAAGTTTTATGAACGCGATCATTCTCCATTCAGATGAAGCGACAATTAATAACAAATTTTATGTTCGAAAATGGAGGTGATTTTCAAAATTTTATAAGAATGTTAGAAGATTCCACTGATCTCCATCTCATATATAAATTGACTGTGCTATTGATAACTGACCATTTTGGTCTCGACGTCTGGTAGCAAAAACAGACACCAAATTTAGTCTGCAGTAATATCTTCTTTACATAATATCTTCTTTACAAAACTTCAGGAGATATTGATGAGAAAAGACCCTAATTAAATGTTCTTTATAAGACTCAAAAAAACTATAGAAGCCGTATAGAAATTCCTACATTAACAAAATTTTGGAAATAAATTATTTGCCAATAAATCTAAAATATTAAAAAATTGACACTTCAAAAAAAAAGGCGTATGTCTTTTATAATTTTTTGTATAATTTTTTTATATTTAGTTTTCACGCAGACTAGTTTAGTTCTCGCAACTTAACTTGCCAATGTAGGTGATTCTGGTGTTTGCTTAAAATTTGGACCACTTTATTATATTTTATGATATAAGGAAATTCATATATCAAGGAGGTCGGAGAAGGTAGAATACTATTGCCTCCCGAAGTTTAGCACAAAACTTTACGAAATTTCTATATACCTATTACTTGAATGAACAGACCTGAAATGTTAATTATCTTACATTTCATAAAACTCGCCACTTTTGTAACTCTCTGTATAATGTACAATTTTATTTATTTATAAACAAAGGTAAGTAGTATATTTTTTAAGTGTGTAAAAAAGAAACGGAAGTATAAACTGAATTTATATTTTTTATTTGTATATACGGTGTCAGTGACAGAGTGAGAATTTAAAAAATATATGTAATGTTAATACATGTTAAGTGTTATATCTAACTCTCACGTATAAAAATAAATAAAATGTTGTATCTGTTACTACAAGAATAATCAAAATTATGAGAGACTGATTCGGTTCAGGTCTGTTCATTTTTTTTGAACGGGAGTGTACTTAAAACGAGAAACATCACTGATGGGATTGGAAAACAAATCATACACATTTACAAAATAAACTAGTTTCTATTAGAACGTTATCTAATCTTTACAAAATCAGGAACTTTGGCTAGATTCAATTGATGGCAGAAAAGCACCAAGCAGAACCGTAGTATTATTAATTTCTATTGTACTGCTATCTCTGTTGATTCACATTACGGCGGTATTAGCCGAAAATAAAATGAAATAAAACCATCAAATTATAACTAAACCTATAAATTAAAAAAAATTATACGTCTTGGTAATTCACTTTTTATTCTTGATCATGTATAAGGAATATCAGCATTGATATTTTTATTTAGGTAGTGACCGCGCGCAAAGACATTTCTTAACTGTTATTTTTTACTAAACAAATCTGGCTATAACTTTAAATCTGAAAATTTTGCCTATAACTTATACTGTCGTTATTCGTTTTATGTCATCACTGAATTCAACCTAAACGTTTGCTTTGAGTTTGATTTAAGCTAGAACGTCATTGAGACGACATGTAGCGGATAATGCAAGCGGTAGGTCACGTTGACCAATCAGAAGTCAGCATTTGCTGTACATCTCGGTATAGGCGGTAACCATTTTGAAAAATAAAAAAGTTTTAATATTTTTAACAGGACGGCAAGCTTGCCGCTTGATATTCGGTTAAATACGTAGATTATCGGAGAACTTCGTCAAATATTTCAAAAATAGTAATTAACCAACGAACATATTGTCAGTTTTGAAGTATTCATTTTAATTTTATCTTTTTTTAAATTTTACAGTTTTATGATTATAGATCATATATTGCTAAAAAAACTTCAAATTAATCAAAAATCAATTTTGTAACAATTAAAATTAAATTATTGCAGGTTAGCTGTCAATAGTTTGTCCTCCTGACGTTTCGTCGCGCGGCACTGTTGTGTACAAGTTAATACGTGTATGTAATTGGTCTTTAGTATTTTACCGTGTGACGTTAACGTTTGTCGCCACATGTTGTCTCAATGGAGGTCTAGCTTTAGGCTTGTTACAAATTGTCTAACCTAAGTATTATTCTTACCTGATGGGAATATCCTTGCCCACGTATAACATTAAAAACAAATTGATCACCAGCACTACAAAATATATGTACAAGTGCGATTCCCACAATTAACAACACTTTACGTGATGTGACAAATGTATCCTTATTTGCTAAATGTATAACATAAATCGTTGATAACAATTCCGTAATTGTAAAAAATGTTTGATGTACCCATTGTGAATAGAATTCATCATTATAATAATTCATATATATCCACCAAGAATAATAATGAGGAAATATTGATGATAAAAATAATATAGCCATTGAATATCGTAATTTATTACGTAACATTAGTATAACTAGATGGCGTATTGTTTCATATAATATTATTATCCCACATGATGCAATTAGCCATATTTTAAATGTATTATTCGTTGCATTGAAATAAAAATGTTTATATGATGCAATACCAGATTCATATGTACCTAGTTGGAAAAAGGATAATTATATTTTAGCCAAATAATGTTCGCTTTTCGGATACCAACATTAAACTTCGCACACTTCTTTAAAATCGACTAAGATGATTCGAATACTTCCATCTATGATCCGTTTATCAGTCTTAGTTCATTAAAAATATTGCTTCAGAGTGCAACCAAGATGCTATCTCGCGATGCACTGAAGCTGAACAGGATGCAAATGAGGAGGGTACTTCACAGGATTTGACCCCCCCCCCCCCAAGTTGCAGTAGCACGATCTTATTATTTTAAACGTTTACAGGCTCAACAAAATTCTGATGTTAACCTGTCACACAACCTTTATATTCAGGAGTGACCTGTACATGTACATGTTGGTTAATTATTCAAATAACAAAACTCATACCATAGTACTCGAAACAAATCCACTACACGTTATCCTGTTGAACCCTGTTGTTAATATTTATTTGTCATTTGAAACAATTTCTCGATTTTGAGTAGTTATTAGCAGATATAGAGAAAAAAGTTTCATGTTGGTGGCCAATAATTTTATACGTTTCTACCTCACTAACCTTTAAATACGGTATCCCAACACGAACATGAACAATTTATTTTATCAACACGTCGTGAATATTGTGACCAAAAATACCATAATGTAATTATATGTATTGGTGGTAATAATGTCGTAAATATTGCACCAGCAAATCGTGATAATATTTCCTCTTTACAATTCTTCCATCCGTAACACATCCACGCTACCATTATTGCCTATATTGTAGGTTACTTTTTTATTATGTTTGGTTTTCTATATTTATATATATTTCGACCATAACTATTCTCCCTTTAAATAAAATTGAAATTTGAACTTTAAAATATTGAATTATATATTCATATAATTATTATTTGAAAAAAAAATCAATGTAACTATATTCACAGTAATTACAGTCATATGTAATCACTGAATATTACAATATCAATAATAAACAAACAGAGGTCCAATCAAATTATGTTATTAAGTTCTCATTACACGCTATTTTAGTTCAAAAAGAATGCATAAATTAAAATCAATACAGAGAATGTATCAAAACAAATATAAATAATTTTTAACAAGCATTTAATTTTAAAATAGTTTTTTTACCAATGTATTAAATAAATTCGTTTTATTACACGTGTGCGTGGTTTAAAACATAAAAACAGAGCAACAATTATGTGTGTAGTAGGAATCCATAAATAGAAAATGGTACATTCGAGTAGTATATTATAAATCATGTTTCATATTGTTTGAATAAATCTAATTACCTCTACATACATACTACAAAATATATTATTTTAAATATTAACAAATGAAAATTAATTGCATAAATACTCGATATATACTGAGATTATTATGAATGTGTGACTATTTATTTTAGTTTTTACACACGGCTAATGTATAAAAATACAAAGTAGTGTACAATGGCCTAACTGTAGCTTTCACAGGGGAGGGGGTGTCCAACAATTCTCAAATATTAACTAATTTTTACCCGTGACTTCACGCCATAAACTTAATCAATTAAAAATTACACATACATTTCATCTCTACGATCCGATAGGTCGATATTCGGCGAATGTTAGCGTTTTTGCGTAGACTAGGGGGAGGGGGTGGTTGCCTGGACCTCCTAAACACCCTCGTTATATATGTGCGTGAATAGTACTATGTACAATCAGCGTCAAAAGTTGCGCTATCATTTCAAAATGTTATAATTGATTTGTGCCTTTAATCCGAAGCATTTTTTCGATTACCGAATAAATAAGGTACAAATCAATTATGAAATTTGGAAATAATAGCGCGAATTTTGACGCTGATTGTACATATATGCTATTTTAATCAAGAAGTTGGCAATACAAACACATACGCAAGTGGTTGCGCATAATCGAAAGTGCATCAATAGTGTATCCCAGTATCCTATGTCATCAGCAAAATGGATGATCAGTTTCATGAAGAATAGATATATTAGGAGATTGAACGACATAGGCAATTCGTCTGTTTTTGTGTCCTCAAAAACGTGTAGAGATCATAGTTATTATTTTCGCCACTAGCGGCAGTGCGAATCTGCCCGTACGGAATTATTATTATTATTACATATTAAAATCAACGGTTATTACATCTTACAAATAAAAATTGTAAGTATAAAAATTGTTTAATTTTATAAATGTGAAAAAATGGGACGATGTTGTACAGGGAAAGCATAGATATACTGTTATATATCTATGAGTGGAAGGTTGTTTAAGGTTAGGAATGCGTGTCTGCATTTACGAAAGGAATATGGTCTGTAATTACCGGTTGTCATCTTCTTTCTTTATCTAATATATGTTAGTATTGTAAACATATATTTGTAATTATTAATTGCAATTATCACTATGATTCTTCATCTTTTAATTTATTGCAGATTATTAAGAATTCTCTATTATTAATATTTATTTAATTATTACTTGATAATCGAAAACAATTTTTTATTATCTATAAAACTAAGACTTCTTATTAACTGAATGAAAGTGATTTCTTGGCGCCTACAATTAAACATTTAAATTCCGTACGGCACTGAGACCAGTGACCCCTACTGATAAAAGATAGTTACACCAATTCTTGACCGTTTTTTTAACATTACGTTCGCTCTCCTAATATATCTATTCTTCATGATCAGTTTATAAAATGTATATCACTTAACCACTAACCTTATATAGTGTACTCGACGCATCAATTTTTCGAGTATTTGGCTGAGACAGTAAACTCGGGGGTATACTTGACCCGTGTATGGAGGGTAGAGGTACCCGTGAAACTACATTTTGTGTTAGACTGTTAGTGGCATCATAAACCCTATAAGATGTAACATCAGGCATATGTTAGTGTTTCAGTTATTGTAGAATAGTACGGAATTTTATCCTAGATTTACATATTTTACAATAAGATATTCGATTACAAAAATAAACTGTTTAAGCACAAAATGTACAGTGACTTACGAACCATCTGTATGTAAACAATTCAAGTTCTTTATTTATTTTACCTGTATACAGAGATTGCGTGAATATTTTACACCTAATTTTTTTCTTAAATTATCATCATTCATTAGTCAGAACTATCGGTAATTCGTATATATTGATAATACCCATAGTTTTATTTCAATTTTTATATTTTGTTTACTAACAACAAATTTCGAAAATTATGTATAAAGGTTTACTTTTTAACACATTAAAGTCACAGAAAAATAATAAATAGACTGGTAATTATAAATGGAATTTCAGAGATATAAATATCAATAATATAGAAAATAATATTCTAAAAATGAAATGGTATTTAAACGCGTTCCGTTGACGATAAAAAAGAATAGTAAACAGTATATCATAGGCGTCAACTTGCTTGTGGTAATGAGCGTTAAAAAAATAAATCAATATCAAAATTAGTTGATATATCGCAAAATAATGCTTGTCTTGTTCTTATTTTGTCTTTTTAGCATCCAAATATAAGAAATAAAATTAATATTGAGAATTGTTTTCGATATTTCTGTGCGTATATCAATTACTGGATAACGACTATTATAAAAATGAAGAATTGTCGAGCGCTCTCATTTCTTTTAACGCTCGTTAAATACGACAATATACTTAAATTTATACCCCGTGACTGTTTGATTCCCAAAACGAGCGTTTACCGTCAGCATAAAAAGGCATGTTTAGGGATAAATAAACTTATATGACCTAGTACTGTATAAATTTACTCACATAAGGTGAAAAAATTGGAAGTTGAATTATAATCAAACAAAAAGACCTTGTATTTTATAAAAAAAGTTTATCAATTAAGGTAAGTGGAACAGGTCTCCGATTCGTGTATTCAATACACACTCTTAAATGAGTCAGTACACACAGTCAATGAGTCAGTACACACTCTTAAATGACAAACAAACTACCGTACGCATATGAGATGACTCTCATTACATGTGTACTGACTGACTCCGCACAGTGACCATACGGCCTGCCAGTAATAAATAATATTTAACATTGATTCTCTATTGGAAACGCATTCCAACACAGTCTGTATATCAAATCTTTCAGAAAACGACCTACTATTTTAACTCTGCGGTCATCCCTTACATTCAGCACTTGATCTAGTGTGTGTAATTCATTTTCAAACAGATCTTCTCACATTACTTCATTTAAACCTCTACATTCAAATAACAGGTGATTGACTCAACAACATTGCACAGAACACATATTTGTTCACCATTTATCTTACGCTTATTCTCCCATACATTATAAGTATATATAAAATACATTGGAATACACTAAAAACCCACCGGTGCACATGACAGATAAATAAACAATCGCTTATACAATATTCGATTTGGGAATTAGTACGATCTGTGAGCGTGGTGTCTATCGTTGAACTCAACCATTAGCGCGCTTTTTCAGCATACACAGCGTCAAGTTGAACACTCCCAAAACGAAAACAGCAAGCATGTTACTTTGATAGAAGTATATTCATTTATACTTTGATAGAAGTATATTCATTTATAAAGAAGCCTCGAATTTTGTCACAGTTTGAGTGGATCAGTCTATTTTCAAAATAACGGTGAGGAAACATATTAATGTTTCCCCCACTTTTAATCCATTTATCATTTTGTGTGAAATATAACCAGTACAATAAGTTGCCCTTCTACTTTTAAATAAGTTCCCCTTACGCGCATATAATAGTCAAAACGAATGAATTCAGCTCTAGCTATTTTTGTATTTGACTTTGTTTTATAAATTATCAAAAGAAATAAAATATAAAGCTGTAAATGAACACGCTATATGATCACAACTAAGCTATGGTATTATCCAGCGTGTGTATTATTAGCTGTCTCTCAAGTGCACGCACTCAAATTATTATTTAAATAGGCGCCCATGAATAGAATCATGTCGGTATGTTTAAATGTTTAATGCCAACTTCACATACATGTAATTGAAATATAGAATAATCTCTGATTTAACCCTATTCACAATTATTATTTAATAATTATCATATTGATTTTCAATAAAATTATCTCGTTATTCAATCTTATCTTATTGGCAATAAATTTCTTAATATTAATAAATTTTTATCCTTGTCATGATTATTTCATGCATAACACTGCGCAGTGTAATAAAAGTAGTGTTGTCAGTGAGTACTGTCATTTGACATCTGTTTTATACACATATAAAAATATGGGGTATCTCCCGAATAGCTTTTATAAATAATTTACGTGTAACAAAAATATATCTGAATAAAAATCAGTTAAAATGGAATCGATTAATGATTTAACATACAATTGTGAAAATACATCAAATTATGCATTACAATTAGCGTTAAAAACAATGCAAGAGCGTTGTCAACAATTACAAAAACGATTAGCTACCGTGGAAGATGAAAATTGTAGTTTACGAATGAAATATTGTCGTGAAAAACCATCAATAAATATATCAAATACAAGTAAAACAGAAGTGGAATTATTACAAGATAAAATAGGTCAATTAACTAAACAAAAATCACAATTAGCACAAAATGTAATGATGGTCGCATCAGAGAATCGTAATTTATGGAACCGTCTATCGAAATTAACAGATGTAAATAATTCGTTGGGTAATCAATTACTAAAAATAAATGATGCATTAAATCAACATAAATTGAATGAAACGTCATTAGGGCCAATTCCAGTAAGTAATCATTTAATTCGTTCAAAAACATTTACACAACATTCACCTAGAGAACGTTCGGAGATGATTAAACGTGTTGTTGATACAAACGATTCAGAATATGTTAGTTTAGAAGAGATATCATTGAAGTTATTGAATCGTTTATCGAAAGAGAAAGCAGATTTAGAAGAACAATGTGTACAAATGACTGAATTACAAAATGATATTGAAATTGATGTACATTCTATTGGTTTTACATATCCAGAAGATAGTGATGAGGATTCATCGTTAAATGAACTTACGAAACATTCAGAGAATTTACATCATATGAAAGATATGTTACTACTGCAACAAACAAAGTTAAGAAGTGCTGTGGAACTTATACAAAAGTATCATTCTGGTAAGTAATAATGTTCATTTCCTATAAATATGAATAAACTTTTATCTTATCATTGTTTAAATTTGACGTCAAAAGTGAAAAAAATAAAGATTCAGTAGTGAAAATCGAATATAGGACAATATATGACTGAGAAATAATTACGGTCAGGTATAACTAACTATTCACGAATAATTAAGTAAATATTCTAGAATTAATGGGACCCACAGACGAAAAAATATCGTCATTTGGCTCCTTTATTTTTAGAGCTCGCAATGTTTTGAAAATTTGTCAAAATGTAAATTGATCTTTAAAAGCTATGATTCACTGAAAGATAATATTGGTTACGCAAGTTTTTATCCCCGAGACAAAAAAAAATCCTTACATAAAATATGTTTAGGACTGATTTGTGGACATACCTATTTCTGCAAATTAGCAAAAAAAATCGTTTATACTTGTAATCAATGAAAATTTGAATAATTCTAATTTGCACAACCCGTAGAAATTAAGTGTATTATTTTTCCGTTAGATATTGTGATTTTCCACAGATAGATATTTATCCACGATGATTTGTGTCAACTTCTGTACATACGAGGCAAATGATTAAGAGAATTTAATTTTCATAAGAGAATAAATTATGTTTTTTAATGATAGTTGATACAAGCTGCGGTGTCCGAGTGGTTAAGGAGATGGACTTGAAATCCATTGGGTTCTACCCGCACAGGTTCGAATCCTGTCCGCAGCGATAAACTTTTTTTTTAAAATCATAATATATATAATTTTATTGAGCGTCAAATGTCAAAAAATATTTCAAAAACTAAGAGGCCTAGAAAGTTGAAATTTTGATAAGATCTCAAAATAAACAGTCACGATCAGATGCTAAATATTGGAAACTGAACAAGTTGCATGAATAATGTGACCCGATTTCGATTTATCGAATCAACGTTACTGAATATTGAACTTAGATATGGTTTTACCAACAGTGTATTTGTTGTTAAAAAATATTTGTATTTTTTAACTTTCCGGAGGTGAGGTTTTGAAGTAGGAAAGCTAAGGTTGGATCGTATCCGCCTCAACTCAAGATCATATTTGTTCGGCTTATTTGGAAAATATGTTAGACAGTTTTGCCAGAACTCAGGAAGGATCTCATATATTGTCTTATACTCTGATGGCGGATATAATAAAAATGGTCCATTGTTTTCGGAATGGTTCAAATTTACCGCCCTGTTCGACGCTTAATTACAATTGGCTGAATTCGGATATTTGAACTGAGTCACTCTAATGATTAGTACAAATAATTTTGTCGCTTGAAATCGAATCCGAATCATACCTTAATGTGAAAAATGGCGCAATAATGTAAAAACTAGACGTAAATTAAGTCATTTTACTCGACTTTAATGCCATTTTGTTAAATTCTATTTTAAATTTACGATGGTTCTATTACTTTTTGAGATTTACTGCATTTAAAGAGTCTTGGAGTGTATACTTTTTGGGCGCTTACACACTTTCAGCGCTCACGCTTATAAGCGCAATTTATTGGTTTTCGTTTTAGCTTATGAACGCGTACTCTACCCTTGAAAATGACGTTCGTTTTAACATTATAAGGACGTGTAAGCGTCAATTGGCATCATCAATATGGCGGATGAAAACAGTTCAGCTGTTTTTCAAGCAATAGAATGTTTGTATCAGTGACGTCAAAAGTCCCTAAAATGAAACTTAAACATCCTAAACTGACAATTTGAAAAAGTATGTCGGTAATGTAGGTTATTTTCTAATAAGATTTTGTATGTTATGTGGATTTTTTGTTTATTTAGGAAAAAAATGATATAAAATATTCAAAAATGCAAAAAAACCCTAAACAGTGGCCCTTAATACGATTTAGCGCTGATTTTTGCTGCTTTACCTCGATTGAGAAAGCGTCTGAGGCGTGGAGTCTATCGTTGAACTCAATCATTAGCGCGGTTTTTCTGCATGCACAGCGTCAAGTTGAGTACTAAAAACAACGCTTGATAACGTTGAAAGTATGCAAGCGTCCTAAACGAATACACTCTTGATAACACAGCTAAGGCATTTTTCCTTCTTAGATCATTTTTTCTAAAATATAGAATGTGCATTTTTAGGTAAATCATCATTCTATCTCTGCCTTTCGATTTGTTGTCTTATATTCTCTCTCCTTCCCACAAAACCTACAGCTACTATCGGGTTATCCAATCCTAGCTTCTTAAAGTGTTCCTTAGATATTGATCTGAGAGAGGAAACTTATCAATAGACGACATTTCTTCGATTATGTTAAATTATTTGGAATAAATCAGCATTGAAAAAAAATAAATCAGGTCTTTCGAAAAAGGTCAAAATAGTTTCCAGAGCGAAAATATTTTAGTATCTCTGCTTCCTTCCCCTCCTATCTATCAGTAGATATTTTCTTAAATTTCTTCAAAAATATTAAAAATCTTGTGTTTTATTTATTAATTCTATAGTATTTTCTCATTATTAATCTATAAGCTTGTAAGTATTAAAGTCATAAGAATATTTCGTTTTTTAATTACAGATAGCGAAAAATTATGTAATAATTGTCAAAAAACTTCAAGTAAACAAGAACCAAACAAAATAATTGTAAATAAAAATATTGAAGAAATTGAAAAAAAGTTTCAGGATAATATGAAACCATCAGGAAGCAGCAATAATAGCAACAGTAATAAGATTCGTATATGCCCAATGTGTATGAAAGTGTTTAATTTAAATATTGATGCAGATACTGATTTCCACCGACATGTAGAAAATCATTTTGTTGATGACTCTATTACGGATCACTTTGAAATTGTTACAACTTTAGGTATATAGCCTTTATTCCATCAAGATGTTCGACTAAATCAATTAGGAAAATTTAAGAGATTGTTAAGAATCAAATAATATTTCACTTTTGTTTTTTATATTTTTTTGGTTCTGGTTAATGTTTCTTTTTTTATTTTCTTTTAATCTGTAAATTTTAGATTAACAATTTTTTAGATTTTTGCGGCGGTGCTTTATTTTATTGCTTTGGAGTTTTTGTAAGAATGTATTATTTAAGTTGAATTATTTGATGACAATATTTTTTTAAAGAATTTTAGACCAATCAACGTGTGAAATGTAGGTTACAAACTGATAGCAGTAATAAAAAAATATGGTCGTATAGAGAAAAATATTTCAAAAAAGATAGCGTTTTTTGCTCTCGAAAATTGATCCCCGAACATAACCTAAAAAATTCAAAACAGTCAAAAAATGTTTTTTTACGAATAATAAACAAACTTGAACTCCGATCAGAAAAAGTTATAGGTATCAAAAAAACTTATCGATTGGCGTGTCTTGAATTGAATCGGTGTTTTGTAGAAAAATCGGAAAAACACCGATCCAATTTCAATTCATACACGCCAATCGATAAGTTTTTTTGATAAGTTCTTTCTCATTTAACTTTTTCTGATCGGAGTTCAAGTTTGTTTATTATTCGCAAAAAAACATTTTTTTGACTGTTTTGAAATTTTTAGGTTATGTTTGGGGATCAATTTTCGAGAGCAAAAAACGCTATCTTATTCTCTGACATAAAATGCTTCATGTGAAAAATCATACATATCTAGAATGGAAAATGATTCCACAACCTCGTGACATTCCAGATCATCCTAGATGTATATGATTTTAGGCGAATTTCCTGAAAGGAAATAGAGCTATTCGTCTCGTACCGACTTCAAAATTTTGCAAAAATTTCTTTAAATGTCCAACGATACTACCTAGTAGATGTCGAAAATATCATCTGTAAAATTTATATATATATATATATATATATATATATATATCTGTAATCACTCTAGCGGTCGCAGTTTTCATTTGTTCGGAATAAAATTTGGCATGTGAAGTGCTTTTGGTATTTGAAAGATCAAGTTCGTTAATTGGTAAAATCGGACGGGGGGAAAGGAGGATTTAGAGGAAGAAGGAAACACCAAATTTGGCATATCTCTCTTAATATTAGAAAAATTTATAATATATAAAGTTGTAGTAAATTAGTTTTACTATAATTTTGATTCATATCATTTTTACTGTTACACTAATATTTACAATTTAAAATTGAAATTCTAAGTATCTCTGTACACATTAGAGAAAAATGGTAATGAATTGTAGCAAACATGATTTTCAACAACTTTACCTCTCATACATTTTGGATTATTCTAATATTAAGAGAGATATTTTATATTTTCTTCTTTCTCTATGCTACCCCCAAACCCCTTCCCATTGACCTATGTCATTTAGTAATAAAATTGGCCTTGCCAATACTAAAATCATATCAGATATGATATTTCATTTTGATCATACTAAAGTTATGACCGCTAAAGAGTGATTTATGTATTCTAAGGAAATTCGCTAAGTTGACGCAGCTTCTGCGTAACGAATTTTATATATATATTAGGCATTTGTTGTCAAAGAATGTCATCACTTTAAGTATTGATCAGAAATATTTGACGGAACGATAGTTTGATGTTTTCAACTAAATCTACAATCTCAATAATTATAACAATACATCAAAATATCTGATTATAAGTAAGTATTATCTAACTAAAATCCTATTATTTTAAAATTTGTAAGTATTAATTGTTACTGATACATTTCAAAAAATTGTTAGCGGAAATTATGATAGAAAGTATACTAGTTTAATTCGAAAATATAATAAATTTTTTTAATATCTTCAAAATCAGATGTTTGATTTTAGTTTAGAAATTAGAAAAGAATATCAATATCGATCAATTTTCTTCGACATGGCAATTAAAGAACGATTTGTATAAAATTTGTAATCAAGAGTTGTGTACAAATTTTGCATTTTGAGACATAAAGTTTTAATTAAAAAATTATTTCTTACAAAAATTAGGGATAAAATCTATTTGTTTTTCGAGAAAATATTTAAAACAATAGTTTGTATTTTTGTAAGAAATATCTTTTAATTTAAACTTTTCTTGTACACTCCCGTTCATAAAAATTGAAACAGTAAGTGATATTCTAAGCGTATATATTACTAAATACTGTGAAACCTTAGTGTAACGATTTCCTCGATTTAACAAATTCTTAGAAATCCCCTAGAACTGATAGATTTAATGCAATATACCTTTTCATTACGAATAACTTTTGTAAAACCCTCTTTACAACGATTTTTCAATACTAATCCATCTAACAAGAATTCATGTCTTCAGACACGTTCAATTTATCGTAAGACAATCCAGGAATTCAAACTGTCATAATAAATTAATGTTTAGTGTTGTAAGGTTCCTATAAGTGCGAGAGTGCATTACATATTTTTTCACTGTTGTTTAATGTAAAGTTGCAATGGCTGAGAAACGAAAAAGGTGTTCCTTAACTGTCGCAGATCAACGAAAAATCATTAAATACGTAGACGAGAATCCTACAAAGAAAAAAAATAAGTTTGCTTACCTTACTAAAACGAATCTTAGACCAACCAAACCTCTATATAACAAATTATTTGGTATAACGAATATTTTCTAATCTCCTTCAGATTTGTTATATCAAGGTTTCACTGTATATGTATAATATTACATACAGTAACACTTAGAATGTTTCAACTGGTTCAATTTTTATGAACGGGAGTGTATCTCTTTCGTTTCGAGAATGATATTTCGTTTAAGTTATTATCAAGTTTACTTCATTTGAGTCTACAACTTTTTTTACAGATCAATGTTAGAAGTAACTACTTTTAAAAAATCGACTGGTCCTTAATAAATTTACGCGAGTAATATATTGTAAAATATTTAGAATTGAGCTAAATTCTCCAGTTTGAGAGCTTCCCTCGTAAATATCTGAACATTTTAAATATCGATTCTCCATAAACTAATTTGAGACGTATCAAAAAAAGTAACTATTTTTCCATGTTTCAAGTTAAAATGGTTAATTTTCACACTTGCAAACTCATATTAGAATTTTTGATCTGCATCTAATTTTTGTGGTATCATTTCGCAAGGAATTTTTTTTCATTTAAAAATTATATGTAAGTTAATAAAAGTAATTTATCTATCTTCTTCTATATCTATATATATATCGATGTGTGTATGTATGTTCCCCTATGGACCCAAAACGCCAATCTTCAGATTAGCCCAGCTGGTGATCCTGTGAAGTTTGGTAGCGATCGGATCAAAAGAAATTTTTTGTTTTTTGTGCTATCCGTGCGAAGCCAGGGCGGGTCGCTAGTATCAGATAAAATTTGTATTGGCAATGGACATTTAAATGATATTAAAGTTCTAGCTGAGTTAATATCGCGTAATCAAGATCGTGAAAATGATTATTGGCAAATGTCTTGGAAATTTGAATTTATAAAAAAAAAATATTTCATACTAATTTTGATCTGAGATAATTTGATAAAAAAATAAATCAATTCCAATACCATATCCCCAAATAGTTTAATAAAAACTCAATTCAATAGAAATAATTTTATATTAAAAACCATTCTAGTAAATTTCTGGTTTATGAGCATTGGATCATTAATAAATTGGATTAGCTTTCAAAGACTGTGATAAATAGATTTTAAAGAAATTCAGTTAAAACGTTTTGAAAATAAAAAATTGAAAAGATAAAGAATTCTCTTCTGTATTAAAAGATTTTTTCTTCTGGATTATTTAAGAATTATTATTTTTTGTATCTGACTATAATTTATTTTAATAAAAACAATATTCTAGAAATTAACACTACGTTTGTTTTATTTTAACCAAGTTGTGTTGGTTTTATATCAGATGTAGTAGCTGGCGCTTGTGTAGTTTTCTGTAATAAATTTTTACTAAACCATGCAGGCCGTGGTTTTTTCATTTCAACAATACGTTTATTTTTATAAAATTCCTCCGAGTTTGGATCGATTTTTTCATTTTCATATAATACAACGACATCCTGTTCAACAGGTTCTAATTTTAATTCATCTTGTATACGATCTTGCATGGCTTTTGTTTCTTCAATTATTTTCGCGTAACAGTGTGCTGAAAATTAAAGTTATTTATTTAATAAAATATAAATTTGCTATTCACAGTATCAAATAAATTTTTCTGCTCTAATTATTTTTATGATAGTATTATCATTCAAGTAAATCAGTAGTCTAATAAAAATGTGAAATAACTAACAACGAAAATTAACTATAATAATCATGAATTCGATAGCTTGATGTACTCAAAAGCATCCGTTGTCAATTAAGACCAACGGATGACAGACTATCATTTCTACGCATAGCGGGATTTACGGCCTCTGCCTTATACTCAATGAGGAATTTAGACATTTTTTACGATCGTTATAGTTCATTTTCATTGTTTAACTCTTTTCTACAACATCGAGAGCGGCGTAAGGTGTTGGATCTCATTGGTATCCTTCGTGGGTATTTTACCGTGGTAGAATTTTTTATTTCTTCACAATCTGGACAAATTTAACTGCTTTCTATTCACTTGTAAAAATATTTAGGTAAAATATACGAACATTTCTACCAGCAACCGGGGAATTTTTATCAAAAATAACTTACGCATTTTCTTGAAATCCCTGACTAAACATACAGGACTTTCCTCGATTAATCTAATGGTTGGTTGAGAATGTGAATACACAGTTTACAATTGAATATCAGGATACAATACATATTTTAAATTTTGCCATTAATTTTACAAAAATACGATACTTTTAAAATTATTTTCGAAAATTTTGAACGATTCTGAAATTTATATCTAATCTGGAGCATAGAATTTACAATAAATTAATATCGTTCATATTTATTCTATAAACGATTGGAGACAATCAATATTCTATATAGTTAGACCTGTAGGAAATAGTTTTACGAATATCCAGGAAATTCTATGATATAGCGGGTCTAATTCTATGATCTGATATAGCGAGTCTGATTCTAGAAGTTCAGTAGCGTTAGACATCATGATAACATTTGTAATATTATAGTATTTATTGAAATGTTATGTCTCATACACATAAAATTGATTTGTATTGTTTGTACAAAAAGAAAATAAAATGAAAATATAGAAAGATTTCATACCAAATTAAAAATATACTTACGACAAAGAACACCAACTTCATAATTATGCCCGCATTTACCACATACACGTAAATGATTCTTCGGTTTAAGAATTTTTAACACATAATATGGGGTACCAAATTTTCGTTTTAATCGGCGTTCAATTGTACGTCGATTTTTTGGAACTGCCCATAATAAACCATCACCGATTAAATCTTTTAATGAAAATTTCGATTTTGCTACGGTCGAAGGAGGAAGACGATTATCGATATTTACACCAGCCAAACAATATGCATCTATTCGAAAAAGAAAAAATGTTAGGTTATGTATAAGATCTAAATAAATTTCTAAACAAAACAACTAAGCATTGTATAAAATGATGTTATATCTACTTACCTGGTGGAAAACGTTTAAAAAACGTAAACGCTATAATTTGTTCGAATTTTTGTAACGATAATTGTAAACTGGTTAATAATTTCAACGCCATAGTCACACAAATGATAACGAATCAAGTCATACTACACATGAAACGCACGATTATGTAACCCAACAAAAATAATATCACTGGAATTTGAAATGTAATTATGAACTATTCAACAATAAATAATTTCACATTTTTAGATAAATAATTAAATTGAGGTTAATTTAAAACAGTTAAAACAGACGTCGGTATATAAAATGCATGCACACAGCGTCGAAATGAGTAGAGAGTGAAATTTTTTAATTCAGGTGGGAGAGAGATTGGGTTATATTTTATAGATCCTCGTGGTGGAAGCAAAGACAAAATACGCTTAGTGTGAATGTTGATGTTTTATGTGAAATTAAAACAGTTTTGACGATGTCGTGTATAGGGTCATCTACAAAACTTTGTGCCCGTCGGGTCCATGAACAATTATTGTGTCAGTTCCGACAATCGGCGCCAGTGAAAAAAAAATTAACAACCTATGTCAGGATCAAATCATCATCAGCAAGGATTTTAAATAATCAGGTCAGATTTATTTATTTTTTATAGAACATTTTTATTTCTAAGTGATTGTTATCTATTTAATTGTCCGAAAGAAAAATTGGTATTACATAAATCTAAATAGTGATTGAATTTATCTTAATGCGCTTGCTCTATTTTTGTCAAATGCACAATAATTTGACGTTTAATAATTATTTCATATGTTCGGCGTTTTTTCTTGTAATTTAAATTTACCGCCCTGTATTGTTGTACCAAAAACCAGCGCGATTTACAAAAAAAAAAAAAAAACAATAAGAGAAAAATTTAATGTATAAAAAAAATAATTAAAATTTTATATTATTATTTATTAATTTGCCTAGAGATGTCTTGAATATTAAAATGAACTCGTTTTATTAAAAAGCACTTTCTATAAATTTCAGTGAGATTGTTACTTTCTTTTAAAATTGTAATCTTGTATTATTTTTATGGCGACCTTACTGTTTTCCAATAATAATAATTAGTTAATACTCATAGTTAAAATTTCTTATCTTTTTTTTTGTTAATATTAAAAAATCTTTCACTATTATTAAAATGTGTCAAGGACATTTATTACCTTTCAATTAGCTTTAAGATGATATACATATTTCATAATGTAATTTTTTTTGGACATACATAAAAATTATCTCATTGAATAAATTAAAAAAAATTTTTTTTAAATATTTATTTGTTACCAAAATAATTTTGAATATAATTGAGTTTGAAGTATTGCTACAATAAAATCCAAATTACGAAAAAGTTGCATAAATATAAAATTTTTATTCCACTCAGTAGTAAATAAATATATAAAAATTTTCTTAATTTTTGTTTTCTGTTTTAAAATGCCCAAAATGAATATTTTTGTAAAAAAAAAATATTAATCGTATTATTTGATCAAGCGACTTTCTAAAAAAAATATTACAAAAATTAATTCCAATAACTTAAAAAATTTTTGTTGATTTTATTGTAAAAAAATTATATATTAGCAAAATCTTTAAAAATTTATAATTTATAAAAAAGTTTTCACTTAATTTCACTTTTTATTAAATCAAAGAAGATAATTTCGTAGTATTTTTTGATGTTCATATGGTGCTCTCAAAATAATTACATTAAATTGAATTATTTTTCTAATTAGATTAATTTCTTTTTTTTTTCATGTAATTATTACTTTTGTTGTCGTGATTTCAAATAATTTTATTGAAATATAATATTTTGAATTTATATTTTCTGATTTCGTCAAGCAAGTTTTTAAAAATTTGTCATATAAATTCGAAATTAAAAAATTAAACCTGCCCTGCCCAAATTGTGCTATGTAATGTTGCATACTTTTTTCAAAATTTAATTTGTGTCTTATTCATTCGGTTTACAAAAAATGGATCCGATAAAATTTGTTCATTATAAATAACCAAACAAATTTTGATTCGAAACATTTTTTCCAAACCCGAATGAATAAGGCATAAATAAATTTTGAAAAAAGAACTATACATCAAAATACAAAATAAACTGTATCATTTTTTTTGTTGTATAAATGAATATTATTTAATTATGCGAATTTAAAATTACATTGAGAAAGTGCATTTTATTATTTATTAATAATTTAATAATTAAACATTTTTTTTGGTCTAACGAAATCTGATTAAATAATTATTCATTATAAATTATATTACTAAAGCAGTATATGTCAGAATATTTTAATTCTAATTTTTAAATCATTTAGAAGAGATAAATATATTTTTAACCCTTCAATGGCAGAGGGTGCCATTTTGACTTAAATCATTTTTCAATCGAATTTTTCAAATGTTCTTCCTTGTTGACCCAGACCATTTTTTCATGTATTTTTTTCATAAGATCTTCATATTGATGATGATCTCCCTAAAATTCACCATTCATCTCTCAGAAATTAAAAAAAAAATAATACTCTAGCTGTTCCTTGAAGTGGTCTATCTTTTGAGTATAATCCTAAATATTTTCTTAAAAATATTGAAAATTAAAAAAATGGCGCGTGATTGAGTGAAAATAATTTTATGTTTAAAAAAAAAAAAAAAGAAAATCCGAAAAACTCTATATGGTTTAAGGTTGAGGCATTTTTGTAAATGTGAGAAATATGTTCTAAAATTTTTTCAAAGAGAAATTTTGAAAACTTTTGAAGTTTTGCTCATTTTTTGAGCTGGATCAAAATGTCACCATCTGGTATATACGTTATTTCAGTGAAGTGTGCCATTTAAGGGTTAAATAAGGTTTTTATCGTTTAATATTTAGAATAAGGTGGTATTTTTTAATTCGATAAAGTGTAGTTTATCGGTGTGTTTTGGGGGTATAAAATTTATAAATAATTGGGGTTTGAATAATTAATATGCCACATAATCGTTAGAATCAGTTGAAGTTTTGTGTATTAAATATTGATGATTCAAAGTCATTAATTTAACTTTTTAATACACCAATCATCTTAAATTTGTATAATCTTCAGTGATATTTTTTAACCGTTTTTACTATAACATCTCAGGTAGCTCAGAGTTGGTCTAGAATGCCAAAGGTCATAGATTCGATTCCCATCCTAGATATGTACGATTTTCCATATCAAACAGTTGATGTCAAATTATGTTCAGCTATATTAAATTCCAAATTTTGCCCAATTCTTAGATTAATTATTTGTACTTTTATAAATACGTATGTCGAGTATAAAGGAGTCTGCATCAGTATAAATTAGCTAATCGTAACTATCTCGGAGATATGGAATCAAAGATATGTTACTTGTTGCTAATTTGGAAAAAATACAAATAATTGATCTAGGAATTGTGGCAAAATTTGAAATTATATTTCAAAAGCCTAGAGTTAAAATATTAAAGGTAAAAGGTCACGAAAATCGTTTTTTCTCACGAAAGTCTCGTTTCCTATCGGTCATATATCGTTAGAGATTATTATAAAACTTATCGATGATAAAATTTTCTTATTGTCATTAGTTCGGATATGTGAATATTCCATTCGCTGTGGTATATCTCACGATCGTTTGATCAAGAGAGATCACGAAATCATATTTGTAGAAAATTTTATGAGCTACACTGTAGATTCTATAAGGTTTATAAACATATGTCACCTCCAATGACATATGATATGATATGAAACCGGATATTTACAAAAAATTCGACTTTCTACATGACCTTTAATATCTTGACTCTCACGGGCACCAGATTATTATCCGACTTCTTGTCAGTCTTCAAAATGTCAAAAATAAAGCTGTATGCAAAAGTTCAGGTAGTTTTTTTTCATTTCGATGTTTAATTCTTATTTGATTGGGATAAATTAAATTTGAACACTTGGCAAAATTTAGACATCAGCGCCATCTGAAAATATGAAAAAAGAAAAATTCCAAATTTTATTCAATTATAGCTATTGGTTTTTTTTTTTTTTGGATACAGCCATTTGTATATATTATAGATTTAAAATTGATGCTATAATTTTTCAGATGGCACAATGTTCTAAATTTTACCTGTTGATAAACCGTACAAAAAAATAGGATTTGGCCCTTAGTCAATATGATTTTTAAAAAAAAAAAATTGCTGGACGCATATTCGCCAAATGGCTATTTTTTGACTCAGGCAAGATTATATGCTATAACTTGACTCTTGCTCAAGAGAATATCTTGCTTGTAAACTTGTTTGACTGCATAATAGACAACATCTGCTATATAAA
Organism: Nineta flava; assembly: GCA_963920215.1. Classification (NCBI taxonomy): domain Eukaryota; kingdom Metazoa; phylum Arthropoda; class Insecta; order Neuroptera; family Chrysopidae; genus Nineta; species Nineta flava. The sequence goes on from OY986045.1 coordinate 28,339,102, forward strand.
AGCTAACGAAATTATTTCAAAAAATAATAATAAAATAATTAATTGGATAGTTAATTTAGATTAAAAGATTAATAAAAACCAAGTATCTAAAGAGTGCTAGAGAAATTGCAGTTATAGCACTACACAATTTTGTATTATTTTCAATATCATTCGAATTTCGACGCCTGATTTCAATTTGTTGTTTGTTATTTTTTTAACGCAATATGGGGCATTTCGATTGCATACCTAAAATGTGATCTAATGTCTAAAAGCCATCTAAATTATTTAAAACTATTAATAATTAAATTTCAACTCTGCATTAGTATAGGTACTACGAGTTTTAACTAATTATTTGATTTTTTATTAATCTTTCAATTTCAATTAATTTTTTAGTTATTATTATTTTTAAATAATTTCGGTTGGCTTTTATATATCAGATTACATGTTATCTATGTAGTCAAGCATAGTACGAGAATAAAAAATTTAAATCAATTCGTTTCGTCCACTCGTCATGAAAAAAATCTTAGTTTGATATTTTAAAAATTTGTATATTTCAGGCTATAATTTGGACGTGTGGTTGGAAAAATAAAAGTTTGAAAATTATAGGATACTTAGTTCTTACATTCAACTTCAAAAAACTGCTAGGATTTTTCGGTTGTTTTCATCTCTCGTGTTTATGCAAGCGTTTAAAAAGTAGTCACAAATACAGTGATTTGCATTCCTTGTCTACTTGCAATTTTCTATACTTTGAAGTAATGTTTTTTGCATAACTATGTTGGAAGCTTTATTATAAAATTATGTCGTAAATAATTTAGAACAATTAAAACACTTAAAACAAATAAATAAATAAATGATTAATTTATTTAAATCACCGTAGGTTTTTGTCTTTGGAGCCCTAAAGAACATTTACACAAAGTTTAAGCAAAATCTAAATTAGTGCAGCTTTGCTTATTTGATGGTTTCATATGGAATGACTCATTTGTGATATTTTGAAAAGTCAAGTTATTGTAAATAATCTTGTCTGAGTAATAATAATAATAATAATTAGCTAGAGGGGTACCGCAAATGGGTCCCTAGCACCTAGACCAAGGGATCTTCTGTGCCCTCCTTGAGAACAACCTGTCACCCGAAGGCGAGACGTCTCCAGGTAAGAGGTGCTATTGTAAGCAGATGGAGCTATAGGATTCTGTTGAGGCCAGGTGTTGCACAGAAAGCCAATAGCTTCTCCGCCGGGATTGCTCCCAGGATTGATGGATCCAGGGTTTCGGAACCAAACATTCTATACCTGACACCTTGCAGGTTTCTGCAGGCGCAAACACTTCTCAACTGTATTCTATTGAGTTTCGCATGCCCTGCGCAAAGTCCCAGTAATCGAGATGAGCTTGTTGTAGCCACTCCTGGATTCGGTAAATTACGGAGCATCTTGCTATGGGAATGACAGGCTCAAGTGAAAGGTATACTTGAGATGACCCCTCTCGTGCCAACGAGCCGGTACCCAGATCAGTCTGACTGTGTTATTCAGTGCCAGGCGGTTCAGTTCCTCGAAGCATTCATAGACTACCCTTGATTGGAATCTTGACGCTTCAAGGGCCCGAAGTGCGGACTGACTATCTGAGAAGATGCTGCCCCACTGTAACCATTCGTATTACAAATTTGGGCACCGCTCATCATGTCTGAGTAAAAAACTGCCCATTTATCGATAATGCGCCTAGCAACTTTTTTGTTCAAGCCATTATAAGCTAGAAAAAACTTTTTGTCCGATTCTCAAAACTAGCGTCAAGCGTCAAGTTAGTTATATTACATCTGAAGAATTGAAATATTTTAAATGGGTATCTGAAAGAAAACAAAAAACCACAACAATAACATAAAAAAACTAATTTATACGAATGGCATAGTAAACGCACACAATAAATATTTAATCCATATAAATGTGGTGGTTTAAATAGTAAAAACTTTTGTTTTTTTATACAAATAAAAATCAAACAAATTGATTATTTTGATTTGTAATTGCATATAAAAATAATAATATTTATGACACATATGTGACAATTTTTTCAATATATAAAATATTTTATAGTCACTTTCTTGTTGAAAAATTTATATATACAGGATGTGCAATAAAATATGTACGAGGTGACTCCTTTTAATTATTTATTTAACATTTTTTTGGAATTTGTAGATAATATAGTTTGGTATACTTATCAAATAACCGATTCCAATTCGGTGACATAAAGAGTTAACGTCGGAATTAATAAGGGTTAATCATTTTTGACATTCTAAAGATTGTCAAAAAAGTCTCCAATAATTTCTCATATCCGTGAGTTATTAAACATCAAAGGTTACAAAAATCATTTTTTTTTTTGCAAATTTTAAATTTTCTATGCATTATACGTCATTAAAGTTTATTATAAAACTTGTAGATCATAAAATTATCTATAAACTTGATTTAATGTATTTTTTCGTAAGATCAATCGACCTCGAGTTATAACGGGGATAGTGAGAGGTGCGCATCCGTATATATGGATAATGTGTGTAAATATTAATCTTTACATAGCATTGTCCTATGTACGGATGTGCACTTCTCACTCTTCGCGCTATATTTCGAGGTCAGTTGATCATACGAAAAAATACATCAGATAAAATTTATGGAGAATTTTTTGATCTACAAGATTTATTATAATCTCTAATGACCTATGATGCATAGGAAACAAGATATTTGTAAAAAACTTATTTTCGCTACTTTTGACCTTTAATATCTCGACTCACGGAGTCTTTGGAATATCAAAACAATGGCTTATGCAAAAATTTAGCTTGTCTACTTTGAATCCGAGTTTGAACCCTTATTTGATTGGGATATCAAGGACTAGGTTCCTTGACGTTTGTTTTCTATTTTTAGAAACACTCTATATTCTTGTTAAAATTACAAATGCAATATATTTTAAGTAATACAATATTTTATTATTAGCTCATCTAAAATTGTGTGAGCTAATATCATATATTATTAACGTGCTTTGAATAATTTAGTTTTGTTTTTATATAAGTTTACAAAAATTTGTGTGTAGTGTTTTGTGAAAGTTTTGTGTATGTATTTTCGAAAACGGTTTTGTATTGGACAAAAACAAAATGTTAACATATAAGTGATTATTCAAATTATTATGTACATGAAAAATTCGATTTCAACTGGCACTTAACCATGTACCAGATTTAAGATGCCATCATAGATCCATTTCGATATAATGCCCTCTAACTAGAAATCTATCCAAAGAATTTGTGCTTATTAAATAAGATAAAATGGTTTTTAATTTTTGTCCCGGCCTTTATTTAAAACTTTTTAAATCCGCCTCCGATTCTAGGAACATATTCTTTTGTGGTATAATTTCTCCGCAATAATTCAATAATGATTTTAGTATTTACAAGTCCAATTTTATTAATAAATGACATACGTCGAGGGGAATGGGGGGGGGGGGGTGTATAAAGAAAGAAGAAAACACAAAATATAAAATATCTTAATATTAGAACAATCGAAAAATGCATAAGAAATAAAGTTGTAGAAAATCAAATTTGCTACAATTCATCACCTTATCATTTTTGCTCAAACTCTAATGTGTACAGAGATATTAAGGAATTTAATTTTCAATCTTAAACCGTCAATATTTCTGTAAATATTAATGCAACAGAAAAAATGATAAGAGACAAAATTACAGTAAAACTTAGTACCTACAACTTTACTACTTATAAGTTTTTCGATTTTTCAAATATTAAAGGGGATATGTAAATTTTATGTTTCCCCCTCCCTTTAATAAACGAACTATAATAAATAAACTATACTGTAAAGAAAATGCTTGCCTAAATACCTGTAAATAAATTACATTCAAGGTGTAGTTAATAAACAAATTCCCTATGATTTATTTTTTTTATATTTTATGTATGTAATGTCTGTATTGACTATGTAAACACTTTGAAAGCACTCAATATCGTGTATATATATATATATATATATATATATATATATATATATATATATATATATATATATATATATATATATATATATATATATAGATATATATGTCCATATATATATAAATTTTACAGATGGTGATTTTTGACATCTACTAGGTAGGATCGATGGACATTTGAAGAAACTTTTGCGAAATTTTGACTTCGGTACGGGACCAATAGCTCTATTTCCTTTCAGGAAATTCGCTAAAAAGGGAACTCTAGTATAAGAAATTTGGATACCAGACTACCTTAATATAAATGAATATTTGAGACTTTTTAAAATTATAAATATTATTAAAATATAATATTATTCTGAAATATGGTAGTAGACATAGTATATATAGTGATTATATCTTATATTATTAATATATTATTATTAATATAGCTTTGATTTTATTGCGTAAAATATATTTATATATATTATTTTACACATGTAGAAGAGTAGGTCATAGCCTTGCCAACGGGGAACTTTTTACTTTTTAGTCCTCTTTCTTATATCAAATTTGATATGTTCATATGGAATATATCAATTATATTTTTTTTTTTTGTAAATAAGATAATATTTTATAAAAAATGAAAAATGATATCTAAAATATAATATGTAAATTATATTCATACTAAATATTTTATGTAAGTATACTCGTAGAATGGCTTATGAATAAATTACTCTATTTATCGTCAGCGAAATTATCCCTGAGTGAACTGACCAGGACTATCCAGTCTAACTGTTGTATGGTTATTCCTCTTGGTTCTAATTATTCAGTTCTATATTTCGACTCTCCTGTCAAATAATGTAATTTAAAACAAATATTTGAGATTTTCGTAATATAAATACATATTATTTTTGGACTATAGTTTTGGAAACACAGCTCCTTCCTCAGAAAATATATAATAACGTTAAAATAAAAGATATAATATACTAACTAGTTAATAAATAATAGTTTAAAAAAACTAAAAAACACGCTTTTATAGAAAATCCAACTAAAAAATAGAAAATAAAATTTAATAAATTTGGATTAAGAAAAGTGTAAATAAGAAACAAATGTATATTAATGGAAAAAAGCGTGGGGTGCATAGTGTCAATAGTTATTCCATTAATATACATTTGTTTCTTATTTACAATTTTCTTAATCCAAATTTATTAAATTTTATTTTCTATTTTTTAGTTGGATTTTCTACAAAAGCGTGTTTCTTTAGTTTTTTTAAACTATTATTTATTTTTCATTTTTTAGTTGAAGTTCGCGCACTAGCTCTATCTCTCTTACTCTCATGCAAAGGATGCGGAAAGAAATTGATGAATCTTGGCGAATCTAATCAGGATAATCGGATATTTTAATCGAATTATTGTTATAATTTTATTGATAATATCATTCATGTTATAATATTATCAATAAAACCTTATCATTACATTAACATACTACACCTTACGCTTTACACCTTAATAGATTATTATAGTAATATTGAACATATTACACATATTACACATGACAGAATCATTACGTTTGTATATTTTAATTGGTTCGTTATTTAATAATTTAATTAAAATTAAAATGACAATTATTTTTATTATTAATAAAGTATTTGACTATTGGTATTTGTTACCAGTCCAAGTGGTCGAGCGGTCTAAGGCGTTATGTCTGTGCAGTATGTCTACTTGGAAACTGGGAGGTTATGGGTTCGAATCCCGACATCGGTAGTTTGTCAATTATTAAAGAAAAAAAAAGGGTGGTTAATTAACTAAACTGTCGGCGTATGGACAAGAACATAGTAACCGGCTATGCTTGAGAAGGTTTTCTGCAGTTTCCTTCACGAACTCGAGATGAATATCGGCATAGTTCTTATCATAGTCGGCTGCAGCCGCATATCCTACCAATTTCTAGTCTATACACAAAAATTCCTTCCACTCCACTCACATCCTCACATCCTTAGGCATCACAATGGACCTTATGGTCGAAGTGTAGTCCGTCCAGGCTACACCATGACTTGAAATCGTACGAAATAGAACAAAAATTTTAAAACATAAAATGGTCTTTTTTTTTTTAAATAAACTTCTTTTAATTGAAAATTTTTCATAAACTTAGTATATAAAGGATATTTAAGCAATTAACTCACTTAGTTTTTAGTTTTTACATGTTTTGTTGAAAGTCACATTTATAGAAATTTAAATTAAAATAATTGTCATTTAATTTTAATTAAATTGTTAAATAACCAATCAGGTAGGTATTTCAATAAGCATTAAAATTTAAATTTTATAAATAGTATTCTTTCAATTGACATTGATAAATTATTGACTTTGATAAATAATTGTCATTTTATTTTTTAATTAAAATGTTTAAATAATCAATCAGATATTTTAATAAACGCTAAAATTTAAATTTCATAAATGTGACTTATTTTAGTCATCTTTCAATTGACATTGATAAATTATGGACTTTGATAAATAATTGTCATTTTATTTTTTAATTAAAATGTTTAAATAACCAACCAGGTATTTTAATAAACGCTAAAATTTCAATTTCATAAATGTGACTTATTTTAGTCATCTTTCAATTGACATTGATAAATTATGGACTTTGATAAATAATTGTCATTTTATTTTTTAATTAAAATGTTTAAATAACCAACCAGGTATTTTAATAAACGCTAAAATTTAAATTTCATAAATGTGACTTATTTTAGTCATTTTTCAATTGACATTGATAAATTATGGACTTTGATAAATAATTGTCATTTTATTTTTTAATTAAAATGTTTAAATAACCAACCAGGTATTTTAATAAACGCTAAAATTTAAATTTCATAAATGTGACTTATTTTAGTCATCTTTCAATTGACATTGATAAATTATTGACTTTGATAAATAATTGTCATTTTATTTTTTAATTAAAATGTTTAAATAATCAATCAGGTATTTTAATAAACGCTAAAATTTCAATTTCATAAATGTGACTTATTTTAGTCATCTTTCAATTGACATTGATAAATTATGGACTTTGATAAATAATTGTCATTTTATTTTTTAATTAAAATGTTTAAATAACCAACCAGGTATTTTAATAAACGCTAAAATTTAAATTTCATAAATGTGACTTATTTTAGTCATCTTTCAACTGACATTGATAAATTATTGACTTTGATAAATAATTGTCATTTTATTTTTTAATTAAAATGTTTAAATAATCAATCAGGTATTTTAATAAACGCTAAAATTTAAATTTCATAAATGTGACTTATTTTAGTCATCTTTCAATTGATATTGATAAATTATTGACTTTGATAAATAATTGTCATTTTATTTTTAATTAAAATGTTTAAATAACCAACCAGGTATTTCAATAAACGTTAAAATTTAAATTTCATAAATGTGACTTATTTTACTCATCTTTCAATTGACAATGATAAATTATTGACTCTGATAAATAATTGTCGTTTTATTTATAATTAAAATGTTTCAATAATCAACCAGGTATTTTAATAAACGCTAAAATTTAAATTTCATAAATGTGACTTATTTTAGTCATCTTTCGATTGACATTGATAAATTATTGACTTTGATAAATAATTGTCATGTTATTTTTAATTAAAATGTTTAAATAACCAACCAGGTATTTTAATAAACGCTAAAATTTAAATTTCATAAATGTGACTTATTTTAGTCATCTTTCAATTGACATTGATAAATTATTGACTTTGATAAATAATTGTCTTTTTATTTTTAATTAAAATGTTTAAATAACCAACCAGGTATTTTGATAAACGCTAAAATTTAAATTTCATAAATGTGACTTTTAGCCATCGTTCAATTGGCATTGATAAATAATTGTCATTTTAATTTTAATTAAATTATTAAAAAACCAATTAAAATATATTTACAAGCTTAATGAGTCTGTTATGTGCAATATATTCAATATAAATTTAATTAAGGTATAAATATTAATGTTATGATAAGGATATTGATAAGAAAGATAACATAAGATATGATATAATTTTTATTGTTCACTTTTTTATTGCATACAAAAATTCCTAATTCAACATATCTCAATATGTAGTAAATAATTTTAATAAGTAACCATAATGGAAATTAACATTAGTATTGGTGTGCTATAAACAAATTAAAAAAAAAAAAACAGTTAAGAAATTATTTAAATAAATTTTCTTTTCTTTTAACTTATAGATTTTTTATAGACCTTTAATTTAAAACAAAAAATATTCCGATACGTTAACTCTTTAGAGAGTTATCATATATTTTATCTTTTCCTAATTTACTTATAAACAAATTAATATTTTTTAGGTTTTATAAGGCTTAATCGAAAGCTTAAACACTTAACTATCTAACAATAAACTTAAAAAATTTTCCGACCAATATGGTTTATTTCTTAAAGAAAACCAGTTTAAAATCTGTCGGTATTTAATTAGTAAATAATATTTTTATAATTAAAATACAGCTTGATTAAATTTATTATAAATTAAATTTATTAAAAGAGACACAATATTTCTGTAGCTATATAGTCTATATGGTGATCTCATACATCCAATGTTTGAATAATATTCCGTATTTTATGACAGAATATGTATTTGCATAATAATAAATCTGTAGTTCCCGAATATCTAAATACTCTTATTTGATTAAAACATTGGTTAAGTCATTGCATACAGTATTTATATGTTCCAAAAATTTTAGATTATAATATATATATATATATATATATATATATATATATATATATATATATATATATATATATATATATATATATATATTACAATCAAAAATTTTTAAAATTTATAATTTTAAATATATTAATTAACTTTTTTGATTTTTCAATATTTTTGGTTGGCAATTTCAAATTTTATACCACATATTTGAGTATCATAAGTGTTCTATACCTGTTATATCAATGTAAGTGGCATTCGTATAAGAATTTTTGTAATAAATGTGGTTATTATATTATAAAACATATAAATATATATATATATATATATATATATATATATATATATATATATATATATATATATATATATATATATATATATATATTTGAAAAGTCAAAAAAGTTAATTAAAATATTTAAAATTGTAAAATACAAAAACTGAATAAATAAGGCACAAAATGACTATACAATTTTGAAAAAAAGAGACTACTTTTGTGGCCCATGGTACAACATAATATAGTAAATTGTATCATAAATGTTAAAACACTATATATGTTATACTAGATATATTCAATTGGCATAGTAATAAGTAAATTAATCATATTGTATTTTATACTTTTTACGAATAAAAAACTACGTTGAAAAAATAATAAATACGATACCTTTATAGTCCGTGGTTTTGATGATCCACAGTAAACATAAATAGTTTTATATAATAAATTATATGCGTAGAAAATCTATCGTGTACTTTGCTGCTGGTAGTATTAAATTTACAAAAACATTTCTTTATTAAATGTAAATATTTATAAAAATAATTGTTCGAATATTTTCAAGTAATTTCTAATTAATTCAAAATAAATAATGTTTTTTTTTTTATAAAATGTTTAATAAATAAATATTACAATATTCAATAAAATATTTAAAGTAAAAGTAATCAGATTTTCATTGCCATCAATTGAATAATTGGGTGTATTGTTGATTGGTCTTTCATTGACTATAATAATACACAATACAATTCAAAATATCAAATCAATTAATTTACTATGTCAGTGAATTTATGAAGTAATAAACTCATATATACTTCAACTTTTCAATGAATTCTTTATATACAGAGATAATACTGTCAAGAGTCGAGGCGACATTTTCTCTCGATTAAATTTTAGACGAGTGTTGAGAAACATAAAAATGAATAATAAAAATGTTACAATATGAAATTCTATATTTATTTGATTCTTTTAAATACTAGAGTTAAATTAAGTTGCTTGGAACCGCAATTAAAAAAAAAAAATCGATTCATTTTGACGTCCTGAATATGATCCTAAGTTTTTACGTTACGACTCGTGACGGAACAGGGTCAAAATGGAATTTGTTATAACTATTGAATTAATATTTTAAGCGCAGTTATTCTTTTAAATATTTTTAATAAATCAAACAAGATATATAAAAATGTCAGAATCAATCATTTTTGGTTGATATGAAAAAACTAACAACAATAATAAAATTTTAAAAAAAAATTAACAAAACAAAATCAATTAAATAATTTAATAAAGAACGGGTGTCTTGAATTATTCCAACAATAACAAAAAAGCGTTTTTTCTGAATATCTTTTTTTAAACTAAAAATTTTAAAAATGACATAGAATATTATTAAATTCTATATAAAAACAAGTGAAAACAACTAACTTATATCCTGAATTTAAGTAAAAAAGATTATAATAAAAGTTGTATATTTAAAAAAAAAGACACATTTTTTCCTTTACATTTTTGTTCTATCTTTTACGGTTTCAAAGATGATCAGTTTTGCCCATTCAAAAAACATGACCTTACTTTTTTTTTCTAGAACACACATATAATATTTCAGCTCGTTATCTCTTTTCGTTATTAAATTATCGTCTTTACAGATGGATAGACGGACATGCGGAAATGAACGAATTAGGCCGTTTTATGAACAACTATTCCAAGCATTCATACCTGCGATCAATATTTTCAAGCGTTACAAAGTCGGGACTAAACTTAATACACCCTTGTATATTTACAAATACCGTGTATAAAAAGAAATGAAATGAGCCCAGAAACATTAAAATCGGTTTATAAGAATTCGAGAAAAAAATTCCCTAAGTTTTTGTAAAACGCAAAAATTTTAAATTAAAATAAAAAATCTGAAAATTGCTTCATTTTTTTTAAACAATGGCAAAGTATGTCTTAGTATGTCTTTTATATGTTAAAAATAATGTGCCAAATTTAATTTTAAAACATTTGGTCTCCGAAAATTAATAAAATACCATCTCACCTATTTTTATAGATAAAAAGGGTGCAAATCATGCTAGATAAATAAATCTTTTTTAAATGAAAGGTCTTAAAATTATCTATAAAATGAAGATAAATTTTTTAATGTTAAAGTTCGAGTTTTAATGCATTCCTCTTACGGAGAAACCCATATTTTTACACATATTTTGTAATATTTTGATAATGTTCACTTGGGATAAAATAAGACGAATAATAAAAAAACGCAATAGAAAATAGAAATATTAATAAAGAGATTGATTCAATAAAATTCCGGTATGACGGGCCTAAAAAAAAGATATTTAAGAAAACAACTGAGTTTTCGGGTAAATTATATTTCTGTCGGTGGTAGCTTAATTACCCGAAATCTCAGGTATTCTACAGGAATGAGCCTGTAGAGGAATATGCGTATGAATGTAGGAATATTCCAAGATCTCCTGGTATATATATTCGATCTAAAACGTACGTTAAAAAAGTTAAATAAAAAACAATAATTTGAACTTTCAATCAAACGTTTATTTTGTCTGAATATCTAAAAGTCAATAATTAGTCTGTTGGTAGCAAACAGAAAACTCAGGGAAACTGTACTGAACACATTATAGGTATTCCAATATTGAAGAATTCTAAGATTTAGAATCGAGTATATTACAGGCCCATCCTAATATTTATGGTATAAAATGAAAGTTGAAACATGTAAAATAATTTTGTGAAAAACAAAAACAAAAAAAGAAACTCTCAAAGTACACACAGTATTCTTCAGTTCCAAACAATCAAACATTTTTTCACCCGTTACAAATATAATAACATCCATTTGAATATAAAAATAAGAATAATTTGTGCTACTAAACTTTCTTTCAAGTTTAACATACCTACTACACCTATAATAAATTTATTTTACTATAAAGTTAAATAATTAATTAAAAATTATATTCGCACATATATTATTATTAATTATAGTTTAGATTGTAGGTAAAATAGAATTTTTTTTTGCTAAATATAAATATGTGTGTTGCAATTAATATCATCTTTAACTTCATGTCTATTCATACGATAATATTTATACCCAGTATATTTGTAAATATATAAGGTATATTAAGTTTAGTTCCGATTTTGTAATGCTTGAAAAGATTGAAAAAAATTTTTTTTATAGGTGTTCATAATATTACCTAATTAGTCCATTTCCGCATGTCCGTTCGTCCGTCTGTCTGTCTGTGAAGCCGATAACTCAAAAACGAAAACAGATAACGAGTTGAAAATTTTTGTGTGTTCTAGAGAAAAAAAGTAAGGTCAAGTTCGTTAATGAGCAAAATTAGAATGTGTTTCCCCCCCCCTAGGGGGGAAAATTTATATCTTTAAATCCGTAAGAGATAGAAAAAAAATTTGTTGCCAAAAAATCTTCTCCTCTTTAAAATAAACAACTTTTGTTTGAAAAATTTTTTCATAAACTCAGTAGTTTTCTCATAATTTGTGCTCAAAGTTGAAAATGAGAAATACAATTGATAGGTGAACGAAGGCATGCATGTACATAGCATCCATACATACTATTTTTATACCCAGTATATTTGTAAATATACAAGGTATATTATTATACCCAGTATATTTGTAAATATACAAGGTATATTAAGTTTAGTTCCGACTTTGTAGCGCTTGAAAATATTGAGCGCAGAAAAAAAATGTATATCTTATAAACTTTCAATTTGAAGTATTGTTCAAACATTGGTATATAAACTCAGTATATACTGGGTATTCAAACAATTGCCTCAGTTAGTTGTTACATTACTTGTTTTTAACTAATTAATAAGTGGGCAGTATTAAAGTTATGGTAAATAGGCAAGCAAAATTTTAATAACAAATCCTTTTTATGAGCAGAAAATAGGCTCAAGTCTTAATAATTAAGAAAAATATGCAAGTTCCGTACATTTTTATACATTCGTGTCTGGGATAGTGCCCAGACACAAAAAATCTGTGAACAGTAAAGTGTGAACAGTAAGGAAATTTCTGTCTGACATTTGTGTCGTAAGTTCTGAGGAAATTCGCTAAGTTGACGCAGCTCCTACGTAACGAAAAGACTACCGTTGTTCAATTCGCGTGAGAGAAATATAAAAATTATTATGATGCTAGCATGTAATTAGAGAGAATGTTTTTTTTTTAATAAATATATAATTTTGCATATTTATAGTATATAATTTTTTTTAATGAGTATTTTATATGTTATACATTAATTTTGAAAATAAACAGTTTAATTTACTTAAATTGTATATCATGTATGTGTTTATTTCATAGAGCATGAAATGAAATGAATATTTTTGTTGTTGTTTTCAGATAATCATAGAGAATTTGTTTATTAACTACACCTTGAATGTAATTTATTTACACGTATTTAGGCAAGCATTTTCTTTACAGTATAGTTTATTTATTATATCAATTCCACTCCAATCTGACGATAAAACGATAGTAAATTTATTAGCCATTGTTGGTATGATTTCCTTTCGGTTATATTATATACCAACGGAAGTGACTAGCGTTAGTGACTTAATTTGACATTTAAGCAATATATCTGAACATTGATAACATTCACATCTAGGATGAAAGAAACGAGACGATATAAATAATATTAAACTTTGTAGTCGAAATACGTATTTATAAAATACAAAAATTTGATCTAGGAGAAACGAGTCGAGGCGAGAATAGGTTAGCAAGTGATGGGACAAAAATTACCTAATTCCTAATTTTCGATAAATATTCCAGACACAGACGACAGTACTCTCTTTCAATCTCTATAGATTTTAATATGGTAATCACATAACAGCAAATCATTTTAGGGGGTAATGATTTAATTTTTTCTATAGATTTTGTTTCAATTAAAATATAAAACATAAATAAATTAGAAATAAATTAATGTAAAAAAACATTTTTAAAAACATGCTTTTATTTAAATGCTCTAATTATTGAAATGCTCTAAAAAGAAGAAAATAAACTTTAAATTGAATCAAACCCATTAATTTATTACATTATAAAATTTATATCATATTCAAGCTTGTCGCGAGATTTACTTGTGTAGATGTATTTACCTATTTTTTACCTCAAACCTTAATAAACCTCAATAAACCCCTCCTTTCTTCGTGTCCTATTTTACCCATTAACGAACTTGCTCTTTCAAATACCAAAGCGGGTTAAATATCACATTTTATTTCAATCGGACTAAAACTGTGACCGCTAGAGAGTCCACAGATACATAAACGTATAAGGGTGTATATATATATATATATATATATATATATATATACACACATATATATATATATATATATATATATATATATATAAATTTTAATGTTTGAAGATTTAATTATTTCATTAATTAAATCTCATATAAAATTTATTATGGAAGCTTTTTGTGCTATTTATGTTCATATTTGCTATAAAAGTTGCCTACAAATAATATTTTCTTTTACAAAGTTCTTATAATTAACAATAAGCTCAAACAAGTGAAAATGTATCAATTGTTTAATTACTCTGTAGATGCTGAGTTCATTATCAGTGTATGACCTATTTATTTTACTTTTTACATACACACATACACTGGTGTACGTGTGTATCTATACATTGCCGATTTTACCTATACATGAGAACAAAATTTGACAATTTGCCACAAAGTTTGACACATGTCATGTGATGTTCAAAAAAGAATTTGAATGAACAATTTCTTAAATATTTAATTGCTAGGTAGTTGAGAAAGTTACATTTGTAATTAAAGACTAAAAGTGTTTTTGTTTTTGTTTTCTTCTATCTTCTAAATATTTGTAGTATGTTGTTACATTTTTATAATTTACGTGCGTGTGATTATACTCATGTAATACCTGATAATACTTTCATGAAATTCTTCATTTAATAGGAGGAATACGCACATTAAAAACAAAAGAACACAATAAATAAATAATTTATTTAAAAGAAAAATTTATTGACTCACTTATATTTTATCAGATTTTTCTGAATACTCTGTATATTTAGTTATATGTTGGGTTGATTAATAATTAGTTGGTTCACTTGATTCGGAAATTATGTGATTGAAATTCATTGGATGAATATTTTTTTTAAAATTTGTATTAAGTAATCAACATAAATAAAAAAAAGAAAAGAAAATTGTTTTGTTTTATTTTATTATACAATCCACCACATACATAAACAAAACAATTTAATAAAATGTAGGTGATGTAAACAAGAGTTTATTAACATTAACAGATTTTATGAACTTGTATGTATCTATCGTGTCGAGATTAAATCCAGGATAGGACAAGCAAAGAGTGCTTTCATCAAACTTAACAAGTTTTTAACGGACTCTAAAATAAACCGAAAAGTGCGCGTACGCTTTTTAAAATGTTACGTGTGGTCAGTTTTTCTATATGCCTGCGAAACTTGGACGTTGACACGAAATATAAATAAAATAATAGATGCATTAGGAATGTGGTGTTATAGAAGAATGCTAAAAATTTCGTGGAGAAGTTATACGACCAATAGCAAGGTGATAAAAATTATCGGACAGTCACCAGAATTAAGCAAAATTATTAAAAAAAGACAATTAAACTATATCGGTCATATTATGCGTTCAAACAAATATGATCTGATAAAAACTGTTTTAATGGGTAAGATTCCAGCAAAAAGAGCAATTGGAAGGAAAAAAACTGACTGGATGGATAATTTGAAGGCATGGACTGGAATGACTTTAGAAGAGATATGCTGAGTGCCGGAAAATCGAAAAAACTGGAAATACGTAGTCTCCAACATCCTTTAAAGGGATATGGAACCATACCTACATGTATCTATCAATCTGTCTATGTTTGTATGACTGTAATGTAATTGTGTAAGTGAGTTTTCACGCATTTCGGATGCCTAAATAGCTGAAATTTTGCAGACGTATTAAGATCCGATAACAATACAATAATATACAAAAAAAATTAAAAAAAGACAAAATAATAAGATTTAAATTTATTAAAAGTCAAAATACAAATTTGCATTTCTATTCTTTATATATAACGATTTATAGTGTGATAGTATAGTTTATACAGTTTCTATGGAAATGTCACACAATGTGACTCCATAACGGGTCCATTATTGGCAGAATTGTGTGGTGAGGAGGAAGAAACATCAAGCCTCATTATCTTTGACTACGAACCTCTAGATTACAGTAGATACAGGATATTCGGTGCATTTCACCCCGAATATATGAACCTTCGGAAGGATCTGATGAGCAAGCTCCAGGCTATTGTCAACATATGGGGGAAGAGAATCTTGTCGGACTGAACTAAAAGGGGAAGCACAATGGACCATCATGTCGAAGTGTAATACTTTTTAGACCCCAAGATGAATCAATCAACCAAACAACAACTTTTATCCGAAATTTTTTTTCAAAAACCAAATGGATAAGGCACAAATCAATTAAAAAATTTTAAAAACTGACATTAACTTTGTGGCCAAGTGTACAACCTTTAATTATTATTAAAGGTTATAAATTAACTGAAATTATTTATGAAAATTATTTATGATATGAAAAAGTATACACATTTTGCTAGGGCTCGAACCGAAGACCTTTGGCTTTCTGGGCCAGTGCTCTACCAACAGAGCTTTCAAGATATTTTAAACATTTTTAATCATTTTTGACGTGACTCAACGTCCTTAATACAAATACTTTTATTAGGTATTAGTTCGGTCATTAATTTACTATTAGGTATACATTAGTGATTTCAATCAATAAATTTTTATTGCTACGTGGCTGCTGAATGATAATAAAATTTAGCAACCATTTTTAGAGGTGAAACTGGAAAATATGAAAGTATTCTTTTGTTCAGTATATTCGATAAAAAAAATAATATTGTACAGAAAGTTTTTGAAACATTGAGTGTGAAATTAGTTTTAGAATTTTAATTAGAGGTTATATGCGGAACGATTTAATTAGAGAACTAGATAGATAGATAGATTGTAGCGGCTGCCCTGGACGGGTTACACTTCGACCATAAGGTTCATTGTGATGCCTAAGGGTGTGAGGATGCGAGTGGGGTGCAAGGACTTTTGTGTATAGACTAGGAATTGGTAGGATGTGCGGCTACAGCCGACTCTGATAGGAACTATGCCGCTATTCATCTGGAGTTCGTGAAGGAAACTACAGAAAACTTTCACAAGCATAGCCGGTTACTTCGTACATGTCCATTCACCGACAGTTTAGTTAGTTAAGCGCCGCCTTTTTTTTCTTGATAATTGAAAAACTGCCGATGTCGGGATTCGAACCCATAGCCTCCCAGTTCCAAGTATACATAACGTCTCAGACATAAAGCCTTAGACCGTTCGGCCACTTGGACGGTATTAGAGAATTAATCATGATTATATGTAGAAAACTAACCGTGCAAAAATCTTGCGATTTATATGTATTTTTATGCAATATTTATATTCGACTTTAACATTTAAACGACTTTAATATTTTCTGCAATTGATGTTTAACTTGTTTTAAGAACATTAATTCTTCAAAAATTAGCTTTATTAAATTTTTAGGGATAGTTCACGAATTTTGAAAATTGTCGAAATTTAAATATTTTTTTATTTTTACAATTTTTTCTCGTAGCAATATTTGTGTGTTTACATGTAAAAATTATGAGGTTACCTCCGTTTCTGAGACTCCACGGTCTGTTACAGAAGCCACCTACATAATTTTATGGGGGTGGAGGGCAAGGAATATGTATGTTTCGTAATAATTGGTAGGTTGTGCGACTGCAGCCAACTTTGATAGGATCTATGCCGATATTCATCTGAAGTTCGTAAAGAAAAACTTCAGAAAACCTTCATAAGCTACCTCGTTCATGTAAAAACGCCGATAGTTTTAGTTAATTATCCGCCCCATTAATTATAATTGACAAACTGCCACCGTCGGAATGTGAACTCACAACTTTCTAGTTCCAAGCAGAGCGCCTTTGATAGCACGACCACGATGTTTTTTACCTATAAAAAATGACATGATGAAAATTTGAGCAAAAAATATAAATTTCCTAAGGTCGCTCGAGAATTTTAAATGTGTTGGAGTACTATACATTTTTTTCGGGCATCCCTTAGATATTAATATTTAAAGCTTGATTACGTTCACAGTCAGTTTACATCATTACAATATAAACAATGGGATACTTGCACTTGCATTCGAAATTAAAGATTTTATTTAGGGATAATTAGGTAATCAGCATCTATCTTTAATTTATCTTGGTATAAAAAATAATATTAAAATGTAAAAATTACGTCATGACATACAATGTATGTTACTACTAAACGATTAAAATTCTTGAGCGACATTTGAAAATTGAGGGGTCAAGGGGAAATTGAGGAAAGTTTGGAGGAAGGGGAAAACATAATATTTTGATAAAGATTATTAAAATAATTAAAGAGAACTCTAGGTTTTTTGAAATTATATTTCAAATTTTGCCCCTAGAACATTTGTTTGTATTTTTATAAATACGTATTTCGACTACAATGTAGTTATCATCAGTATGAATTAGCTAATCGTAACTATCTCTGGGATATGAATTCAGAGATATCCTATCATTGTGAGACACGCACCAAATTAGCAACAAGCAACATATCTCTGAATCCATATCCCAGTGATAGTTACGATTAGCTTATTCATACTGATATTAATATTTTGAATTTCTTTCTTGATTGATTGATTGATTAATATTGGGGTAAAAACTATTGCACTTCGACCTTATGGTCCATTGTGCTCCTCATTCCACCTCGGTCCGACGAGATTCGCTTCTCCCAGATGTTGGAAATAGTCAGGAGCTTGTTTATCAGGTCTTCCTGAAGATTCATATATTCGGGATGAGATGCATCGAATATCTGCTGTAACCTAGAGGTTCGCAGCCAAAGATTATGTGACAATCTGCACATAATGGAACCGTTATGGAATCCCAGTATGTGCAGATGCTTTCGCAAGGGATAATGCCCGGTAATGAATCCGGCAACCCTCCGCAGTTGCTTTCTGTTCAGCCTCAGTGAATCGAGAGATAGCCTCTTGGTTGCATTCTGAAGCAGTACCTTCCCGAGCTCTTGCCGCGGTACTTTTTTCCAGTGATCACGGTGTTTAGCATTTGGCCACTCGTTGATCATCTGTTTATATGCAGTCCTTGGAATAATTTCTTTCTTAATGTCAGTAATAAAAAAAAATAAGATGATATTAGTGAGTAAATATATTATTTTATTCTAAATTTATATGATCATATGTTTTGATTGAAAACCTTTTTTAGTTAATTAATAGGTGTAAAATAACATTAATAGTGATTAAAATTAGCATAACTTCGATATAGATCAATCAGTAATAAAAAGCCGCCGGTGGGTAGGTTTTTTTTTTAAATTTAAATTTTTGTATTACACACTCTGATGTTAAATTATTATTAATAAAAAATATATTAAATCATAAATTATTTTAAATAATAATTATTGTATATAAGTTTTATGTCAATTGATTAATTGAATTTTTTAAATTGTTTTGACAATAAAGGTGCGTTATCATTTTTAAATTAACACACTTTTATTTCATTGAGAAATTAAGGAGTAAAAATAATATTTGATATTAAATATATTAATATGTAGTACAGTTTAGGTAATACAAATGTTATCAATCTACATGGTTATAGAAGTCATGTTGTGATGTGATGGTTGTGAAATCTGGTGTTGATGATACCAATTATGTAATAATTAACGGAAGAGATATAATATACAGAAACAAATTAAAAATAAGCAAATTTTTCAAATATCTTTGTGTCAAAAATCTTTTAATTTTGAAAATAGTATTTTTTTAAATATAAAATAATAAATTATAGTCGGTGATCTTTTAAGTTCTCCCGTAGCATGCAACCTAACGTCTGCTAAATTGCTCTTTGTGAATCATTCATCCAAAGACAAGTGTCATTAAAAATCTAAGAACGTCGAGATTCATGTATACTAATCACAAGCTTCAGAATCCATCGATGTAAACAAATACATGCACAGAACACGTGAACATATGTCAATATGTTATAAATATCAATATAATGAATGGAAACAATAATAATACTAACAAGAACAAATATAACAATAAAAACTAAAAAAATATTTAAAAAAAAATCAAACAAACAATCGAAATGATCATAAAAATGATAACAATAAACAACAATTCGCATACGAATGAACTGACACATGTATTAATTCAGATTTAAAGGTCCAAGTTTAGTATCACGCGATTTCATCTGTTTATATGGCTGGACTCTCTAGCTTGATTGTACTATAGAAGGTAGTTCTGTTACATAAACGTTTTAAAAGTATCATGAACTCAACAATAACGTGACTAAATGACCTACAGTTTAGTCCTCAAACTAACCGAGTCCTCATTTTTTTCGGCAATAATGCCTTCTTTTCATTTGAGCTCTTTTATCAGACATCAACAGTGTAGTATTAACTTAGATGGAAGTCAGTAGAGTTCACATGTTATAATTTTGGCTATACTTGATCACTGAATGTTCCGAGTGACAAATTAATATATAAAAATGGCAACCCGCATTACATTCATGTTGTTTTGCATATAACTGTAAAAACTAATTAAACTGAACTAAAAAAATAATTCAACTGTTATAAATTTACGCGCTATAAATTACTATCAGCTGATATTTATCAATGATTTCTTTCAAATTTTTGTAACGATTCTTTTGATAAGAGATGCACAAATAATTACATAAATAAATTTGGGCATCAATAAGTTTTCATTGGACCCCCTTCATCATGCTCTTGAAAAAAAAAGTTTTTTATTTCCCGTTGCAACTGCCAAAAATAACTAAATTTCAAATTTTAAACCTCATGTCCGTATTTGAGTAACTGCATAAATTGCAAACGTGAAAAAACTGCAGAGATACATACAAATAAACTAGTAGATAAATAAACTACAAATTAAATGAGATAGATAGAGATAAGATGACAAGTGATTGAATTTTTAAGATAGAGTAATAAAGTAATGTTCCCAATTTTGGTCGCACGTCTGAAGGCAAAATATTTTGTAGGCACAGTTCAATGTTGCTACACAATGTTCCGCGTTTGTAGCCTACTTAAAGAACAAACACCATTCTTTTGATAATGCAACATATTTAATGGAAATAAACATGCAGACCTATTTTGATATTTATACAAATATTTTTAATTTTTTGCAATGGGCTACGTTTCGTCACGTAATTGTGACTTCATCAGAAAAAACAAACTTTATGCTATGTTTATGTATGCTACTACATTGCCAGATGATAATTTTCAATATAACTACTAAAAAAAAACCAGTTTGAAAAATTCATTAACTTAGTTTTTAATTTTTATCATAAACTGCGTAAAAATAATTTTAGATTAAAAATTTGTACAACATGTTGTCGGTACATCTTGTCTATTGATTTAGTATACAAGTAAGAGAAAAAAAAATTCATTTTTAAAAATTGTAATGCTTTAGGGCAAATGTTGATCTCCTTCGTCGAATGAAATAAGTAAAAAAAAAAAAAACTGTTTTACAAAAACCTGTTGTTATTAAACGGTCAAAACCCACCCAAAAACAAACTCTCACTTTTTTCATCACTTCTTTTTTGTTTTTGTTTTAATAATACAAATTTTTATTACAAGTTGTCGCGTATTCTCTGGGCCCCGTGTATGTATTAGGAGGTAGACAGGCAAAGGTCGCATTTATTAATTTATCTAATATTTAAGAAATCCAGCTAATTTTTTGTGTTCTTTAATATTGTAATTTATTGTAAATTTGTCACGTATAATTTTGTTTTAGAAATTTTTATTTAAATTAGGAAATAATTTTATACAAAAATTTAGGTATTTTAGACACAGTAATAATAACAATAATTTATTATTGAAAATCTAGTGTGAACGTCTCACAAGACCTCTATATACAGAATATCGGGCTTGAATTTATTTAAGTATTGAAATAGTTTCGCAGATAATATTGAACTGTTGATTAAAAATTTATTATTCATTTCATAGTAGCTATTGGGGATAGGTAAGAGCTAAAGAAAGATAAAAGTACACATATTTATGATCGGCTATTTTTAACTGTTGATTAAATATGTGCATGCTCAATACTACTTTCTTTTCTTAAATGGTATTCCCCACCATTTTGATGGTTTAACCGACTTTCTATGTTTAAAATTGGCGAAGTTACAGAAATTTAACGAAAAACCGAAAATTTGTTTGATTTTTAGATATTTTTACGATATTTTCGCTGTTTATCTACAAAACTACACGTCAGCATACTTTGTTTCTTACCTCTCCTGGATGAGATACACCTAGACCGTTACTATCATTCTTTAAATCATTTGGAGCTAGTAAACTTTAGCTCGGAGAGTTAAAGTCTCGGAGATAGAGAGCCTCTTTCTCCTCCTCACTATGGTAACTTCTGCAATTGTCTTGGTGCATTGGAAATTCCAAACATTCCTGGATGAGACACACCTAGACCGTTACTATCATTCTTTAAATCATTTGGAGCTAGTAAACTTTAGCTCGGAGAGAGAGAGTCTCTTTCTTCTTTGCACTATGGTAGCTTCTGCAATAGTCTTGGCGCACTGGCAGTTCCAAACATTCTGCATGCCTGCCGCCAGTGTAATGACTGCTATAATGTTGTGTATAGATGAACTTCGTAGAGAGAAGATAATATCTTCGGGACACTTTGAGTTGTATTCTAGTCAGATCTGCCAAGTAGTACTATATGTACGTTCGTCCTGCCTCCTTATATTGACTTTGTCTAATATTGTTTCCTTCAGGAGTTTCCTTAAGGTAAGATACTATTGTTAATCCGTTAGTATTTTTATAACTGTTGTTGTCATAGAACAAGTGAGAGTGTAGTATTAACTATTATTACTAGTTTATTTGTGTATACTTAAGCGTCAACATAACGATGTTTGTCCAAATTCCTTTCGGTTACGTATGACAAACTGTAGAAGACTTTAGCGTATACTCCGACAAATTTCATTGTCATTGAATTTATTAATTAAATTAAATACTGATATGAAAAAATAAACTCATCAACCAGGAATCGAACCTCGGGCCTCTGG
The DNA here is from genome assembly GCA_963920215.1 of Nineta flava. Classification (NCBI taxonomy): domain Eukaryota; kingdom Metazoa; phylum Arthropoda; class Insecta; order Neuroptera; family Chrysopidae; genus Nineta; species Nineta flava. Next base: position 28,362,118 of record OY986045.1, read on the forward strand.
ATATCTAGTCCAGTATGCTTCCGCAACACCAAAGACGACTGTGACGTAATAGCCAACTTTTTCATATTATTCTTATTTTTTATTTATTCTTATAATAAAAAATAAGAATAATATGAAAAAGTTGGCTATTACGTCACAGTCGTCTTTGGTGTAGCGGAAGCATACTGGACTAGATATCCAGAGGCCCGAGGTTCGATTCCTGGTTGACGAGTTAATTTTTTCATATCAGTATTTAATTTAATTAAAAATTATTACTAGTGTTAACCACTAATATCTAAAGAACCTTGTTTCAAACCAATATGTGACTTAAATCCCTGAGTTTTGATCGAAATCGTGAAAACGGGAATGGTACTTTTCAAAATAATGATTTAAAAAGTCGTCAATCATTGAGAAGCCGAAAAAACACATAAATGCTCTTTTTGATTGCGCAATTTCGATCAGAAGATAATTATGGTACCTTGTGAGAGTATAATATTCCTGACATTAGGATACCTCAGCGATCCAATTAAAACACTACTACCGTTTATGAAATTGGTAACGGTATACCTCTAGATAACAACACACTACATTCTAGTCTCTATATAAAGAGACAATAGGTTAAGCACTCCCTTGTTTGTATACAGAGGTAAAAAGGTAAACTTCAGATTCAAGATAATTCAATATGTATTACCTAATGACCTTAGCAATATATTATTATTTTTCCTGTTTACTTGAATCGAAAGTGATGATTAATTCATTTCATTAAAAATCAGGAAATGCTGAAATTTGTGTTCGAGTTCCGACGGGCCATGGGTGGTTAGATAATGAACGCAGATATAGAGCTAGATTTTTATGTTGACTCAGATGATACAAGAATGTAATAGTAATACGTTTCGCTTGGTGAATAGCGGATATGTCAGTGAATACTAAATTCTGAATATAAATGTTATCCTATATTTTGGAAATATGGAAGGGGCTAATTTTATTCAATGATACTTTCATTAGTGTTGCCGAGACGAAACAATGAATTTGATACAATGTAAAAATAATATTTTGTATTGAATGGGTCGTTACTTTTACGTTTACATGTAAATTATAAGTAAATATTTTCATTTTCAAAATGTTATGAAACGATTAGTAATCGGTATAAAATAAAACCAAAAACTTACTCCCCAGTGACTTACTCCCCAGTGTTCCATTGGGATTGATATATATATATATATATATATATATATATATATATATATAGTTATCAAACCATCATAACAGTTAGATATGATTTAATAATGTGTGAAAGCGAACATCATGTAGTCATAGTAATATAAATTAAATACAGAGGTAGTATAGAGATCAGTGAATATTTCAAGTTGCAACCCAAAGTGATAGGGAATTCTTTTGTGAATTGTTATAATGAACGTATAAATTAAAACGATGATTAATACCTCAAATAAAATTTTATATTATTTAAATAACGTATATTTTGTGTCCAAGTGATAATTCTTTCAATCACTTTCAATCAATAAATTTATATCAAACTTAGTCGCGTAGTTCAGAAAACTTAATCCTTCGATTCGCCGATTTATTAACTTGTGTATTGAGTTCTTGTTCCAATCGTCACTGACTTCCGCGATATATTCTTGTTTCTCACAGCAACGCTTACCTCAATCAGTTTATATGTATGTATTTGTGAAATGAAGTGAGAAATGTTCAAGTTCTTTTGAGCGTACTTTGGAGCTAAAATGTAGTTTTAAATTGGCCAACTAATCAGAAAGAAAAAGCGATTTAATAAATAGAAAACTTTTCTTTGTTGTATGGTGGGAGGAGGTATGTAGTGGACTCGCTACTAAATCTTAAGGTGTATATAGAAAATTATATCGAATCAGGGAGATTCCGCAATAAAACATCATACATGCGCCGGTACTCAGGATGCCAACTGAACCATAAAAAATAACCTTCTGCTGCGGACATGAAAAAAATGCACTTGTTTACGCATATTTTATCAAAAAACTTAACAACCCGATGGGCACTCTTATAATGTTTTAAGGAAAAATATTTCTAAGGAATTGAGGAAAGTATGTGTCGAATTTCAGAACAACCGTGACTACATTGAGAGAGTTCAAAGTAAAAACAGCCGAAATCGTGAATTTTATTTGATGTTTATGAAGATACATTTTAAATTTCTTTAACTTACTTAAGGATTTTCTCAAAAACGCCATAGTGATAAATTGATCAATTCACTTTATTTATTAATGAGTTGTACAACATATTAAATGCTCCAAGTAATTTCTAACATATCACAATAATTTATTAATCAAATAGATTTATATATATATTCTTGTATTCTATAAATTTAGAATAAAAATTTTCTAAAACTAACAATTTTTACTAAATTAAACTAACAACGTTAAAGCTTTAAAACCGGTAACTCACTTTTAATCTACTTCAAATTGTCGAATCTAGTGAAAAATCTGCAAATGTATGGCACCATCTGGATAAACTCATGATGAATTAAAAAAATTACTCTACTAAATAGAAATCAATCCAAGGCGTTTTGTCTGCGCAGTATGCCTACTTGGAAATTGGGAAGTTATGGGTTCGAATCCCGAATTGGCAGTTTGTCAATTATTAAGAAAGCCAAAGAAGGGGTGGTTAGTCGGCGTATGGACAAGGACGAAGTAACCGGCTATGCTTGAGTTCGTTTTCTGCAGTTTCCTTCACGAACTCGAGTTGAAAATCGGCATAGTTTCTATCAAAGTCGGCTGCAGCCACACATCCTGCCAATTCCTAGCCTATACACAAAAATTCCTTCCACTTCACTCACATCCTCACATCCTTAGGCATCACAATGGACCTTATGGTCGAAATGTAGCCCGTTCAGGGCAGCCTCTACAATCTATCTATCTAAATAGAAATTTCACATTTGGTGGAAGCGTTGGTAAACATGTAAAATGAGATATATTAATTTTCTGAGATATATTAATATATTAGTTCGAAGGTGGAAGCTTTGATATGGTATGAATTAATTTTTTTATTTCTGACATTTTACTAACGATTGCCCAAAATTTGTACTAAGCAAGCAATTTATCACTTACGTATTTCCTTTAATGATAAATTTTAATGAATTTCCTTTATAAAATTTAATAAAAGTACTTTTTCCATTTTACTGATTAAACGAGAAATTTTAGATTATATTTTGAGTTTTTTCTCCCCTTAAGCGCTCTTTTCTGCTGGTTCGATTTTGCCTGTTAACGAACTTGACATTCAACTGCCAAAAGCACATCACATAACAATGTTCAATCCGATAGGTATAAATTTAAAGGCTGGATATTTAAGGCCGATCATGTGTGAGATTTGATATATGGCAAATTTAATGACGTAATTATATTTCTTGAAAAATTCTCGATCATTCGAAATAGTTTATGATTAAAAATCACATGTTTGTAGCAACTATATTAATAAATTAGACACTGTGAAAAAAATTGTTAAAAAAAATTCTTTGAATTATATACTTTGCTTAATTGAAATAAAACAAGTAATGCAACAACTAACTGAGTTAATTGTTTGAATACCCAGTATATACTGAGTTGTATATCAGTGATTGAATTGTTAACAATTCTGCGTATTCGAATTGTTAACAATTCGCTTTCCGAGGAACATTTAATCAGAAATTATGAGTTAACTATTGAGTTTATGAAAAAAATTTTCAAACAAAAGTTGTTTATTTTAAAGAGAAGATTTTTTGTTAACAAATTTTTTTCTATCTCTTACGGTTTCAAAGACGTATATTCCCTCTCCCCCTCCTGCCGGAGGAAACACGTTCCGATTTTGCCCATTAACGAACTTGACCTTAGTTTTTTGCTCTAGAACACACAAAAAAATTGTCAGCTCGTTATCTCGTTTCGTTTTTGAGTTATCGGCTTCACGGACAGACGGGCCGACACGCGTAATTGGCCGAATTAGGCCATTTTATGAATACCTTTGTGAATGATTTTTGTCAAGAATTAATATTTTCAAGCGTTACAAAGTCGGGACTAAACTTAATATACCTTGTATATTTACATATACAGGGTATAAAAATAGTATTATCGTACGTTAGAATTAATTATTACATAATTTAATCAGCATAATTGAAGGTAGTTTGGTACATTTTAAAAATAAACAAAAACGGTGTGCCAGAAAAAGATACGATAATAATTTTAAATTTAATTTACGACAGATAAAATTATAAAATTAATTGTGGATTTTGTAGAATTATTCATCAAATGGTACTAAAATGGATCTATATCAGATCTTGTAGAATTTTTTTAAAGCACACTATATATATATATATATATATATATATATATATATATAGTGTGCTTTAAAAAAATTCTTATATATATATATATATATATATATATATATATATATATATATATGAACGTCTTTTTTGATACCGTTGAGCTGAGTTTTCATAAGAAAGAAACTTGCTGAAATTAAGACATGCATGCATGTGTAATAAATCAATTTTCTATTTATTGTTCCTTGAGAATAGTTACGCTATTATAATGGTCGTTTAAAAATTAATTCATTATCTAAATCATATAATAAATAATTGAAGTAACTTATATCTCTTGATATATGCATAATTGGCATGTGCTTACATTATTTTCAATTATTTATGGTTCACTTTTTATGTTTTTTTTTTTTTAAATAATTTTAAAAATATCTATATCTATTCTGCAATAGATAATTTCAATATGGTATAGAGTTGAATTAGCCACATATTGTCATACATATTTCTTTAACCAATTTAATTAAACTAATTATTATAATAATATTATTATTATTACTGAACTCATATAAAAGTAGAATAATTAAGTAGTTATGAAAGATCTAATATTCTTTTTTTTTTGTTACAAATTTTGTTACAAATTTGATACAATTAGTAGTGTAATATATAAAAGTTTTTGTTGCAATTTCAGGAAACAAAAATTTAATTTGATATATGATTATTATCATATATGCAACCGATATTATTATACATTTGTTATTTACTATACATTTTTATTGATGTTATCATAAAAATATGTAAGCATTATGTATAACTAAGTAAGTTAATTGCTTAAAAACCCGGTATATACTGAAAAAAGTTTATATATATATATATATACAGGTGAGTCAAAAGTCATGGAGTTTATTGAAAGGTTGGATAGGGGATAAAAGTCTAAGATGACAAAATCCTTGAACCATTTTGCACCTGACCCACCGTTAATTAGATATTAAGTTGAAAATTAGTCTACATTGCAATTGATTTGATCAGTGCAAAAAACATTAATAAATTCTTAATTATAATTTTTTTCAATCTAAATTATGGATGATACATTGCTTAAATTTTTTAACGAAAAATGTAGTTTTCAGGTATAATGAATCATTCAATTTTCAATGAATTCAGATCTCGCTCCCCTCACGTAACCCTGTTGCCGCTGCGTTCATTCCCCACCATTTCTTATTCTGTTAATGCGCTTCTCTAATTGGTTACTTTATTTAATTAATATCTAATTAACGGTAGGTCAGGTGCAAAAATATCCAAAGACTTTTCATCTTAGAATTTCATCCCCTATCCACCCTTTCAAAAAACTCCATGACTTTTGACTAACCCTGTATATATATATATATATATATATTGTATATATAACAAATATATATATTGTTCATATATATATTTGTTATTTATATAATTGTTTGTAATTACTTATAATAAATAATTCACATAAATAATGGAGACTTCAATGCGCGATGTTTTATGTGAACACGGAACATTCAACACAACACTTAATCTTTTAAAAATAATTCTTTATTAATTGATAAATTTCATACATTACCGAACGATTAATGGATTTTGGTGTTGACCAAATGTCATTAGCTATCATTAAAATTCATGTAAAATTAATAATAGAAATGAAATGAAATTTCCTTTTAAATTAACCTAATTCTTTGTAGTATAATCTTGTTAATTTAAAAAATAAACTTTTTGTATCTATCCAGGGGCGTTAGTGGAACGTGGGCCGAGGTCTACCTAAAACAATTCTGGTCCACCCTTTGGTCAACCCTATCTCTCACACCGTAACTATGATTCTTTACCTTCGCCAAACACTACAAATGTAACTTGAATTTTATAAATCCAGAATTAAAAACACTACCAAGTACTTTTATACTAGGAAGATATAAGCTAGCGTTTTCTGAAACTTATCAATTTACTTTCTCTTGTCAAAGTCATTTTTATGATTAAGGGGTGTTTAAACATTTATTTAAGAATTGTGGAAATTTTGAAAAATGAGCGCTAGTTTTGTGAATATGTGTATGTTTACTTTATAGGTACTGCGCGGCTGAGTAGATGATTTATTTGTATAGTCTAATAGGGAATATGCATGAAAATTTTTTTTCACTTGAATTGAAGCATGTTTACTTGACAAATATCAAGGTAAAATTACTTTTTAAATAACTTTAAAAATAAGCGAGATATGAATGATTGAAATTCCCGATTAGACAAAGAGGGTGACAGCCCTTTTGATATGTTATGTGACGTCATATTACACCTTCACCATTTAAAATACACGTAAAACTCCGTTTTTAATTTTTTTGCAAGAAAGAGACAGATAATAATCTTTAAAAGCTTATAGCTTCCTTGATATTTGTCGGATTTTAATTTCGTTTTTAAATATTATTACAGTATTAACAGTATTTTCATAAAAAAATTTTCATGCATATTCCCTATTGCAGTGTGTAGCCTGTAATGTTGATTCTTGTGTTTTAAAAAAATACTATTGTAAAAAAAGTTGGTCCACATTAAATTCAACGAGTCCAATACTGGCCCACCAGACTAAGTAACGCTCGTGACTGTCTCTATCCATTCATTGTTAGTACGATTGTCTTTCGGTTAAGTTATATTAGCAAAGATGACTAGCGTTTACTTAATTTGCCATTAGGTAATATGTCTGAACATTTATAACATTATTTTTTTATAGAAATTCATACGTTAACGAACGATTAATGTATTTCAGTGTTAACGATGTCATTAGATATAATTAAAATTTATGTAAAAAAAGAAAAAATGATATTTCCATTTAACATTACCCAATTCTTTGTAATACATTCTTTTAAATGTAAAAAATATATTAATAGTAATCTCTTTGAATAATGATTTTTTTATATGTGACAAGTTATTGATTGTAAAGTTTGTAATTAGTGCCTATTAAATAATTAAATTTTCAAGTCTTTAATATATCTGGTTAAAGACTTGCATGTATAACACTATTATTGACCTCCGTGAGACGCACAAATACGTTTCAAGATAATTTTTGAAGCGCAAATTAAGCACATTTTCTTAGCTATTTTGCCTTTTTGCAAATATTTGTTCGGGTGTTCAGCTCACCGAGCTCTATTATTGATATTGTTATAGGTTAAGCAATGTATTATCGGTATTTCCACAAATCCCAAAGAGGTTTTAAACAAAATGGTCCAGAATGATACAATTGTTATATCATTCTAGAACTTTTTTTTGAAAAATTGAGTTAAAAGTTGAACGAAGCTGTTGTAGTTTATGTACCTCTAAAAAATCAACTTTTAGAGGAATCATTTGTAATTATTTATCTACCATCTTAAATATTAGCTTTGAGAAACTAAAATGGAGTTTCTTATAAAACAGCAGCTCATATATACCGCGAATCAACCTACGCATTTCTTGCACAATTGAATTCTGAAAGGCTGGAAATACTAAAACTTTCTAAGAGGAGGGTAAAGTTATTTGATGGATGGTGAAATAGATTTAAACTTTGTTGCTCGAAAAAAACTCGTCCTAATCCACCAAAATAGTGTTTCAACTACTGAACAAATAGATTGTTGAACAAAGATTGATTCTGCTGTAGAAATAGCCTCCTTCGGAATTAAGTAGATTGCGATGATCTTTGTTTATGTACAACAAATCTCAAGTCTATTGGCAGCGGATAAACCAATGCATTTTGGAAAATATAGATAACTAGCTTTTATGCTTCGGCTAAAAGTTGTTCATTTTAACTATACTAACGAATTTTAACTCTATTAAGGAACCAGTCTAAGTGGCCAAGCGGTCTGAGGCACTATGTCTGCGCAGTATGCCTACTTGGAAACTGGGAGGTTATAGGTTCGAATCCCGACATCGGCAGTTTGTCAATTATTAAGAAAAAAAAATGGGGCGGTTAATTGACTAAACTGCCGGCGTATGGACAAGAACGAAGTAACCGGATATGCTTGAGAAGGTTTTCTGCAGTTTACTTCACGAATTCCAGATGCATATCGGCATAGTTCCTATCATAGTCGGCTGCAGCCGCATATCCTACCAATTCCTAGTCTACTCAAAAATTCCTTCCACTCCACTCACATCTTCATATCCTAAGGCATCACAATGGACCTTATGATCGAAGTGTAGCCCGTCCAGGGCAGCCTCTACAATCTATCGAATCTATACTAACGAATTTTATTCGAAACATTTTTCCGAAATCCGAATAAATAAGGTACAAAACAATTATAAAATTTTTAAATGATAGCTCGACTTTTGACGCCATATGTACATACGTATAGGATAGATTAAATTGTAGTCAATGGAAAAAATCTAGCTAATTAGGATTTATTGAGTACTTTTTCCTCTTTTCAAAATCTTTATCTTAACCTTTAAAAACTTTATCTCTTTTTAAATTTATTCAGGAAGTTGTTTGATGAAGGAAGATCGTGGACTAAAGATCGACTAAAACAAATCACCAAAATATGTATATTAATAAAAAGTAAAATGAATATTTTATAGAATATCTTTTAATTAATGATAGTTCCGGGTTCACTAGTCTGATTGTCATATAAACACACTTACAATATAAAAAAAAAATTATTCTGTTTTTTTTTTTTTAAATTGAAAGAAGTAGTATGTTCAAATTGTTGTGTTCAAGGCTTCAGGGGAGATTACACACACACAGAACTTTTTAAAGAAGAATATTTTTTGACTCTAAATGTATTTATCATATTATCGTATGCTTATGAGAAAAAGTAAAATTTGTTTGATTAAAAACATATGGTGAAATGATAGGTATATGTATTATAGAGAAGAACAACATTATTTACTGACCAGTATAATAGTAATTATCTATGAATTATTGTTGTTATTAAATTTATGTTATTACTTGACTTTGATATCAATTACCTTAAAGCATAAATGCATGTGTGGTGTATTCACATACAATATGGTACAGAAAAATAATCCACTTATATATATTTCAAATTTTAGGTATAGATAGATTGTAGAGCCTGCCCTGGACGGGCTACACTTCGACTATAAGGTCCATTGTGATGCCTAAGGATGTGAGGATGTGAGTGGAGTGGAAGGAATTTGTGAGTAGAATAGGAATTGGTAGGATATGCGGCTGCAGCCGACTATGATAGGAACTATGCCAATATTCATCTGGAGTTCGTGAAGGAAACTGCAGAAAACCTTCTAGCCGGTTACTTCGTTCATGTCCATACGCCGACAGTTTAGTCAATCAACCGCCCCTTTTTTTTATAATTGACAAACTGCCGATGTCGGGATTCGAACTCATAACCTCCCAGTTTCCAAGTACTGCACACTGCGCAGACATGACGCCTTAGACCGCTCGGCTACTTGGCTGGTATGCCAAGTAGCCAAGTATACTATGGTAGGTATACCATAAGAGTAATATTTTCGACTGATGGGTAAATAAAATATACCCACGTAGGATTTTTCGGTACCCAACAAACTATATAATACATGGAGGTAAATTTTTTACATTATATGGGAACTGACTGACCATTTTGGTAACGACACCTGGTGGATAAAATGCCAACTATGATAAAGTTGTATTGCATGCTACTTATAGCAAAGAAAACTATTTCTTTTTTAGCAACGTTTGAATATGTCCAGTTAAACATTTCACTCAAAGAAATAATTAAATAATTAAATTAATTGTCACTGATTGACAATGTATATTGGTACTTATTATAAATTTGCAACCTAAAGTCATCCATATTAATTTAGCCACGCCTCCATGTCAGTTGCCCATATGGTGTTGTAACAATCTTTTGCATAATTTAACAAATCAACTTTAACTATTTTTGATCTTTCTCTTATCTCCACTTTTTAGATTGTCATAAACTACAAATATAATTAGATATCTCGAAAACAGATGAAATTAAAATTTCTGGTAAGTAAGTTTTTAGACATACATGGAATGTTTTTACAAAATTTCAGTTCGGTTTTTAACATTGACGTATAGAAGTAAAAGTATTTTATCAAAACGGGCTGAATTGATATTTGTATGAAGAATTTCTGTATCCCATTATGTAGATGCTACTCATCAAATGTGATCGAAGCTTTGGACTGCTTAGAAATACAAGTACATTTGTATATGTACTTTGAGAATTTACTATGTGCAAACATATAATATATCCTATAATCGCTTACGATTTTAAAGATTGATATTTTACACTGTAGTGGAGCATGCTCAGATAGATTTTGCTTATTCACGAAAATTCCAGTACCTAAGTTTTTATTATTATTTTGAGTTCATAGACAAATTGATCCGCGAATGAAACAAGTGGAGTATTTTATGAACACCTATACCAAAAATTGTTTTCTGTGATCAAAACTTCTAGCCGTTACAAAATTAAGTCTACGTTTATAAAACCTCAATATATTATATATAAACCGGATTAAAAAATAGATGTAGTTTTAATCGAGAAACTTTTGTTGGAACTTCAGAATAACCTCGAAACATGACGTAGAAAAGTCGATCGAAAATTGAATGCTTCGACAAACCAGCATCGCTAACCGCGGAAGAAACTTTCATGAATAAAGTCAAGAAATTAAAAAACTTCGGCGTTCCCAACGGTAGACCAAAAACAGGACAAGACATAATAAATTAAATCAAGAATCCTCTTCGATGCTAAAATGCTGATCAAAACTAGAGTTTCGCTTATTAACCAGTTGTAATGCCAACCATGCTCTATAGATCCGAATGGGCGATAATGAAATATGAAGTGCTGGGCGGCCCTAGTATTATTATTAAACGTGAAAAAATTAGAAACGAATACATCTGTGAGATCTTCAAAATAGCAGAAATACATAACAAAAAATACCATAAATACCGAAGTGAAAATCATATAACGAGGCATGCGATGACTTGTTGGAAACGAGGTAGAGAACGCCAACCGATTATTTGATAAGAAAACCGTCTATAATGACCTGCTGACGCTTGGCTTAACTCCAGAAATGAGTTCGAATGTCGGGATTCGAACTCATAATCTCCCAGTTCCAAGCTTTAACAAGCGCGGCTACTTGGCGGGCTTTACAAAACGGGAACCGATAATGCTTGTTTGATTATAAAGCCGCTTTTATTACAACCACTTTGTGCTTTATCGTTTTTCAAGATCACTCACATGCATGCATGTATTATACTTCTTTCCTTCAACATAATTCAATCAGTCAAGTGAACGAAGCATGTGTATGCATGTATGTATGTATGTATGTATGAGATGCGATCAACGAACGCAACCAATATAAAATAAAATTTCTTTACACTAGCGAGTGTAAGCATGTGTGTATGTTGTATACATTGTAGGTCGCGCCATTTCACTATTATTATTATTATTTAGAAGAATCTCTTTCTTTACTACTAATTTCTTTATAAAGTGTAATGGAGAGTGGTTTCATTTCCACTTTCTCCTTCGTGTATGTATTCAATAAAAACCTAAACATAACGCACTATCTTTGTTTAATACCATATAGATGGTATATATGTATCGCATGTTATGAAATGAAAGTATTTTTTGATTGAAGAAATATATAAATTCTTTCTGCGTCTTACCATCAAACAAACAAGGCAATAAGAATCTTATGTGTGTGTATGTATGTGTGTATGTAGTATGTATGTATGTGTGTATGTATGTATTGTAAGAAGCTAGCAGCATTTTTGCCCACCTGTTCTACAAAATGTACGTGATAAAAAGAGTAGGTACTATTCATTTTGTGTGTATGGCTAGCTGCTGGTGGCTAGCAAACTGGCTGGCTGGTTCACTTTTGATGTGGCTGGCTATTTCATATATTTATAATTATGACCTACTTTTTTTTTCATAGTTAATTCAGAGGGCATTGCCATTTATGTGCAAGGTCAAATTCTTTATACGGTTTTTTTTCTTCTGATATTTTCTTTTGTTTTTGTTTTTGTTTTTGTTTTTGTTTTGATTTTTTTTTTTTTGTAGTAAAAGACTTTTTGTATGTTGTGATTTGTTTTTATCTTTAGAATTATCACCCAATATTCGGAAATTTGTGAATGAAATTTATACAAGAGAAATGAGTTTGAAAATATTAATCGTAGAAAAAATTTTTTGGTATGGGTGTTCATAAAATGACCTAATTAGTTCTGTCCGTGAACACCATACCTTAGAAACGAAAAGAAATAACGCGATGAAATTTTGTGTGTGTTTTAGAGGTAAAATGTAAGATCAAGTTCGTGAATAGGCAAAATCGGACCGTACTTCCCCCCCACAAGGGGGTATAATATCCATCTTTGAAGTCAAGATGGACAAAAACGCAAGAGGCGAAACAAAAATTTAAAGTAAAAAAAGTGACTTTAAAAAAAAACTTTTGTTGGAAACTTTTTTCCACAAACTCAGTATATACCTAGTATTTAAGCAATTAACTCAGTTAGTTGTTATTTTCACTTATTTATTTGGAGTTTTCGGAAACTTTTAATCATTATTTTTAATCGTTTTATTTAAGTAATGCACGCGCATCTAGATTGTGAATGAGTAAACACATTCCTAATAGCATCTCGTGGCTTAGTTGGTATTCAGACACATGGTGTCTATCTAATATGTACACTCTTCTTCATAAAAACCGAACCAACAAATAACATTTTAAGCGTACATATTACTAAATATTTGTATAATATTACATACAGTAATACTTATAATAATTCAACTGTTTAAACCCCAATGAACAGGAGTGTATACTACTGTATACATAAAATTTTGTCCTAAAGGAATTTGTAAAGCCTTGTTCTTTGAGGGTATTTTCAAATATTTCAAATCAGTAACTAGATGTTTGTTTCAAGTTATATTTCAACTGTACAAGTTTTATATGTTTAATGGAATTCTAAATTCATTATTTTAATCGTAAATATCCATTTTATATTAAACTATTATACTTGAATCATTTGGCTTTTTACACTCCAGGTAAAAAGTTTTTACATATATGTTTCCTTTTTTAAATAATCATTTAAAATTCAATTTTTACGTCAATGTAAATTTATTAAATTAAATTGATCCGATGAAGCTAACAAGAATTTAAAACTTTAAATTTTCATCATAGGAGAAAATTTTTCACTATAATCTATAAAATATTTTTGACTAAAACCTTTGACAACTAAACAAGTTTTATACTTTTAATGGATTTCTAAATTCGTTAATTTTTTAATTGTAAATATCTATTATTTGTATTCTACTATCTAGAGCACGGTAATGCGTCAGGTCGAGTTTAAGGGAGACAATCGGTTATTTACGAATAAAGAAATTAATTTCTATTTAATTACTTGTTGCCATTGTTTAGTGTCATTTCTATTCTTATTTTTCTGATACGAATCAGGGATATAATATATATATAACGAATTGAGCACTCGTTAAATAATCGTTAGGTGAATAATCCGCTAAAGTTTTCCGCTATTTTATTTAATTGTGTTTTCAAGTCGTGGTAATTTTATTTGATATATTATTGGGTGAGGATTCTAATGAGTTTAATAATCCGTTAGTGAATCGTTAAGAAAGTCAGTTTAAACTGTTTGTCATGAGATGAAAACTTTTCTATGCTTTTCTATCTTATCTAATTTGTGTTTTTAAGTCGTAGTATTTTATTTGATATATTATTGGGTGAGGATTCTACTGAGTTTAATAATCCGTTAGTGACTAGTTAAGAAAGTCAGTTTGAAATAAGTTTTCGTTAGGAGTCAGTTTAAAGATACGTCAGAAACTTTAGTTTCTCTTACTGACTTTAACCGTTAATTAGGAATTGAGTTTAATGATTCGTTAGAGATATTAGATTCTCTTACATACATTAACCATTAACTTGGAACTGAGTTTAATGATTCAATAATTTACTTTACACTGTTCACATTTTACATCTTGTATCCATTTAGTTTGCAACTGATCAGTATTCCCCTTGAGCATTTTCATCAAATTTTCATATTTTCATATGCAAATAAACTTTTGCATCATAACCTTTGGACACTTAACCTGTGGATTTACGTTATCCCACAATATATTACATGGTGTTTTGTTTACACCTTGTATCCATTTGGTTTACAACTGATCAGTATTCCCCTTGAGGATTTTCATCAAATTCTTATATTTGACCTTCATATGCAAATAAACTTTTGCATCAAATACATTAAGGTACTTTATCTGTGGCGTTTTATTATGCCACAACTCATATGGTGTTTTGGTTACTTTCAATGATTTAGTAGGTGTTATGTTAATTAGATATGTTGCAGTAAAAACTACATCCCCCAGAATATTTTATCTATTTTATCTGTAATCGTCCTAACCATCCTTTCGGATACACCAATTAGTTGTGTAGTTCGTGGAACAGTGAGATGGTAGCTTATATCTTTTTCCACACAACAAGTTTTCATTTTATTTGATATGTACTCTCTACCGTTTTCGAAAAATTAATTAACTAATAAAACTTAAATCGAACTTCGCTTGCTATTTAACATCATGAATAATTCGACTTATTTTAATTAAATTTGTAACACTTTAAATGTGTAAGTTCATCCACAAATAATACGAATTAATTTTTATCATTTATTGAGGGCGACGGACCATATACATTAGAATGTATATTAAATTATGGTCGTCTTATACAATTTTAATTTTTAATTTTGTTAAACTATTATCCAGTTTATTTTGAAAACTATGGGCTGCAAATGTGATGATTAGATGTGACTTTTAATTAGTCAAATAATAAAAACGTTGTTTGGAGAAAAACACATTCTGACGAATGCTTAATAATTAAAATATTGAAATCGTGAGAGACTTCATTTGATATTAAATTAAGTTTGTTCTAATTACCATGTATGTTTTATAACTCCAATGAATTCAACACCCTTCATATCATGGATAATAACTGAATTCATTTACATAAATATTACTCAAATTACAAATCGCCGATGAACTCAATTCTACATCCAAGACCGGAGTGCTGATGTCATTGGTTTATAATTAAATTTTAACGTATCATTTGTGGGATTAATGAAATTATTTATTGCAGAAAAACTTTTAGAATTAAAACTAATAAAAATTTTTCTTTTCTCAACTCTCAATTAATAAATTTAATTATAGTCATATGGTTTAATATTGATTCCATATGTTCCAATCAAATTTCAACGTACTTTTTATAAAATTATTGAAATTTTTCTTTACAGAAAAACTTTTAGAATTAAGATTAATAAAATTTTTCTTAACTATCAATTAGTAAATTTGCTTTAACTGTTGATGCCATATAATAAAATTTGGATAAAATAAAATTTCAAATAAAAATAAAACTTTAAATAAAATTTAAAATTCAATATTAGTACCATTTGTAAAGTTAAATATTTACTTATTAAAACATTCACTTTACATTCAAAAATTGTTACATTTGGAGAAATCCAAAAATATTTTTAATCGACTTACTAATTACGTCAACCTTGACTTGATGATAATTCTGACGCCTGTCTTGAATATTATACGGTACAAAATATTTTCTATTCTTCCTTGTGTTAAATCCGAATCCAAATTACTCATTACTTAGATGTTTCAAATTTCCGTTGTGACCAACCGTTTTATTTAGTTGGCAGTTTTATTCAATCCTGATTTCCATTTCTTGCCAGTTTTCTTCGTTTCGTGCAATTTCAAATTGACTTTTACGTATAATATTCTGGTATGCTAAAAATTAACAAAACTAATTAGAACCAATTTTAATGACTATTATATATTTATTAATTCTTTAGTGATTCAGATGTTAAAACTTTTCACTTAAAATTTAAAATAATTTTAATATTTTAAATGCATAACTAACAAATAATTTAGGGAATATCGTTAATAATAATATATCGTTAATATGATATTTTTAATAAATGAGATCGATTAATATTACTGATATTTTTATATCATAATTATGTTAATATTATATCTACTATAGTTATCTATTATAATATAAAAGCTAACAAGATTCACCATTAGTTTATAGAATGACTTGATCTAAAATTTAATGAATCTATAGTGATTTATTTGTAGTGATTTAACAAACAAAAATTTTTATAATTGAAATACTTATCTTTCTGAATGCAGATGTTATTACAATTAGCTGCTTGGCTGTATTCATTTTTGTTCAAAATCTTATCCAATTTATCAATAATATCTTTGGTCGAAAATTCACGTTTCGCATACATTCGTTATCTAATATTTCTGGTATCGCCATATTAATCACATTAATTCATCCAATAACGTTGAATTCCAAATTTCCAACAATATATTTTTCACCATTGCATTCTTGAATTTATCTCTTCTATTTTAAACTTTCCATATTGATTTATTTATTTATAGTAGTAATAATTTAACTCGCACTTTAATAAATACACTTTTTCCTTTTTTCAATAATTTTAATTTACGCTAATTTAAATTTATTTCGCAACAATTAGTTGATCACTTTTAATTACGTCTGGGCCCATAACCTATTAGGATTTTGGACATTTGGGTGATCTTTGTTGAGAAATAATAATACTTATATGTTGATTGTTATATATTTATTTATTGTTTAAAAACGCAGTCTTAATCTTAAAGCATGTCCTTCGTATGTGATATATCCTGTCTAACTATTAACGAAGATGTATTTATTCCAACTAGGAGGTATGAATCACATATTTTAACCCCCTTTTACTTTTGTGAAAACATTTGTGTTTTATGGTCCTCAAGTTTGAACTTGAAATATTAATGTATAATTGTATAATGTATATTCTTATTATCGTAAAAACAGGATATTAGTAGATATTATTTTTACCCTTTATATAGTGCCGATATTAACTATAAGAAGGAGATTTGTTTTTGTTAGTTGGTTGTTAAAATCTAACAGGTATAGCATTGACCTGAAACGACATAGCTCATGGGATCGCCCTTCCCTTCTCAAAATGATTAGGTTTTTTCCTCTAAATGATTGTGTCGTCTGCATATAATTTTAAAAATGGAATATTAAAAGGTATCAAAATTAAAATTTGACTTATTACATAATTCATTACTATGCTTGCAATCATGAGACTAGCGGGGTTACCCATACTAGTTCCTTCAATTTGCGCATAATATTTTCCGTTATACAAGAAATAACTAGATTAAACATAAAAGATTATAAGTCTAATAAGTAAACTTTTAGGAACCTTTACTAGAAGACTAATAATTTCCCAAGTTTTATCTAGTACTTTTAAAGCCAGACTCAAATGGACATTCGTAAACAATGAGATAACGTCAAATGAAACTAGAACAAACTCTTCCTGTAAATTTGTCGTTTTGCTAAAGGTTACAAAATCAAATGAATTTTTGGAAAGTTTCAACGGCGGGAGTAAGTATTTCATGCAGAAATCTAGCTAGTTTATAACTTGGAGAATTTATGCAACTAACAACTGGACATAACTTGTAAGTTTCCTTGTGTGTTTTCCTCAAGCCGTAGATTCTAGGTGGTACCGCGTATCAAGCTTATTTATAGTCTTCGAAAGCTATTCCACTTTACGTTGCCAATATCTTCGTAAAATTAGAGCTTTGATTATGCGCAGTCATATTTTTTGTGTTATATTTACAAAACTGATATACAAGCATATCCTCTGATACTCCAACAAATATTTCCCACAAGAAATAATATAGGGATTTTGCACCATCTCAGCCGTTTTCGAGATATCGATATTCCTATTCGCCAATCAAATTTCGTGTATTGATTAGTATAAATTCCAAAGTTTTCGATAAAAGATAATTGTAAAACAACTTCGAATAGTCATAAATAGTACTTAGCAGTTTAATAAGTTTTTTTTTGCATACACTAATAAAGAACGTAGTATATACATGGTATTTAAACAATAAATTCAATTTTTTGTTACATTTCTTGTTAACATTTACGTTTTTGATGGGAGTCGTGGTATAGATTACTTATAATAAGGTAATTGAAAGTATTAATATTTAATATTGGTCAATTATTTATTCAAATCAGTGGCGTAGCGAAGTGGGGGCGGCAGGGGTGGCAAAATTTCACAATAAATAATAATAATATCTTGTAAATATTTGAACCATTTCATATTTTTGTCGCACCTACGATTTGGACCGATTTAAATGAGCACGAAGTGACGAAATTAGGGGAATCCCCTTTCTTTACATGAATGTATAAGCGACTGGTAACACCGTATGTACTGACTAAAAAATAAAAATATTAAGAGTATTGTTCTAGTTCTAATTGGAAGTCGATTTATTCAATTCGCTGATAACTTAATCTTGTTGATCGTCAAGGTATAATCATAAGTGTTCTATACCTGTTATATCTCAATGTAAGTGGCATTCGTGTAAGAATTTTTGTAATAAATGTGGTTATTATATTATAAAACATATATATATATATATATATGACTTTTTTATTTGTACAATACACAATAATGATGACTGTTCTTGCCGAAAAGTTCTTTAGAATTAATGTATATTATAGTCTTTTAAATTGAAATACCTAAATAAGAGGGTGACAAAATCAGTGACAACCAGGCTACGCCACTGATTCAAACTACTCAATATATTATTTAAAATTGAAAAAGTGCACATTCTTTTTTTTGTATTAAAATAAGAAATAATGAAAATACACTAAAAGATTTGTACATTTTTAAACATATATACACACATATATTTCACAATGTTTATACAAAAAATTTGGGTTAAATAAAATTAAAAAAAAAAAAAACAGTTCAAATGATTTACACAAGAGTTTATTTTATATTTCAATATCAAACCCTCAATAAGGATCTTAATCTTCAGCCTCTTACAGATTTTCAAACAATTTGATTCAATAGCGTCAAAAAAGATATTTAAGAATAAAACCTGAAATTTCGGGTAATTAAGCTACTGCCGACAGAAATTAAATTTACCAAAAATCTCAGTTGTTTTCTTAAATATCTTTTTTTAGGCCCGTCATACCGGAATTTTATTGGATCAATCTCTTAGGCATCCTTAGGCGAAGTATCGAAGTATCATGTCAGAAGAAACTGATAATGATGATATTGAAGGTAATATAAATGTGAATAATAATTTAGAAATATCTGTTATTTTAGAGATATAATTTTTAAAAATTTAAGAATGAAATTGTACAAGCTTAATGCTTTGCATTGTGCATTCACTTAATTGTGCATTAAATGCAAACGATATTCTTGAAAAACAATTGCTTCTCTTTTACATATTTGCTTGAATATTTATTAATGCAAAGTATTTTATGATTAAGGTAGTACCCTCGGTTATATAATTACTGTTCAGAATTTAATTAAACTTGGCATACTAGTACATTATAATAAGATAATGAACCACTTAAATTTTTAAAGAGCTGCAGAGAACCAGAAAAAAGATATTAATATAAAACAATTTTTGCCATTACCATTGTTCCGTATGAGAAATCAAAGATTTTATTTTATTTCACAAAAAGTACCGTTCAGATTACCACTTTCATGGTAAAAATCGACAAAAAGAAAAAAAATTTCGAACATTTTGGTTACATCGAGGTTCAGAAAGTGTGATAAGAGTAATTAGCAAATAATTACGAAAAATGTCGCGCGCAAAATTCAAACATACCTCGAATGTGGCATGTGGAGATATCAATGTTATACACATTTTTTTATTACAAAACATATAAAGTAATTTTTATTAACACAGTTACATTTACCATATAGAGTCTTTCCAATGAAACATTAATAATTTTGATTCAGACATTTTTGTAAACATACATGTAACTCATTGATGCTTGCACAGAAGTTTTATTTCTATCTCTCTTACTTTTAGGCGGCGTTGCCAAATATAAATAGTACTGAAGTCAAATCACACAGAGCACACATTTGACGCTTGTGGTATCTGTGGTACTACCTTAAGTATAAAAAAATATTTGGTCTCTTAAATTTTGTTACATTTTGTAAAATATTTTAAATATATATATTTTCTATATTGCATATTAAATATATTTCTATAAACCATTTAAATGTTCTGTTTTAAATGTGTTTTAAAGAGTATTTAATCATTTGAATTATGTATAAAAAAGCATTTTACCCATCCCAGGACTGAATAATCTGTGGGCAAGGCAGCGGACCAAAAATTTCGTACAGTGTTTTAATTTCTTTTAATTCGGTATTTCATTTTTAGGTCTTTGAATTGAAAAACCTCAAACTTTGAGGTGATGATGATAAAATTTATACATAAGTTTATATTTATATTTAGTATATAAAATAAACTAAAATTGACGCATTTTTTGCTTTAATATATATTTATTTATTTATTAAATATGATTAATGTGTAATGAAGGTCAGATAAATTACGCGATGCAACTAAAATATATAAAAACTAATTATTTTTTAAAATTATTTAATCATTATATTATTAATAAAGTACACACACACACAAACGATGTTTTTTTTTTACGAAATAGTGAAATTTTTTATTTGATTCTGTGTGTAAATTCACTAATTATGTGTATTTAAACAATTATAATTATTTATTATTATATAGATATTGATTTAATTGTTTATTTCTAGTGAAGAGGATATTGGGAAAAAAGTAAAGGGGGATGAATATTTATTACAAGGTTTTTTTTTGTGTAAAATTGGTTTTTTGAATTTTTTGGTTAATGTAATTTATTACGGATATGATAAATTTGTTGATTTGTATCGGATCTAAAAGTGATCTATTTCACGTCCATTAAGCTTGTATTGTGGATGTAGTGCGCAAACTAATATTATTGATATTTTCTCATGCGTGCAGACTGCATCGATCGACCTTTTCTTATGTTTGATATTTTAATATTGCAATTAAAATTCATGTGTAAATTTTTTAAAACTACAAAATTGTACGATGAAATTGAAGGTGATTTAAGTTTGAATAATAATTTTTAAATTTATTTACATTATAAAATTTGCGAATAATAATGTAAATCATATGTTTGAAGAACTTTAATAACAACTTCCAGAAAATAATTTTGAATTTTGTCAAGCATTTTAAATATATATATATATTTTGTATTTGGAAATATAACTAAATTAAATTGCTCTGAACCATATACATACATACATTTAACATTTTAAGGTATTTCCAAACTATTATTAGGTTGTCAAGAACTTTACAAAATTCACAATATTAGTAAATTGAATCCTCAGAAGTCAGCCGAATTTTTTTGAGAATTTATCACCTTGATGTTTTTGAGAAAATCGTTATGTAAGTTGGAGAAGTTTAACATGCATCATGATAAAATAATAAAATATAATGCCCGATTCTGACGATTTTTACTTCGAACTCTCTGAATATAGTCACGGTTGTTCTGAAATTCGACATATACTGTGCTCAATTCCTTAGAAGTATATTTCCTTAAAACTTTGGGAAAATGACCATCGGGTTGTTAAGTTTTTTGATAAATTATGCGTAAAAAAGTGCATTTTTTTCATTTCCACAGCAGAAGGTTATTTATTATGGTTCAGTTGGCATCATGAGTACCGAAGCGCTGTTTGAAAGTCGCGTGAAATTATATACTAGTATATGTATGATGACTAGTATTTGTATGATATGTAATGTGACGAATGGGAAATCTGACGACAACGGACAGCTACTTTCAACAACGCGCAGGAGTACCAACATATTTTTTTTACGCATATAATTTTTTATGTAGTTCTTTTCGCTCGGATATTCGATCAGCTGATATAGTTTGGAAATACCTTAACTATATATTTTAAAAAGCATTTAACCATTTACACTGTAAATATGCTCAATACAAAATATCTCAAAATAAGATATATTTTTATAAATTTTTGTTCCAAATTATAAATAAATCCTGGAAACAAAAAATTTAACCATCTACGATATATATTTTCGGTAAATATATCTTGTAAATATATAAATTATAAATGAAATTCCTTATCCTTAAAACAATTAAATATTATAATGTAAATAACTATTATTAATGTATGTATAAAGCCATTTAAAATAAAATAATGTTTTATACATTTTGCTTCGTATCAATGGTTGTGTTTGGGCGAACAAATATCTGAGTATGCTAAGTTAGATACTCAGCATACAAATAAAATAAATAAGTCTTTGCGACTGAGTACAACGTTTTTCGACTTGGACAGACTTGCTGACTAGGTAGCCATTTTTATTTATGTTTACGTATAGTACATAACTAAACACATATATATGTACCTAAATATATTTAAATAAATATATAATATATTTAATATAAATCTGCATCTTTCTTTTTTGTCAGTTATAAATTTATTTATATACTAATACGGATGATACTAAGCAAAATGGCGTCATAATCTGAGTTGCTAAGTATCTGTAAAGTGTCCCGGATGAAAACTAAGTTAGATATTCTGAGTATGTAACTTAGGATACTAAGATATTTGTTCGCCCAAACACACCCAATATAAATAAGTAGTTGATAATGGTTTTCTCCTGTAACAATATGATGACAGAAAACTGTATAGTATGTATATCCTTGTACGCACTTAGCATAAACAAATCATAAATTAACTATTTATAATTATTATTACTTATACGAAAAGATGCGTGATATGAATTTGTTGAGTGTTCGTGTATTTTCATTCAAAAAATATCACATTCCAAGCACTTGCTTTTCATAAAAATTGACAGATACCATTTTAAGATTGATTTAATCTATTTATCATATTATTTTAATTCAATTAGATTATATTATGTTTATTAACTTCCCATTTGGGATGGTATTGTAATTTGGGTCCGGTTTTTCGAATTGAAATTGTTCGCCATATTTCTACGTTTCGATATTCCTAGAGTCCGAATACAAAGAGTCTAGCTAATTTGACAATACTATAATTTAGAATGTATTTTTATACCCGGTATATAATATATACTAGGGTATATTATTATACTCGGTATATAATATATACCCGGGTATATTAAGTTTAGTTCCGACTTTATAACGGCTGTCCGTCTGTGAACACGATAAATCAAAAACGAAAATAGTTAACAAGCTGAAATTTTGTATGTGTGTTTTAGAGCTGAAAAGTAAGGTCAAGTTCGTAAATGTGCAAAATCGGTCCACGTTTGTACAAAATGGGTAAAACTGTCTAGTTTTAAAACCGTAAGAGATAGAACAAAAATTTAAGGACAAAAAATGTTCATTTTATAAAAACAAACAACTTTTGTTTGAAACTTTTTTTAAAATAAATTCAGTATATACTGGGTATTTAAGTAAATAACTCAGTTAGTTGTTATTTTCATTTGTTTCTATTTAAATATTGATTTTGATTGAATATTACTAATCCTCCTTGATATTTTAATGTACATCTTGATTTCACAATTAAAATACATGATTGATTATAGAAAATCAATTCATCAAAATAGACAATACTCCATAATTATGTAAATGAGTAATATTCATGATTATACTTCTACCAAAATACGTTTAAGGTTTAAACTTAATTATCTTAATTTTATATGCATGGTAATAATATTGTTTGAAAGTGTCCAATAGTGAAAAGTCGGAAGATAATGATTATCGAAATTTTTATTTTATTTCTATAAAGTTTATTCGTCTATATAGTTATCCAGAGCTTGTTGACAATAGTTTGTTGTTAAAGTTCCCTGCCACTCAGGTGGATAAATAAACTAATATCATATGATCGCGGCGAAAAATTGCCTAATACTAACCAAATTCATGGATAAGATGTTTACCACAATAAAACACCGCCGTATTAAAAAAATTGTTCTTAAAAAAACAAAATTGACTAAACAGTCACGTAGAAGCTACGTAGACTAGCAAATTTTTTCAAAAGACTAATCATAATGAATATTAGAAACAAGTTCATGTGTCCGTGCGGTCTAATGCACTTTGTTTTAAACTGAAAGGTTTCACGGTGATAGTTTGTCAATTAAAACTTATGTGGCGGTTAATTGACTAAAATGTCGGCGTATGAACACGAACGAAAGTAACTGGCTATGCTTGTGAAGGTCTTCTGCAGTTTGTCTTCACGAACTTCAGATGAATATCGGCATAATTAATATCCATATATATTTATTTGTGTTAACAATACGATGTTTGTCCAAATTCCATTTCGGTTACGTAGGACAAACTGTAGAAGACTAGTGTATACTTTTATAGACAAATGTCATTGTCATTGAATTTTAATTAAATACTGATATGAAAAAATTAACTCGTCAACCAGGAATCGAACCTCGGGCCTCTGGATATCCAGTCCAGTATGCTTCCGCTACACCAAAGACGACTGTGACGTAGCAGCTAACTTTTTCATATCATTCTTATATATATATATATATATATATATATATATATATATATATATATATATATATATATATATATATATATATATATATATGAAATCTGTGATGATAACATCGTAGCAGTCGAAGGCTAGTATCCATTTACAGGTTGGGAAGAAATATCTTATACCGTAGTCTGCATGTTATTATTTAAAAATTTCATAATCGAATTTAACACTTAGCATAACACTTTATATATCCTATATCACTTTGAGGATCAAGATGAGGATAATGACATCTCAGTAATTAAAATACATCCAGATGTTTGCATGTTACGAGGATGAATAAAAATAGAATCGGAAATACATCCGCAACAAAAACTTTATTCATATTTTGCAGTGGGGTAATATTACGTTTTGGCAGATCACTAAAATAATCAATCTAAGACTACTCTTCAAAATCCCTCTAACTGTACAGTTTTAAAATACGTCGTTCATAGAAAATTTACAAGTTATAGACGCCTCTGGTAAAAGTAATTAATTAAAAGAAATTTGATTTTTTATTAAACAACTTTTACTATGTGAACAACAATTTGTCATATACACTAAATATAGTTTAAAATGGACATATGTAAAACAAATTCGCAAAGCGAGGCAGCATGATGAATAAGAACCCAACTTATCAAAATGATATTTATAATATTTATTTTAAGGATGTTAGGGACCTATACCAAAATGCTACGAAACGAACGAATGATTTCGTAAAATGTTTCTCATTTAATGCTAAAGCTACTATGCAAATTTTAACGATCTACTAAGCCGTTGAAAAGTAATTTTACACGTGTTCTTATGCAGATTTATTAGGATTGAATATACTAAATCATTTGAATTATCATTAAAAAAGCTACGAAGCATCCCAAAGTTTCAAAATTGTATTTTAACTCAAATCTGTATAGATACAATTTTGCACAATTCAATTAACATTCACTAAACGGTTGTTGAGAAAAAAATTATAAATAGAAATAAAAAAAATCTGTCTATGTCACTTATACATTATAGAGACTTCTCACTTATATGGCATAGACTATAGAGAAAAGAAGCGATACATGTTTTTGTTGAATGATATTAAATGTACATTCGCTGCCAAAAGTTAGTCCTTATCAGTAAATTTTGTCATATTATTTGTTATTTTTTATTTAATTCAATATTACTGAAAAAATTTCCTATTTAATTTTAATCTATAATATACTCGTATGTTTATTTTAGTATTGACATTATTTATTATGCATTTCTAATTTTCAGTACTTTTTTGCCTTAACATTCTTAAGGAGGTACACACACACCACATTGATATATTCAGTATTCATATATACAAATAAATGTAATTAAATAATTTTAAACTTTTGTATTTTGAAAATGAAACGGTAAAACGCGATTTTTTTATAAAATTTAATTAATAATTATTTATCTTTACTCTCCTAGTTTTTTTTTTAAATTCTGTCGAGTATTTTTTTTAGTACAACAGAAAATGGTGTGATCAATTTTCAAGGCTCTTTTCAAGGACAAACGTAGATCAACTTCGTATTTTAAATAGAAACGTTCATTTTAAATAATTAATGTTAAAACCGCCATGGTTACTTGATTTGATATTCTTAATCATTTACTTTAATGTAAACAAAAGCATGGGGTGCTCTCTTCTTACGTCTTCATAATGGCTCTACTTTTACAAGAGTAAGTGATAGCACCCCATGATTTTGTTTACATTAAAGTTAATGTTGTTGCCAATCTGTTTATTCTATTTCTATTTTAAATTATTTTGCATTTTTTAGTTCATATTCCAATAAAAGCATGTTTTTTTTATAGTTTTTTTAAACTCTAAATTTTTTTAAATTGAAATAATCACAATTAAATTACGAAATCAATAAAAAATAATGTATATCAAAGTCAAATAAATTAGTTTTAGGTATTTATGATTATAATAATTATAGCAAATAATTTTAATATGCGTTTAATAAAAATAATAATAAAATTAATAATACCCACATATATATTAAGAATTATGATATTTTATTAATGAAAGTGATTTTAATTATATTCATTATAAAATTGTTAATTTTTTTTAAATGTTTTTTTTTAAACAATTATTTTTGTCCTTAAATTTTTATTATTTAATTTGGATTAATTTAATTTATAAAACTTTTAAACGTGATTTTCAAATGAAATCAGTAAGTATTACGAAATTCTGGGATTTTTAAAAATTCCATAATTATTATAATTTCAGTTTATTTTCTATAAGGGTTCCGTAAAATAACTAAATGTAATATCATTTAAGTTGGTTGGTGTATGTTTTTCATTATTTAGTATATAATATATATAAATTTCTGCCAATGATGTATAGTTTGTCGATTATTAATCTAAAAACACATCGAGAAATCTGTTTTCTACTAAGATTTAACCATAAGATCCTCATTTTAAATTTATAGAATTTAATTTATAGAATTCAAAAATTCAAATTCTGACGTATATTAGTGTAGCAGTTTTTTATACGTTCATTTTCATCAATAATAATTTGTACCATTAAGTTTTTTCAAAATTAGTTTTTTTTAAAGCGCGCCAATTTTGAATTATTTGCATAAAAACATAATACGTTTTATTAAAGTTATAAACTGCCTTTGTTAGCTTTTTATTTTTATATTTTCGGCTTGCGTCATTTTAAGATTAAAAACTTCAATGTAAATTCCCACCGCTTCCACTACTTCAAATATTTATCGACACTTCCACCAAAGTTCTATTTCAATGAATTTTTTCAGATTCTATCTCTTGTAGCGAGATAAAATACTAGTTTTTAAGTCTAATTATAAGCTTTTAAACAATAAAAATCGGTCTTCATCCAAATCGGTCCAATAGTTTTTTGCGTGATGCTCGAACAAACAAAAAAATAAACATTTCTAATTTTTAATAGTAGAGATTAATATTATCACAGTTTAGTAATTTTAAAATATACAAATGTGTATTTTATAAAGTGCTGCTCATTTGACTACTCAAAGGTCGGCCGTAACATAACATCGCATTTAGGGATTAAATTAAGAAACAGGACCGCTAGCGTATACCAATGTATATCTATTCGAATAAAATGCTAGGACACTTCAGTTAAAAGTGATAAATTAAAGAAACCTTGCTGTATTCATTTCAATTCAGAATTAAAGTCAATCTGTTCTTACCAAGGTCATTATATATTTATTCCAAATAAGTGCGTGTGAACATTTGAATACAGTTATTTAAGGTCAAAAGATGCATTTTCATACACGCGTCTATTCAATGTACGTGACGATATAATAAACACAAGCCTAAAGGCATATATTTTTATAAAATTTATTTTTAAAAGTTTCAACATTAGTTCAAAAATAATTGATAGTATAGTTTTAATGATCTACCTACTCAGGTTTTGATGGTGGTAATATAATATAATTACATCTCATAACATTAATCTAAGAATCGAATAAAAATAAGTGTAAAGTTGAAGGAAATTCAGTCATTTTTGGTACATTTTGTCATTAGGTACGGTTATACGTGTTAAATTTCAATATCAGCACAAATATGGATCAAATAATAAGAAATATACATTATAGATTTATTCGGGGCAATTTTGTCATTAAGACAAGGTGTACTGCCCATTTTAATATTGTATTTTAAACAATTTCTGTATATCTTATACATTTGGTCAAGAAAGTTGACGTCTTTTTTCAATTAAACTTTATAGTTGATTTGTGTGTTATTCATTCGGTGTGTTTCCCCCTCCCTCTAAACCTCCTTTCCCCTCGTCCGATTTTACCCATTAACGAACTTGACCTTTAGAATACCAAAAGCGCCTCAAATACCAAATTTCATTCCAATCGGAATAAAACTGTGACTGCTAGAGACCCCACAGACATTTAAAAAAAACTACATATATATATATATATATATATATATATATATATATATATGTTGATACATGTATATATATATATATATATATATATATAAATTATTACTGCTATCTAAATTTTGACAGTTCGAAACGTCAATTTTTTTAGCGAGTTTCCTCCAAAGGAAGCAGCTATTGTTTTGGCACCAATGGTGCCAAAATTTCTTCAAAATTCCATCGATCCTACCTATTAGATGTTAAAAATCACTATCAATATATATATATATAAATATATATATTTTATTTTTTATTTTTATTTTTTATATACATATATAAAAATTTTAGCGATAGTGATTTTTAACATCTAATAGGTAGTTTCGAACTGTCAAAATTTAGATAGCAGTAATAATTTAACATAATATGCATTCTCTATAGGAATTGTTTGGAGCTCGGGGAACGTCGGGTATTTCATCTAGTATAGAATAATTAAGCATTGTTTTTGTATTTTCAAATACTTACCATAATACCTTTACTTATAACCATAACACACTTATAATCTATATATAAACGAGTATATATATTTTTATGATGCACTAGGGAATAAAAAGAACAATGATAAAAAAATGAGTACTTAATTAGATAAAACAATACAAACATATTAAAAATCTTCAAAACCAGTATTTTAATGTGAAATTTATAAAAAATTTATGACACAACTATACATTTATTAATCACATACATATGCTATATAATTACATAATCATTATTTATATTAAATAATACATAACGAATGTTTAAAATAGATGCGCGACAATTTATATAATAATTATAATTATACTTGTTAGTTGCAAGTTTTACGGTTTGACCAAAACAATACGGAAATACTATTCAACATATTATTATACAATAGTTTTTTAAATAATTTAAGAAATATTCATTTTGCATTAGTGTTCCGTATCTTTAGGGAGCACCAACTAGATATTCTAAGTAAAACTAACCGGACAGTGCAGACTGAACGGAATTTGGGATTAGAAACTGTCAGCACCAAACACCGGAACGGCACTTATTAACTGTGTCCTAAGAGAACATACTATCTATGTGTAGATTCACTACAGATTTCTTTAAAGACACAGGTTGGAAGAATTGAAACGTTTTTTCGTACATCCAATAGTTTTGATGTACGAAAATTTTTTTTTTGATTGGATGCTTGAGTTTCAAAAAAGTTCTGTGATAGATAACAAACTCCGGAACTGAACTTACTAACAAACTTTGTTCGTAGGGAACTTAATATCCCTAGATTAATTCCAGATTCTACACTTCCTCAAAGAGAATGGTGTTGAAGGATTGCACTAACCAAAAATCTCGACCTGAATAAGTAACAATTTTTGTTTGAAACGTTTTTTCATACATCCTATAGTTTTGGTGTAAATACGGTTGTACTTACGGCGTAAATGTGGCGTAAATCTTGTATTTATGCTAGAAATATTGGATGGTTTCAAGCAAAAGTTGCACAGTTTATAGGGGGAAAACATAATGCAATAATTATATCTTTGTACCATACATCCATACGTGCGTGGTATATCTTATCTTTTAAACGCAAGATAGGGAAAATCATTAAATACATATATATATATATATATATATATATATATATATATATATATATATATATATATATATATATAAATTTTAATGTTGGTCATTTTTTGAACACTTATACCAATTTTTTTTTCTCCAATAAATATTTCTAATTATTAGAAACTTGGGACTAAACATATAATTCTACCCATATTTACTATGTATATATAATGTATGATACAAAAAGTAAAGTCAGAATATTAATGATCAATTTATTTTTTTACAGGTATGAAGAAACATAAAAATGAAATATTTATGAAGATAGTTAGGTGAATCATACACAAATGGATTCATTCAATTACAGTATGTCGTTTTATGTTTAACTTGTAAACATTTTTGTACAATCAATAGAGAATATTGCGCTGCATTAAATTACAAGAATTATTTTTTTAAAAATTATATTAACTTTAAAAATACTTAATTTTAGACAAAAAAGTTTTGAATAAAAGTTGTAAGTAATTTGTAGATTTAAAAGTTATTAGCATTTTATTGTTTAAGCAATTATTAGAAGAGATATCGGTTAAAAAGTCAATAAATAAATAGTAATAGTCGTATAAGTCGTACACAGTAAATGACACAAAAAAATTAAAAAAAAAAAGAAGAAGGAAATCCAATTATCTATAAGAAAGGTTGTTAGCATTTTTGGCCTAAAGTGCACGGTAATAGAGATATAGGCCAATATTTTTTTTCTCAAAATGGCGGCACTTTCGGGGTCGAAATTTGTAAGGATTTTGTTCATTTACATTCAGTACGTGATACTGAACCTAATTAAAAAATAAAAATAAATCCTGTAATGTAATGTAATGAAAATTTTTTATAATTCACCTTAGCCTCTTAATATATATAACAATCAATACAGATTACAAAAACTATTACACACATTTATTTTAGCCAGTAGTAATTGTGCTATTAACCTCAACTATCGGAATTTTTTACTACAGGCTTAAATATGAATTAATTACAAACGTACGCAGGGTTGTTACAAAAAAATGTTTAGAAAAAAATGTTGTTTGAAACTTTATAACGCGTACCTTTAATGCGTCAGTTGTTTATATAAATCACTGTATTGTAGACTTTTATGAATGTACTATATACGATTTTGAAGAAATTTATAAATGGACTATATCTAGTGCTCGTACATCCTTAATTTCAATAATGTATTTTTTTTAAAAGTGATATTCACATTCAATCAACAAATTTATAAATTTGCGTTAAGCTTAAGCTTAGTGTAATTCTTTCAACTACACCCCGTAGTTCCAAAAATGTAATGCAAGGGATATACAATACTATGATGTTTAAACACACACACACCACAATAGCACAATATGTAAACAACACTATTGGATGTTGTTGGAGAATGGGAGGATCGCGGCATTATGCGGCAGATTAGATTCATCCTTTATATATATATATATATATATATATATATATATATATATATATATATATATATATATATATATACATATATATATATAAATTTTAACGATGGTAAATTTTAACATATATTAGGTAAGATCGATGAAGATTTGAAGAAATTTTTGCGAAATTCTATCATCGGTACAAAAGCAATAGCTAGCTGCATTTTCTTCGGAAATTCTCTAAACAATTACATCTACTTTTGTGGTCCATAGTCCGTCCATTAAAACATTGCAAAAATAGTAATAAAATGCGGTAAAATCATGTCTAATTGTCAATAAAAACTCGTTCAAAATAAATATTGTGTAATCGTCTATGTTTAAAGAATATAGGAGCTACTCAATGGGAGGGGCACATTTTGATAGCATCACAAGTGAAAAAGTTATGTAAAACAAAAACTATTATAAAGTTGTTTGCTGTGTTTGTGTGTATTTGTAATTTCTATCCTGTTAACCTTCACTCTTTAACTTACAAATATCATCTAGCACACAGCTCAAACATATACCTACCACTATACATACAACGTACTCTTGTGAACAATGCGTAAATACTTGTATTACGAAATTTATAAAATAAAGAAACGTATATACATAAAAAATTCTTTATGTAAAAAAGTGAAATTGTTTTAAAAAAAAACAACTCTTAATGAATTTTAAATTCGTTTTGGTTTTTATTAATACGTTTTTTAAAATGTTTTAAGTGATTTTAAATGATTGAAGGTCATGAAACATGAGATAATAAATAAGTTTAAAAAACTAAAAGCCGATTACGAAGAAAGTACGACACAAGTTTGAAGAGCCTTGTAAATATTTCTCATAGTCGAAGTTCGGGAATTGTTACAGTTTTGTTTTGTGCATCGTAGTTGAGCCTTCGACTACGCAAAATATTTACAAGGCTCTTCAAACTTGTTTCGGGTTTTTTTCATAGTTGGCTTTTAGTTTTTTAATCTTATTTATCTAAGACTTTATAATTTAGTATAAAGCACTTGTGAATTAAAATAATTCATCTGATACCAAACTCGATACATTTTTTTTTCAAGCATATTATGCAAGCATAGTATATCCGCCATGTTGGATATATTATGACGTCATACAGTCTATGACATGCAGAACGTTTAGTCAAAGCTAACGACACCTCATTTGTCAAAATATGATAAGTTACTTAAGGAGCTTACACGGGAACAGATGAACATACCAACATTCATACATACATAGACTGATAAACCATAACCTTCCGTAGTCGGTAAAAAATCCAAATAGTTTATATAATTAGTTAATTTTTAATTAAATTTCAAAATTTGACCCAATTCCCAAGAACAATTATTTGTATTTTATAAATACGCATTTCGACTACAAAGAAATCATCATCATTATTAATGAGCTAATCGTAACTATTTCTAAAACTGCATTATTATCAGAAAAGGCCGAGACTTATTTAGGGGCGAAACTCACTAGAAGCTACAGAATTTTACCGGTTATAAAAATTTTGTATTTGCTCAAAACCTTGTAAATGGTGCGAAATGGAGAAGTTTTATATAAGAAAAATGTGTATCTCTTAAAAACAAACAACTTTTATTTGAAACATTGTTTCATACAACAAATAGTTTGGACACAATTTCATATTAATAAATAATAATATTTTTTTCTTTTGAATTCAAAATCACACATTTCAGGACATTTCAAGTGCTAGATTTGGTGCATTCTTTAAACTCAATTTTTAATTACATTCATTAAACCCAATGCACAATCAAAGTTCATCAATTTTTTAATTAAAATTAAAAATTGATTATTTTAATAAACATGCTAGTTCTTGTATATTTATATAACTTTTAATTTATGCTGATTAATATAATTAATAATTAATTATTACATCTTTAAAACAATATTTATCACACAGTTTAATTTATTAACATAGTAGCGTGAAAGTCTTGAGGAACGATCCCCATATACTTGTTAGATATCTAATATACTTGTTATGCGTCACAATCTTTTACAATCTCCATATTTGAAATTTTATTGTATTTAGTCTTTATAAGGTTCACGCGTTTATATAAATTGAATAATGCATTATCAATGTAGATGCATTATAATATTTTTTGTAAATATTGATTTATTACCCTGCCCTTCGCCTCTGGCCTTGCACGAGCTTAATTTAGAAGAGTGAAGGACATAAATTCTCTAAATATTGGTATAATATATGCGTCCATAAATTAAAATATCATTATGAATTCATACATTATTCATGTTTCAATTTTCATCAGTCTTGGAAACTTTGTTCAAAATTAGGATAATATAACGTGGTTATCTATCCCGTATTCCAGCCATATTCAACCATATGAAAAAATGATTCAATTAAATTTTTTTATATTTTTTTAATGAGATATACATTTTTTTTTATCTCGTACCGTTAAAAGATAGATTTTACATAATATTCGGCGCAGAATATCTTGCGAGAATATATCCGTTGAAAAAATATCCAGTACCATAAATATCGGGTACCATAATATCCATTTTTTTAAAATTAAAACTTAAAAAAAAAGATTTTAATAGTTTTTAGCAGGATATCTGAAACATATAGAACACCCCGAACTAAAGTGCGGGATCCCAACACGCAATTCCGACGAACTTGGAGTATTGGACTCTACTATCTTTATTATTTTCGTTGGAAGTAGTTACTTTATCTACTGCCTCAGTAGTTATGCTTCCATTGCTTAGAAATTACAACCCAATAAAATAATTTTAGGATGATAAACCATTTCGTATGGAAATAACCGGAAGAATAAAAATATTTTATTCATCCGGTAGCCGGAGAAATAGTCATTTCGATTCAATATGAATAACAATTACATGCCGTGTGCATAATTAAAGATGAAATATTAGAATAACATTGTAGAAATGGAAAATCAAAATTTTTTAAATTTTCAAACGGGGATCTTTTCTAAATCCTTCAAAGCATAGCTCCCAGAAGGGAAAAAAATTCCAGACTTTTATTTTAAAAATTATCGGGGTTATCCAGATTGGCAAATTTTTTTAATTAACAAAAGCATAGTTAATGGAAAAATTGGGGTAAAAATTTTTTGCTGACGGATTACTGTTTGTTGAAGTATCCAGTAAGTACGTGCATTTTTTCTTTCTTTTATATTTATACTTAATGGGTTAAAAAAATTTTTTGTTCAAGTGTCTGAATCAAGCTGTGTCGAATCATTCGTTTTCAATACCTATTTTCATCTCTCAATTAAAATTATATATATTAGTGGTACAGTTCCGAGATTTGAGACTTTTTTTTAGAAAATTTCCTGCTCTTTAAGAATCTTTTTTCGATCTTTTTTTCGATTTCCCATATTTACAATAGTTTTGAGATATTTACTAAAAATGAAACCTCCTTTTTTATTTTTTACTAAATTGTTTATAACTTTTGCAATTTTTTTATGCGGGACTTTTTCAAAAACTTTCTAGATGCAATTACCAATCGAATGACAACTTGGTCAAAATTTTCTGAGAAGGCGAAATGGAATTCGAAAAAAGGCACATCTTTTCTTTACAAGTCTAATTGTTTATAAAATAATGTTTACCGTCGTGTCTCAAAAACGGAGGTTAAACCCCATTATTATTTTATTTTATTTATAAAATAATGCTGTATTAAGTTGAATGGGAGCGCAGGGAATAAAATGACCTATATTTAAATTATTAACAATACTTACTTCTTTACGCTTCCACCTTTTTTGATTATCATCAGATAATATACCTGCAATTCTTGTTATTTCTACAATTTCAAACATTAAAGCTTTGTATCCTCTACATTCATATTTATATTTGATTACGTTTCGTTAAATATTGTAATTAAGTTGTTACAAGTCATTAACGTTATAAAATTATGACACTTTATGTCAGCAATAATTATTAACGTATGAATGAGAATGAACGAACTATATTGGATTAGAGTTACGACTATATTTACATAATATTATGACAAATATTATAATAAACAAGTGAAAATAACAACTAAATGAGTAAATTGGTTAAATACTCTGCATATAATGAGTTAATTATCAAAGTATGAATTTAAATAATATTAAAGAGAACTCTAGGATTTTTCGAAATAAATTTCGATTTTTTGCCCCAATTTGCACGTGCAGACAGTCACCAAATTAGCAACAAGTAACATCTCTTCGGAGAATAATTACAATTAGCTAATTCATACTGATGATGACTACTTTGTAGTCGAAATACGTATTTATAAAATACAAAAAATTATTGATCTAGGAAATTGGGGCAAAAAATCGAAATTTAAAAGTATGAATTGTTTATTTTACTTTTTACACATGACAAAGATGCACAAAAATATGTTTTGTAGTTAAATTTCAAATGCATATATGGCTTAAACCTTTTTGATTAAGTAAAGTATGTTAAAAAAATACTGACCTTACACAAGCGTTTATTTTATATATGAATTTTACATCAGTATGGATTCCTGCCGACCGAATCCGTTTATTTTAAGTTTGTACCCAAATTTTCGTACATCCTTGGTACGTAACGGTTAGCGCACTTTTCCGGTTAGACGGAAGTCAAAGTCTAAAAAAGTTTTGTTAGGTTAAAATCAGTGTTTAAGGATGTATGAGCGCTCATGTATAGTCTATTTATAAAATTCAACAAAATCGTATATAGTACATTCATAAAAGTCCACAATAATGTTTATTATTTTTTGTCGTAAGTTAAAATTATAATTTAATTTAGGCCCGTCATACCGGGCCTAACAAAAAAGATATTTAAGAAAAAATCCTGAGATTTCGGGTTATTAAGCTATCGCCGAGAGAAATAAAACTTTTCCGAAGTCTCAGTTGTTTTCTTAAATATCTGTTTTTTAGGCCCGTCATACAGGAATTTTATTGGATCAATTTCTTTATTAATATTTCAATTTTCTATTGCGTAGTTTTTTGGTTATTCGTCTTATTTTATTCCCCCTCTGAAACTTTTATAGTTGATTTATATGAATTTCAAGTACATGTAAACAAAAAATCAACCCTTAGTCTTTTTGAAGCTTCAGTGCTCGTACATCCTTAAACATATACAATATATATTTTTAACAAAATTATGTGAATAACAATTATTATGTGGTATGAATTTAACGACATAATATTATCTTATATATACAAATGTTAAATATTTATCTTATACAAATACTATATCGGTATCGACTAATACAAATAATTGATCGGTATCGGCTAAGATCTTCTGTATATGTTAAATATTTATCTGAAATGGTAAGGACACCATCGATTGTCTAGACTATTGTAAAGTGTATTATTTCTTCATATCATATTTTTTTTCATTTTTCATGACAATAGCTTTTATTTGAAATCTTTTGGTTCCAAGGCAATAGGGAATATGCATGAAAATTTTTTTTCACATTTATTTTCAGAATATGAAAATACTGTTAATACTGTAATAATATTTAAAAACGAAATTAAAATTCGACAAATATCAAGGAAGCTATAAGCTTTTAAAGGGTATTATCTGCCTCTTTCTTGCAAAAATACTAAAAACGGAGTTTTACGTGTACTTTAAATGGTAAAAGTGTAATATGATGTCACATAACATATCAAGAGGGCTATCACCCTCTTTGTCTAGTCGGGAATTTCAATCATTCATATCTCGCTTATTTTTAAAGTTATTTAAAAAGTAATTTTACCTTGAAATTTGTCAAGTAAACATGCTTCAATTCAAGTGAAAAAAAATTTTCAGGCATATTCCCTATTGTTCCTAATTTTATACAAATTTATTTTAGAAATTCGTCTTGCAGGAGTTGTATAAACCAAGAGAATTTTGACAAAAAAATTGGACATTACTGTAGTATTAATAGTAGTAGCAGGGAGGAGGTCGAAACCTGTCACGTAGGCCTTTCTAGGCCTTTTTTATCGACACCTTAATAACAAGGAATTTGTATATGGACGAGTAGAACGTGTTCATTATTTTCTCTCGACTTACGAGACGAGGCATGAAAATTTTCATATTCTCAGGAAATTCCGAATAATTTGCCTAAACTATTGATATCGGAGAACTAATAAACAATTATTTACTTGATTTAATTATTTTTTCTTAGTAGGAGGTATAGTGTCATGGAAATTTGATGACACTGGATACAAAAAAGATGCCAATGATAAAACTGGGTGGGGGGGATGGTTGGTAATTTGTTACTAATTTCTAAATGGTTAAATTTTTCATAAAGTGGGAATACATATAGTTGTTGTTGTTGTAATTATTGTTATTGCTATCATCATTATTGTTGTTATTATTGTTATTATTTTTATTATGTTTTTTGGTGTATCTCTCCATAT
Source organism: Nineta flava (assembly GCA_963920215.1). Taxonomy (NCBI): domain Eukaryota; kingdom Metazoa; phylum Arthropoda; class Insecta; order Neuroptera; family Chrysopidae; genus Nineta; species Nineta flava. The sequence goes on from OY986045.1 coordinate 28,399,976, forward strand.
TGTAAAAGATATTTATTAAACAATAAATATTTTAAAACTAATTCTAAATTGATTGAATGAATTAATGGGCAATAATCGGTAGGACAACTTGTCTTGAAACATCGTTCCGTCTTACTTCAAAACATACCTTTTTTACTTACTCTCCACCTTATGGAGAGTCCGTTCGACTCCGGAGAGCCGTCTGCGCCCACCTCTAACTATCACAATGTCTTATTTATTAATATAGTTATTACAAATTTAAATCTAAAAGTATATTTTCTCATAAGACATGTTAAAAACTTTATTTTTAATCGTTGATAACTCTCTCAAATGATCGATAAGATGTGTTGAATTTTTGAGGAAACGTAATTACGTGATTTCATTTGTCAAATATCAAAGACGTCATGTCTCACTCATGAACATTCTTAAAATAATTTTAAAATATTTAAGAGAATAAAAGTTTTCCTACCCACTTTTAAAAATAAAAAAAATTCGTTACGCAGGAGCTGCTTCAACATAGCGAATTTCCTTAAAATACATAAATCACTTTCTAGCGGTCACAATTTTAGTCTAATCAAAATGAAATGTCGTATATGATTTTAGTATTTGCAAGGCCAATTTTATTAATAAATGTCATACGTGAAGGGGAAATGGGGACATAAAGAAAGAAGAAAACACAAAATATCTCTTTTAATATTAGAACAATCAAAAAATGCGTAAGGAATAAAGTTGTAGAAAATCATGTTTGCTACAATTCATCACCTCATCATTTTTGCTTAAACTCTAATGTGTACAGAGATAGTGAGGAATTTAGTTTTCAATCTTAAACCGTCAATATTTCTGTAAATATTAGTGTAACAGAAAAAATGATAAGAAACAAATATATAGTAAAAGTTAATACCTAAAACTTAACTTCTTATAAATTTTTCGATTTTTCGAATATTAAGGGAGATATGTCAAATTTTGTGTTTCCCCCTTCCTCTAAACCCCCCTTTCCCCTTGTCCGATTTTTAAAGCGCCTCAAATACCAAATTTCATTCCGATAAAATTAAAACTGTGACCGCTAGAGTGATTACAGACACACATATATATATATATATATATATATATATATATATATATATATATATATATATATATATATATATGTATATATATATGTATATATATATGTATATATATATGTATATATATATATATATATATATATATATTTATATATATATATATATATATATATATATATATATATATATAAATTTTACAGATGGTGATTTTTGACATCTACTAGATAGAATCGATGGACATTTCAAGAAATTTTTGCGAAATTTTGACTTCGGTACGGGACCAATAGCTCTATTTCCTTTCAGGAAATTCGCTAATAAATCAATTTTTACTTCAACTGGTGGTCTAAGTGGTTATGAATTTTTAAAAGTTTTATCTCTACTATCAAGTCTCACGCTTGCATCTTTTAAAACCATACATTATTTGAATATCTCGTATGTGTATAACAACAAAAATTATAAATAATAATATTCATAATTTGTTTATACATAATATTTTACATGATAATTGACTGTTATAACAAATTACTTACAAATGTTTTACAATAGAATCAGATGATTATCTATATCAAAATAACAATACATAATGTTATATTTACAATTTATCAATGGTATTTATTTATAAGTCAATGTATTCAAGTATTGTTTGTGTTTATTACCATACAATTGACAATTTGTTTACTACTGATGCTCGTCTTAATTTACATAAATTGTCTTTTATATGTTTTACAAAAAAAAAATATCAAAAATCAATACAGTTTTTATTAGCGAATTTCCTGAAAGGAAATAGAGCTATTGGTCCCGTACCGAAGTCAAAATTTCGCGAAAATTTCTTCAAATGTCCATCGATCCTACCTTGTAGATGTCAAAAATCACCATCTGTAAAATTTATATATATATATCTATGGACATATATATATATATATATATACATATATATATATATATATATATATATATATATATATATATATATATATATATATATATATATATATATATATATATATATATGTGTCTGTCATCACTCTAGCGGTCACAGTTTTTATTTTATCGGAATGAGATTTGGTATTTGAAGCGCTTTTGGTATTCAAAAGGTCAAGTTCGTTAATGGGTAAAATCGGACCAGGGGAAAGGGGGGTTTAAAGGGAGGGTGAAACACAAAATTTGACATATCTCCCTTAATATTCGAAAAATCGAAAATTTTATTAGAAGTAAAGTTGTAGGTATTAAGTTTTACTGTAATTTTGTTTCTTATCATTTTTTCTGTAACCCTAATATTTACAAAAATATTGACGGTTTAAGATTGAAAATTAAATTCCTCAATATCTCTGTACGCATTAGAGTTTGAGCAAAAAAGATAAGGTAATGAATTGTAGCAAACATAATTTTCTACAACTTTGTTTCTTACGCATTTTTCGATTGTTCTAATATTAAGAGAGATTTTTTATATTTTGTGTTTTCTTCTATCTTTATGCCCCCCTTTCTCCTTGACGTATGTTATTTATTAATAAAATTGGCCATGCAAATACTAAAATCAGATACGACATTTCATTTTGATCAGACTAACATTGTGACCGCTAGAGAGTAATTTATTTATTCCAAGGAAATTCGCTAAGTTGAAGCAGCTCCTGCGTAACGAATTTTTTATTACATTCAAGGCATTGTTTACGAATTTAAATAAGTTGTTGTTTACAAATTTAAATCACTTGTAAATCCATTTTTAGCGAATTTCCTGAAAGGAAATAGAGCTATTGGTCCCGTACCGAAGTCAAAATTTCCCAAAAATTTCTTCAAATGTCCATCTATTCTACCTAGTATATATATATGTATATATATATGTGTCTGTAATCACTCTAGCGGTCACAGTTTTCATTTTATCGGAATGAGATTTGATATTTGAGGCGCTTATGATATTCAAAAGGTCAAGTTCGTTAATGGGTAAAATCGGATAAGGGAAAAGGGGGGTTTAGAGGGAGGGGGAAACACGAAATTGGACATATCTCCCTTAATATTTAAAAAATAGAAAAAAATATAAGAAGTAAAGTTTAGGTACTAAGTTTTACTGTAATTTTGTTTCTTATCATTTTTTTCTGTTACCCTAATATTTACAGAAATATTGACGGTTTAAGATTGAAAATTAAATTCCTTAATATCTCTGTACACATTAGAGTTTGAGCAAAAATGATAATGTGATGAGTTGTAGCAAATATAATTTTCTACAACTTTATTCCTTACGCTTTTTTCGAATGTTCTAATATTAAGAGAGATATTTTATATTTTGTGTTTTCTTCTTTCTTTATAGAAGTTTTCAACCTGTTTGATTCAATATTGTTAGAAGCCATGCAACTAATAATTTCCCTATGAAATCTATGAAATTTATTAATTTACAAACTTTTTCCACATCCATATTTATTAGGTAAAGCCTTGCAAATACCAAAAGCATCTCACATGCCAAATTTCATTCTGATTCTAGCCATAACCGCTAAATTTGAATGATGGTCATTTGAAGAGATTTTTGCAAAATTTTGCCATTGGTACAATTCTAACATTTCATTGTAGAAGGAATTCGCTAAACATATGAGCGAATCGTTTACGTTCACTTATATAAAAAGTTCCTGTTCTTAAAACCTAAAATATTTGACTATTTTAATTGATAGGACAATTAGAAATTACTGAAAAATATGTTATAAAATTTGCAACTGTAACTTTAACTATGGAGTTAAAGTAAGAAGGTACCACCTTTTACCATTTGAAGAAAATCTTCTAGTGAATATTATTACAAGCCTATTGTGTTCTTTTTGCTAAACACTGACAATTTCTCTTACATATAAAAATAAATAAATTATATGAATCCTTGTACTAAATATAATAACTATTACGCAATAATAATAATATTAAAAGTTGCGAATGTTATTCCTCTTTAAGAATGTTCCAGCATACCACCAGTTTTCGACAGATTTTGCTCATTTTTTGTTCACAGGCTAAAAATAACGTTTTTTAATAAATCCCGAAGTTTCAAAATTGTTGACCGTTTAGAGCGCGAGATAATTATTATCAAAGTTATCATTCTCTCTCACTCTCTCTCATTAGAAGCATGTAAAACTTCATGCCCGCCCTATTGTTATTTGTTGTATTAAAAAAATACTCGACAGAATTTAAAAAAAAACTAGGAGAGTAAAGCTAAATATTCATTATATAAATTGAAAAAAAAAAATCGTGTGTTTTCGAAATATAAAAATTTAAAATTATTCCTTTTCTTCAACATAACATTATTTTGTATATGTGAACAGTGTTTTTGTCTATGTGTTGTATAGGTGTGTTTATGTATTGGTGCTATAATAAAATCAAAGCGGTTTGTTATACTGATTGCATAACACGTTGCTGGAACGTCCTTAACACAGAAGACTGAATTTATAAACCGATAAACACAACATCCTAACCATAAGGTCAACGGAAAATGTTAATTATATTTATTATTTTACTAATAATTAAAAAAATAAATATTCAATAAACTTAAAGATACACAAATTTATTGTTAAATCAAACAAAGAGATTATCAAGAGGCAGTATCAGGGTTATGATCGTTTTTTTAAGACAATATATTGCGCGTTTACTCAATTTTTTGGTACAATATTTAATTGACAAAATATGTTAGAAATACTTGTTTAGATAAACAATCTTACAGGCCTCTGCAGATTTTGACACGAAGAAAAAAAAACTAATAAAGTTTTTCCAAGAGATATTATAACCTTTATTAAGTTTGACCGGACAGTACAGTATATTTCATAATAAACAGAAACACTCTGTTTAACAGAAATTAAAAATTTTAATCGGTAAATTAATTATTTAAATTTAGATAGCATCTATCATCACTAGTATTCGGATTTATGTAATCATTTAATTACTAAAAATAATAAATAATCGTCTTTTGACGATTATTTTGACGATTTGATGAAAATTTTCGTGAATTTTTTGCCTTTTTAATTAAGATATTTACAAATCTCTTCGTCAGGCTATTTAATTTTAATTTTAACGTAATGTAGGAGATTTAATTTATAAAAGTAGAAGTTTTTTACTTTTTAATCTATAGAAGGTGGAGCAACATTATCGAAAATGTATGCGTTCATTTAACATTTGCTATTTCCAACATGTACAAATTCCAATTTTCAATGATTAATTACATGAAAACCGTTCGTCAGATTAAAAAAAAAAATTATTTTATATGTATGAGTTAGCAATTAATAACGTACCAAAAATTCAGATTTTTGTCTATATATTCCGAATTTTACCTATACATATGTCCGATCAACCTTAATATTTTTTTTTCAGTGAGGTTTGGCAACTGCGGAACCAACAATAATGAATTATTGTCAACACAATACTCGCATAGAACAACAAATAGTACATTGTATGAAAAATGTTGAAACATATGTACACTCCCGTTCAAAAAAAATGAACAGACCTGAAATGTTTATTTTCTTACTTTTCATATAACTCCTCACTTTTGTAACTCTCTGTATAATTTTATTTATATATAAACAAAGATAAGTAGTATATTTTTTAAGTGTGTAAAAAAAAAATGGAAGTATAAACTGAATTTATATTTTTTATTTATATATGCGGTGTCAGTGACAGAGTAAGCATTTAAAAAATATATGTAATATTAATACATGTTAAGTATATATCTTCCTCTTACGTATAAAAATAAAATAAAATGTTGTATCTATAAAAAACATTTACTACAAGTATAATCAAAATTGTGAGAGACTGATTTGGTTCAGGTATGTTCATTTTTTTTGAACGGGAGTGTATGTTATACTAGACATATTCATATATTCGCATGACATAGCTGAAATAAGTTTATCGAACTGTATTTTTATACTTTTTGCTTTGACTAACACGACCGAATTAGTTTAACAAAAATGGATTCTGTATTAATTTAAACAAAAATTTAAATCTGGAAAGTAAACGAACACTTCCAATTTTTTTTTTTTTACAATTACTATAAAAATTATTACATTAATGAATCCGTTGCATTAATTGTATAAGTTTAGCAACCAGATGATGTCAGGGTCGTATTGCTAAATTTCTAATTACTATTATATTATTTATTTGTTATATTTGATGTGTGATTATATTGAATACTGCGGTTTATATCTATGTTAGCATGTGTTTATAAACACATATGTATGTATGTATGTATATCAGTGATTATCAAACAGTGGTTTCTTATACGTATCATTGAGACGTGTGTATTAATGCATTGATATTATATGTATAATTATTAAGTGCATTTGCAATTCGTTTATGAAATACTTTGTGGTAGTTCACTCGTGACAGTTGGGGCCAAAAGTATCGTCCGGCAGGTAATACAAAAAGTTGATAATAATTAATGGTATATACACTCATGGACATATTTAGAGGAACGCAAAAAAAAAAATGGGGCAAATTAATATGAAAACAGATTTATTTAAGCTTTTAAAATTTGTTGAATAGAATCAATTAATTAAATTAACATTTTTGAATACAAATAAATTAGACTTAACGAAAAAGAAAATTAGAGGCTGTAAGCTCAGTATCTTAATTGTTAGAAGTTTTGACCTAACATAATGAAAACTGAATATTGTTCTAAACACTGTTTTTTTCATAATGAGTGACACAATCATTATTTAGTCAAAACTGCCTGCATCCGTCTGGGCATTTTTATAAATTGTCAACGAAATTTTGTGGCATTAGGTTCCATTCTTCAACCAATGTAGTTTTGAGGTCCCTTAGGTTAGTTGGTGCTGGATTTCTTTGTTTAATTTGTTTTCTTATCCCAAACAGTTTAACTTTAAGTAAAAAACAAATCTATAAGACCTCATTCTCATACACATTGCTTAATGTATACATATGTACTGTCTCATACTCGTGGGAGATCTTCTATGCGAAGATGTATGCGAAATAAGAAAATATTTTATGTTATTCTACCATATTTTTGCGTTCCTCTTAATATGTCCATGAGTGTATATGTTATTTGTGTCGGAGACTGGACTCCATACATAGAAACTTTCATATGCAGACACACACTAACTCAATCACACTTTTAACGAGAAAAAATCTGGCAACGCTGCCAATGCTTCGACCGCATGTTCTATTGGTGGTTTCCGTTTCCCAATCCAACACAATCTATAGAAGCATAAATCCGTACTTCAAACCTAAACCCAATTTATTTATTACTAGTAATTTTTTGTTGTTGGTATTTTGGGTATTTTGAAGGCTCACAACCATCGACACTCTTATTTAGTTTGAAAAAACTATATCATTATATTACCAGTCCAAGTAGCCGAGCGGTCGAAGGCGTTATGTCTGCGCAGTATGCAGTACTTGGAAACTGGGAGGTCATGGGTTCAAATCCCGACATCGGCAGTTTATCAATTATAAAAAAAAGGGGCGGTTAATTGACTAAACTGTCGGCGTATGGACAAGAACGAAGTAACCGGCTATGCTTGGGAAGGTTTTCTGCAATTTCCTTCACGAGCTCCAGATGAATATCGGTATAGTTCCTATCATAGTCGGATGCATATCCTACCAATTCGTAGTCTACTCACAAATTCCTTCCATTCCACTCACATCCTCACATCCTAAAGCATCACAATGGACCCCATGGTCGAAGTGTAGCCCGTCCAGGGCAGCCTTTACAATCTACCTCTACCATATCATTATATTGAGAACCACTGTAAAAATTAATAATAAATTAATATCAATCATAATTATTAATAAAATATTTAAAAGTAATCATTTTATGATGATCATAATTTGATATTTCATAACATCGGAATATATATATATATATATATATATATATATATATATATATATATATATATATATTTATAAATGTGAATAGTTTTATGCAGTAATAATCGTGTCCACAGGAAGGACAATATCAATACATTCAGTTTATGTTCAGTTCATAAAATTTGTATTTAATTGAAAATAAATAATTGCATGTTCCTATTTGTTCTGTCTACTATAATTTTAATAAAATGTGTTTATCTTAAGGGGCCCATTCACTATACGATATTGAAGCAACTGGGTTGAGGTACAGATTTCTCTCAGTGATTCACTAGGAGACATTCGAGAATTTGGTTGTGAATTACTCCACTATTTTGTTCATGACTTCATTCAGTTATAGTTGAAAGTATATTTTCTTGACATATTCAGTGTTGCCAGATCTCCCGTTTAACGGTAGATCTACCGCTTTTTTAGAATTTCTACCGCTCTACCGTTTTTTTTTCTTAATCTCCCGTTTTTTAGAAATTTTGTGAATAAATAAAAAATTTTTGAATTTGTGTCATTTTTTCAATTTTTTATAATTATTAGTTAAAATCCCCCAGTCGTACAAGTACAAAATCCGCAGGGGATAATGCCCGGTAATGAATCCGGTAACCCTCCGCAGTTGTATTCTGAAGCAGTACCTTCCGAGCGCCTGCTCCTAATATTTCTGTAAATATTAGTGTAACAGAAAAAATGATAAGTAACTAAGTTATAAAAAAAACTAATTTTCCACAACTTTACTCTCTATATATTTTCCGATTTTTCCAATATTTAGGGAGATATACAAAATTTTGTATTTCCCTCTTGCTTTAAGGCCCACCTTTCCTTTTGTCCGATTCCGAAAAGTATCTCACATACCAAAATTCATTCCAATCAAATGAAAAATGTAACACACTTTCATCGCTAGCAACTTGTCTCCGCAATCTGATTGAATGGCCCTTTAGGAGCGATTATAGTTATTCACATTAAATTTAATTAATATTATTTCAAAATATTTAAAATGGCGGGCATTTTAAATATCTATTTTCTTGAAAGATAAAGCTATTGACTTTTTATCGATAGAACGAATTTTCAAGAATTTTGGTATGTAAAATTTATAAGAAAAATCGGACAAGGAGATATGTAGATTTAAGTATACCCTTGGCCATGTTATAAGAACAGATGAGAGCAAGTGAAGTAAAAAACTTACAGAGTGGACACCCTTAGACAGGAAAAGAAACCGGGCAAAAGTTGGGCAAATATGTGGTATCCTTTGGACAAGAGATGCAAAGAACAAAATCAAATGGAGAGAAATGGAGAAAAATACCTAGGAATGGAATATTTCATGATAATATGGGGAAACAAGCCAAAGGAAATCGGGATCAAACTTCGATGATCCAAACCAATACCCCTCTTCACAGAGGAAGGCCTCAGCTCTATAAAGAGTGCCACAGGGCTTTATTATTATTGTTACTATCAAAATAATTTTAAAGCAAGATACTAATACCATGACATTATCAGATTGGAATTCGATTAATACAACAACAAAAATGTGTTGAAATTTCTTGTTCCAGACCATAAAATTTTATATTAAATCATGAGTGATAATTATTGATAATAAATTTTGATTTATGTTTATAGTACCTATATAAACAAAGTTGCCTACATCAGCCAAGAATATTTTTTATTTTTACGATAAACATTTAAAAAATCACACAATCTCTTTAAACAGATTATAGTCTGTGTACAGAGGTTATGTGGCATTTCACCAGGATTTTATCCACATAATTTTTTTGTTTTTTAAGAAAAATATGTACAAATATTCGTTTAAGTAAAAAATAAAAAATAAAAATCAATAAAAAAAAATATTTATTGATATTTAGATGGACCAAAACAAGAATAATAAATTTTAATATTTCTAATGTAAAAAAATTGTTCATGAATTTTTAGTAAATAAATTATACTACAATTTATTTTTAAATTTTAAAGTCTGTTATTAAATTGATAGTAATGATTGATTGCCGTGGTAGATATTCGTTTATGATATGTGATCCCGAGGGACGAGACGAGATGAGAGTAGTGTGTCTTTTGTATTGTATTGACTTGTAACAGTTTTCTATCGTTTTGTCTCGTCTCGTTTTTACAGTTTCTTGAAAAATACAAGTGAAAAAATCGTCTTTTGTACTTAAGGTACAAATCTTTTTTACTTAATCGGTAATTCCAGCATTGACTTGTTTAATCAGGGAAGGGAGGGAAAAAAACCGGAGAAATGGTCCCCAAATTAGCAACAAGTAACATATCCTGAGACAATATAAGAGTAATTTTAATAAAAGTAAAGTTAACAGGAATAACTGTGAAGGAAAAAATTTTAACAAGAGTAATTTCAACATAATTTAAAATTTATTATATTTTAAATCTAGTATATTTTAATTTAGTTAATTTTCTATTTATTTTTATTTTTGTCTATTGATCTCGACTTTCTATCTATTTCTAATTGTCAAAGAGTAAATTACGGCTAGCTAATTTATACTGATGATGACTACATTGTAGTCGAAATACGTATTTATAATACAAAAAACTGTTTAGGTATAGGGGACGAATTAAAAATTTTATCACATACTTATATTTATATACACATTAATGTAATTTTGAAAGAAGAAAAACAGTAAAATGCGGCGTTTTTTACATTTATTTAAGCAATATTTATCTTTACTCTCCTCATTTTTTCAAGTATGTCGAATTTTTTTATTCAATACAACATATAATTGTTGGGCGGGCATGAAGTTTTACGTGCTTCTAATAAGAGGCGACCGTCAAAATTGTGAACTTTGTTATTAATTATCTCGCGTTCTAAACGGTCAAAAATTTGTAAACGTCGGGATTAATTAGAAAACGTTATTTTTAGCCTGTGAAAAAAAATGAGCAGAATCTGTCGAAAAGTGGTTTCATGCTGGATAATAATTACTTGTCGGTAGATATGTTTAGTAAAAATTCGAAAGGGAGTAGAAATTGAAATGGAGTATTATCGTCTGTCTCTCGAAAATCAGGATTCCATTTTCTGAGAAAATTCGTTAATATTTTTGAATGTTAAAATATTAACAATATTAATTATTCATTGGTTTTAATGAATTTTCCTCATTTTTGTCGAATGTGACCATACGTTCTTAAGCATGACATTTCACATATAAATATTTCTATTTTATTAATTTTCAATTAGTTTTCATAATTTTTTATTCATAAAAAAAAAACGATTCTCACATCAAAAGTGTATACAATAAAAATTATTTCCTGCTATTTATTATATTTATCATAAATAAAATATAATTATATCATAGTTCATGTAAAAAATTAAATAAAATTAATAAAATATTATGTAATAAAACAAGTATTTATTATATTATATTATTTATTAATATTATTTATTTTGAATGTTAATACAATACATCGGAAGATAAACTGTATTTTCTGATATGACATCAGTATTTTCCGATTATAATTATATAATAACAACTATTATTATTTATCTGAAAATATTTCTTTTCCCATGTGCTTTGTTTATTTTCTACATTTTTTATGCATTAGAAAATAGTTTACACGGCGTATTTGCGTATGCATCTTCTTCATAGAATCGGACTTACCCATTCTATCTGCCGTCTATTTTTTAATGTGCTCTTTTAACCTATTATAATTTTTAGTCTTGTTGGTACTATTAAACTTGCTAAGATAATTTGGAATTGCCTCAGTACTAGAAAAAGCTTTTATAACTTTTTTGGCAGTAAGCTGGTTCCTAAAATACTTACATACTGATAATTTATTTATAATTCCTCTTCGAGGTATCCCAATTCACCGAGTCAAATATGCGTGGATCTAGAGTTAAAGTTTGGAGGGGGTCAGAGATTGTAGTTTCTCGAAGACTCAACATTGAACATATTATTAAAAAATTCGTTACGCAGGAGCTGCGTCAACTTAGCGAATTTCCTTAGAATACATAAATCACTCTCTTGCGGTCATAATTTTAGTGTGATCAAAATGAAATATAATATCTGATATTACTTTAGTATTTGCAAAAATTAAATTTATTAATAGCCAAAAAAAAAAACGGTATAACGATTATAGTTTATAGTCACTATGGAAACGACAATCAAAATTTTTTACAATAAAATATATTTCATGTATTCGTATCAAACAAGCACAAAATATTACATATCTCTCGTAATATTTGAAAAATCGAAAAATGTATAACGAGTAAAGTTGTAGAAAATCAAGTTTGCTACAATTCATTACTTGATCATTTTTCTCAAACTCTAATGTGAACAGAGATATTTACAATTTTAACTTTCAATCTTTAATTGTAAATATTTCTGTAAATATTAGTGTAACAGAAAAATGATAAGAAACAAAATTACTGTAAAACTTAGTACCTTCAACTTAACTCCTGATAAATTTTTCGATTTTTCAAATATTAAGGGAGATTTTGTTTTCCCCTCCCTCCCCCAATTTTACCCACTAACTTGACCTTTAGAATACCAAAAGCGACTCAATTACCCAATTTCATTCCAATCGGAATAAAACTGTGACCGCTAGAGTCCACAGACATTTAAAAAAAGTACATATGTTGCATTTCCTTTCAGGGAATTCGCTAAAATTGTGTTAAAATTCTTATAAAAATATATTATTGGTCTTCTAGAATTTTATTTAATACATTTTCTTTTACAAAATCAAAACGATTTGTTTAGTACATTATGCTTACAAAAAGCAATATTTTTACGTGCGAGTCAAATTACTCATTTTCTATGTTTGCATGAGTAAAAGATTTTATCTATTGATTTTATCTAAACCTTTAAAGGTGGTTACATTTACAGCTAATAAAATTATTTCCGTTCTGATTTCGTAATTCAAAATATTAAAGACAAAATAGTAAAAATCCTTTTAAAATAAACTGTAAAAATTTGTTTAACCTTCTGAAAACGATATCTTCAAATTATGATCACTGATAAGTATTTTGTTTTTATTAACTTTTGAAATATGTAATATGAAACAACATTGTAGTGTCAGTTTTAATTAATTGAAGGTTCTCCGCCTAAGATACACTATTCATATTAGAGATAATTGATAAATATTTTAATTAATTACTTTAGTTGCGTGCTTAATTCAAATTTAATATATATTTTATATATGTGAGAAATAAACGTTCAAACCCAATACGGAAATTTAGCAGTATTTTGTTTTTATTAATTCGTGTTCAATACCAAAATCTAAGTATGGAATTTTATTTCATTTTAAAACAAATATAAAAAATAGGATTCCGAAAAATATTAGATGGTTACTTGGATCATTTTATTGAAATCAACGCCTTTAATATTGCTTTTCAAATTTCACTTCGTTTAATAGACAAAAGGCCATAAAATTAAAGTTAGTGAGTAATTTGTCACCTGTATTGTATATTGACTTGTAAAAGTTTTTAGTCGTCTTGTCTCGACTCGTTTTTACACATGCAAATTATAAAAAAAATGCAATTTAAAAAAAATATTTTTTTTACTGAACTAAAAATAATAATAATTACTGGTCAGTTCAAGAATTCGAAAATTAAAAAAAAAATTACACCATTACCACTTAAAATCATTTGCTGTTGTGTAATTAGCACATTGTTACAGATAAAAAAATCTATAGAAATCAAAATTGCTTTTATGGAGAAACCCATATTTTTACACATATTTTGATAATTTTCAATTGGAATAAAATAAGGCGAATAAAAAAAAAACTGTGCAATAGAAAATAGAAATATTAATAAATAGATTGATCCAACAAAATTCCGGTATGAAGGGCCTAAAAAAAATTTTAATTTAAAAGTACGACAAGAAAAAATTCGTTACGCAGGAGCTACATAAATAACTCTCTAGCGGTCATAATTTAGTGTGATCAAAATGAAATATAATATCTGATATGACTTTAGTTTTGACAAAAATTTATTAATAGCCAAAATAACGATTATAGTTTATAGTTACTATGGAAACGCAATCAAAATTTTTTACAATAAAATATATTTCATGTATTCGTATGAAACAAGCACAAAATATTAAATATCTCTCGTAATATTAGAAAAATCGAAAAATGTGTAACGAGTAAAGTTGTAGAAAGTTTGCTACAATTCATTACTTGATCATTTTTCTCAAACTCTAATGTGAACAGAGATATTTAGAATTTTAATTTTCAATCTTGAATTGTAAATATTTCTGTAAATATTTGTGTAGCAGAAAAATAATAAGAAACAAAATTACAGTAAAACTTAGTACCTACAACTAAACTTCTGATAAATTTTTCGATTTTTCAAATATTAAGGGAGTAGTCAAATTTTGTGTTTTCCCATCCCTCTTTCCCCTCGTCCGATTTTACCCATTAACTTCACCCTTAGAATACCAAAAGCGACTCAAATACCAAATTTCATTCCAATTGGAATAAAACTGTGACCGCTAGAGCTATAGTGATTTTTAACATCTAATAGGTAGGATCGTTGGACATTTGAAGAAATTTTTACGAAATTCCAACATTGGTGCAAAAAAAATAGCTGCATTTCCTTTGGAGGAAATTCGCTAATAAAAAACATTGTTGTGGACTTTTATGAACGTATATACTAAGATTTTGAATATACATAGCGCTCGTACTTCCTTTTCGGTTCATGATCGTACGGATTTTTAAAAAAAGTTGGTTGTATTCTGATCCTTTGAATTGTCAGTTTTGACATTCAACCACTTGACGTCAAATCTTGTTTATTCAAAATTAATTAAAAATCATAATAAATCAAGTTTTTATTTTTGTCTATAATAATTATATTTTTGAAAGAATTTTTGTAATTACTAAATGAATGAATGCAAGTGAAGGCCTTCATACTGCCGGGTTTAATCTAAATACACACAAGTTCTAATCTAAAGACAATTTAAGTAGATTGTGTTTAAGAAACAAAATACAGTTGTACTTCCTTAACATGCAATTGCAGTTAATTTGTATATTAAATGAACTCTTAACTACCTACTTAAGGACGTTCATCCATGAAGCTTGATAGTAGATAAAAATTTTGTATTTAGTGAATTGAGTAGCTCAATTCAGTAGTTTACCTCCCTCAAAAATTTAACACCTGTTGACGATCATTTCAAAGAGTAATTATCGATTAAAAATCAAACTTTGAACACAGCGTTTTTTCACAGAATTTTTTTTATACGTAAAATTAGAATAACTATATTATTAAAGTAGACACCATCATGAATAATGTTTATAAATATTCTTTGATGTATGCAGTTTATATAATTGCATTAAAAAAATGGTGTTGACGAACATTTAAATTAATTATTTAATAAAATTAAAACTTTTTTGTTAGGTTTGTTTTTGCCACCATTTTTGAAAACTGGCGACCACACACACTAAAATAATATACACATACACACAATATAAAACATAGTTTACTGTCAGATCTGTCACATTAAGTCAAATTAATTTCTAATTTACAATTTCCTGGTATTTTCCAATAAATACTTTTGAAATATTTAGGACAAGTAAAAAAAGGTTATAAATCGTTGTAAGATTATTGACATACTTTACAACTTTTTAAAAATCCTAAATAAATTTTATTAAAGATAGTACTCATTTGACTTCATCGTAGCAACTGAACATCCTTAATATCTATAAATGGGGAATATAATTAGAGGTTGCAAAATATTTGATTTATTTTTGATGTCAGCTGATTTCAGTAAAACATTGCATTTTTTTTACCTTGTATATAGAATTACCTTGCATACAAAGTTTACGAGCCCATAAAAATGATAGTATTGATAAAAGTGGTTCGTAAACTTTGTAATGTATATTTTGGTAAACCTGGCCTAGTCTTGATAAATTTCACAAATGTGTGTCATACAGTATATAGACAAAATTTATATATGCATACATTATACGCTTAAATAAAAACGTGTCTGTCAGTGACATAAGCAGTGTGACTATCCTCTGCAATAGACAATAATTTTGTTTGTGTTCGATATAATTTTTGGATATTGAAAGACAGGAAAATATTACACATTTTAAGATAAATGATCATTATTATACCCTGCCTGTATATGTAAATATACAAGGTATATTAAGTTTAGTCCCGACTTTGTAACGCTTGAAAATATTAATCCTTGACAATAATGCTTCACAAAGGTACTCAAAAAATAGCCTAATTCGGCCATTCCCACATGTCCGTCCGTCTGTCCGCAAAGCCGATAACTCAAAAACGAAAAGAGATAACGAGATGAAAATTTTTGTGTGTGTTCTAGAGCAAAAAAGTAAGGTCATGTTTGTTGATGGGCAAAATCGGAAAGTGTTCCCCCCGCTAGGAGGGGGGGGGTATATACATCTTTGAAACCGTAAAAGATAGAAAAAAATATTTGCAAACAACAAATCTTCTTCTCTTTAAAATAAACAAGTTTTGTTTGAAATTTTTTTTCATAAACTCAATAGTTTTATCATAATTTATGGATTAAATGTTCGTCGGAAAGCGAATTTTTAACAATTCGAATACGAAGAATTCTTAACAATTCAATCACTGATATAAAACTCAATATATACTGGGTATTCAAACAATTAACGCAGTTAGTTGTTACATTACTTGTTTTTTACAAGCTTTTGTTTAACTTGCAATGTATGTATGTATCTATGTTCGTGTCAAATATTGCAAGCTGAATTAGATCCACTTCCTCTTATCCTATGGAGTTGAATTTTTACATGTTGGTTCAGTTCCGAAGACAATGCATTTTTATGGTAAGCATGACAAGAATCGTCAAGGTGGGGAAGGGGGGTTTAGAGTGAGGGGGAAAACAAAATTTAGTATATCTCTCTTAAAAATGAAAAAATCGAAAAACACATAAGATAATAAAGTTGTAGGAAATTAGTTTTACTATAAAAAGATTGTTTTAAAAAATGTTTTTTTAATAGAAACTTATTTGGTAAAACTCTACAACGCCAGCTCTTAGGTACATGAATGTCTTCATCGTTATTACTCCGTGTTTCTGATAAAAGAATAATATTGGAATCATAGGCACATATTAGTAATCATTTTTATGAGCTCGTAAACTTTGTATATTAAATGAATATATTGTTAAACCTGGCGAGGTTTTGATAATTTCACTAACTCTGATTCTAATGTAAATAATGGACTTAATGCCAATCTTTGTTCTATCAATAAGGTCAACATATTTAATAAATTATTTCAAAAGATGACTTCTTATATGCGTACACACAAGGACACACAAACTTTTTTTAGTTTTTCTGAATATTTAATTAACCCAAGGATTAAGAGACGATAGTGGAATGCTTTTGAAATTATGAATAATAATAAAATAATTAATATGTTCCATGTGAAATATTTTTGTATTTTTCTTAAAAGTATTTAGTTTTTTTCTCTTCCAATAATATGTGGATATGTATTTAATCTTTTAAAGAACCAGTAATTTATTTAAATTTTTATATATTTATGGATTGTTTAAACAATATTTTTTTCAAATCTATTGAAATTTAAATGAGTAAAGTTTACTTTTTTACCACCTGTGTAAGTATGACGATATCTTCAAGGTCATATTTTTTATTGATGGAGGATTCACACTCTATTGATATTGTTTTTTTCCAAATTATGCATAATTATAATATAACTGTCTATAATTTGAAATTGTAGAAACTCGTAAGATAAAAACAAAAACTAAATCAAGGTTACAATCATAATTTTTATACCCGATATAAATTATATATCCGAGGGCATATTAAGTTTAGTCTCGACTATGTAACGGTTGAAAATATTGATCGCAAAACAAAATTTTTGGAAAAGGTGTCCATAAAATGAGCTAATTAGTTCATTTAAGCATGTCCGTTTACCCGTAGACACGATAAGTCAAAAACGATAATGTGCTGAAAATTTGATTATGTGTTCTAAAAGTGAAAAGTAAGGTAAAGTTCGTGAATGGGCAATTTCGGACCGTACTAACCCCTCCCCCCCAGGCAGGAAAACCCATCTTTTAAACCGTAAGAGATTAAAGACAGAAAATGTTCCTTTTTGAATATAAACAACTTTTGTTTGAAACTTTTTTTCATAAACTCCGGGTTTATACTGGGTATTCAAGCAATTAACTAAGTTAGTTGTTATTTTCACTTGTTTTCTATAATAATTTTTCATCTTGTTTTTTAAAGTTTTTTTATAAACTTACGGAACCTGTAACATTCAAAAATTAGACAACGCTAAAAAAAATTATCTTAGCGAAACAATAGAAACTTCAAATTTTAAAAATATTTCTAGTTTGTTTGGTACAGCGCATCAAAACTGCGCCTGAGAAAAAAACTGCAGCATTCGAAAAAATACAAAGTTATTAACAGTTGAAATAATTTGTAACTGAATTTAAAAAGATGAAACCATATATTCTTTTTAAAAAATTTTATTTGCATAATCCACTATGTGTAGTAAAGAATCTACTAGAAAGTAGTTTGTCATGTTTTTTAACAAATCATGGAATTAAAAAAAAATTTTTCACCCAAAAATCTTTTCTGCAGATATATGACATCATTTTGCACAACTTTGGATGAACTTCTTTATTCGGAAATAATGAGAGCTTACCCTTTTGTTTTTCTTTTTCTTGAATGATAATGAATAATTTAATAAACAAATGACGCAGTTGCTTGTTTCATTTATCTTACACTAGCATTACCCATCGCGGCATCGCCTGCAAAAATTTTGTAACGCCCTTATAACCAACTAACGTAATATTTTCTACACCACTTATATACACCACTGATATCTTACCATCTATTGCAAGTTTATGAACTAGGAATATAGTTTGTTTGTTTATGAACTGTAGGAATATAGTTTCACTGCCATCTATCAATGAAAATCAAAAGCTATTATTATATCATTTCCTCATGAATCATTTTTATAATATTTAAGGACCAATTTTTTACAAAAACTTGACATATTATACACTAAAACTTCCTCGAAAACCACTCTATCCATTGGTGAAAACAGCATGAAAATTGGTGCAGTAGTTTTTGAGTAAATCGGAAACAGCAGGACAGGCGCGGCAGGGGTCTTTATTTTATACTATGTAAGGATAATCCATATATTAATTTTTCATTTTTGATCTCTTTAAACAAATTTTGAAGGATTTTATAAGGAATGGGTGATGTAGGATAAATCCTATTGAAAAAATAAATGTATATCATTACGTAATGTATAAAATAGAAATTTATAAAATATCCAAAAACTTCCTATTTATATACAATTAATTATATAAAACAAATAATTAAATAAATATTTTAATTTATGAAAATTAACAACACTTGCACATAAATTGCTGTCAAGTATTTTTTTTTTTAAATAATTATATCGATCTAATTGTAGGTTTTAGGTATTTATACGAAATTTTACCGACAAAAAGTATATCCTCCCAATATCTATTTAAATTCATTCTTATAACAAAAATATACACTTACAAAGTGTCCCAAAATATATTTATATGAGACTTTTAGCTACTTCTATATGTGTGACACGTTTTAATATCACCTTTTTAAATGTTTCCACACGTTTTTTGTGAAATCATAATACGATATATAGAACGAATCGTTGTTCATTTCGAATAAAGTATTTAAATTTTTATACACTGTTATATATAAGTAAATAAGTTTTCTATAAATTTCTTACAAAAACGTCACACAAACAAGGGGGAGAGTAAAAAGGGAGTCGGATTACCTTTCATGGGCCCAGAACCTATTTGAGGAAACCAAAAAACAGCATTTAAACAAGTAACCAATGAGTTGATAGACGTAAAACATCGTGATCACTGGAAAAACATACCTCAACAAAAACTCGGAAAAATACTGTTTCGGAATGCATCCAAGAGTCAGTCCTTCGATGCCCTTAACCTGAACAGAATACAACTTCGAAAGGTTACCGGGTTCATCACCGGATATTACCGCCTACGGAAGCATCCACACACCATAAGGCTCCACAATGAATCCATTATGTGCAGACTGTGCGGCGAAGAAGACGAAACATCCAGGCGCAGATCTTTAACTGCAAATCTCTTGGTTACAGCAGATACGAAATGTTCTGTGCATCTCACCCCGAGTGTATGAAGCTTCAGAAAAAGCTGATAAGCAAGCTATTTCCAAGATAACAGAGAAGCGAGTCTCGTCAGACTGAACTAGAAGGAGGGCCAAAGGTCGAAATGCAATACTTTTCATACGATTAATCTATCTATCTATCTAGGGGCAGGGGGAGGCGTTTGCGAAAATGTGACTAATTGTGATATGAGAGGGTAAAGATTTCTATAAGTGCGACATCACAATTCAATTTTTTTTAAATCAATTTTTTCTCTAGTGTAGTTTATTGACATAATATATAAAGTTAGTTTTCTTTGATATTTGATTGTATTTTGTATAGATGGCACCACACACTTATTATTATAATCTGACAGTTTTGTTTTATATTTTGTTTTTTAGTAATATATACATTGATTGGCAAACGATCCCTCTGATATAATAAAATTAGTGGCTATAATTTATTGAAAAACATTTAAAAAAGTTTTTATTAAGCGGGGAGGGGGGTCTTCGTTGTGTCATAATACTAGTAGGGAGAGGGTTTGTCATTTGTGTCTTAATGTAAGCAGGGGAAGGGGAGCGAAATATTGAACAAACTTAAACGTTAAACAAACTTAACGTAATATGCAGATAATTAACATCAGCGAAATCAATCAAAATAATGAATAATCACTGTCAACACAAGTCATGCATATCACAACATATGGTAGATATTAAAAGACCATAAATGTCAGACAAGGTTTTCTGAAGTTTCCTTCACGAACTCCAGATGAATATCGGCGTAGTTCCTATCATAGTTGGCTGCAGCCGCATATGCTACCTATTCCTAGTCTATATACAAAAATTGCTTCCACTCCACTCATATCCTCACCTCCTTAGGCATCACAATGGACTTTATGGTCGAAGTGTAGCCCATTCAGGGCAGCTGCTACAATCTATCTATCTATCTAACTTTCATGGTAGGACTGAATGAAATGTTAACATCGGTAGCGTACGAGGTTAGCGTAGTACACCCAATACTTATAATGGACGTCCAAATGATTTACAAAACCGAAATAATATGTAACATCATAATATATATACATAAGTATACTAAATAAAATGCGTATATTATATTTGTGTTTTTAATAATAGGATATGAAAACTACTTTCACATTCCAATCAATATTCTTCGTAGGTAGGCAGAAGGCATCAATTACCTGTAGCAAACTCATACGAGTATGTATTCAAATCATTCTAGTTTTCAGTGTTGTCCATATAAATTTGTATTGTCATTTTAGTTTATTTTATAAATATAATACATAGTCCACAATACATCACGGTTTTTTTTAATGATTCGTAACAGACTAAATTTTTGTCAGTAGCTTCTTCCTTTCGACGAGACGCCCAACTTTTCTCTCGCAAAAATTCTCGATAATTGTGACGAACGAAGCGCGTAAGAGAGTAACTTGTTTGTTTGACGATAGTAAAAATTTTATCAGTAACAGTTATAATTTGTTAGTTAAATTGAGAGATAATGTAATATAGACTTGTCAAAATTGAAGTACTGTCAAAATTTAGTGTTTTAAGATTTATAATCTATGCATAGTGTAAAAGAAAGTCGAACGGATTTTGAAACGGTTTTCACCATCATGTAGATAATTTTTTCCGGAAAGTTTATATGTATAGTACAGCCTAAATAAAATTTCGTATGTATATATAAATTTCGAAAAAATTTACTTTCATGGCTTACGTATTTAATTTTAAGTTAATACACATCAAAGTTACATATCACCTTAGTTACATATTTTACAATTTTTTTTTAAACTCTCACATGTGAGGTGTTGTAATAGTGTGCATATAACCATATATATATGGCTGTTGTATGTTATCGATTCTCCGATCAATGAGCTTAGAACAAAGTGTAGTAATTAACCATACGAAGCCACACCGGGTCGAGCGAAGTAAGCGGGTATCAGCTAGTAATAAAGGGTATTCCAATAAGAACGTCGGTTTTGAGTTTTAAATAAAACGTATATATTTGTGGCATAAGTTTGAAACATTTATTGAATAATGAAGTACACATCATGAGGTTTATGAATGGAATAAGATATCGGACAAATAACCGCCTCGGCTTTGCTGGCACGTTCTCTTTTCATGAAATTTTCAAGGATTCTTGCGCATAAATTTGTGGTATTTCAGTGATACAGTGTTAAAATTCGTTTTTTAAGACTGCAATCGTTGTGGTTTTCCAATACGAGAAATAACACGACCAGGAAATCACTCGTGCAGTAATTCAACAGTTGCTCTGGCTGTAGGGCATATTGTACCGTCCTGTTGAAACCACATGCTGTTGAGATCCATATTTTGCAATTTTGGCACAAAAAAATTAGTTAACATTTCACGATAACGAATACCATTCATGGTTAATGCTTGATCAACTCACCAAACAGTGACTCTTTTTGGATGCATCTGTTTCTCAACAATCACTCATGGATTTTCGGAAAACCAAATGCGAAAATTTTGTCGACTAACAAAGCCATCCATCAAGATGGAAATGGGCCTCGTCAATAAAGATGATGACTTTGATAATAATCGCTCCATTTTACTTAACCTCCTGCTGCCTACTAAAGAACGGCCATTTTTTTAAAATGTCAAATCATGATACTACAAATGGCACGCAATTCAAAACCGGCGTTCTTATTGGAACAGCCTTTAGATATCTTACTAATTTCTTAGTAACTTGAATTCATATTCAATACTCTCACTCTTTTTCGATGATTTTTTTTTTAATTTATAGTAATATAAAATAGATAATAATATAATTAGTAAATTGACATAGTAGTAAATTGATAATTAATTAATGTTAATTAATGCATTATATATTTATTAGTAAATCTATTTTACTGTATTTGTTAAACTAGTTCAATCGTGTTTAAATTTTTAGTGGAAGCAAATAAATGAATCATTGTTTTAACTATGCTAATTAATCAATATATAATATCACATTCCTAAAAAAAATTGGTACAAATAAGTGAAAATAACAACTGAGTTAATTGCTCAAATACCCGGTATATACTGAACTTATAAATATATTTTAAAAAAAACCGAATTTTTAAAAAAAAACCGAATCGAAACTGTAGAGATAGAACATATTTGTTTAATCTCTTATGGTTTCAAAGTTGGGAAATTTTGTCCAGTTTGCCCAAAGGTCCGATTGCCCATTCATGAGCTTGATTTTACTTTTGGCTCTAAAACACACTTTCAAAATTTCATGTGTTAACTCGAAAACGTTAGAGGTAGAGAGGTAGATTGTAAAGGCTGCCCTGGACGGGCTACACTTCGACCATAAGGTCCATTGTGATACCTTAGGATGTGAGAATGTGAGAGGAGTGGAAGGAATTTGTGAGTAGACTAGGAATTGGTAGGATATGCGGCTGCAGCCGACTATGATAGGAACTATGCCGATATTCATCTGGAGTTCGTGAAGGAAACTGCAGAAAACCTTCTCAAGCATAGCCGGTTACTTCGTTCTTGTCCATACGCCGACAGTTTAGTCAATCAACCGCCCCTTTTTTTTTTTTATAATTGACAAACTGCCGATGTCGGGATTCGAACCCATAACCTCCCAGTTTCCAAGAGCTGCATACTGCGTAGACATGACGCCTTAGACCGTTCGGCTACTTGACTGGTAACTCGAACGTTAACATTGAATAATTAATTCAAGACCCCTCAAATCTTTATAATTGATTTATATGGGCTTCAACTACATGTAAACAAAAAAAATCAAGCCTTAATCTTTTTGAAGCTCCAGTGCTCGTATATCCTTAAATACACAACGTTCCAAATTATCCCAACAAACTGTACTTAAAAGACAAATTAATACTTCAGTAATCTACTTATGTACTCCAAAATTTAGTTTGTAACAATTTAATGTGACTAGGAATGAATATTTCATTATTTCACATGCAGTAGATAGACGAGTTCTTTGACCTAACAAAAATTCTATATTTAAATCAATAAATGATCGATTTTTCGCCGACAGGTTGTTGCTAATGCATGCCAATTAATTTAAAGAAAAAATAATATTACGAAAAAAAAACTTAACCGATTGAATGATGAAGCACGTGTGAAATAATAAGGTTCCGTAGTTATTTTACAAATTAGATTCAATAATTATACAAACCGGAACTTTAATACAGAATTTTTTAGTGGACAATACAGCATATATATTTGACAATCTATGTGAATATATTTGTGAGAGGTATTAACCTAGCATCTTAGTTCTGCAGATACGTGTAACATGTATAGGTACATATTCTATTGGATGATATTAAAAAATTGAAGGATTATAGAAATAAACAGAGGCGTATTTTATTATGCGCCTGGTTCGATTCACCTTGTATATATATAAATGAATTTTAGTGATGGTAATTTTCGATATCTACCAGGTAGGTTCAATGAACATTTGAAGAAATTTTTTCGAAAATCAATCATCGGTACAAAATCAATTGTTATATTTTCTTCGAAAGTTTCCTAAAAAGCACCTTTTATATATTCAAAAAATGAATATAGGTTTCTGAAGATAAGAAACTATTGAATATACAAAATTAAAAATTTATTACACCATTATATGTTTCCAAAATATTTATTGATATCCCTTACATATTCATGATTACCTGCAGGGATTTTGAATTTGACACTTTGAATGATAAGTATATAATGGTTAGTAACTCTGCTTATTTAAGACCAGCTTATCTAACTATGCAATAAATTTGCCAGTTTGAGAAGTACTTAAAATTAAGTCTTGCTTAAATTCAGGCATAAGTAGAAATTTCAAGAATGTAAAGACATGTCGAAATAACAATGAAGTGCATGTGTATTATAAAGGTGCCCATTGTTCTGTACGGATCTTTAACAATTCTCATGAGACATTAATTCATTGATCTTATATACATAAAGTATTTTTATACATTTTCTAGGTATTAACGTCTTTTTAGAATAATAATAAATGATTTAATAATGATTTTTATCAAATGCAAATTTGACTTCACCATTTTAATAATTTATTAATCAATGAATAATCAACAATATTATGTGAAAAAAGGCGATTGAAAATGATGACTACCTGACAATTGACTGTGTGTCAGTAATGTGGCAGGATGTACTTCATAATTAATATTCATAGCGTTACTGCATTACATAAATAAAAAATTATATTGTATGGCATTATGAAATTTAATTTAGTTGAATAGAAAAATGTATAAATTTTTAAATTAATAATTGCTTCTTAGCCAGATAGGGCGTTTATTAAAATAACACCCTTACATTGGTTTTTAGGTGCAAGTGTTTTCAAATTTTTTAATTCTTGAATAAAATTTGAAACTCAGAACTCCAATTATCCGGATTAATTGGAACCGGACCCGATCCGATCAAAATAAAGTTTCGTATCTGATATGCTTTTGGTATTTGAAGTACCAAGTTCGTTAAAGATAATAATTGGTCAACGGGAAAGTGCAACTTAAAGAAAAAGAAACACAAAATATAGGATAACTTTCTTAATATTCGAAAAATCGAAAAATGTATAAGTATTAAAGTTGTAGAAAACCAACTTTACTACAATTCACTACAATTCAATTCATTTTTAACCCGACTTCAAAAAGGAGGATGGTTCTCAATTCGTCTGTATTTTTTTTTAATGTTTGTTACCTCAAAACTCCGTCATTTATTAACCGATTTTGAATTTTTTGTTTTTTTTTGTTTTAAAGAGTTTGATTTCCGATTGGTCCCATTGTCACCAAATCGCATTCTGATGAAGGGATCCCCTGGAAATCGAGGAAAACTCTCATTTTATATGTGATAACCGATTTCTGCGAAATTTTTTTTCTTTTTTGAAAGGATATACTATTTATAATGGGAAAATAAGAAAATTTTTTTAAAAACCGACTTCAAAAAAATTAAAAATACACTAAAAATTAAAAAAAAAAAAAACAACGGATAAAATAAATGTGTTATAAAGAAAAGCACTAAAAGTTAGTAGGTCGTTTAGTAGGTCTACCCATATTTAGACAAATAAAATAAGTAGAACTTCAAAGTCACTAAAAAGCGAGAAATAAAACCTATTTTGACAAAATGGAAACTCGACTTCAAAAATCAAATATTCTAAAACAAAAAATGCACTAAAAAGTAAAAAGTAAAAAATAATTGCATATTCTTGTGTCAATTTTAGTTTCACCTAAGCAAAAATTTTTAAATATAATATGTACAATTATTGTTATTTTTGGAGGCGGTGTCCAAATTTTATGTGAATTTCTCTATGCTGACACCGACTCCAAAAATAACAATAATTGTACATATATATTTAAAAATTTTTGCTAAGTGCATTTTTTGTTATAGAATATTTGATTTTTGAAGTCGAGTTTCCATTTTGCCAAAATAGGTTTTATAATAGTTTAATAGTTTAGTAATTTCTGGCCAAGTTGTTAACTATTGACTAACTGGCGAGAACTGTATTGTCGGCCGAACACTCGGCGAGAGTGTACACAGCTCCACTCGCGGCTCTCGCCTTACGAATGGCTCGCCGAGTGCTCTCGATAAGTTTGTACTGCCGGCATAAGATGTGTGTATTTGTATAACCCTCCAGATGAAATTTATTTGTTTTTTTACAAGGGCATTTTAGTACATCTCCGCAAAATTCGTGATAAGAAAAAAAAGAGATATTCTCGTGACTCTTTGCGATAACAATAATTATGAGGAAATTTTTCAGATTTATTTTTGGTTTCAAATTTCTTTATAAAGTTAAAGCAGCAATTAAATATAATCAATAATGACAGACATTATTCAATTGTGCGTAATAGTAAAAAGTGAAAACTTGTGATTGATTATATTTTCATATTGATGATTCATATTTATGGTCTTACTACCAATACGCTAAAAAAACATACATGTTTTATTTACACACCCAAAAATACGGAAATTAATAGTTATTTGCGTGTGACTACTAGCTAAATATTTATAAAGCCACCTGTATTTTATGTTAAAAAAAAAGAAATTTGATCATGTAATTTTAAAAATTTTATTTGATTTTTATGATAAAATTTAGTAAATCTATGATCAAATTAATATTTCAAATAACTATAAATTAAAACCGAGTTTCGCTTGTGGTAATTGATTTTTATATGAAAATTTAAGTTTAGTGCCTCTAAACTTAAACTTCTAATGAAGGAAAAGACGATAACAAGATACACTTGTTATCGTCGTTTCCTTCATAAGACAATTTGACAATTATGAGTGTACTGATAAAACTATTTCTATATTTATGTTGCTACAATTTTAGTCCAATCGAAATAAAATATGGTACGTGCTTTTGTTATTCGAAAGGTCCAGTTGGTGGAATGGAAAATCAATGGAAAATATCGTTTAAGGGGAAAGGGACCCTTAGCGGAATAAGTCTCTTAATATTCGTAAAACGAACAAATTTAACAATTATAGTAGATAAATGTTACCTACAATTTATTTTCTGACCATATTTGCGGTAACTCAAATCTTTGTAGAGATATTTATAATTTATTATATTCTATAGTCTACATGATTAGTAACAGGCTAAATTTTTGTCAGTAGCTTCCTTTCGCCCAACTTTTCTCTCGCAAAAATTATCGATGATAGTGACTAACGAAGCGCGCAAGAGAGTAACTAGGTTGTTTGACGATAGCAAAAATTTTATCAGTGACAGTTAATTTGTTATTTAAATTGAGAGATAATGTAATAAAGACTTCAAAAGAACTTGTGTCCTACAAAATGAATGGTGTGACAGGAAGGTCCTCCACCCCCAACATGTTCAAATAACGGGGTATTAAAAGTTGGGCGTCTCATTGAAAGGAAGCTACTGACAACAATTTAGTCTGTCACTAATCATTAAAAAAAAACCGTGCTATAACGTGCTAGAACTATATGTATAATTTATACTTTATAGTACTAATGTCGCCATAGTAATTTGTTTTAATATTCAATATGAATACACCATTTGAGAAAATTCGCTAGAGTTCGAAATCGTTTGGATTATATATTTATTTAATTATTATACCATAAAATGTAAATTTTTACATTATTTTTATTATTCCGCCATATAATTCCATTTAATTATTAGAAATTTTTTATTTAATTAATATATAATATATTTTATTGTAGATTTTTATTTGTCTTGTGTTAAAAATTGTTTTGTTGTGTCTTGGTTAGTGTTTTCAATGATTTCATCACTCACTATTTTTTATTGATATGCCAAATAATAAAATTACACATTAAGGTGCATTTTCATGCTGACGCATGACACTTGTTTCTAGCGTCAAATTCGGTCACCTGACGAGAATTTAGCATACGCGCCATCTAGAAATAATTGTAGCGAAAAATCATAGCGTTTAGCGTCAAATTAGACATCAGTATCGAAACTCGATATATCGATGTTACCACCAGACTTTATAAGTTACGTATGTAATTGTGAGTAAAACAAAACTGTATCTGATATTTTTTAATATTTATTTGTATTTATTTTTGCATTCGCTATGGTCTAAGATCCGGCAGTAGAAAACCTTCCCTCATCTGTTAATTGATTGAAATATTATTGAAAACGCTTATTGCAATATAAACAATTTGGCAATGTAATGTCTGCCAGGGTAGTTCTGCTGTAATTAACATTAATTAATTAATTAAAAATTGATTTTTTTATAATTAAATCCCTCACGTGTTAATTAAATTTTGCTTGTTAAATAACATAGTATACGATACGACAAATCTTGTAATAGCAGGCAGCGCTGCTTATTACTATTACTATTATTATTACTACTTAACACTTATTGCTACGGTTACCTGTTTTATTCTCTAGCGGTCACAGTTTTATTCCGATTGGAATGAAATTGGGTATTTGGGATTATTTTCGCTTTTGGTATTCTAAAGGTCAAGTTAGTTAATGGGTAAAATCGGACGAGGTGAAAGGGGGTTTGAGGGGGGAAACACAAAATTTGACTATCTCCGTTAATATTTGAAAAACCGAAAAATTTATCAGGAGTTAAGTTGTATGTACTAAGTTTTACTGTAATTTTGTTTCTTATCATTTTTCTGTTACACTAATATTTACAGAAATATTTACAATTAAAGATTGAAAGTTAAAATTCTAAATATCTCTGTTCACATTAGAGTTTGAGAAAAATGATCAAGTAATGAACTGTAGCAAACTTGATTTTTTACAACTTTACTCCTTATACATTTTTGGATTATTCTAATATTAAGAGAGATATTTAATATTTTGTGTTTGTTTGACACAAATACATGAAATATATTTTATTGTAAAAAATTTTGACTGTCGTTTCCATAGTAATTATAAACTATAATCGTTATACATCGTTCTATTTTGGCTATTAATAAATTTAATTTTTGCAAATACTAAAGTCATATCAGATATTATATTTCATTTTGATCACACTAAAATTATGACCGCTAGAGAGTGATTTATGTATTCTAAGGAAATTCGCTAAGCTGACGCAGCTTCTGCGTAACAAATTCTTGAATTCTTGAACACTTTATTTTTTGTTAAATACAAATATTCTAACAGATTGTTTTTTCTTTTTGTTACAGATCATTGCACCAAGTGAACTTTTAGCAAGATCGTCGCCAAATGATAACGTCCAAATAGATAATAATAAAATACTTAGTACTACACAATTAAATGGATTAACAGAAGATAAATACACTGCTTCTGTAGCAGCTAGTCGAAATCAACAACCAATTATACCGACAGTCCGATGGAATAGTAATAATAATAATAATATAAATAATAAAGTAAACAATAGTAATCTAATCAATAATCATAATTTAGTAATTGATAACAATGTAATAATTCCAAAACGACATTATTGTTCTTCACATAAATCCACCAATAATTGTCACAATTCAAATATTATTATTTATAATTCAAATTTATGGTGGCATCCACGACAACGGCCAGACCAAATATGGACAACAAATATATTATGCCGTCGTCAAAATGGACAATTACCGTATGTATCATCATATGGTGTCGATGGTGTACGATATATGTCAACAATGCGAAGTACTCAACAACCAAGTTCATTACCTGAATATCAAGTGAATCCATATCGATTGATTGATGAGGATTTAAAAGAAGTTTATGATGATATTAGACTAGTGAGTAATTTTTATTTTTATATTTGTACGTTACTATTTGGGTCCCGGAATGTTCAGCCACCCTGAAAGCTATGGATTCGACATTAATGTCGACTATTTTTACAACACCCACAATAGGGAATATGCATGAAAATTTTTTTTCACTTGAATTGAAGCATGTTTACTTGACAAATATCAAGGTAAAATGACTTTTTAAATAACTTTAAAAATAAGCGAGATATGAATGATTGAAATTCCCGATTAGACAAAGAGGATGATAGCCCTCCTGATATGTTATGTGACGTCATATTACACTTTCACCATTTAAAATACACGTAAAACTCCGTTTTTAGTATTTTTGCAAGAAAGAGACAGTTAATAATTTTTAAAAGCTTATAGCTTCCTTGATATTTGTCGGATTTTAATTTGGTTTTTAAATATTATTACAGTATTAACAGTATTTTCATATTCTGAAAATAAATGTTAAACAAAATTTTCATGCATATTCCCTATTGTGGATAGAAGTATCTTAACTTCTATAGTATTTTTCTCTGGATTTTAATTCATATGTGTACTTTGATGTAAATCGTTTCAGACATTCTAGATTTTTATTATAACACTTTTATAGCACCGGTGAAACAATGCTCTTGTTGAAAATTGTTTTCTCATCAAAATGTTCGTATTTACTACGGGGGACCAAACAATATGTTATATTTCTAAAAAAGCAGTGTTTATATCCACGCACATACTTATTAAGTACACTCCCGTTCAATAAAATTGAACCAACCTGAAATATTAATTTTCTTACATTTCATAAAACTCCTCACTTTTGTATCTCTTTGTATATTATTTATTTATAAACAAAGATAAGTATAGTTTATGTGAAAAAAGAAATGGAAGTTTTATATTTTTTATTTATGTAAACAAGTCAGTGATAGAGTAAGATTATGTAATGTAAATACATGTTAAGTGTTATATCTCCCTTTTACGTATAAAAATTAAATAAAATGTTGTATCTGTCAAAAACATTTACTACAAGAATAATCAAAATTGTGAGAGACTGATTCGGTTCAGGTTCAATTTTATTGAACGAGAGTGTACATATATCGGAATGCATCTAAGAGGCTCTCCCTAGATGCACAGAACCTGAACAGGATACAACTGCGGAAGATTACCGGATTCATCACCGGACATTATTACCTGCGGAAGTATCTACACACAATGGAAATCCATAACGGATCCTGCGAATTTCTCGGTTACAGCAGATACAAGATATTCGCTGCATCTCACCCCGAATATATAAACCTTCAGGAAAGTTTAATCAGCAAGCTCCTGGCTATTCTCCAAAATATGGGAGAAGCGAATCTCGACAGGCTGAAGTAGAAGGGGGACACAATTTTTTATACCCCAAGATATATCTATTTATCTAAGTACAGTAAGTTATCTAAGTGGTTTCTTTACATAAAAAGTTATCACTAATTATAAACTTAGAAGACTTAAAACATACAAACATTACTATACCCAACTCAACTATACAGCTTACAGAAGTACGCTTCGATAATTTCGAAGACATTATCTCCCTTCATAGGTCCTCCATAAGCAATACAGTAGCAACCATTACAGGGCATTGACTGGAAGGCAAACATAGTGAGCGCTTGGGCCTACCAGTGCACCACAATAAGGAGGAAGAGGAAAATTTGACCCACCTTTTCTGTCACTGTCCAGCACTTGCTAGGAAAAGACTGACATACTTGGATCAGTCATTCTTTGACGACCTCTCCGAACTAAAATCGGTCGACGTCAAATCTCTCTTGCTGTTCGTGAACAGCAAGAACACGGTATATATCATATATATCAGGGTATATTAAGTTTAGTCCCGACTTTGTAACGGTTGAAAATATTGATCGTAGGAAAAAGATTTTCATAAAATGGCCTAATCGGTTCATTTTCGCATACATGCCCGTCCGCTGAGAGATGTTGCGAAAAGAGATGTCGAGCTAAAATTTTGTGTTTGTATTCTACAGCTAAAAAGTAAGGTCAATTATTGGGCAAAATCGGTCCAGGTTTACCCCGCCAGGGTAGAAAATATCCATCTTTAAAATCGTAAGAGTTAGACCAAAAATTTAAAGACAAAAAATGTATCTTTTTTAAAAATAAACAAATTTTGTTTTGATATTTTTTTTTGTAAACTCAGTATATACCAGGTATTTAAGCAATTCACTCAGTTAGTTGTTATTTTCACTTATTTGAAGTTATGTTTTCATAAAAAATTTTCATGTTGTGCTGTGCTGATCTAATCATTTTCTTGCAAAAAATTGAATATTACATTATTTTCTATGTAATATATTTAATGCAACATACAATAGGGAATATGCATGAAAATTTTTTTTCACATTTATTTTCAGAATTGGATAATACTGTTAATACTGTAATAATATTTAAAAACGAAATTAAAATCCGACAAATATCAAGGAAGCTATAAGCTTTTAAAGATTATTATCTGTCTCTTTCTTGCAAAAATACTAAAAACGGTGTTTTACGTGTATTTTAAATGGTGAAAGTGTAATATGACGTCACATAACATATCAAGAGGGCTATCACCCTCTTTGTCTAATCGGGAATTTCAATCATTCATATCATATAAGGTTATTTAAAAAGTAATTTTACCTTGATATTTGTCAAGTAAACATGCTTCAATTCAAGTGAAAAAAAATTATCATGCATATTCCCTATTAATTGAATACTATCTGTTTCTAACAAACTGAGTATGTTATATATATAGACTACTTATTTATAAATAGATATTTTAATAACGAAAATAAATATAAATTTATAAATGAATAATAAAATGACGAATAAAAAAAAAACGAGTTTTTGATAGAATATCAAATTACCCAATATTATTTATTTACAATATTGTTCAACATTATATTATTGGATTACACATTAGCGAATATATAAGATTGGGAAACATATGTATATAAATAAATTAAATTAAAGTGTCTGTTTGTAATGTTAAAATAACAGCTTTTTACTAAATGCATATGAAAGTATATACTTATGTTATAGGACGGTACTTATAACAAAAAAATAATTTTTAAAATTGAAATAACAGGATATCAGGTATTTGGACAAATAACCAACAGTTAACTATTGTATGATTGCAACGTTTCGTATATTATTTTTACTTCCTCAGGCAATCATAAAATCGTTAACTGTTGGTTATTTGTCCAAATTTCTGTTGTCCTGTTATTTAATTGATTACTGTACGTTGATATCATGGAGAATTTTTAAAATTTTTGTCTGTCTGTCTATTTGTTGCGGCTAATCTACTAAACGGCTGGACCGATTTTGACGCGAATTTCACTGGCAAATAGCTGATGTTATAAGGAGTAGCTTAGGTTACTTTTATTTTAGAAATAGGAAATTAGGATGCCGCGCAAGAATATTAAAACCCATGAAATTGTGAACAAACAGCTAGTTTAATATAAAAATAAACTCGCCGAAAAACCTATTTGAAAACGGAAATAGGATTGATATTTGTTACATTCCTTTTAGGATTATTCCGAAATAAATTCCAGTTTTTATCCCGAAAATGAGTTTGGAGATAAATGTATTGGAAAATTCTCTTAGATTTGTGGCCTAACAGGTCTATTATTAACTTTAAAATTGTCCTGGAAAGACGGAAGTTATATTTCGAAAGACCTTATTATTTTATAGTTATGAATTAATCATTTCTCTCAAAACTCAGGCAAGTACCATGGACCACCTTCCTTTAAAACCTCTTATCTATATTTGGGTAACTGCATACTTGTGTCAAATTTTAATCATTTACGTCAAATTGTCTGTGACATGTAGACAGGCTTGCATGTAGGTGATTCCATAAGTGTGTTTCGTTTTACCCATTTTGCCACGGAACACTAAAAATAAAATACAATTATTTCTAGCTCCGCTCATGCATTCAAAAAAATTTTTAATAAAACATTTTTTTTTTTCACTCTTATTTTTTCTTTCACACTCTAAATATTTAATAATATTTTAAACATTAATAATACATATTTCAAAAGTAGAGATATATAAAATATATATATATTTATATATATATATATATATATATATATATATATATATATATATATATATAAAACACATTATCTTCATGTTTTTAATAATTTTGTGAATCTCTGTTACTAATTAAATATTATCGAAAGTCGTTCGTTGTTGTACTTTAATTTGACATGCAACAAACAATGTTAAATGTAATTTTTTTAAATAATAATATTACAAAATTATTGATGAATAAATATAATAAATAAAACCGTATACTACAAATATCTCTCTTGTTTTTTTTATTTACTAATAATTAATTTTTTTAAACTGTCTATACGAACATAATAAAGTTTATGAAACAATTATTTACTATTTTCACCGTTAATATGTATGTAATTAATTAGTGAGACTCAATCTTCTGAATGAATTCGTTTCACATACCCTTGATAAAGTTTACTACCCAATTTTTTTTTCGAAATTGTTTGATGGCTTTTTTTTATACCTATAGATATTTAGCATCTCAAGTTATTGAAATTTTTTTTCGCAATCGTTTGATGGTTCTTTGATGGTCTATTTTTATCGTTTAATCGTCCTTCTTTTTAAAAAAAAAAAAAATCCCCATGTTAATTTACCAATTTTGTTTTTGTTTAATCCAAAAAATCCATCATAGAGCGTCAAAAATTGCGAAAAAAAAACTGCAATAATTTAACATGGGGTCCTAAATAATAGAGGGTAAGTTTAGTTTGTGTTCAATAAATAGACCGATTGATATATAAAATAATCTATCTTGATTTGCATAAAATAATTTAAATACAAATACATAGTAAAAATCGGTATTTATATTTAAATATTAATTTCTTCCATTTATCGGTCAATATATTAAAACAATCTATATTTTCTCAAGGTTATGTGAAATGTCTTCGAAAACATCAAAGTACCGGACAAGAAGTATTTTATTACTTCTCTATAATGTCAATCAAGTACGAAATAAAAGTTATTTAACATCATCCTACAACATTTGACACTTTAACAAATCGAATGTTCAATGAAATGTGTGTACAAGATTTTATTACAAAATTACATATAACCTAAATTTTCTTGTATATTGACATTTGTAAATTTTTACTACAAAAGGTAACATGTTGTCGTATAGTATATAAAGTCTCTTTATAATATCTTGCCTCCTCGTTCGTTGACAACTACAACTAACTCGTGTGTCAAGTATAAAAGAATATAAGTGAATATACTTGTTACTTTAAACTAAACTAACTTACTAAATTACTTTTTCTTGTTAAATAAAAAAAACTGAAATAACTTTATATTATATCGGTGGTATATAAATTCTAATACTAGGTCACTGATTTATTAAAAAATGTTATTTAAAATTAAATAAAAAATTAATTATGTATTTAGTCTTTACAAAAAAAAAAAACTCTGGTGCGAAATACTCAAAAGACTTCTATGTACTATTATAATGAAAACCTCTGTATACAAATGCCTAATTCATTCGTTTTTCGAAAGAAAATTTCGAATAAAAGTTGTTACTATATTTCTAATGAACAATTTTTACCCGAAGCATTTTTTCGAAAACCGAATCAATAAGGCACAAATCTTTAAAAACTGATATCAACTTGTATGGGTCATAGTACTAATTTCAACAAAATGGGACCGTAACTTTATGCTGTGTATTATGATACAATTACTATTACTCATGGACACGTCTCTTATATTGTATTGACTTGTAAAAGTTTTCTATCGTATCTATCGTATCGGCTTGTTTTTACAGTTGAAAATTTTCTTGAAAAAATACAATTAAAAAATCATTTTTGTACTTAAAGTAGTACCACAGAGGTCAAATGTATGCTCTGTGTGATTTCAGTTCAGCGGTATTTATATTTGGCAACGTCGTGTAAAAGTAAGAGAGATAAAAATAAAACTAAAAAATAAAACTTCTGCGCAAGCATCAATGAGTTACATGTGTGTTTACAAAAATGTCTCAGTCAAAATTATTAATATTTCATTAGAAAGACTTTATGTGATAAATGAAACTGTATTAATAAAAATTACTTTATATGTTTTGTAAGAAAAAAATATGTATAACATTGATATCCCCACATTCGAGGTATGTTTGAATTTTACGCGAGTCATAACCTCTTTGATGGCGTTGCCAAATGTAATTAACATAGTACATTTTCCGTAATTATTTGCTAATTACTCTTATCATACTCTCTGAACCTCGATTTGTGAGTAACCAAAATGTTCTAAAATGTTTTTCTTTTTGTTGGTACCACTTTCATTGTAATATGAACGGTATTTTTTGTGAAATAAAATAAAATCTGTGATTTCCCAAAGGATCAATGGTAAAGGCAAAAATTGTTTATATTAATATCTATTTTCTGGTTCTCTACAGCTCTTTAAAAATTTAACTGGTTCATTATCTTATTATAATGTACTAGTATACCAAGTTTCATTAAATTCTGAACAGTAATTCTATAACCGAGGGTACTACCTTAAGTAAAATAAAATTTTGATATGTTTAATAAGAATTCGAAAGAAAAAAAAGAAGTAAAAAAATAGAAGAGAATATTTTAATTTAAATAATAAAGACTAGAAAAAAAATTAAATAATTACCACCCAGAATGATTTGTTTTTTTGTGATTAGTACATTTTTCCATATTCAAAATCTATGGATTGAAAGATATTTATCGAAAATCAGGAATCTAATATTCGACTCGTCTCTCGCTGGCTTATTCTCGACTACATAAGCGCACTAAAACGGATTTTTTATAAAGACTATTTGGTATAAAGGCTATACGAAAATAAGCTAACGTTTTAAATTTTCAACAATGCACATTATGAGACACAATATTTTCCAAATCATAAATGCTGAAAAATTATTGAATACATTCTTTGAAATCCTCAATAATTGTTTGGTGTTTATTATTGTAAACTTTATCCTTGTCCTTCCTTGTCCTTTATACTTCGACAGTCTGTCAATTAAAAAAATTATTGGGACGCATGATTGACTAAACTGTCGGCGTATGGACAAGAACAAAGTAACCGACTATGCTTGTGAAGGTTTTCTGCAGTTTCCCTTCACGAACTCCAGATGAATATCGGCATAGTTCCTACCAAAATCGACTGGGTGGCCTTTGTTGACCGTGGTGTCTCATAAACGGAGGTTAAACCCCCATTATTATTATTATTAACTTTATCCTTGTGAAAACTGTTAAAAAAAATCCAATGGTATCAACATCTTGTATACAATTTTTGCATTCAAGGTAGGGCACTCATTTCTCAGATATTTTGTGTTATCCAACAGTACTTAATTTAATAAGACAAAAATATCATCAAACAAAAAATGTGTGTTATAAAAAAAAGTAAAATGTGAGCTCATTTTGGGACGCCCTTTTTATGTGATCTGCAAGTGGGTAAATTTTAAACACCGTGAACATGTTTTGGAATGCATCTGCAAGAGGCTGCCCTCGATGCAATCACCTTGAACAGGATATAACATCGAAAAGTTACCGGATTCATCACCGAACATTATCACCAACGAAAGCACCTGCATACATCATCTTTTACTGTTAATCTCTCGATATACAGCAGATACCATATATTCGGTGCATCTCACCCCGAATAAATGAACCTTCAAGAAATCATGATAACCAAACTCCTGGCTATTGCTAGTGCAGACTAGTGCAATACTTTTCATATCCCAAAATTTATCTATACATCTTTCTATCAATGATTTACAAACACATTGCACTATGAGTGAAATTAATTTCCTTAAATTGTCTTCTTGTCGGAATTTCTTTCGAAAAAATGTGGAATAACTGACAAAAATACCATTTTTGTTTTTTTTTTATTATCCTGTCCAAAACATTAATTTTGCATCCTCGAAAAAGTATAAAAGTATTATAAATTACAATGAGCCTTTCTACAAACAGTATGTTTTATATATTTATTAATTGTATATAATTAAGTGTCAACAATACAATATTTGTCAAATTCTATTTCGGTTACGTAAGACAAATTCGAGAGGACTAACGTATACTTTATAGACAAATTTCATTGAATTTTAATTAAATATTGATAAGACAAAATTAACTCGTCAACCAGGAATCGAATTTCTACCCTCTGGATTTCTAGTCCAACGTGCTTACCGCTACACCAACGACGATTCTGACGTAAGAGCCGACGTCAGAAGGAGGCTTTGTCTGCTGCAGGCTACCTCCTGTATATAGAGGTAAAAATTATTTGAAACCACACAGTATCAGTGTGAGTGGACGAACTTAGAACTAATAAATATCACTAGTAACATACCAAATACAACAGAAATTCTTTACCCAAAATGAAAATTGTAGAAAGTTTTTTTTTTTCAGCTATACATAAAAATATCAGTTATATTTATTATTCTTTATAAATATTATCTTAGCGATTTGCATTAATATATTATTTATGGTTTTATGGAGTGAAAATGAAATTATTTATTTATGAAGGTTAATTGTTTATAAATAATTAGTGAAATTATTAATTATTGTATATGCGTTTGTTTTATTTTTATGTACAGAGTGTTAAAAAAAAGGATTTTTTTTTAAAATTTAGGACCGTCTAGTAATCGTTTTAAGGTAGATTAATCGTGACAGTTAGAGTAAAAAGTATTAAATGCGTTAGGATGTAAAATTTATGTATAGTTAAATTTTAAATCATTTAGCCTCACTTTTAACTTCTGCAAATTTATGAAAAGTTTAATTGTATCGTAAACTTGCAGTAAACCAATTTGCAGAACTATGTTTTATGAGTTCAATTTCAACTGAAAGTTAACCACTTTACCGCTTCTGGGAGCGGTGGGCCTCAACCATCACTTCTGGGAACATTTTCTTTCAATTTCTATTTTCAATATGTAATACTACACCAATTTTCAGAACTATGTTCGATCGTGTTTTTTTTATAAAAATTTTATACGTCCACCCACACTCCTCGCCGCCTCACCTCAGACTTCTGCAAAATGCGATGTGTTCGATCAGTTCAATTTTATTTCCGACGAAAAGAAGGAGGTACTGAATTCAACCTGTATATTTTTTTATATATTTTTTTTTAAATGTATGATCACGCATAACTTTTTACAGAGTAGTCCGACTTTGATAGTTTTTTTTTGTTAGATAGAGAATTCTTCAAAGTTGGTCCCATATAAATTTGAAAAATATGTGGCTAAATTTCAAATGTTAGCCACAAAAAAAAAAATTAAAAAAGTAAGACTTCTCAGCGCTTCCACTAAAGAACAAATATCATAATCGGTATATATTGTCTGCACTCAATATATATATATATATATATATATATATATATATATATATATATATAGTATATATATATATATATATATATATATATATATATATATATATATATATATAGAGTAGTCCGATTTCATTAATTCCTTTTTTATTGGATAGGGTATACTTCGAAGTTGGTACCATAAAATTTGCAAAAAAAAGTTTCGTGCCTAAGGGTAGAAACTACTGAACTGAATTGTCACCGAAACCGACTGAATTGTCATCTGTGAACTGATTCTGTTGAAACTTGGCACACTTATGTAGTTCTAATCACACTATAACATATACGAAAAAAGAAAGGCACTGAAAAGTGAAAAATAAAAACTTTAAAAAAAAAAGAACCGACGAAAGAATAAAGTAACTGAAAAGCAAAAAATTAAAACTTTTATACAAAAAATTAAACCTTCGTAATAAAGAAAGGAACTGGTAAGCAAAAAAAACTAAGTCAATGTAAATACCTAAATAATTTTGAGTCGGCGCCAAAAAATCTCCATCGAAATGAGCGAAGGGTGAATTTGATTTTCAGTTAAAAGTAAATATTACAAAATAATATTTTGTTTGTTTGGCGCCGACTCAAAATTATTTAGGTATTTACTTAGTTTTTTTTTCCTTTTCAGTTCC
Source organism: Nineta flava (assembly GCA_963920215.1). Lineage (NCBI taxonomy): Eukaryota > Metazoa > Arthropoda > Insecta > Neuroptera > Chrysopidae > Nineta > Nineta flava. The sequence goes on from OY986045.1 coordinate 28,440,090, forward strand.
TTTCTTTTTTCGAAGGTTTAATTTTTTGTATAAAAGTTTTAATTTTTTGCTTTTCAGTTACTTTCTTCTTTCGTCGGTTCTATTTTTTTGTAGCCAGCTCTTAGTCTATAACTGAAAAGGTGCTTCTACTTACAGTACAAGTTGTTCCTTTTTTTTTAACACACTATATTTTGTATTCAAATAACAAATTTCAATTGAATTTAGTTTGCTTGAATCAAATAATGCTTATTTGATTTGAAAGTTAAATAAAATTCATAATAAAACTTTTAGTTGCAAATTATCATTTTTAAGTATATTATGTTATCGAATGATAATTAGTGAGAACTCTAGGTTTTTGAAATAAAATTTCAAATTCGCTAGGTAAAGGGGGTTATCTAGGTAATGGGGGCGAATTTGAAATTTTACTTTTAAGTATAATAAAATTTTAAAAAATATATAAAAAAACTTTTAAAAATTTCCTTTTTTTTTTTTCTTCTTTCTCTAAACCCCTTGGCCTTTAAATTACTAAATGTATATTAGATACAAAATTATATTTTGATTGGAGTAAATTTGATCCTAGAGAGATCACAGCTTTACTCCATAGAATCAATAAGATAAGTTAATTAAGATCCATTTCCAAAAGAGAAGTGATGTATTTATTCTGAGAAACTTCGCCAAGTTGACGCAGTCCTGCTTATCGAATGCTTTTCTTTTATTTGGTCTACTTTGCTTGGAGTATTTAATATTTATCAACTGAATTATCTAACAAATTTACTTTGCTATAAAATAATCGTGCGTGTAGAAAATGTTCATTTCACTGGCTTGGGAGTACTAGCAGGCATAACGAGGCCTTTTCTTTTGCTGAGCGCAAACATCATATCAATTGCTTTCTTTTGGAAACAATTATGAGAACTGTCAAGCGCGGATCCACCATTGCGTGCACGATGGGCATGTCCACAACCCTATTAGACTTGTGACGTCATACTTCACGGTCTATTGAGGTCGATAGGCTGATGGTCCAGATGTACCGGCTATTCATTAACGATAGTGAATCAACTGTTATAAATGAATACCGACTCTAGACGGCCAAACGGAAAGGTGAATGTGAAAACAATTCCGCCATACCAAAGACGGTAGCTCATCTCATTGAAGCATGCGACCAAGATTTGTACCCTAACATAAAAATTTTCTTACAAATACTCGCAACTCTCCCGGTCAGCGTAGCTACCGCAGAGAGATCGATTTCTACTCTTCGCAGAGTAAAATCTTGGTTGCGTGCCTCAATGGCATAGGAAAGATTATCCGGGCTAGCTCTCCTAAATATATACAAAGATGTAAACCTGGATATCGATGAAATTATCAACGTTTTTGCGGAAAAAAAACCGTAAACTTGAATTTGTAATTTTAGTAAGCAACTAAATAAAATTATTTAATGTAAAATGTATACTAGCGTTTAGTTTAATTTGATATCCTTTGAAGTTGTAAAAATTTCATCAAAATCGGTTCAGTAGTTTAGAGTCTAAATGTGACACTGTGATGTGCAAACAAACACACATTTTGCTTTTGTAATTTTCGTGAGCGAACAAACTAACATTTTACAGGTTTATTTATTTACTAGTGTTCGCCCCACGGCTTGGTCAAGCCGTCATATATTTTTATAAACATATCCTTTGTAGTATATCGATCATAAGCGAGTTCATACACCGACTCGCACTTGGCCGTTTTTCGGGTGGCTGTGACCACAATCTTTTTTCAGGGCTGGATCCGCGCCTGAGAACTGTTTGATGTTTTTACAAATTATAGATTACTTACTCTAAATATTTGATACCCACTTAAATGAATCTGTATATAGTCACCATAGGTGTGACAAAAATACATTCTTTTTCGTATAAAAACTTCAAAGAAGATCGACTTATTTGACCTACTTTTCTAATGCCTTATAATTTCTCTTTCAAACAATAATTTTTAATTTTTTTCTTTAAAACAATACCCAGAGTTATTATGATTTATTTATTATTATGATTTATTTGTAATAGACATAAACAAAAGAATTAAATCGTATAAATATTACACTAAAAATAACTTAAAATGTTAATTTACTTATTATATATGTTACCGTTAATGTTTATAATGCAATTAACGCTATGGGATTATAGGAATATACCAAGATATACTGGTATATTCGATCTGAAACCTACGTTGTAAAAGTTAAATAAAAGACAATGATTTGGAATTTCAACCAAACGTTTATTTTGCCTGATTATTTAATAATAATACATGTTGGTAGTTGCCAGGTAACTTAGGGAAGCATGTACTATACTCACATTACTTTATTCCGGATAAGAATGGAGTAATCCGGTAACTTTTTACTTCCCCTTTTTTTACTTGTTTGCAAAGATTAAGCTTAAATGATAATAAAAACATTGAAAAAAATTGTTTGTTTTTTATTGCTCAAATTTAAATTATTCCATATCAAAAATCGAAAAAATCAGCTTACATTTAAAATATAACGTAATAGGATGTGACGTCATTAACTATGTTCCGAACTGTCAATGTCCGTTTTTATACAAGTTTCAAATTGGTTAAAATTGGGATAGATAGATAGATTGTAGAGGCGGCCCTGGAAGGGCTACACTTCGACCATAAGGTCCATTGTGATGCCTAAGGATGTGAGGAGGTGAGTGAAGTGGAAGGAATTTTTGTGTATAGACTAGGGATTGGTAAGATAAGCGGCTGCAGCCGACTATGATAGGAACTATGCCGATATTCATCTGGAGTTCGTGAAGGAAATTGCAGAAAACCTTCTCAAGCATAGCCGGTTAAAATGTTAAAATAGATATAAAATAAAAAATTAAAATATTATAATTAAATATTTGAAGTATATAATAGGTTGATAAAATCTTAAGCTGAAATTTATATATTTAACTGAACATAAATAGTAATTGCATAGAGCATAGGTAAATTCCGCACTTTTACTATTTTGAAAATCGAGAAGAGGATTAACGATGAGGATAAAAAAGGGATTAATTATAGTAAATATTATATGTAAAATGATTAATATTGTTAATTTTTAAATAGCGTTAAAAATTGCTGATTTAGTTTCTGTCCATTTCATGAAATCTAAATTATGTACTTTAACGGTAACATGTATATATGTTAATAATAATAACAATAATATTAACTTAAGTATGTAGAATTCTGACATACACACTCACACACACACACATATATATACACTTTTATACACACAAGTGCAATAAGCATTGACCGACCATGACATCTAAATGCGATGACGATTTGACATTGATATGATTTATATTATAGAGACGAGATTTATTTGAATGTTTTTTTTACTATGGTACTTATTTTTGTGCCCATTTATATTATAATAGAATTCCTTTTGTAACATTCTGTATCAAGTTTATTCATTTTTTCTGTTACCCTAATGATGACAGAAATATTTACGATGACAGAAATATTTTATTCAAATCATTTCATTTTGATCAGACTAAAATTGTGACCGCTAGATAGTGATTTTTGTATTCTAAGGAAATTCGCTAAGTTTACGCACCTCCTGCGTAACGATTTTTTTTATTTCCCTTTGAAACAGGAAAATAGAACACTAAAACTGGGTAATAAAGTCTATTTTGGTTAATAATTCACCATTTTATAGCCGTCCTCTGTGTAATATATACCAGGGTATATGAAGTTTTGTCCCGCATGTTCGTCTGTTCGTTTTTCTGTAGACACGATAACTCAATAACGAAAAGTGATAACGAAATTTTGTCTGTATGTTATAGAGCCAAAAAGTGGGATAAAGTTCGTGAATGAGTCAAATCTGATCGTGCATCCCCCCCTACCAGGAGGGGATCCATCATTGAAACTGTAAGAGATCGAAGAAATTTCAAACACAAAAAATATTTCTTTTTTTTTTAAATTAACAAGTTTTGTTTGAAACTTTTTTTCGTAAACTGTATCTTATTTTGCAACAATTTCAGCTCAAAAACTAAAATAAATAGTTCCCGCATTGATAATGAACTTATAGTATCTATCGGGTATTTATGCAATTAACTGTGTTATTTGTTATTATCACTTGTTTTGAATTTGACAATATAATACAGAAATAGAGATAGATAATTTATCTATTTAATAAAAATGATTAAGTTTCCCTTTTTAGAAGAAGTTATTGACGTGTAAATAATTGTTCATTCTTTTTTATTTATTTTGTTTATCTTATTGATAAAAAATGAAAGTCAATGTCTTTAAGTGAAATGAACTTGAAAAGAATATACACATTTTGTAAAATAAGACTATTAGATTATGTCAAGGTCGAAGTTTATTTATGAGTTGCTGTAACAGAATGTTGTAGTTAGGGAAGTTGATTCACCCATCATGGAAAAAATTCTGACGATGTAGGCATTCATGTTCTATCGCATTCAATGGTAGTTTTCAAATTTAGATAGTTTTGACTTGATCGCAATAGCACAAAAAGACGATTGGTGTAGATTCAATACTCACAACTGATACTGTGGCTAGATAAATAGATAGATTGTAGAAACTGCTCTAGACGGGCTACACTTCGACCATAAGGTCCATTGTGATGCCTCAGGATGTGAGGATGTGAGTGGAGTGGAAGGAATAATGTGTATAGACTAGGAAATGGTAGGATATGCGGCTGCAGCCGACTATGATTGGAACTATGCCGGTATTCATCCGGAGTTCGTGATGGAAATTGCAGTTAACCTTCTCAAGCATAGCCGGTTACTTCGTTCTTGTCCATGCGCCCACAGTTTAGAAAATTAACCGCCCCCTTTTTTTCTTTCTTAATAATTGACAAACTGCCGATGTCGGGATTCGAACCCATAACCTCCCAGTTTCCAAGTAGGCATACTATGCAGACACATCGCCTAAGACCACTCGACCTCTTGGACTGGTGATGCTCTGTCTATGTGGCTGTTATACTACTCTCGAATGATGCAAAGAGAATGATTCAATGACAAAATATATATGTGAATAAGAAATGTAATGTAATCACTATGTAACCTTGGTGTATTGGTTAACAAACCTTACGTGATGCAGTTTATGTATTAGTTTTCCGTTTTTCGAACTCTATAACGGACAGCATATCAGATGCTTATCTTAGCTGTGTTCGTACTTCATACAGCTAGTACAGTAGTAGAACTGAATGAATGCGTATGGGGGGGGGGGATGCACTGTAACCTAGATGATATTTTGTGCTGCCCCACCTCAACTGAAACCGATTGGTCTTGGCTTAAAACACCTCGTCCAGTCACGTTGCCTTTAGGAAGTAGAGAATCTAGATTAGATCTAGGAATGGTAGTTCTCCTGTACGTATCAGGTAGACTCCAATACTTCCTTTAATTGCTTATGAATGAGAGCATCCCAGTCTATAAGGTAATCCGGAGTTTTCTTCACGTCTCCAAAAAATCCGCACCTGCCCTCATTTTCTAAAACTTGCTTTCTAAGGTGTACCCTGTCTACAATGCCTCTCAATGCCTGTTTTTGCTCCGGCCAATGCCTAGGTCTTACGATTAAAATTCCCGCGAAGATTTTTTACCTGCTAGTCTATGAGTCTTTTGGAATCTACCTTCTTTCTAATCTCTCGATAGAAATGATCACCCAATCCATAGAAAGGTCCGGTCCTCTAAGAGGTGGCAATGCTACCTTTCTCGTCAAACATCTGCTATCGCATTATCCTCTACTCGCATCCTCCCACGAGTTTCGGAACATTGTTAAGGTTTTTGATAAAATATGCATAAGAAAGTGCATTTTTTTATGTAAAGGTTTTTTATGGTTCAGTTGGCATCATGAGTACCGGCGCGCTGTTTTAAACTCGTTTGAAATTATATACTAGTATATGTATGATGACTAGTATATGTATGATATGTTATGTGACGAATAGGAACTCTGACGACAACGGACAGTTGCTTTCAACAACGCGCAGGAGTACCAACATATTTTTTTTACACATATAATTTTTTATATAGTTCTTTTCGCGCGGTACCCGATCAGCTGATATAGTTTGGAAATACTTCGTACATACATAATAAGTTGCATTGAAAAGCTTCGATTGCTGAAAATTTTCATTTTTTCCTTTTCTTGTTTTAGTTAATTCGAAAAAATACGAATAATGAAGAATTACACGCAATAGGAACATATTATTTTGATGGACAGGGTAAAGCATTTCGACCAATGGTTATCACATTAATGTCACGTGCATTAAATCAACATCTAAATATAGAAAAAAGGTAAGTATTTAATTATACCATTTTTATTTTTTTTAATAGTTGCATTTTCTCAAATGTAATTTCCGATTTAGTTTATTACCAGCACAAAAAGAAGTATCAATGATCGCTGAAATGATTCATATTGCATCCTTAATACATGATGATGTCATAGATCAAGCGGAACTTAGACGAGGTAAACCAAGTGCGAATGTTATATGGAATCACAAAAAGGTAAGTCATCTTACTTTTACACCTATAATTACTTTCACTTGGTTCATTTATTTATTATTAATACGTCAGAATTAAAAATTGTTTGCCAAAGAAAGGCAGATAGACATATGCATGTCACAAATTTTGCAAAATATTTATTATAAGATTTTATTTTATTAAAAATTTTTTTTGTGATTTATTTAGTATTAAACAGTGGCGTATTTAAGGGGGGGGAGGTCATATAGGGTAAATACCCTTCACCTATTTTCTTCTTAAAATAAAATGATATGAAATATTTTTTCTGTATTGACCTATTTGAAAGAATTCATAACAACAACGCTGCTATTCTGAGAGAACCTATTTTCATTGATTCAATTTTAAACAATAGGGAATATGCATGAAAATTTTTTTTCACTTGAATTGAAGCATGTTTACTTGACAAATATCAAGGTAAAATTACTTTTTAAATAACTTTAAAAATAAGCGAGTTATGAATGATTGAAATTCCCGATTAGACAAAGAGGGTGATAGCCCTCTTGATATATTATGTGACGTCATATTACACTTTCACCATTTAAAATACACGTAAAACTCTGTTTTTAGTATTTTTGCCAGAAAGAGACAGATAATAATCTTTAAAAACTTATAGCTTCTTTGATATTTGTCGGATTTTAATTTCGTGTTTAAATATTATTACAGTATTAACAGTATTTTCATATTCTGAAAATAAATGTGAAAAAAAATTTTCATGCATATTCCCTATTGGTTAAAATAAAGCAATTTTGATTAAAAAAAAAAGAAAAATAATCACTGCATTTTAGACTTAGCATCAAATGATTAAAATTTAAAGTTGTGTTTTTATCCTAAAGGGTGGGGTATAAGTAAAGTTATGATTTGTTTTATGAATGCGTATTTGTACATCATTGGGTTTTAACTCGTAAACCAATTGAATCTTATATGGAAAAAGGTATAACGTATGTAAAATTATTTACAAAGACCGCCTAGACAACACCAACTGCTAAGAACGTCGCCTGGTGGAAGTTTCGGGGTTTTCCTCAACACTTGCTTGCACCCGAGCAATGTTCACAAATTTTGGATTGCACAAGGTCTTCTAGCACGCGGAAGATCACAGGCAGCCCCATGGAACATGAAAGAAATTTCGATATGATCTTTGTGTCTGAATAATCGAATGCTGACTTTCAAAATAAAATTGAACAACTTTGGTTCTTTATTCTGTGCTGAGTCTTTCCATCATAAATTTACATAAGTTTTTCAAAGTTTTTCTGAAAAATAAAAACGTAAACGAAAAATTAATTCACTAATTAAATCATAACGTTACTTATGCGCCATCTTATATAACTACAATAAATTTGACCATTAATATTTTTTTAGTTAATTACAAAATCAACCAGTTTTTTTAAATCGTCCAATCCCGAATGTTAATGTTTTAAACATAGACATAGTATAATACCTATGTCTATGGTCTTAAACAAATGTACACACAACTTACAAAATAAATAATCCTAGAGTATTGGTAAAAGTAGTTTTGAATTGTAAAAAAAAAAATTAGTGACTAGGTTCAAGTTAGTATTAAAATACCTTTATGTAACATTATCATAATTACCACTATTTTTTCCTATGTTTGCCATCCTCAAAAAACATATTCAAAATAAAATTTCAAATTCGCCCCAATACCAGATAATTTTTTAAATTATAAATACGTATATCGACTACAAAGTAGTCATCATCAGTATAAATTAGCTAGTCGTAATTTACTCTTTGACAATTAGAAATAGATAGAAAATCGAAATCAATAGACAAAAATAAAAAATAAAAATAAAATTAAACAAAATAAAAGTCACATTTGGTGAAACTGTCACCAAATTAGCAACGAATAACATATCCAGAGACAATATAAGAGTAATTTTAATAAGAGTGATGTTAACAAGAGTCAATTGAATGAAAATAATTTTAACAAGAGTAATTTCAATAAAATTTATTATATTTTAATTTATTTTATTTAATTTTTTATTTATTTATATTTTTGTCTATTGATTTCGATTTTCTATCTATTTCTAATTGTCAAAGAGTAAACTACGACTAGCTAATTATATTTCAAATTTTGCCCCTATTCCTAGAACATTTGTTTGTATTTTATAAATACGTGTTTCGACTACAATGTAGTCATCATCAGTATGAATTAGCTAATCGTAACCATCTCTGGGATATGGATTCAGAGATATGTTGCTTGTTGCTAATTTGGTGCCTGTGTCACATTGAGATTAAAAAATTCTATCCTTTTATACGATTTGGCTGAGGGTATAATCTGACTTGAGTATTATTTAAGTTACCTGACTACTGGATTAGGTGTGTGGAAAGCCCACATATTTATTGGCGGTATTCTTTGGTGACTATGCGGCGTTTGCTTTGTCACTAAAGTGAGTATACCTACGTTAACTTTGACATACAGGTATTGGATTTTTATTTTTATTTTTGAAAATGGTTTAATTTTATTAAATCAGAATTTGGAATTTAGCCATTGTCTAAATTCATTATCTGTTTTCTCAATTTGTATATGTAGATGCTTTCGTATGCATCTAATTCTGTGGGATTTTGTACCGATTTAAGTAGTTTTAGATTCGATTTATCAATTTTATGGTTGTTCTCAATAACGTGCGCCGCTATACAAGATTTTTCGGTTCTCCCAAATTAGTTACGATAAGCTAATTCATACTGATGATGACTACATTGTAGTCGAAATACGTATTTATAAAATACAAACAAATGTTCTAGGAATAGGGGCAAAATTTGAAATATAATTTCAAAAAAAACTAGAGTTCTCTTTGATTATTTTAATAATCTTTACGACTAGCTAATTTATACTGATGATGACTATGTTGTAGTTGAAATACGTATTTATAATACAAAAACTGATCTAGGTATTGGGGTGAATTTAAAATTTTATTTCAAAAACCTAGAGTTCTCATTAATTAGCATTTGATAATCTAATATATAATGAAAATAGTTATCTATACTATTATATTACATCACAGGAATATGGCTCTCCTATTAAGATAATTCCAAAATACGCCACTGATATTAATATTCACAATTTTGTGTTATTTACAAAAGAGTATAATTACAAATTCTAACATAAAAGTAGGTTAGATGATATTAATTCAATTATTCCGTGAAATTGAATTAAATTACACATATTACAAATAGTGCAGTACACTTAAATATACAAAAAAATTGATACAATCTTTAATGGTTTTTAGCAAGATAATCTAACTCTTTTCAAAATAATGTTTTCTACCATAAATTTGGTAAAAATTTTCTTTTATTCTTTAAGTAAGAGCTAATGCTTCCCAATTTTTTTAAAGTAATAGATATATAGATTTTAACGAAAAACCGTTTTAAAAGCTTCACATATAAATTCACTCATTATTGATACACATGGCAACAAAAGAGGCGTTATAATCGAAAATTTTATAGTTGATAAAAGTAGTTCGTCATAAGAATTAAACAACTGGTTCTGGTGGCCATGTGTACTCTAAATTAAATTGAACTTAAGACATTGAATCCAAGAAAGTTTTTAATTGAAAGGTTTAGGTTTCATCCTTAGGGTTTGCCTAAGGATGTGAGGATGTGAGTGGAGTGGAAGGAATTTTTGTGTGTAGAGTAGGAATTTGTAGGATGTGCGACTGCAGCCGACTCTGATAGAAATTATGCCGATATTCATCTGGATTTCGTGCAGGAAACTGCAGAAAACCTACACAAGCATAGCCGGTTACTTCAATTAACCGCCCTTTTTTTTTTCTTAATAATTGACAAACTGCCCATGTTGGGATTCGAACCCATAACCTTCCAGTTCCAAGTAGACATAACGCCTTAGCGGGCGGTCTACTTAGACGGTATGAGTACCAAACAAAACTAGAGATTTTTAAACTGATTTTTATTCACATTTAAATACCATCAATTTTTCTAATTGGGATTGTACAAATGCAGTGGATAATATATTATATTAAGAATTAAAAAGAACAAAAATTAAGTAATAATATGAATTAACAATGAACTTAGAAACAATGTATTAAATTTATTTTATTCTTTCTTAAATCATAAAAAAATTTTTTTAAACACAGGAATGCAATTGAAAGATGAAAAAAAAAATTCTTTTTTAAATAAAATATAGTTTGGGGGCAATTACGTAAGGTACCTCTATAATACAATCAGTCTGTTCATTTGTCAAAAGGAATAAAATCTACATGTGTTTAAATTTATATACAGTCTGTTCTAAAAAGAATTTCTAATAGGGAATCAATGTTACATAAATACAGAAAATATTTACTATAAAACCATACATACATACACATACTTACGAACATATGCCTGCTTATGGTATAATGTTTGATTGATGTCATTTAAGAGTGGGGATTTAGTGATGCCCACACACTACACACACACACTACAGACTACAGAGTACCCCCACTATTTTTATTTCTTTGTGAAGCATTGTGAGTTTCTATTGTAAATAATATTTAACATTGATTCTCTATTAGCAAAGCTTTCCAAAACAGATGGTATGTTGGTAGTATTCAATAGTATATGAGTGATTTCATTTAATAATAAATTAAATATATTGTATTGGTCAACTTCGACAGTCGGAATGAATGTCCAATGTAATAATTTTTAGTTGTTTTGGTTGTTGTATTATTTACCGATTATACCTTTCACTTTTTACATTTAAAATATTTATAGTCAACATACACACAGGTGATTATTAAACAATTAAATTTTTAAACATTATATTATCGAATGATAATTAGTGAGAACTCTAGGTTTTTGAAATAAAATTTCAAATTCGCCCCCTTTACCTAGATCAGTTTTTTGTATTATAAATACGTGTTTCGACTACAATGTAGTCATCATCATAAATTAGCTAGTCGTACTATACTCTTTGACAATTAGAAATAGATATAAAGTCGAGATCAACAGACCAAAATAAAAATAAATAGAAAATTAACTAGATTAAAATATACTAGATTTAAAATATAATAAATTTTAAATTATATTGAAATTGCTCTTGTTAAAATTTCCTTCATTCACATTTATTCCTGTTAATTTTACTCTTATTAAAATTACTCTTATATTGTCGCAAGATATGTTACTTGTTGCTAATTTGGTGACAGTTTCACAAACTATCTTGGTTTTACGCTACTTATATATGTTCGCGCGACTTTAGATGCTATTCTAAGACCGCACCTGATTGGTGCTGAGTTATGCCTTGCGCAGTGAACACGTTTTTGTATTTTGACATCTTTAGAGAGAGATGGACATATTGGCAGTTGATTACAATGAGTAAAGTACGACTAGCTAATTTATACTGATGATGACTACATTGTAGTCGAAATACGTATTTATAATACAAAAAACTGATCTAGGTAAAGGGGGCGAATTTGAAATTTTAATTAAATTTTTATTTTGAAAAAAAGAAGTTAAATAACTCAATTGAATGCGAAACAATAATTACACCTTGGTTGGTATGTTAATATTAGAATAGTGTTTTATTTATTATTTGCATTAACGATAATTTCGAATGTGTGATACACTATAGAGTAGAAGGTTAAAATGATTAGTGAAGTAAATATCATAGAGATAATATATATAGAGTAGGCAAGCCGAGCCATAAGTTGTACCTCAAGTAGAAAGAGAATCGCGTAGGTTGAGCTATCTCTTTTTAATGGCTCTATGATATATATATACTCTATGATATATAGTCATTATATATCATAGAGAATATATTATCTCTATGTTATATATTAGTCATTAAAAAGAGATAGCTCAACCTATGTGATTCTCTTTCTATTGACGGGACGTTTCCACTTACACGCGCGCCTATGACTTGCCTACTCTATATATATATTATCTCTATGGTAAATATACGGTATAACGCAGGGGTAACTAAACTTTTTGAGAATCGAGCGGATGAAAATGAATATAAATATTTGAATATTTCCGATTATTTTTGTTTGGACTAAATAAATGTAAATTTTCGAGTATCAAAACATCTGATTGCTTCAAGAAATACACTAAAAAACTCCTTTCAGTGTATATACGAGGTTTGTCCGAAAAGTATCCGAGCTACCTTCATATCTCCGCGCTGGCGTTATTTTTCGTCATCGGGCAAGTGGCATCCTGTAAAGTAGTCGGGACTGTACGTAGGTTGGCAAAGCAGTGCGATATTTCGTTTAGTTAAAAATTGCTGCACAAGATTCGATGAAATTTCCCACCGCTTCCACTTTCTAAATTTGAAGTTAAAATTTCCCAAATTGTAGTTTTTGGTATTCCAAGATCATCTTTTAATTCGCGCACAGTCAAACGTCGAATTTCTTCAATCGCAAGTCGCACGCGCTCGATATTATCCGGTGTTCTTATCGTCGAAGGTCGGCCAGAACGAGGATCACTATCAACAGATGTGCGGCCACTTTTGAAACGATTATACCACTCTTTTATTTGTGTTTTGCCCATACACTCAACATCCCCACTGGCCCTCTGCATCATTTGAATAGTTTCCGTACTAGTTTTTCCGAGTTTGAAGCGAAATTTGATGTAAATTCATTGATCTGATCTTTTAGTCATTTTTAACAATAACAAAATCCGAAAACACAAAAAAGCCTTTGTAAATAAATTCACGCTGTGCATGAACTATACGTCCTATAGGTGTCAGCTAGCAACCTATAAGTTCGTGTGGCTTTGATACTGACGTTTAGCCTCGCAGAGGTCGCTCGAACACTCCTGCGCGAAGATATAAAAACTGGTCGAATACTTTTCGAACAGACCTCGTATATAACATTTATAAACATAATTCAGGGGCCGGATGAAAGAATTTGAAGTGCCCACGGTCTTTAGTTTGGTGACTGTTCGTGTTACGTAACAATCCTTTTTTTTTTGTTCACCATCCATAGTTCGTGCAGTCGTTCAAATGTCCGCCGTGGCTATACCTGGTGGCTCGTATTAGGGAGGTTCAATTTTCGATAACTTTGTCGTATAAATCTGGTTGAATTCGCTGAACGGCGTTCGTTATGTTTACTATGAAGGCATCAATTGTTTTCAGTTTATTCGCTTAGATCTGTGATTTAAGATACCAAAGGAAGAAGTTAAATCGTACGGTCCCGCTGACAAGTTCACGTTGTTGTCGCTCGAGATAACGTGGCATGCGCTGTGTGACACGTAGTGCCGTCCTGTTGGAACCATATGTTTTTGATCCAAATCGTCCAGTTTAGGCCTCAAGAAATTGCTTATCATAGTCGTAATAGTTAAGTATGTTGGATATAATTGAAAATTCTTTAACGACTAGTAGATTATTGTAGAGGTTGTACAGTGGACTAATTCTGCCGTCTGTTTGAATAGTTGCCTACACTATTTTCAGAAAACAACCACTAACTACTTTTAACGACAGACCTGAAAATTACATAAATATCAACGAAACCGCTTGCTTTGTATTTTAAATTGTCAAACACTTTCAAAATTGAACCTTTACACCTAATGTGTCAATAACTAATAGTGTAATAAGTACATAATTTACAAAAAAAAGAGCTACTGGAGTATATTAAAACAAACATTCAAATTAAGAAATCAAAACTATATGTAATTAGCTGGTATATCTTGAACAAGTTAATGTGTTTGTTTTTATAAACACATAATTAATTATGATTCTAACTACAAATGTCGACATATTTTAAGAAAAAAATGTTTTTAGTGAAACTAATGCATTTGAAACTAAAACGACCTTCAAATAAACCAAACTATTGCAAATTAGAAAAAAAAAAATCAATAATAACGTAAATTAAATATTATTTAAATTATATTTTTAAATTGTTTGCTTAGGAATTCGTCGGTTAGCCATACAATCGACTTTATAGGTTATTAGATAATATTAAGGTAGTTCACTCGTAAACTCATTTTTCTTAAGAATTTAACATGAAATTGAAATATTTATAAATAAAATTTTAAAGTGGGATATTCGCAATGAAATTTGAGATTTTCAACATGCATCGTATACGTAAATGGTTCCCTCATACCATTTTTACAAACTTTTAATTAACTTGCAACGTATGTATGTTCGGGTCAAATCTTGCAAGCTGAATTTGAACCACTTCCTCTTGATTCAGTTCAGTTCAGTTGATGACAAGTTATGGTAAGCATGACAAGAATCGACAAGGAGAAAGGGGGGTTTTGAGGCAGGGAGAAACGCAAAATTTGGTATATCTCTCTTAATATTGAAAAAATCGAAAATCACATAAGAAGTAAAGTTGTAGAAAATTAGCTTCACTATAAAAAGGTTAAAAAGGTTGGTTTTTAAATGTTTTTGTAATAGAAACTTATTATAAAACAGGAAAGGCAAAAATAAACATGTTATAAAATTGAACTTGTAGTGTACTCGCTACTAAATCTCAATTTACTTTCATATTTAGATACCCTTGCGAACACACTATATGTGCCCTTTGTTACTTCGGTAACAAAGGGCACATATTTTATTTCTGAAAAAGGAACTGTGTTCGGAAACCGGTCAAAATAAAGTGATTTTACCAAAATTTCAAATATTTTGTTTTATTTAATCATTTTTAAGGAACTAAGTTCCGAAACTAGTCAAAAGACAGTGATTTTACGAAAATTTCAAATATTTTGTTTTATTTAATAATTATAATGGATTTTCGTCAAGTAACTAAAATAAAAACTTTTACACAAAACCAAAAATAAAAACTTTTCTTATAATTTTATTTACATAAATTAAGTATATACCGGGTATTTAAGCTATTCACTTAGTTAGTTGTTATTTTCACTTGTTTTTTAATACTTTAAATGTAGTGATGATATACCTATTTACGTTCCTAATTCTATTTATTAAAGTTAAACTAAACAAATCGATATTTCAGAGTTATTAATCCGTAAAAAAGTTAAAATGAAATTTGTACAGAAGTTAAAAGATAAATCACTTCTAACATAACCCTATAAAATAATTTTTTTTTTTAATTTCAAGTTTGTAGAATAATTATTTTCATAGATAAAGTAAAAAAAACAGTTACAGTCAAAAGAAAAATGTAATTTGTGGTCGAAAGTAGGATTGCTGTTTATGAAAAAAAGTTGTAGTGCACATGCGCAGATATAATCAACAGTAAAAAAAAATCGTAGACTATAAAAATGTGTAATAATAAGTATAACAAACAACTAAAAAAAATTCAAATATCATGACTCTGCTCAAAGATATTGAGTGTTTTCAATTAGCGTTAACGCACTTATATGTTATACTCTATATGCCCAATTGTAATAAGTACGTTTACTATATTTTATACTTCTTGCTTTGACTGTTACGAGTGACATACCTTAAGCAATTTCACAATAATTTTGTGAGTAATATATGAATATAACCAACAATTAAATTTGTTTACATGATTAAAAAACTACTCTGAAAATGAAACGGACAATGGATGTTCATTATATTTATAAAATAATTAAATAAATTTTTGAACCAAATTTTTATATTATAAATTTAATGAACAATTGCAAACACCAATGACCTGAATATAGTGACAAAACACAATGCACTTACTAAGTACTATCAACTATTGTAGACCAGTAGGTAAACAACTTATGACGTGAATAATCTCTATTTCATATTGCTCACATTTTTTGATTTTAATCTATTTTCTTTATCATGGAGATACACTTTCTAGCCTGTTTCTATTTTCTTTATTATCCTGGAATTCCTGTAAGTTCGACTCATATTATATATCTATGGTGCTACTACACGTCAAAGATAAGGCGTTTGATAATCACTTCTTATTGACTGGTGTCACATAATGCTATCTTTTCGGAAATTATTTCAAATACTTTTAGGTTAATGATGATTGGATAGTACGCCTTTACAACATATACAACAATATTTCTGTTACTGATTCATTACTATCATATGAGTAATTTGTTTGCTAATAACACGTCGTTGAATAATACTTAAAATAAGTTAACATATTGTTAATAATTAAATAAACTTATTATTATGATTTTGTTGTGTGTGTTTCGTTTTTTACCGTTAATTATAAATTCATATAATAATTAAGTAACTATATTTCACCAAGGACGTTTAAATCTATTAAATACTATTAATTATTGCATAAAAATTAGAGTCATAAATATAATCCTATAAATTTTAATTATATTTATATTGTCATTTATTAGTACTACTTCCGTTTCTTGCAGAGTTACAGCTCTTACCAAACAAGCCCGTCTTTATTTTATTTTGCTATATGTCATTCATGTCTTTATTTCTATGCATTCCAAAATAATTTTGATTTCATGACATGAGTACATAGCGTTTTAAAATCGGTATCTATCAAAGAGAATCACGAGCTCGGCTCTGGTAATTCATCTGCCTTTGTACATTTGGTTCTTAATACAAATTCTCCTTCGTAATTAATTGCTTTAGGTAGATGTAATTAGTATATCATTTAATGGAAGAAGGAGTCGAATTTTTTGCACCATTCTTTCTTGTATTATATAGATCCAATTCAATTATAACAAAGGATGATATAAAAAAATATCTTCCAGAATAAGATCTCTTGCTTCTTATTGTTACCACATTTATATCGCTTAAAGTTAATTCGTAAATTATTTAAACTCATAATAAATCTAACTTTATTTGGATTCGACTTCTTTTATGAGGTCTTCGATGTCTTTTACTTCCTTGTTTGGTTCACTCCGTGTGACTAATATAAAACCATTTACTGATGAAAGAGTATAAAATGAGTCTTTTGAATTCGATTGTATGAATCGTTTGGATTAATTAAGTTAATTACAAAATAAGCTTAATATTTTACGTATGTATTATACAGGGTAAATCGAATCAACCGCATAATAGTATACGCCTTTATTTCTTTCTATGATCCTCCCATTTTTTAATAGTATCCAATAGAAATCGATAAATTGATCAATTCCTTGAAACAAAACGAATAACATATTTAGTGGACTATTTTTAATGAAGAGCGTATAATACGGCATATATTAGACAATATATGTGAATATATGTGTAAATATATTTGTGAGAGGTATGGTACGTTAAAAAAACTTGGCCTAGTATCTTAGTTCTGCAGATGCGTATAATATGTAGTAACCTAAAACTTTTTGACTGGACTGTCGGGAAAGAACTACTTTAGTGTTTATCATACCTTTGAACCCATCACGAATAGTCTTCGTCTTGTTTCAAAGAAATGATCAATTTATCGATTTCTATTGGATGTTATAAGAAATGGGAGGATCATAGAAATAAATAGAGGCGTATTCTACAATGCGGTTGATTAGATTCACCCTGTGTATTGTAAAATAAATGTATTAAATAAAAAACTAATAACAACAACCAATAATAATATATATTTACATAATACATTAGTTAAACATCAATAAACTATGCCTACAAAAAATGAAGAATGAACATATATTTTGCAATTTTTGAGAAATATATTTACTACAAAGGGTTCATGAACACTTTTTTTCATGTAATACAAATTTGTTTTTGTGTTCTCTTCCCCTTTTACATAAAACAGCCTGTTTTCTTATTAGGTGGAAATGGCAAGTAAGCCGTACAGACACATTTTACACGTCTATGATAGTAAATAAGAAGACTGGAATTTCTTTTTACAGAAAAAGAACCAAAAGCCGTGGAAGGAATTAATTTAAATATGTGTTAAAAACTTGTGGTTTTCGGAAAAATGCTAAGTATAAAAGTTGTTTATAATAATAATACTGACAGCTTTTATTCTAAACAATTTTTCGAAAAACGAATAGATTCGGCACAAAACAGCTTTAAAATTTTGAAAAAAAGAATGTCACTTTTACTATTAGTCAGGATGTTTTTCAACATTTCTATAATTTGTTGTTTACCTTTTATTAAATAGAACACATGTTGTGTCACATCTATTGATGGCGTGGCTTCTATAAGCATTTCAATCAAATCTCATTATCTGCACGATATCTCAAAAACGGTTTGTGATTAAAAAATGACCAGGACATAAATTATAGAGAATTTTACGCTCTATATGTTTTATAAACTTTTAACATGATTTGACGCGACTTTTCCCTTGAATATTTTAAGACACGAAAACGTGATTATATGAGACTCTTGACCCAGTGTTTAGACTGTCAAAAGAAAGGTCTATACAAATTTGCAGCTTATTATCTTTCATTCCGAGGTTAAATATTTATTTGATTGTATTATATATATAATATGATTAAAAATATTGATTGGAAGTATTTCAAGTGTCATTATAATAAATAATAATTATACTTACTTAATTAACAAAGTAGGTAAAAACACTTAAATACTATATATAATTTTTATTTTTTTAATTGATTAAGACATTTTACATAGCGGATTTTGTTTTCACTTAAAATAATTTTGACATTCCATGGTAGTTCCCAATTTGAGTTATATGCACAGTACAAAATAATATTTGTGTGATCATGAATATCATTGAGCATGTGCAATTCTACTTTTTTTTTTTTTTATTCAATGACATGACGTTTGTCACATATTTAATGTAAATTACCAACACAAGAATCGTTGTTTATTATAAATCTATAAGTAAATGAACTAGTTTAATTTAAAATACATGTTTTATAGAGTGTTGATATTATTTAGTTGTCAAACATGTTTTCAATTTCATAAGTGAAAACAAAAGCTACGTTTAATAATTTTTACAATGTGTATTCAAAATATACCTACAGATAGTTTTTTATAGTGTTTGTTTAAATGTGTCGTTTATTTGTGGATGATGGAACTGAGCATCTTTACATTGGCCGAACTAAGTCCTTAGTAAACTAAGTAAGTCAGTGAGTCTAAAACAATTATACTTCTGTGCATCTGAGCTCAGCACGTTTCTGTCTGGACACACTTACTAACTTATCAGTCGTACTATAGCCATATATGTAATACTCCTGTATGGTCAGTTGGTATAGGAAAAAATGTCCCAACATTAGGGTGAAGATTATATTGATTCTCTCCATCCTCCGAGACACATTGTCCGCGCAGATGTTGGGACAGCTTCCACTTATAGAAACTGTTCATATAGGAGTATTACGTATATGACTATAAAATCGTCTTGTTTGTTTATGTTGAAAACATTGACTGGCGTCACAATCTAAGTTGCTTAGTTTTTATAAAGTGCCCGAACAAAATCCTAGTTAGATATTCCTACTTAAATCGGCCAAAAAAACATCCAATATATATAAAAATTGAAAATTAATAGCTGATATCAGTGCTATGACATTTATTGGTAGTTTTTGAAACTATTTATATCAATCGTTGTTTTGTTTATTTATTACTATCTATCTGACGATTGGTATATTAAAATCATACGTTTCCCAAAGCATTTAAATACCTTGAAATTACTATAAGTTATTAAAGTAAACTAAATTTTTAGTGTGAAATCATGGACAATTTTTACATCTAATTTACTCAAAATTCTACATTTACTGGTTTAAATACATTAATCTCGCGATTACACGTTTGTGATAATCATCTTGTTTTATTGTAAATTTACGCGCAATTAGCTATTCCTTTACTAGATTCGTTGACAAAATCATTTTGTTTCTTTTCCACCTTTCAGTAAATGATTTGGCATGAATAGCTTTTCGGCTTAAACAAAATCTACTTAGGTTTTGTAAATTGTCTTAGGTTTTGCCTAGTTCCAGCATAAATCTATTGTATATTCTTTATATCATATGCAGCTATTGTTTTTGCACGAATGTTGGAATTTCGAAAAATTTCTTCAAATGTCCATCGATCCTACCTATTAGATGTTAAAAATCACTATCGCTTAAATTTGTATATATGTATATATATACATATATATGTTTATATACAACAAATTTTTTTAAATGTCTGTGGACTCTCTAGTGGTCACAGTTTTATTCCGATTGGAATGAAATTGGATATTTGAGGCGCTTTTGGTATTCTAAAGGTTATGGGTTCGTTAATGGGTAAAATCGGACGAGTAGAAAGGGGGTGTAGAGGGTGGGGGAAACTCAAAATTTGATTATCTCCCTTAATAATTGAAAAATCGAAAAATTTATCAGGAGTTAAGTTGTAGGTACTAAGTTTTACTGCAATTTTGTTTCTTATCATTTTTCTGTTACACTAATATTTACAATTAAAGATTGAAAGGTAAAATTCTAAATATCTCTGTTCACATTAAAGTTTGAGAAAAATGATCAAGTAATGAATTGTAGTAAACTTGATTTTCTACAACTTCACTCCTTATACATTATTCGATTTATCTAATATTAAGAGAGATATTTAATATTTTGTGTTTGTTTGACACAAATACATGAAATATATTTTATTGTAAAAAATTTTGATTGTTGTTTCCATAGTAACTATAAACTATAATCGTTATTTTGGCTATTAATAAATTTTATTTTTGCCTAAACTAAAGTCATCAGATTATATTTCATTTTGATCACACTAAAATTATGACCGCTAGAGAGTGATTTATGTATTCTAAGGAAATTCGCTAAGTTGACGCAGCTCCTGCGTAACTTTTTACTTGTTGAAGTTAATCAAGATTACATATATTTAATATATTCCGGATTATTTTTAAAACAAAGTTTCACACTTATTTATAATACCATTTGTTTGATTCTTTATCTTAGAGAAAACGTATATACCATATGTTTGAACTCATTCCAATGTTGATTTGATGAAGTAGGGAAAGTATTCATTCAATTCGAAGTTGCTTTGCTTTGATTATGATTTTCTTTAGCCTTTTGTTAAAAAAATAAAATATTCCAGCTTGCATGTATTTAGTTTTAATTAAATTCGTGATGTTTAGATTCACTTATTAGTTAAAAACATTTATGAAGTATATCACGATTTTCTAGTATATCACGATTATTAGGCCAAGCGGGGACCGTTAAAAATGGTGTTGATTTTAATTGGCGAAGAACATTTAAGAAGAGATAGTACACATTGTGACTTTAACAGCGGTATTCATCCCCAAGTCTTTTATCCCGCGTTAATTTTTCTATAATAATTATATGAGAAAAACACATCAATACTTTTTTTCATAAAATTTTATTTTTAACAACTTTTGATGAAACTTTATTGCTTATCTATTACAGTATCTGAGAAGGGGGGGGGGGCTTAGAGGTATCTTGTCCTAAACTAAATTGTGTCTCAAACAGCAAAAATAACTTTAACGTTTTATACTTAATAACTGATCCAATCAATTAGTTTACCTGTTATACCTTTTCAAAAATCTAAAAGGAGATTATCCAATGAAATTCTCTTCCTTTTTACACTATGGAAATATAGTAAAAAGTTCATAGTGAAATCACGCTTGAAAGAAAATTTATTGAAGATTTAAGATCGTAGCAATCAGTTTCTTTCTAATAGAAGTTATTTAAGTTAATAGAAGTCATTATCAAATTTACTCCTTATCTAATTTTTGACAAAAATGGTCCTATACAAAATTTACGTGGGACTTATAGTCGAGGTATAAGGCTGAGAAATGCTTAATAATGCATTAAACTGTTAAACTGAGTTTTAAAAGGGGCAAAATGCTGTGCCTAATATTCTATTTTAATCTAGAATAAGTCGACATAAATCTGAATGTATTGGACGACACATTTCGCCCCTTTTAAAAGTTTAATGCATCGTTACGCACAACTTTTTTCAGTCGTATATCTCGATATTTATTGATTCTATGTTAATGTATAGGACCATTTTGTGTAGAATTAGCTCTTGGTCTTGCTAGTGTATGTATGATCTTGGTCTTGGTCTTGCAAAATCGCAAGACCAAGACTGCAAGACCAAGACAGATTTTGCTCACCACTACTGTATGTTGATAAACCTGAACTGGTCTTGATAAATTTCAATAAGTATGATGAATATATAATTTTTCTATTGTAGTTTTTCACTGCTATATCATTTTATTAAACTTTTGTGTTTTAATAGTAATGTTTTTAATTTAAAAAAAAAGGATAAATTCTCACATGCGTACATAAGTAATCATACACCTTTTTTTAAAAGTTAAATTCATATTTTTTCTTTTATTTCACTGAACAAACAAAAAATCTAAATATATATTCTGTTACCTTGTATCATGTCAGTTACATCAAAATTTTTAATAAACTACAACCGAATGAAATTTTATAATCAAATAATGACATCATAGAATTTTTGTTCAAAATTTAAATATATGATTTTGTAATTTTATTTAGATTTTTTCATATTTATTTAATTAAATATAAACTCACCTTTATTTAATCAAAAAATTATTGAAAATTTAATTTTTATGCATTATAGAAGAGGAGGTATTTTGTCACAACATTTGAATCCGGTTAAAGAAATAGTGAAATATTTTCTTGTTCTTTATGTCTTTGCATTGTCATTGAACAATTATACATAAGATTCTGGAAAAACTGCGAACATTTGTACAATGTTCCATAATAGGGGAAATACAAAGTTTGAAATAACTCTCTTAACACTAGGTAAATTGGCAAATACATTATGAGTGGAACGATTCTGTTTAAAAGCTTCTTTTTAGCGATTTTTTTGCAGAAAATGTAGAATCTATAAATCTATCTATCGCTTTATGGCCGATTAATATTGAGTATCATAATATTGTACGTGGCGAATTTTATGCACCTGATGTTGTTATGATAATTAGTTGAAAGGAAAATATACCAATTTGCCCGTTAAAATCATATCTCCTCTGGTTCTCGAATGCGCAGAATTACTGGAGAGTCTGGCCAGAACAAATGAGGTCACCTTGACGTGGGTACTAGAGTACTACAGCGTTGAGGGCAATGTAGAGGTTGATGAACTCGCCCGCAAAGAACCCGCACTCTCATGTCGGGGACTGGAACCATCTCTAGATATAGCCAGGACACAGGCTAC
This sequence comes from Nineta flava, assembly GCA_963920215.1. NCBI lineage: Eukaryota > Metazoa > Arthropoda > Insecta > Neuroptera > Chrysopidae > Nineta > Nineta flava. The sequence continues at coordinate 28,463,478 of OY986045.1, forward strand.
CTGTGCCCTAAACGAATGGATGTAATACATCTTTGAACAGGAAATGGAAACATACAACTGGTTGCAGACAAGCTTAACAATGCCGCACAATGATATCGGCTTATTGGAAAAATAAGAAAGAAATAATCCTTATGGTTGGGGTGCTCATCGGTCACTGTAGGCTCAAGACATATATATGTCTCATGAGGTTAGAGGACACCTTCTAGCAAAATGTCCTTCCAGAATGAGGTATCTAGTCTTTGGTTCAACAGGCATGAGGGAATCTGTGGTAAAACAACGAAAAGTTGAGCTCTGTCTAGTCATTCGCAAAGAAGACGGGTAGGTTCGACAGCGAACAAGGAACCAGAGGAATCGAACAAGACGTGCAAGAGGAAAGGAACAAAGCATGGTAGATCCATAGATCATAGGGGATGGGGTAGAGTTCGCCCTCCTCTCTCCTACTGCTACTACTAATACTACTACAAATTTATCGGTAGTTAATCGTGTTGACAGACATACGTTCATACTAATGTCCAAAAATGAATTTCATCATCGAAAGCTCCCCAAAAAGTAAAAATTTGGTAACAATTCGTTATAAAAGAGAGGTCTGTATACAGATGTAAACGTTATAAATTATTCATATCCAGACTTCTATATAAATGTGAAAGTAACTCTGTTTGTTTGCTACCTTTTCACGACTAAACGGCTAAACGGATCGTAATAAAATTTGGCAAGGAGATAGATTATATCTTGGGGAAGGACATAGGCATAGACTATCTTTTGTCTCAAAAAATAGCCTTGAAGGGGGTGACCACTAAAAGAAAATACATACAGTCGAACATAATATCTCCTTCTTTTTTTTGCAGTGGGTTAAAATTTTTGTTGATTTTGTCATTTCCACAGAAACTATACTTCTAAAAAATAGCTATACAATTATTTTATTAAAATTTTGTTTCAACTTTGATTGTCGTTTCCATAGTAATTATAAACTATAATAGCACACTATAAATCGTTATATATCGTTGTATATTGTATACATAATCATATAGCGTGATTATTAAACCGACTTTAAAAAGGAGGTGGTTCTCAAATCGTCTGTATTTTTTTTTTATTATTATTTTCAATTCATATATATTTAACTTTCATGTAAATGCAGACGAAGTCGCGGGAAACAGCTAGTCTTACTATAAAATTAATATTCTTATTTATGGTATACTAAACTCTACATTGAATTAATTATTTATGAACGTTAAACGGTTATATAGTAAAAATAACCAACTAATTCTTTAAGTTTAAGGTAGAAAAATTTGAAAATTTAAAAAGAAGCAAATTGACAAAGACATTACTAATATTTAATATACTCATCATCCTTTAATAATGTAAATATTACAATACCCATTCAATTATATATATATATATATATATATATATATATATATATATATATATATCTATATATATATATATATATATATATACTTTTTTTAATGTAAAAAATTTATTATAATAGTAATTTATATGAATACACCTTATTATAAATATTTAAATACTTATTTAAGTACTATATAAATTATGTACTATGAGCCAAAAAAGTAACGCTCGATGTTCAAAAATTTTTTTAGTTCTTTTGCTCCTTATGAATTTGGTTTTTGGGAAAATATTTTGAATAAAGATTTTTAGTTTATTTATAATGAACCAATTTTTTCCGAAGAATCTTTTCGAAAACTGAATTAATAAAGCACAAATCAAATAAAAAATTTTGAAAAATAAGCACTACTTTTGTGACTATGTGTACACTCCATTGATATGTTGTAAAATTACTAATTATTTTAAACTTGGCCTCCTAAAAAGTGTTTATATTATTTTTAATATTTTATTATGTTTTTTTTCTCTCTTATTGTATAATTATTAATTCAATTACGATTTACTCAAAAACAATGTAGATAAGCAAAAATTTGTAATCAAAATTAAAAACAAATATTATTAATATTAGATAATATTAACTAACTTATTTAAATACTATAGGTTCTATAGTATATAGGATGTATAATACAGGATGTTTCATGAAGTTGACGTGCCGTTAGATCAATTCATTTTAAATATTGGGCGTTTTCAAAATTTATTTAATCAAACAATTTTGCACTTAGTATATATATATATATATATATATATATATATATATAGAGAGAGAGAGAGAGAGAAAGATAATTTTGTATTATTAATACAAAAGTTGTACTTAATTTACTTAGTTACCTACTTAATCCAGCCCCTTCTACTGTGGATGTAGGGATTGGCATAAAGCTTGCCATTTGGGTCTGTCAGCAACAATGGCGGCAGCTATACAGCGTTACTACTCCATGAACAGAGGTTTCGTTCACAAGAAAGAAATCTCCAAGCACACCAAGGTGACTGTGCTTGAGCCATACACTCACTTACAGTGCGGAAAAATAGACCCTGACTTGCAAAATCCTTCTCTCCTGACTTTTATCCAAACCTCACTACTTCGCTGGTTTGGATACATGATGCGGAAATCCAGACAAAAGATTCCTATGAAAGTTCTGTATATATTATACATATCATATATTATACATATATATATATATATATATATATATATATATATATATATATATATATATGTATAATATATGCAGCCCTTTGTGTAACTCACTAACTTACTAACATACTCACTCACGTACGCAAATTCTACGCACTTCTGGATATGCTAGAAGGATGCGTTTTTTATCATTCGACGCGGAATAATTCTAAACTTACGGGAAAAATCGGAAAACTTTAAATTTCCCAACGCAACTCTCCTCCCCATAAATTACCTTTTTTACTTCTATGCATGCTAGAAGGTAGCGGTTTTTTGCATTATGTCAAGGACTCGGAGCCAAGGCCAAAGGCCTCCCCGAGGGCAAGAGGCGGGGGCCCCTAGCGAACAAACCGAGTATTATATATAGAGAAAAAGTTTTGTAAACAATGGGAAAACCTGATCAAGTCGATAAGAAAGGTCACTTCCTATTATTAAATTATTAAGAAAATTTCGACTGTAATACAGTTAATCGTCAATTACAGTTAATCATAAAGTTCGTAAAATTTACACAAATATTTAGCAATGAACTAACTGAGCAGTAGGACTGTTCAGTTATTCCAGATAGTGTATGGTCTAGATTTCCTTGAGTAATAACTGGATAGTTATTACTCAAGGAAACTTTCAAAGTTTAGAAGTTTCATTTAATATCAAGTTTCACGCGCATGAACGTCCTAAAAGATAACTTTAAATCTTTATATATTAGTTAGTGTATGAGGTTTTGTTTATAAATGTATTTTAGCCAAATCAAATTATATTAAATGTGGAAATATCTAATTTCACTTTATATTTTATATTGTAGTGTTTTTTTTAGATTCTCTGTGTAGTATATATTTAAATTAAAAATAAAACATCAATTTAATGTTTGTTTTTTTTTTTTAAATAATTCCGCATATTTGGAAATTTAATCAAAAATATTATGAAATATTGGCTGCACATAGCTTACAAAATATTCCCTATATACCTACATAATTACATTTATATAAAGACTAACTGTAGTTTAGTAATTATAGAGCTATAATTTTAATTTAGAAGTTTTCGGTGTCCAAAATCGATTATAAATTTTCTTCGAATTTTTTTATCAGTTTCTAAAATACCTTTTTTGGCCTTTGATCTATGTATGCTGAATAAAACTGCTAAAATATACAAATTTATTACATGCTTGTGAAGGGTTTTTGGAATTTGATCTCTTCGAGATCAAGATAGATCCTATTTAGAGTAATCAAAACCAATCTTGTTTATAAATTTTTAAATAGAAATATAAACAATTGAAGATTTGCGAAAGCCTCTCTCCCAAAAGATACTAGTATTTGGGATAAACAGATCTCCAGCCAGATGAAATCAATAAAATGTTACCAAAAGATATCTAACTATAGGACCCCTGGAACATCTTCGAAGGAAACGAGGTACAATAGATCAAATTGGTTGCAGTACAACAGTTCTTTAAAAGACTTATTCCTGATGAGAATCTAATCTAATCGGCCATTAGGGGTTGAATTTTGAAAAAAAAATCTTTCTTCTACAACAACGGATGTTTCCTCCACAAAAGAAACTAACTGATCAAATTTTATGTTTTTAGCTTCAATACTTTTAGCTCGAAGTTTATTTTGGCGAAGAAGTTTAAAAACATTTCCTGAAAGATATAAAGTTAATATATAATTCAGAAAAAATTTCCTATTTTTGTCACCTCCGTATGACAACAATTATGATAAATTAGTTGAATATACATAATTACGATTATTAAGTCAACTATTTAAAATCGAATTTAGAAGAAAAAAAAACTAAATAGTATATTTTCAAATATATTTTGTGAATGTCAACCACTTTTTGGTTTTAAACTAATTTGAATAATATAATTAACAAAAAAAAAAAGTCATTTTTTCCTATATTAAAGATACAACCAAAAAACTTGCTAATCATCTTTCCGATTTTTTTTTTGTTATTATTAAATGTTGAGGTCATCTTATTTTTCATTATCACATACACTTCCTAAGCATCTTCAAACAAACGGGACAGATAATTCATTATATGAATGTTCAGAAATATTTGCCGTTTAGTTTTGATAAAAGTCGTTCTCAAAAATTGTACGATTAACATTACAAGTATATACAAAAGTAGTAATTTTATGACACTTTGTATATTATTTAAAAATCGCGTCGAGCGATTTGGCTAAAAAACTAGGTCAATGTAAAATAATTGTTTATTTATATTTTGAAAAAAAAAAATACTGACTGTTTAATTATTGTTATATAGATTAACGAAAAGATTGACATTTTTATTTGATCCAAGAAAACAAGTATACGAGGTACTTCAAGTAAAAAAAGTTTATGTATATAATATCAGTCTATTCATATAATTGATATGTGATCTAAGCTGAAACTTTTTAACACGATTACTGCCCGTCCGACAGAAAATCAAAAAGTTCAAAATACTCAATGGTATACTGAACAGCAGAAGAAGTGGCGCACAATTCATTTAAATTATTTTCTTTGGAATTTTTTTGAATATCAACTATATTTTTATAAACTTGTATATGTTTTTGTTGATCCGGGCGTAAAATTGCATAAAAAACCTTATAATTTATGAGGAAAAAAATTCATTTTTTTAAAAAGACAAATTTGCATAAATTTTAGAATTATAAAAAAGCATTTTATTTTGAGCTTTTTAGAAGGGAATAAACTTTTAACAGTGGATATTACCTTCTCTTGCCTTAATGACTGCCTCAAGCTTTCTAGGTATACTTTCAATTAAGTTCGCTACGCCATGTTAAGTGATTACCTTCCATGTCTGGAAAGTAATCTAGACTAAAGCTATTATGAGCTCCTGTGAGCCATCAGGGGGGTTAATTCACCTTCTTAATCGTCGGATAAGTTCATTCCGGATATGTTCTATTAAATTTCACTCTGGGATTGATTATAATCGAGGTAGAACTATTGCACTTCGACCTTATGGTCCATTGTGCTCCCCCTTCTACCTCAGTTTGACGAGACTCGCTTCTCCCATATGTTGGCAATAGCCTGGAGCTTGCTTGTCAAGTCCTCCCGAAGGTTCATTTATTCGTGGTGAGATGCACCGAATATCCTGTATCTGTTGTAACCCCCAGAGGTTCGCAGTCAAAGACTATGTGGCTGGATGTTTCTTCCTCCTCGCCACACAATCTGCACATAATGGATCCGTTATGGAGTCCCATTGTGTGCAGGGATAATCACTCTGGGATACGTTGTGGCCATATAATTATCCGAATTGCAATCGTTTTATTTTGATGTACACCCTTCGGAAGCGTTTCTCTACTGCTTCTGAGACAGCCTAAAGGCTCCGTATGGATCCTAATGTTGCTAATAGTGCTAAAACTGTTAGAAAAATACTTTTGAAATGATCTTTTGACCCAGAAAGCCAGCCTTAGTCCCAGAGCTCACTCTAGATTAATATCATATTTCAATTTCAGTAAATTCTTAAGAAAAGTAGGTTTTCGGATGAATTATCTTAATCCTAACAGATATATATCTGGTGGAATATATAGAGGTCAGTGCTGTACAGAGAATAGCCAATTTTCATTTTAATTGTCGTTATTTTGAAATATTATTATTTAGTATCAATGAAAAACAAAAATATATGAATGTGAAAGTTTAAAAGAATCCCATTAAAGGAATTTTCAATTCGTAAAGTCACAGTTAGAAAAAAATTATTCGTATACGCACATATTATAAATGCGTAACTAATTAAACAAATTAATTAAAATATGTAAATGCAATGTTGTCATCATAATTAATTAAACAATACACATTGTTATGTGCAATGAATTCATAATTAAATATTGAATTAATAAGAAGTGAAAATATCAATTAATCGAGTTAATTGCTTAAATACCCGGTATTTATGAGCTTGTTTAAAAAACTTTCAAACAAAACTTGCTTATTTTTTATAATGAGACATTTTTTGTATTTAAATTTTTTTCAATCTCTTACGATTACAAAGATAAATATTTGCCCACCACGGGGGAAGCTTTGTCCGATTTTGCCCATTCACGAACTTGAAGTTACTTTCTAGCTCTAGAACATACACACAAAATTTAAGCTCGTTAACTTTTTTCATGTTTGAGTTATCGTGTTGTCGTATGGACGGGCAACTTCAATGTGGTTAAATTTCAGGTTAAGTCAACCTTAAAACGGCTGAATGGGCTCTGATTTAGTAAGGATCTATAATAAAACTGTAAACAGGGTCTGTACATGTAAAAGATTTTCGGTTTATGGTTCACCGAATGCTAGAGAGTTTTGCTGGACAACATATAGGTTATACAAATTTTACGTTTTATGTATCTGATAAGAAACAGAGAAAATATCTGTGTTAAAAAATATTTTAACACAAATCTGAGTGTGAAAATGCAAAGTTCCTATGAGTGTGTAAAAAGTCAATTAAACAGTTTACGCATTAATAATGAACTCAGTATAAACTTAGTTACTTTCACTTGTTATAAATACATTTTTAAGTATGTATAAAAATGTGTACTGTTAATTTTTCAATGGGTATTTTTTCTCGTTAGTAATCTCTTATTATCCATTACGAAGAAATTCACACTGGAAAAATCATTATTTAAAAATTTTCTGTTGTGTTTTATATTAATTAATTAATTAAATAATACATGGGCGTCAAATGAATTAATTTTTTATTTATAAAACTATTAATAATAAAGTTTTTTTTAGTGGTATACTTTTCAGTTAATTAAATTGCTTAATAAAATTAAAAATGTTTGAGAAATCAATAAATAATAATCTCTCCATAGAACGTGTATTTTCTTTCATTTTCTTCTTAAGATGCCAGTCGTGTGTGTATATAAAAGTTTTAAACTTTGTTTTAAAAGAGGCAGACTTTATTTTAAAAGAGAGCGGCGAATTTAGACTATTTAAGCCCCCCCCCCCTCGCTTTAGGAAAAATATAGAAAGAATCGAAACAATAAAACCAAACCGATCTGTTTTAGCATAAGATTTACTCGTTCAGTGCAAAGATTTATTTTTAAATGTTAGATTCTGTTCGCTGAGTTGGGTATGGTGATGTTTCTATGAGTTTAGTTTTCTAAGTTTATAATTTGTACTAACGTATAATAGTATAATGCAACCTAGACATATAAAAAACAATTGTTAGTATCCGAAAATTTTTCCGAAATATCTTTAATATTATTTAAGTTATTTACCTAATGTAAGACAATGAATATAAATTGAGTACATATTTAATATTTTATCTTGGCAAGTTTTTTTTTTTGTTTCAAATATTTTTGAATCTTGAAACTTGCCAAAATAAAATATTAAATACATACTAAATTTATATTCATTTTATTACACTAAGTAAATAACTTGGTCCATCACTATACTTTTTAAGCAGAAACAATTATATTAAGAATATCCCCGAGACTTGTTCCTTTTTTACATTTATATTTTTGATCATACATCTCTTCTTTTTGTAATGCTAAAAAATTAAAATCAAATCAAAGTGAAATAGTATTTGTAGATTTACGAAGTCTTTGCTCCACCAATAGCAATTAAGTATCAAATGAAATTACAGCATACATGACTAGATGTTTACCATGTTAAATTCATCAAAATATGCCAAAATTTTCAATTTCTGGGAAGAAATTTCGGGTTTTTATAATTTTTCTATTAGTTTGGACACTATACCTAACTGTATGCCAAATATCAACTTTATTAGATATCGGGAATTATCACCTGCATTTTGATTGTTAGCTTACACGATTTAGAGGTGTAGTTGTCTTTTTCTTTTTTTTAATTACTTCATTCAAACACTCAAATCAAATGATTCGAAAGAAATCTGATTTATAATATATATAATTAATCATATGTTAAGAAACAGCTAGGTATTACAGAAATATTATAAACCAATGAAAATATAGCATTAATAGTAGCGTTAAGCATCTCTGTTAATTTGTGTCAATATCAATATTGTTTATATTGTATATTTCTTATTATTATTAAGGAAATTTTAATTGTTTATTAATAAATTAATTTAATTATATTAATAAATTTCCATTATATAATTAAGAGAAAATGAAAAATATTAATATTTTGTATTATCTTACATAATAGTTAATTTAGATGATATTATTTAATTTTTAATGTTTTCTACATGGTAGTTTTAGTTACATATGTGTACGATGTCTAAGCAATTCAAATCTCGACCAATAGGAATTCAGTATCAGCCATAAAATTGCTGTATAAAATTTTCTATTTCGGGATAGAAATTTCGGGTTTTTATAATTTTCCTATTGGTTTGGACACTATACCTAACTGTGTACCAAATATCAACTTCGAAGGATATTGGGAAGTACCACTTGGATTTTATCCCTTAACAATGATTTTGAAAACGTAGTGTTAAAATACCGTAATGTTTCTATATTCGAACACTCAGCTATGTAGTTATTTTGGCTCTAAACATTTTTGGTTCTCTGTAGTAAATTCGGACATTTTTTTAGAAGCCATTTTCAACAGGAAGGGCCCCTGAGATCTTTTGCAACGGGGCCTACAAGACCGTCGGTATGGTTCTGGTGAGTTTTTTAAAGTTGCTGTTGAAAATAAACTCATTGTACTTTTTTACATGAACGCCAATGATATAGGAAGGAATTACATTGTATTAACTATTGGCATATTTTCACGTAATATTTTAATGATAAAGAAAAATTCACTTGTTAATATGTCCGTCAATATATGAGATCATTTAAAGATTTATTAATATTTAATATTCAATGAAGAAAAAAACATTGTGTGAATAAGTATAGTAAAACTTCATTGTCATATTACATGCATATATAGATTATGAAAACTATATAATTCATTTATATATTTGAATGGTATGAAAATGAAGATACAAAAATGGTTTGAATATTTTGGATATAAAATTAATTTTGTAAAATTCTAACATCCTGGAGTCAATAAAATATAATCGGTATTTTTAACCAATTTCCAAAAAAAGAAGAGATTACTAATTCGTAATGCATTTTTATAACTAATATATTTATTGCGGTTTTATTTGATTTCGTTATTCTTTAAATATATTAATTTTGTAGAATTTAAATGTACAAATGCAATACAATATTTCGATTTACATCAATTTGTGGACTGGTTTGTTATTTGAAATTTAATAACAAACAGATCTATATGGGCTTATGTACTTCGCACATTCTGATACCTATAGAGGCGTTTCAGTTTGGGATGCTCTCTTTTTTAATTTATTTTTCGGAATTGCCTCTTATCATTTGTTTCTTCACAGAATGCAAAGAAGTTATTGCGCAAGTAGATAAGTAACATATATACGGAGAAGCTAATTTGGTTGCCGAATCTTGTAAACTTGATTTTGCAAATGCTGATAAACTATGCCAACATTTCCAAAGAAGATTCTTTGGTTACACCGAGTCTTGTATGGTTCCTGAAGATGTGACCAATTATTGATCTTCTTTGATAGTAACCCTTATTAACCAGCCAAGTAGCCGAGCGGTCTAAGGCGTCATGTATGCAGTACTTGGAAACTGGGAGGTTATGACTTCGAATCACGACATCGACAGTTTGTCAATTATTAAGAAAAAAAAGGGCGGTAAATTGACTAAAATGTCGGCGCATGGACAAAGACGAAGTAACCGGCTATGCTTAAGAACGTTTTCTGCAGTTTCCTTCACGAACTCCAGATGAATATCGGCATAGTTCCTTTCATAGTCAACTGCAGCCGCATATCCTACCAATTCCTAGTCTACTCACAAATTCCTTCCACTCCACTCACATCCTCACATCCTAAGGCATCACAATGGACCTTATGGTCGAAGTGTAGCTCGTCCAGGGCAGCTTCTACAATCTACCATCTACCAGCCCTTATTACCTATTGTTTCCAAGCTCCAAAAAAAAAGGGCCTTCTATAAGACACATTGCTGTTCTGGTTTTCCAGAGAAATATGTTTCTTTTATGAGTTCCGCGATTATTGTATGTGCCAACATATACTATAAAAAAGCTCAAAAGCTCAGCATTATCATAATTGTTGCTTAACAGCAGCAAAAGATGACAATATCTCCATTTCCCTTTCCGAAGATAGTTTAATAAAACTTTCATTTTATGATGTCACTTCTTCAGAAATGAATTTTAAGTATAACTTATAAGTGATAAGAATTGACACCAAATAAATTATGTTTTACCAGGAGTGCGTGAATTATTTATTCAGAAATTTTACTGTAAAATATCTATAATTTTTGTTGCTTTCTATTTTAATTAACTTTATTATGGGACACTGCAAACATAACGTGATAATCGTCATTTTTTTCAGCAACATACACTGTTTTTACGTTAAAAAATGTATTTAATATTCTAAGTATTTACTTTAAAATATGCTCGTTAATACGAGGACATTTTATGAATAAATATTGGAATACTCTCCTCTTGAAATTGTTTGTTAGTCTATTTATAAAAACAGAAAAAGATTCCGATTTAATTCATGGAAACAATACTCTTCAAACTGATGTAGATTCAATATAAATAATATTTATTTATTTTTTTAAATAACGTTCCCGGATACTGTAGGATAGTGGCCAAGGACATTTTACCTGATCATGTAGTTCTGTATATAGGATATTTTGAATGTATGTAACTAGGCTCTACTTAAAAATATTAGTTTTCAAATTTGGCGCGCCACAAGAAAGTGACACAAATGATGCGTCACTAGCGATGTCTTATGTCACTTGGTGTTGTCGCAATAAATCTTTGTTTTAGTGCATCCTACAAAAAATATAAAATCTCCCTTACTTGTAGAAAATAAAGTTTGCATATCGCATTGTTGAAGGATGAAATTAAATAAATACCTACAAAAATATTGAACTTCTAATCACAAAAACACAGCTATTGTCCGTCAATTTATCAGTTTTATGACTGAAACTTAGTTGATTTAATTAAATTTCTTTAAGAAAGGTTTTTAAACCCAGTATAATGTAAATAAGTTTAGTTCCGACTTTGTAACAATTGAAAATATTGATGGCAGACAAAAATTTTTGTTATTGTTGTTCATAAAATGACCTAATATGTCCGTCTTCTGTCCGTCTGTCTGTCTGTGGACGCGATAACTCAAAAACGAAAAGAGGTAACGAGCTGAAATTTTGTATGTGTGTTCTAGAACAAAAAAGTAAGAGTCAAGTTCGTTAATGAGCAAAATCGGACCATGTTTGGGCAAAATGGGCAAAACTGCCTATCTTTGAAACCGTAAGATATATAACAAAAATTTAAGAACAAAAAATCTTCTTCTTTTTTAAATAAACAACTTTTGTTTGAGAAATGTGTCCATAAACTCAGTATATACTGGGTATTCAAACAATTAACTCAATTAGTTGTTACATTACTTGTTTTTTATTATTTTGTAATTTTTAAAAACATTTCAGTACTTTGGATCGGGTTCTTGAAAAAAATTGTGCCATAAGGAAGTTATATCTAAGCACCGTACAAATCTTGAAGGCGGATTTGATTAAGTGAGAGCCTCCTAAAAATAAACAATTCGGATCTGAAGGTGTTTATATTGAGGTTCTAAGATTGAAATATTAAATATATTTATAGCGTCTCTTTTAAAAATAAACTCAGTATATACCGGGTATTTAAGCAGCGTGTTGTTATTTTCAGTTATTTTATATATTAATTTCAACACTTTTTTTTTCAATTTCGCATGTCCGTCTTCTACCGGTCTATAGACACGATAACAAAATCAAAAAGAGATAACGGGCTGAAATATTGTGTGTGTGTGTGTGTTCTAGAGCCATAAAGTAAGGCCAAGTTTGAGAATTGGTAAAATCGGACAGTGCTTCTCCCCGTCAAAGGGGAGAATATCCATCTTTGATGCCGTTAGATATAGAAAAAAAATTTAAAGACAAAAAATATTTCTTTTTTTCATAAACTCAGTATATACCGGGTATTTCAGCAGCGTGTTGTTATTTTCACTTGTTTATATATAAATTTCAACATTTTTTGTTGTCATTTAAAAATTAACATAAGAATATTATTGAAATGTATTGTTGAAGTAATGGCTATTACAAAATGCCATCATCATTTCTAACATTTTTATTTAAAAAAAAAAATTAATTTAATAGCCAATCCTTTTTTATTGTTATTATATTCATATTATTATTTATTGATAGCTAAATAAAAATAATGCGTAGTTTTATCGATTAGCACATTCTAGATAAAAAATTATGTATTTCTGTTTTGTATCATATGGGGTTACATATTATGACTTTCACTGATTTAAATTTATTATAATATACCTAACTGTAAGATCAGAAATGATACTCATACGCCAGTAAAAATCAACACAAAAAATCGCTAAATTCACAAAACATGATGTGGAAAAAAAGTTGTGGAAAAATTTTTACACGCGAAAAACCGCGAAATTTTTGGACTTGTTTCAGATTCTGCTATATATCTCCTAATCCATGCATTTTTCTTCGAAAGCTATTCTATACGTTTTTTAAGAGCATTAAATTTGTGACAAATTAAGCTCAACCGGAGCTCTGTAGGTTTTGTTTTTGGTTTGGTAACCAATTAACCTACAGAGCTCCGGTTGAGCTTAATTTGTCACAAATTTAATGTTCTTAAAAAACGTGTAGAGCTTTTGATGAAAAATGCATGGAATTATTTTCAAAGTGCCGTAATTCGGTAACGAATTTGTCTACAGAGCTCCGATTGAGCTTAGTTTGTCACAAATTTATTGCTCTTAAAAAACGTATAGAATAGCTTTCGAAGAAAAATGCATGGATTAGAAGATATATAGCAGAATCTGAAACAAGTCCAAAAATTCCGCGGTTTTTCGCGTGTAAAAATTTTTCCACAACTTTTTGAGAGTTGCAAACTTGGACATACATAGCCCTAATGGGTCCAAACAACATATTAAAAAATCAGAGATACATCATGTTTTGCGAATTTATTGTTGATTTTGACCGGCGTATCAGATCGTACCGATTAATTAAATTTTATATTAAATCCTTCCGGAAATTCATTTTGACAGAAAACAAGAGGTTTATATAAATCAATGTACTTTGCCGATCAACCAACGAGCGCACCAAATGAAAATACACTCAAATTCAAAACATTTGAAACAGCAAGTCACATTCTAAGCGAATATTTTACTGAATATATGTATAACATTCCATAACAGTAACACTTAGAATGTTTCAACTGGTTCCTTTTTTTTTGAACGGGAGTGTCCATCAAATATGTTTAAAATCCATTTCTACAAGTGCAAGCCATACTTGCATATTTAATAGGCAAATTTTGATTCAATCTATTTCTGAAATGTGCACGTGTTTTTTCTAATTATTCTTAACGGTCCTTTTGATGACAATGGCGAAGGACAGGCATTTTTAACCATTTTTCCATGAAGAGTAAAAAGAATTTAATAATATATATTATACATTGCTGAAAGTGTACGTCAATAAGCTTTCATTTGAAACCCTACACGATACCATTGATTTCCCACTTCAACCCCCAAAATTATCTCCTTAATTAAAAAATTTTAATTTTAAACCTCATACCTTATCTGGGTAAAAGATATCAGCATTTAAAAGTGATAATTTGCAACTGCGACGTCAAAAGTAATGAATAATCCCTGTCAACATAAGGAATTGGTAGGATATGCGGCTGCAGCCGACTATGATAGGAACTATGCCGATAATCACCTGTTAGTCGTGAAGAAAACTGCAGAAAACCTTCTCAAACATAGCCGGTTACTTCGTTCTTGTCCATGCGCCGACATTTTAGTCAATTTACCGTCCTTTTTTTTTTCTTAATAATTGACAAACTGTCAATGTCGGGATTCGAACCCATAACCTCCCAGTTTCCAAGTAGGCATACTGCGCAGACATAACCCCTTAGACCGCTCGGCCACTTGTACTGGTTTTTGGGCGCTTACACGCTTTCAGCGCTATCGTGCATTGTTGTTAATGGCTGAGTTCCACGATAGACAACACGCTCACAGACGCTTTCTCTAAAAGTGTGAACTCCAAATCGTACTAACTTTCAAAACAAATACTGTAAATCATTTTAAATCATTTTTTTCTGAATAAACATAAAAAACATAAAAATCCACAAAAATCTTATGAGAAAAAAAACATACATTACCGACATATTTTGTCAAATTGTCAGTTTAAGGCATTCTGGTTTGATTTTAGGGGTTTTTGAAACCACTCAAACAAACAGTCTCTTGCTTGAAAAACAGCTGAACTGTTTTCATTCAACATATTGAATATTGATGTCAACTGACGCTTAGCACACGTGCTTATAATGCCAAAACGAACGACATTTTCAAGAGTCACGTAAGCGTTCATAAGCCAAAACGGCCGCCAATGAATTGCGTTTATAAGCATGAGCGCTAAAAGCGTGTAAGCTATAATGACAAAACGAACGGCATTTTCAAGAGTAACGTAAGCGTTCATAAGCCAAAACGACTGCCAATGAATTGCGTTTATAAGCATGAGCGCTAAAAGCGTGTAAGCACGCAAAACCACCCGCAAGCACCCGAATTTTAACCTATTAATAATTAGTATTAGTATAATTTTATTGCCGCTATAATAATAATAGCATATTTTTTTATATAAAATTATAAATAAAAGTGCATTGCACTAAACAAGGTCATTTTGTATATTATGTGTGTGTGTGTGTGTATGTGTGTAAGTTGTGTAGATTTGTAGTTGTAATAATAACCTGTTATTTTTATGAATACGTAATAGTATACATATGCTTAGATTTTAAAGTATTATTGTACATACCTTTAGTCATATGCTTTGATTAGAAAATGCAACAAAAAAAAATCATTTTTTTATAAAAAAAGTATCTTTCTTTTATTGTTATTAACTTATTATTAATATCGTGTTTGTTCAGTGTCGGATTGGGCCTAAAGGGCCCGTGGGGTGGCATTATGATCAAGGGCCCACCACTCATTTACGATCGGGATAGATGATACTATTGAGTTTTTGTTCCGTGCATTTTTATGTAAATACTTCCAATTAGTTATACCTGAAGCTAGTCAATCACCCAGTTTTTTAAATGAGGAGAAATTTTAACTAGATTGTCAAGAAATCCTTCGTAAAAGCTGCTACCGTCCTTATCCTTGATATGATCTTTTGCCCCGTCGTATGAAAGAAGTCTCATCTTAATGCGCTTCAGTGCGGAAAATCGCTTCTCACAAGTTACATACTTAAACAAGAGGATTAAACAAAATGCGACGTATAAGTTTGAGCAGCTATTGTACATGTTATATTGGGACAAAAGTTCACATGCATAATGGATGACATCTTTGACAGGCATCCGAATCGACCAAGTGTCCTTCGACACAAGAAAAAGTGTTCTTTGCTGTTTGACGTAAACCATCTTCATAGATCTATTCGATCCTGCTCTTCCTATTTTCTTCCACGTGTATGAATGATTTTGTGTGTGTAAGTAGTAGGCCTGGAGTCCCACACGGGCTAGGTCACCTCCCTGACCCAAAATGCATGAATAAATTTTAGAATCTTTTAATTTGTTCACTCAAAGTGGTAGTCAAAGCAAAAAGTATAAAAGTATACAGTGCCTACAACTAATACCCCGACTTCCGTAACTGCAAATCCACTGCCGTTGCGCGATTTTTGAATATTAGTTATTTAAAAAAAAATCAAACATTAAATAATAATTAATAATAGTTTATTATTATTAATTATAATTGTTTTTGTTTTTTAAACCTATCAAATAGAAAGGTCGTGATGGTCGTGCGCAACTCTTGATTCTCCACTCGATGGTGATGACGTTCAAAAATTGGTGGATTCGCATAATTGGTGGATTCGAGTTGGCAATAGGGAATATGCATGAAAATTTTTTTCACATTTATTTTCAGAATATGAAAATACTGTTAATACTGTAATAATATTTAAAAACGAAATTAAAATCCGACAAATATCAAGGAAGCTATAAGCTTTTAAAGATTACTATCTGTCTCTTTCTTGCAAAAATACTAAAAACGGAGTTTTACGTGTATTTTAATTGGTGAAAGTGTAATATGACGTCACATAACATATCAAGAGGGCTATCACCTTCTTTGTCTAATCGGGAATTTCAATCATTCATATCTCGCTTATTTTTAAAGTTATTTAAAAAGTAATTTTACCCTGATATTTGTCAAGTAAACATGCTTCAATTCAAGTGAAAAAAAATTTTCATGCGTATTTCCTATTGATGCAAGAGAAAAATATTGTAGAACCTGATTGTTTAGACACAGTTCAATTGAAAAGGGATTATACATTTTGGAAATCATAGTTGTTGAAAACAGTTGTTCGTTGTCGTCAGTGTTCCCATTCGTCACATAACATATCATACATATACAAGTCTATCAAACGACTTTCAAACAGCGCGCCGGTACTCATGATGCCAACTGAACCATAAAAAATAACCTTCGGGCATGAAAAATATGCACTTTTTTACGCATATTTTATGAAAAAACTTGAGGAAAGTATGTGTGATGAATTGAGGAAAGTATGTATCGAATTACAACCGTGACTATATTGAGAGAGTTCGAAGTAAAAACATTCGAAATCGTGCATTTTATTTCACCATGTTAAGAAGATGCATGTTAAATTTAAGCAACTTACATAACGATTTTCTCAAAAAGGCCATGGTAAAAAATTCAGCTGATTTCTGAGGATTCATTTTACTAATATTGTGAAGTTCTTGACAACCTAATAATAGTTTGGAAATACCTTAATAACCAGAATATTTCATTAATTAACAGACAAAATCCTTAAGTTGTTAAAATGAATTATTTAATTAATTTTTGCTCTAAAATAAATGCAAATTTTGCATAAATTTCTTCATTAATTGCATTAAATTCAATTATTTTTTATTATTAAAATTTTGAATGTAAAAATTTAATACAAAATTATATTTCTCTTTTTCTCAATCATGTAAATTAATTGTTATGTAAAAGTAATTATTTGATTATATTCTTAAAACTAAGACAAAAAAAAATATTTAGAATAAAATGTTTTTATATTTAATTAACACATCACCATGTTTATTATTTAATTAATTAAATTGTTTAATGTAATGTCTTTTTAATTTTTGGAACAAAGGTGTGTTTTTAAATTAAATAAAGTCAATATTTTACCAACTTTTTATAAACATTGGTTAATTGCATAACTTTTTAAAAAGTTAATGAATTTAAAGTACTTACCGTTAATTTTTGCAACATATTAAACAAATTTTTTTTTCCTAATATTGGTAAAGAATTTGCCAATATTTCATTTAATATTTTGGAAAGAATTAGTAATTGTAAAAATTAAATCTATATTTATTATTATATATACTCGTAGCTAGAATGACTCTTTGGCTGATATAAATGTTTCGGTGAATATTTATACTAGCCAAAACATCAAATATTATCAAAAAAACATCCAACCGATTCCGAGATATTTAATATTTCTAAAATATATTATTGGTATTAGCAACGCGGGAGTATATTTCTTGAACAATTTCTTTCAACATTACCAGAGATAGTTCTTCCAAATTTGTAGTAAAATTAGTAGACAACAATTGAATATAACAATTAACAGAGTTAATTGCTTAACCAACCGGTATAAACTGAGTTTATGAAAAAAATTTCAAAGAAAAATTTATTTTTCAAAAAAAGAACATTATTTGTCTTTAATTCTCTCACGGTTTCAAAGATGGTTATCTTCCCCCGGCACTCTCCGATTTTTCCCATTCACGAATTTGGTCTTACTTTTTAGCTCTAGAACGCAGGCACAAAATTTCAGCTCGTTATCTTTTTTCGTTTTTGAGAATTATCGTGTTTACAGACAGGTGGATGACATGTGGAAATGGACTAATTAGGTCATTTTATGAATTTAAAGTTCAAATAAACGTAAAGCTGATATGAAATACAATTAATAATTAAATACTGATATGAAAAAATTAACTCGTCAACCAGAAATCGAACCTCGGGCCTCTGGATATCTAGTCCAGCGTGCTTCCGCTACACCAAAGACGACTGTGACGTAATAGCCAACTTTTTCATATCATTCTTATTTTTTTTATTTTGACAGTATTATTTCTGTCGAAGTTATTATTCATATATATTTGTTTGTGTATACTTAAGCGTCAACTTACATAACTTAATACAAAGCTTCTTGCTACGCAATTAGTAATTTGAAGGTCTCCCTGCGACATGAGTCGTTGATAGTGGTATATTATGCCTATGTGTACTCTAGGATTAAGTTTGGAATTATGTTTTGGGGAATTATGTTTTCCAACGATTTGGTATTCTACCCGTGCCTTGCCATTTTACTCTCCTTAAGCAGAACAGTGTGTACCACGACTAAAACACACGTCATCGAAATGACCAAAGAGCACCGCCCCACAATCTTACTTTATATGAACAAAATCCCTTTTACTGGGGACTGGTTTGTTGTATTTTCTTGTTGACATTATTTACGATCAATATTTTCAACCTGTTTTCAACAATTTAATCGGAAACATGAAATTATTAATCACTAATTATGATTTAACAACTGAATAACTGAAATTTCATTAATGAAAAAAAATATAGCAGTATTACTACAAATCGGTGATCGATTTTATTATTCTTAAAATTCACTATAAGACTAAAAATATTTGGAAAAAAAATCATAATTTGTCTTGAATTATCATAACCAAAATATTGAAATGATCATGACATTTTAATTGATTCGAAGATAGGCATAAAATTTATTATTTTTAGGAAATAAAACAAAAATACCAAAGTACTTCCTAGAATTAATTTCTTAAAATAAAATCAATGAATAAAAAACCTAAATATGTAAATTATATTTAAAACAATCCGTTATCTTTTTATTATATATTTAAATAATTTTAAATGTTTAAAAAACAACAGACTTAAATAAACGCTTTTACGAAATACCTACACTAACCGGTTCTTCAATTACCAATTTTTTCAAAATATAAGTATATCTAAAATTTCTTATCATGCTATTGGGTGGCGGTAATTAAATAAGAAGGGAAAGATTGTATTTACATATCTGCTTACATAAATCTCATTTAGACTTTAGAGTCAAGACCAGACATTTTGGTCTACAATTATAAGAAAAACTCGTATCTGATATGCATTTGGAAGATAACACAAAGAATAGAACACGCAAAGTTTTTCTTTACTCACATTCTAAAATACAGTTAAGGACGTTCATTTGCTATGCTAGAGTCAAATGAGTACTATATTTAATAAAATTTATTTAGGATTTTAAAAAAGTTGTAAAGTATATCAATAATCTTACAACGATTTATAACCTTTTTTTATTTGTCCTAAATATTTTAAAAGTATTTATTGTAAAATGTCAGTAAATATAAATTAGAAATTGATTTGACTTGATGTGACAGATCTGACAATAAACAATGTTGTATATTTTTATGTATGTGTATAATTTTTTACTGTGCGCTGTCGCCAGTTTTCAAAATATGGTGGCAAAAACAAACCCAACAAAACAGTTTTAATTTTATAAAATAATTCAAACGTTCGTCAACAACATTTTTTTAATGCAAATATATAAACTGCATATTTTAAAGAATATTTATAAACATTATTTATTATGGTGGCTACTTTAATAATATAGATATTATAATTTTAAGTACAAAAAAAATCTATTAACCATTAGACGCTGTGTTAAAAATTTTATTTTTAATCGATAATTACTCTTTGAAATGATCGTCAACAGGTTTTAAATTTTTGAGGAAGGATAATTACATAATTAAGCTGTTCAATTCACTAAAAACATTTGTTTACCTACTATCAAGCCTCATGCATGATCGTGATACCACGCTAATAGAGTTTTGTCTAAACCATTTGTTTATATGTTTTGCAAACTGCGTTTTCCATATTCAAGTGATGCATTGTGACGTATAAAGTACGGCAACGTTATAAATAAAATAAAACTGGATAAAACTAAATAAAACTAAATAAAACTAAAATAACACTACATAAAACTAAATAAAACTAAAAATAAAACTAGATTTAGAACATTTTTCGATCTACAAATTTAATTATCTCAGAAACCAAAAACAGGATTAATTTGAAATTTGGTCCAGGTATTTATAAGACTTTGATAATTAGTATGACAGTTTTTCATAAAACTGGCATTTCTGATTGTCGAGATATAGATTATATGTCGAGATATATCACTGTGATTACCACCAAGTCCATTTAACGCTATGTATAAGCTTACTTCAAAACTGTAACTTTAACATTTTTTTACTCAGAAACTAAAAACAGGCTCAACTTCCAACTTTGACAGGATATTCTTTATTATTGAAATAATAAGCTGTCAAATTTTGAAGAACCTGTCATTAAATTGAATTTTCTCACTACTTTCTTCTTAACAACCTTAAACTGCAATTTTTGTTTGAAACATAATTCATATTTTTAAAAATATTTAAGTGAACACATGTACATTTTTTACATGAACACACGGTATATTTTACATAAAAGCTTCTTAAAATATATAAATGTCATTCTGAACTTTAGTTTGATCCTATTTACTTGCCTTTCCGTGTGATGGAAAAGAAAGTCATCCGTGATATACGTTCATGTTATGGAATCTCTCATCATCAGATTTATCTTCAGCTGCGCCTCCTCCCCCCCCCCCGTTTGTAGGCATAACTAATATATACCTATCTCAATTTTAGATAATAACAATTACAAAATGATAGTAAAAACCATATAATACTCGTATGTAGTACTTTTAGACGAAGAGCTGGCTACATAAAAGTGAACTGATAAAACATACTCGTAATTATTTTCTCATAAGTTTCCCATGATATCGTCAAAGCAAGAGCCGCATTTTGCAGAAGTCTCAGGTGTGGCGGAGAGTGTGGGTGGAGGGGCCAAACGTGTAGAGTTTTGATTTAAAAAAAACGATCGAATATAGTTCTGAAAATTGGTGTAGTATTACATATTGAAAATAGAATATAAAAATTTTTTTGGGAAAGTTAAATTTTTTGGTCATTTAGACTCACTTTTAACTTCTGTAAATTTGTGAAAAGTCTAATTGTATCGTAAACTTGCAGTAAACAAATTTGCAGAACTATGTTTTGTATGAGTTCAATTTCAACTCAAAGTTGACCACTTTACCGCTTCTGGGAGCGGTTGGGCATCAACCTATACTTCTGGGAACATTTTCTTTCAATTTCTATTTTCAATATGTAATACTACAACAGTTTTCAGAACTATGTTCGATCTTTTTTATACGCTTTTTATTAGTTTCAACTGTATGTATGTATGTATGTATGTATGTATGTATGTATGTATGTATGTATGTATGTAACCGACCCTTTTGAGCTAGATTTTCTCCTACTTTGAACGATCAGATTTAATTCAAATTATGCACACCTGTCAAAGACCGATGACAATGCAATAATTCGATTAAAATATTCGATTATCCTGATTAGATTCGCCAGGATTCATCAATTTCTTTCCGCATCCTTTGCATGAGAGTAAGAGAGATAGAGCTAGTGCGCGAACTTCAACTAAAAAATGAAAAATAAATAATAGTTTAAAAAAACTAAAAAAACACGCTTTTATAGAAAATCCAACTAGAAAATAGAAAATAAAATTTAATAAATTTGGATTAAGAAAAGTGTAAATAAGAAACAAATGTATATTAATGGAATAACTATTGACACTATGCATCCCACGCTTTTTTCCATTAATATACATTTGTTTTTTATTTACACTTTTCTTAATCCAAATTTCTTAAATTGTATTTTCTATTTTTTAGTTGGATTTTCTATAAAAGCGTGTTTTTTTAGTTTAGTTACTCTTCATCTCACCTAAGACTTCTGCAAATTGGGGCTCTTGCTTTGATGATATCATGGGAAACTTATGACATAAAATCACGACTATGATTTATTAGTTCACTTTTATGTAGCCAGCTCTTAGACCATTTTATAAAAACATATTAAATAAATATATTGTGTATGGGTATGCTGTGTATGTATATTGTATACCTATATAAATTTATTGCCTAATACTTTTTACCAGGCGAACTAAACCATGACAAGGTCGCCTGCATCTGGTTTTGCAGCCAAACACAGAAGAGATCGTTCGTTCAGTTCAAATATTATATGTTTCATAATATTTTTCATCAATAATAATAAATGCTGCTCTCTCATGTTAAATACAGACACAATTTAATTTTTTTTTTTTTTTAATTTTGTATAATCATTTTTATTAAATTAATTTTAATGTAAATGTTTAATGTTCAGATGATTTATGTTGATAAAAAAAATACACAGTTGTTGTTGAAGGCAGTTGTGTCGTGTGAAACGTGTTGTCGACGAAATTGACTGACGTTTTGATAAATTATTCAAAATATAAGTAACAAACTTCGTTTAAAATTTCAAAATTATTTACCGTTTAGTTTTGATAAAAATCGCTTTCCAAAATTGTACGATTAAAACATTACAGGTACCTACAAAAGTACTAATTTCACCCCAAACTTTTAATTTTATTTAAAAAAGCGTCGAGCGGCTTGGTTAAAAAATTAGGACAATGTAAAGTTATGTTAAATTATTAACCGTTTAATTATTGTAATATATTAGAGAAAAGATTGACAGTTTTATATAAGTATTTGAGGTACATTCCAGCCAAAAAAATATAGTATATAATTTAAGTCTATTCATATAATTGATGTGTGTTATGAGCTGAAACTTTTTAACACGATTACTGCAAGACAGCTACCCAATAATACGACTCTTGATTGTATACGAGGTACATTCATGTCATATGTTACTGTATTCTGAGCTGAAATTTTTTAACACGATTACTGTAAGGCAACTAGCTTAAACCTAATTGTTGAAGTGTGGCACACCTGGATAGCGTAATTTTCAACTGTGAAGTTTGCCGTTGGTAACAAAATTAAACATTAAAATTAAAAATAATTTTTTTATTAAATTTTGAGAACGTTTTACTTTTTTTTGTTGAAGTCAATGGCTACGAAGGTATATGAAGTAGTAGAACGATTTTTTTTCACATTTATTTCTGAAACGATATATTTGGATGTATTATTGGTCCAAAATGTGGAATCAAATCGTAATTAAAACCTATTTCAACTATATCAATTAACAACTTTTTGTTCGAAACAATTTCGCGTTACTTCTAATAAATCTAGGGAGTCTTTAAAGCTACACTGATAAAAAGAATTTCTTGAAACAAGTAAATATGTTTTCTTCAAAATAATATACTCTGAGAAAGAAATCCTTGTTTTCATTCCAGAATTAGTTTAATTGAATAAGTATCTTCAAGTAAACAAATTCTTGAATGAAAGTATGAATCCCTTTCTCAGAGTATATTATTTTGAAGAAAACATATTTACTTGGTTCAAGAAATTCCTTCTATCAGTGTAGAATAATCTCCTGCCATCTTGCAATCTACCAAATGATTATGTCTAGAGTCTTCAATTTACTGTCGAACTCCAATTATTCGGATTAATTAAGACCGGAGACGATCTGGATAGTCAAATATCCGGATAATTGGATTAAATTATGTAAAACAAGTCATTTATTTACTCGTCTAAAACTATTGCTGTTTCGCAGTAGTTTTCCAATGCTCAATGCTGCAAAAACCATTTGAATACGATATTTTTTCCTCAAATCGATTCAGATAATTGGAGTTCTACTGTAATTGGTATTGTCTACAATACCAATACCAAATTTCACCTTAGAGCTCTAATAGTCTGTAACTATAGGATTTCTTTTCTGTTTGACTACGGAATCCTAAAAACGTTAAATATGTAGTGACACCACAAGTTTACAAATATTGATAATTGATATAGAGAGGTATCATCTCATTAGTATGCAAATTTGTCAAGAATATTACTACAATAGTCATAATAGATTTTTTTAAATCAATAATTAATTATGTAATATTAAAGGTATGTGTAAAATACTGTTATATTATTTATTTATGACGTATACATTATTTTGATTTGTTTCCAATTTTATATTATTCATCAATTTCTATTCAATATTATCCTGAATAAAATTATAAAACTGGTTTTTAAGATTGTGACGTAAAAATGGAAGAAAAAAAGGTATTTTTCAATTGATTCTCTTCTACTAAATATATTCAATGAAAATAAGAAAACAATGAATATTGATAATTTTTATGTAAGATTGTAACAAAACGACAAGGACTAACAAATTTTGGAAGTTTATTTATTTCATTTAGTATCCATTCTGGCAATTTATCACATATTTATTTCAACCAAACTATAAAATAAAATAAGTGTATTATCTTTGTTTATTATGCAAATAAACGTTGATTGTTTGTACATACACACACAACAGTCTTAAAATAGAATGAAATCAATATATCATATCTGAATGTAATATCAAGTCATAAATATTAATATCATTTTAGCCTAAACAGTTTTTATACTTATATTTTGATAAAAAAATTGATTATAAACAGACAATGCAAGCACTAAACTAGTGTTTCACGAGGCGAGGCGAGGTTTTGGTATAAAATGACGTAATGAACTTCGTTCCTGACGGGGTCCCTCGACCGCACAATTTTTTTTTTCTCTAAAATAAGAATATGCCGTTCATCAAAAGGCGATCAACAAAATAAAAATAATACATTTACTTTTTTCTATAAAATTTGCAAACCGGTGATGAACAAATTTATGATTATTATTATAAAAAGTAATCATTGCATAAAATTTCTTTTTCCTTTAAAATGCATCTAATCTATTGCTTCATGTTTTCACGGCCGACGCGAGGTTTTTGGGACAATATACCTCGCGTCGCCTCGGTTAGTAACGAGGATTAAAATTATGAACCTCGCCTCGTGCCTCGTAACCGAGGACCGAGGCGAAGCGAGGTTACCTCGTAGCCTCGGTGAAATTCGACTACATGGTAGTCATCATTAGTATGAATTAGCTAATCGTAACTATCTCTGGGATATGGAGTCAGAGATATGTTGCTCGTTGCTAATTTGGTGCGGGTCTCTTAGAAGATTAAAATAGAGAGCTGAAATAGGACCTCTACTTCACTTCCATACGTATAAGATACATTCTTTAAAATTTGGTACAATGATCGTAAGGGCGTCAAGAACTTGCAGGCAGATGGATGAATATAGATGATGTATCCCACAAATAATAAATTAAAAAACAACGAAGAAAGATATAAATTATCTTTATTAAAATCAATTCATAGAATGATTGTCACATTGTATTTGTTGATAGTTACCAAAGTAACAAACAATAACAATTACCGTGGTAACTTGGGGAGGATATAGTTGAGAAGCAATGGTTTCTAAAAGAAAGCACAATTGATTTTAGGAGCGTTACCGCTACAAGCTCAATTAATAATTCCCCCTTTACTAATTACTCCTTTATGAATTAATTAATGATAAAAAGAGAATCTGATCTAGGGTAATCTAGAACCTTTTGTGATTAAGTGAGATACCTAAATTAGCATAAACATATTCTATCGAAATTGGGACGTATTAATAATATCCAAAATTATTACGAAAACTTTAAAGAAATAAATTCAAATGTTTTTTTTTTTAATTTCAGGTTGCAATGGCTGGTGATTTTATCTTAGCTGTAGCCTCCATGATGATTGCTCGTTTAAAAAATGATGATGTCACATTGGTACTTAGTGAGGTAAAAAGTACTTAAATGTTATTTAAAAAAAAAAAATCTATTAACTAATTGACCTACAATATTTAAATAGTATTTATTTATTTATTAATTTTATTTTTTTTGTATAGGTAATTACTGATTTAATCCAAGGTGAATTCATGCAATTGGGTTCAAAAGAAACAGAAAACGAACGATTTGCTCATTATTTAACGAAAACTTATCGTAAAACTGCATCACTTATTGCTAACTCACTGAAATCTGTAAGTATTAACCAAAAATAGAACAAAGTCATGACAAAAAACTTTGGTATTTTAGTATTTAAACATTTAAATACTGAAATATAATAAATCAATTCTAATAATTAAGGTAGTACCCTCGGTTATAGAATTATTGTTCAGAACTTGGCATACTAGTACATTATAATAAAATAATGAACCAGTTAAATTTTTAAAGAGCTGCAGAGAACCAGAGAAAAGATTTTTTAAAAAAATTTTGCCTTTACTATTGATCCTTATGAGAAATCACAGATTTTATTTTATTTCACAAAGAGTACCGTTCAAATTACAATGAAAGAGGTATCAACAAAAAGAAAAAAAATTTTCGAACATTTTAGGTCCTCACAAATCGAAGTTCAGAGAGTGTGATAAGAGTAATTAGCAAATAATTACGAAAAATATACTATGTTAATTATATGTGGCAACGCCATCAAAGAGGTTATGACGCGCGTAAAATTCAAACATACCTCGAATGCGGCATGTGGGGATATCAATGTTATACACATTTTTTTATACCAAAACCTTTAAAGTAATTTTTATTAATACAGTTACATTTATCACATAAAGTCTTTCCAATGAAATATTAATAATTTTGACTCAGGCATTTTAGTAAACACACATGTAACTCATTGATACCTGCGCAGAAGTTTTATTTCTATCTCTCTTACTTTTACGCGGCGTTGCCAAATATAAATACTACTGAAGTCAAAACACACAGAACACACATTTGACCCTTGTGGTATCTGTGGTACTACCTTAAGCGAAGACGTTGGTTTCATTCATTCCAACTTCTAATCCTTTCGACGATGATGTCAAAACTGGTCACGTGGTCGATCATTTCTGCATGAAAAATTGGTGTCTGCATGAAAATATACCTTAAAAAGAAGGGCCGACAATTTTTTAGCTGCCTAGTGCAACCAGAGGAGGATTCTCTGCTTGCACAGCCCAAATTTATTTATTTATTGATCCACCATGTATTTTGGTGTTGATAAAAAAATGTTTTCCACAGGTGGCAATTTTAGCACAAGCTGATGAACAGACTAGTGAATTAGCATATCAATATGGACGAAATTTAGGATTAGCATTTCAATTGGTTGATGATATGTTAGATTTTGTTTCATCATCAGAAGAAATGGGTAAACCAACTGCGGCTGATTTAAAATTAGGTCTTGCCACAGCACCAGTCTTGTTTGCCTGCGAAAAGGTTTGTAAAAGAAATGCTAATAACAGTCATTCTTAATATTGAGCTTACATTTACTATATTTTTTAAATTAAACGTATGATAGTTTAGCTTGTATTTGTTACTGTTAATTTTCTCAATTAAAAGTCTTAAGCTAAGGTAGTAAGAGCTTAAACATTGATCGTTTTCATGTGGCTTCGTGATGTTAACAAGTCCAAAACTTTTATCGATCTTTCGTCAAAATGAGTCATCAGAACAGACCAATTTCCAACTACTAACTTATCATTCGCCTGACCATTATTCCAGTTCAGTTCCTATCTTGCTTCGTGGTAGTAGTTCCTACAAGAATTAAAATTTCTTTTTGGTTTTACCCAACGAAGTAAAACAACTTAAACCATTTCTGGGATTCTTAAGTTCCTGTCTTTTGTTTTAGGTGATATTGAATGATTAAAGAATATCACAATAGAAAGATTTTATATCTCCCTCAACAATAAACAGCAAATTTTTAGTACAAATATCTGATAATGTTTGATTTTGTTTTTAGTATCCAGAATTAACACCAATGATAATGCGTCGTTTTGGTGAACCAGGCGATTGTGAACGTGCCTTTGAATTGGTCCTTAAATCACAAGGTTTAAAACAAACGCAATTTTTGGCTCAACAGCATTGTATGGAAGCGGCACGACTTGCAAATAGCATAACATCATCACCCCATCAAAAAGGACTTGTCCTCATAACAGATTTTGTATTAAATCGAATGAAATAAAATGAAAAACGTCCAGTGTTTTTTTTGCAAGATTAAATTTTGATTAATAGTGGAATTTGCCAAAATATAATGCATAATTCAGGCAATATATTTGTTCATATACGCCAATTTGAATTTTTCTTATTTTTATTTTAGATAGTATTTATATTCTTAATTATTATTGGCATTAACGCTCAATTTTTGTTCTAGTAATTTAAGAGTTAATTGCTGAAAATTATTAATTTTAGTAGTATTTAATTTTTTAGAATTATTATTAATATGTAACGATTTAAAGCAATACTCTGTAATACTCTTCCTCTTGTTTTCTCTTATTTTTCTTAATGTCTCGAGTAATAAACGTTTTAAAGGCTTGAAATTATTCTAAAAAACATAAATATGGAGTTTCTTCTTATTCCACTTGCCAATTTGAAAGAAATTATTTTTGAACTTAATTTTGACTCATTTTTCTATTTTGTAACTTGTTAAGTCTCAGGAATAAACACGAAACTAACTCAATTCACACAATTTGCCTTTCAAGTAAACGAAAATTAAAAAAAAAAAATTCTATACATAAATTTTATAGTAAACATTTGTTTTAGTCAATTACTTTTTGTTCTAATCTTTTAGC
Source organism: Nineta flava (assembly GCA_963920215.1). NCBI lineage: Eukaryota > Metazoa > Arthropoda > Insecta > Neuroptera > Chrysopidae > Nineta > Nineta flava. The sequence continues at coordinate 28,492,558 of OY986045.1, forward strand.
TTAGAACATTTTTATGAAACAACATTTATTATTCATAATCTAGTCTGAAAAAAATATATTCATATTTGTCCCCGATAATCTTCTTAAAAGTCACACGATGGCGTCGCCTTAACCAAAGATACACGACACGACGCACTACATGTAAATGTTTTCGAATTAAAATATGAATATTTCAATTTTTCTTTAAAAAAATTGACGATATTTTTCATATTTATTGCTTAGTTGTATCTATTTCATTTACTGAAAGTGAAAATTTAAATTCATTTACATATCGATCGAAATATAATTAAGAATATTTAAATGTCAAAGTCGTGTATATATTTTTTATTGATACAATCAAGGGGTCGTTCAAGTATTACGCAGGTTTAGGGGGGGGCGATTTTTTCTTACTTTAGCTGACATTAGGAGTGGGTGTGGGGGTGAGGGAGATAATAAAAGTAAAAAATAATGAAAAAATTTAATAGCAATATTTAAAATTTAATTTCCATAGTTAAAAAGTTTAGAAAAAATTCTTATGTCTTATCATTTGGGGGTGGGAGGGTGCACAATTTATTTTATTTTTGTTTATACAGTGGGGGGGGGGGGTCTAATATCACGAAAAGTTTGCTTACGTAATACTTGAACGCCTCCCCTGAATCACATTAGATTGATTTAATTTGAAATCGTCGCAACTACAAGTTGTATCTATTAACTTCGTGTATATTTGTTTTATTGATACAATCAAGGGGTCGTTCAAGTATTACGTAAGCAAGTTTAGGGGGGGTGCAGTTTTTTCTTACTTTAGCTGACATTAGAAGTGGGAGTGGGGGGGGCGTGTATCATAAATCTTACGTGGGAAATAAAATTAAAAAATAATGAAAATATTTAATAACAATATTTAAAATTTAATTTTCATAGTTAATAAAGGTTAGAAAAAATTCTTATGTCTATCATTTGTGGGTGGGAGGGTGCACATTTTTTTTATTTTTGTTTATACAGTGGGGGAGGGGGTCTAAAATCACGAAAAGTTTGCTTACGTAATACTTGAACGCCCCCCCTGAATCACATTAGATTGATTCAATTTGAAATCGTCGCAACTACAAGTTGTATCTATTTCATTTACTGAAAGTGAAAATTTAAATTCATTTACATATCGATCGAAATATAATTAAGAATATTTAAATGTCAAAGTCGTGTATATTTTTTTTATAGATACAATCAAGGGGTCGTTCAAGTATTACGTAAGCAGGTTTAGGTGGGGGGGAGTTGCAATTTGTTCTTACTTTAGTTGACATTAGCAGTGGGATTGGGGGGGGGGGGGGGGTATTATAAATCTTACGTGAGATAATAAAATTAAAAAATAATGAAAATATTTAATAACAATATTTAAAATTTAATTTTCATAGTTAATAAAGGTTAGAAAAAATTCTTATGTCTTATCATTTGTGGGTGGGAGGGTACACAGTTTTTTTATTTTTGTTTATACAGTGGGGAGGGGGTCTAAAATCACGAAAAGTTTGCTTACGTAATACTTGAACGCCCTCCTGAAACACATTAGATTGATTCAATTTGAAATCGTCGCAACTACGTAAAAGGTACTTTCAAGAAGAGTTTTTAATTCAAAATTTTTAATTTCTTATTTAGAAAGTGTATCAGGATAACTACCAATGCCAAATTTACAACAGAATGTTTAAGGTGTACAAAATATTCAGTATGTTTCTGTATTTATATAATGGAAGCACTTTTATAAAGAAAAACGAAATATCGTGATTGCAAAAGTGATAACAAACTGTCAATATGGAATTCAATTAAAAATGAAAATTTCAAACAATTGTCCTTTACTGAATGACACTATATCGTTTTTTAATTACCACCCGGTACAAAAATTAACTTGCTCACATCTATAGACCGACAACGTGCCTACAATTTCTACAACAGTGTAGTTACTATAATAGCTGTTTTACACTATGCAAGAAACTGTTCAAATTTTTTAAGAATTTATATTTTCTAGAAAATTTAAACAATTTATTGTTTTAATTTTCATGACACTTGTGTTCAATGTAATGTTTGAGTGGCAAAAACAGCAAAACACTTTAAGGTTATTGGTCTTGAAAATATACATTGTATAAGTATTCAAAATTATGTACAAATTAGAAAATGTTTTACTTATTGTTTAACACAATTTTCTAGACCGTTTTTGACACAGTTTGTGTTTGATACTAAATCATTTAAATTGTTAAATAAGTTTATCAATTTGTTACATGATGCCATAAAACCATAAAGGCGATTTGAACGAAATTCAGGAAATCTATTGGGAATTCATCGCTCGAATATGCTTTCTGGTGGATAAATTAGAAACTAGAGCTAGTAGGTCTATGTTTCGTGCCCCAATCTCCGTGCATACTCTTCGGTCGACAAGTTTCGTGTTCACACTCTGGTGAAAGTTTATTAGTTATAGTTATTCAGATACATTTGGCATATATTAAGTTAAGAATTAAAACATCGTCACAAATATATTATTTAGTTTATAATTTAATTGTATATATAATAAATTATGTATTATTAATTTTTGATTATTCATAGTTTAAAAAAAACAGAAAATTATGTATATACATTTTTTTTTGACGTAACTAACAATATTAAAAATGTCTGAAAACTTAGAGAAAAAAATACACTGATAATAATTATTTTAAAAAAAATTTATAATAATTGTATATTTATAAATAAATTGAAATAAATTGTATTCATTACATAACAAATGTATTCATTAAAATACATATAAAAATGTGTAAAAAGAATAGTTAAAAATCATTGTAAATTAAATATGAGCAGTAATTATAGTTTAGAAAATTTTAATTTTGAAAAAATAATTTCAAATTAATTTCTAATGGGATATACTAAATTGTTTAACAAAAATTCACATTTCTAGGAGTTATGTTAGATGCAAAGAAATTGCAGTTAAGGCTAAGATGTAGCCTTATTGATTTTGGTTAGGAAACTTTCAAATTTAAAGAAGTCCAAATTTTTAAAAATTGATATATTCATTTAATGTTTATCTACACAATTTAAAATGTATTCGATTCAAAAAAAAATTTTCTTAACACAGACTGATAAATTTTTACTTAGATGGAATGTTTTTGTCTCAGTTTCTTTATATGACACTTAGCTTGTAGCTTACTTATTGCCTTGTTTATGAAATATCATTTTTTGATTGATTAAATGTCAATATAATTCAATACGAACTGTCATTGGGTGTGTTCGGGCGAACAAACTTCTTAGTAAACTCAGTTTATTATTTGTTGTTTAGTGGTTATGTATTTATTTACGAATAAGGGTGATACTAAGCAAAATGGCGTCACAGTCTAAATTGCTAGGTATCTGTTAGGTGTCACGGACCAAAACTAAGTTAGACATTATGAGTGTGTAACTTAATTTACTAAGAATTTTGTTCTCTTAAACACACTCCTTCACTCAAGACATACTATTATTATTATTATTTCGAAACCAATTCCGTAAACCAATCGAGGGCCTTGATGCAAGAACCAGGTAAGACCAAATTTTCCAATTTTTTTAATGCATTATTACAGCTATATTGTCCACAATCAAAAATGCATTAAAAAAAATTGGAAAATTCGAACTTTGGTTCTTGCATCAAGGCCTCACTTTTAATATTACCAATTCAATACGTTAAATTACAGTAAATCGGTTCACAAAACTAAATACTAAGGCACAAAAGTAGCATCAACATCTGTGATGTCGCAATACCGCTAATTAGTAATTACCGTTGATCGGTTTCCAGCAGGCTTATTCGAATTTTCCTACAGCTATCATTACACTACTAATAAGTCGATAGATTAGATTAGATTCGAATCAGGGGCAAGTCTTATAAAAAGCTCTTGTACCGCAACCAATTTCGCGGTCAATTTTAATGGTAAGTCGATAACATCAAGATTTTATCTAGAAATGTTAGTTTTCAAATAATTTTTTTGTTCAAACAATGAGTAAAATCCCAAGCACAATAATAAATTTGATTTATATTACACAGCTGCCCTTAAATAATAATTTATATATTATTCAATGTAATTAAATGTATACTTTAATTAATATTTTTAATGAATGTTGGATTGAATGAATGCGAGAAGAAGTATTTGTGAATTGCATAAAAACGCAATTAATAATTTTTAAACAAACATCATTTTTATTAATAATTATACTCTCCCCTCTGTATATTATTATTTTAATCAAAAAAATTAATTAATGTTGAAAAAAAAATTATTCTAATTAATCAATCAAATCTATAATGCTATACAACGTCTAGTAGTACATAATGATGTGGGTGATGATTGTTGTATAGTGGTTGTGGTACCTTCTATACCTATATTATACATATTATATAATTATTATTTGTTAAAAAATTAAAAAATAATTAATAAATTAAGTATACTCTCCTGTCTTGTTTCTCTTAAAAATATAATTTCAAATTATTGTTGAAAAAAAAAAGACAATATAAAAAAATGCAACAACTGTTTTTTTTTTAAATTCCTTTTTTTTTATTTAAATTAAATTTTTGTCGAGGGTCTAAAAAATATTAATTGTTATTCTTGTTGTAATCAATTTTATAAAATATATATGTTTCTTATAAAAAATGTTTTTTTGTCTTTAATATCTCGACCTACATGTAACACTAAAAATTTCACTGATATATGAATAGTGATTCATATTAGGTACGCGTAGTATATAAAAGAAAACAAGGTTTTGGAAACAAGATCTATGAACATAGATAATTAGTTTTTTGTTTAATTTACTCTTCGCAACACTTGTTTGAGGGTGGTCATAAAAATATTTATTTTCTGTGTAAAAAAAAAATTAAAATTAAAGTTAATTCTCCTAACTTACTTGAGAGGCGTCACCAAGCTAGGTGGGAACTAGTCAAGTTTGTAGACTTCTGTTGGTGCCTTCAAAATGGATACAGCGAGGATTGACTACATTCTGAAAGCCAATCGATTAAACAAATAAAAGTTTTTTAATGAAAAATAAAATTTTGTGTCGCTAATTTAGTGTATTTTGTTAACAAATCAAACCACTGACCTCCTTCTTATATGAGGTCAGTGAACCAAACGCTTTTCAGTATGAAACCTAATGTGATGTGACTATTTTATTTATAAACCGTAATTGAGTTTGCGGTGATGTATTATTATTACATACTGTGATCTCAGTGAAAAAAAATAATTTTTTTACTGTGTAATAATAATGGCTTTATTCAGAGGAAAGTTACGATTAGTGATCGATTTCTTATCGATCAGTAATCATGACTGACTCGGCTGAATGCCTACTTTTTAGATTAGTATGACATTTAATTTTTCCTATTTTGACGTTTGACATATAAGTGATTAAATTTGTAAAATAAAAAAATGAATTCATAATTTTTCAAATCAAATAATTTTTCTTCTTCTAAATTTTGACAGTTCAAAACGTCGTTGTTTTTACTGTCATCAGATTTTCCAAATTATTTTTATAAATGATCCAATTTTATCAAATTTGAGATTATAAATTATGATCTCTGATCGAAATGCGATAGGTGATCGGATTCAAAAACGATCACTATAATGGCTTCCAATTCCAATAAGTAATTATTAGATTACTGATAGGAGATTTGTATATCTTTTAGCCGATAGAACGATCACTGATCGAATGCATCGGCTGAATGCAGCCAATAATAATATGTTGCAATGTTAGCCATTTATTATTATTAACACTAATCTATCTTAAGTGATATTACTGATTCTCTTGAGCACTGAAGCATGTTATTTTCTTTTGATACCCATAGAAAATAAGCTCTCTAGAACCAGCACCATTGAAAAACTTTAACAAAATATTATTGGTTAATCAGTTCTACCGAATATCCCAATGAAACATTATTGATTAAACAATTGATCGTAACGTACTGCACCGGTCGAAATTTCCAACTAATTATAAATTAATAAAATCTTTTCCACTGTTGAACACATTGATATGTGAACAAATTATATTTGAATCTAAACTATTGAACTAAATATTATAATCCCATCTTTCTCATAAAGGTAATAATTATGTTTTCACAATTGATTTGTGGCAACTCCATTCGGTTATCGATAAAATGTTTCGAACATAAGTTGTCAGTTGCCCTAACTCGAAATAAAAAGACTAGAGGTCGAGATTTGGATTGGTGAAAAAATTCGAATTGTTTAATTCGAATTTAAATATTAACCGTAAATACGTCCAAAAATTTTGAACTAGATATTTCGCTTAGTTTTACAGACACACGTGTATAAAATTAATTTTGGTATTATTTAATAAAATTTCCTCTTTATCTCAATATTTGAGATAAACCCCACAGTTTTCAGATATTTGGAAAAAACGTTTAAAGCAATATGTTTTATTTACTATTATCGAAATACCGTTTTGGTGGGAGTTAATGAGATTTTAGTACATATACTAAAATTAATTTGAATATCGTTGTAAAAATCATGTTTGATGTGCGAGTGGTAAAAGGAAAACAGTTAAACTCAATACGATTAATTAATTTTATTTGATTAATCAAATAACAATATGACATTTAAATATATACAAAAAATAATTTTAAACTTCTTCAGTTTTGTCACCTTTTTACCGTACAATTGTAGTATATACTATGCGGAAAATCTAAACTAATATAACTTCCAATAGAACTAATCCAAGAAGCTACTAAATTATTACTTGTTTTTTCAAAACTTTTAACTATTTCAGCAGTTTTACATGGATGTAATCGAAAATATGGTATGCCATGTATTGGATGTTCCGTTTGAGTAATCATAGTATACAAATCGATATTTAATTTATTACAACTAAAGGTATCCCAAATTTCTTGTAACAATAAAATAGAACCATTATGCTGCCATGCGTTAAAATAACAAACTGGAACTTGATAAATTTCAGAAAAAATAATATTATACTCCCATTTAACAGTTACAAAATCAAAGCCATTAATACTGTTATCTTCAAATTGTGAAATATTTGAATCATCTTCATTTTGATGATCATTGCAGCTATTTTTTCTTGAACGATGAATAACTTTTTTAATAAATAATATATTATCGGGAGCAGTGATTAATTTCCATCCATCATTATTTGTATCAGAAACATGTACGATATCTTTTATATTGTTTACGAATGTTTCATAATTCATTAAATCGCAGGTTTCATTATTCATCTTCGAATTCTAAAACAAAAAATATAATTAATCATCACATAAAGAAAAATTGTATTTTAAACAATGCCATTCATAATCGTTTTGAAAATTGAATACATATAGAGTTGGATCGATTCCTAAAGAGTATTTCATTAAAAAATTCTTATTTTATTATATAGAGCATACGTTATGACGGTTTTGTATCATTTTTTTTTAATTTTGGAAAAACTTTTTCTGTAACCCTGTAGTATAATAAAACTTTTATTTAACTACAAGGATTAGATCAGTAAAAAAATCATTATAATCACTTCTGAAGGTTTTGAAAAATCCCGCATTGAATGAAGACTTGTACGACATCCACTCTATCTATTATCCATAGACACTAAACAAGGACACATAACTCCATGTAAACAAATAATTGGCAAAAATAAGATGTCAGTAGTGTTCCTTCGGCACCGAAAACAGAACAGAGAGTATAAGGCACGAGTTTTAATTGAAAAACATTACGCATTTATAGTATTATAAAAATTATTTCCAGCCAAAGTATTTTTCCAATAAAATATTTTTTTAAATAAATGATAAGTAATTTCAATTTTTCAATAAGGATTTAGTTGAAGTGATAGTTAAAATTCGCAAAATAATTACATAAAAATAAAAAAAATAAACATCAAATAATTAAATAGTAACCTGTAATGTTGGAATTGTAAAAATGAAATAAATTATTGAATCAGATATTAAATTAAACCTTTATTTATTAATAATAATGCTGAAAATTAATATTTAACATAATGTCATACAATTTAATTAATTTTGGAATATTTATACTAGCTTTTGGTACTTTAAAAAGCCCTGGTTTTTTAAACCCAATTGATCCCGTTGCTTATTGTCACAAGCACTACCACTTTTACAATTGTCTACTGCACATACTTTTCCCATTTTAAATGTTTTTTATTTAATAAATTTTTTTAACCAAATTGTGTACTTCAAAATGATCACTTCAAAATAAAACTAGTTACTTGGCTTACTTCACTTCTATTTATCATACTATATTCACTTTGGTAAGGATGAGTTCCTATCAAAAACTAGCGACCCTAGCGGCATAAAAAGTAAATATAACTTCTCCCATTTCGTTGCCATATTTTGTCAATTTTCCCGTATGAGTTATATCTCATTTATATAGCCTCCATGCTATTATCTATGGATATAATGGATATGTCAAAATATGAATTAAATCGATTTATAGTGGAGTGATGATGGGGTTACAATACATGGTGTTACAATATTATTTTACGCGGTAATTTTAAACTATTTAATTTGCCCAATATATTAAATTTATTATTAGAGACCCGTGATATACTTGAACGCCCCCTTATACTAACGGAGATAACTAGCAATTACTTAATTTGACATTTAGGTAATACGCAATATATTTTTAATTTTTATCGATCAATAGTGATATTTCTGGAATAACAGAAACATTTTTGAAACGCTCTTATTAGTTCAATTTTTGTGCCGGGGTCGAATTTCAATGCCATTTGAACCACTTACCGATATTCGATTAAACGTAAATTTTAGAGCGTAAATAAATGAAGTAATTTTTAGTCTTAAAAAAATACATTAAAAAAACATTTGATTTTTCATATCAAAACATTGATGTCAAAATAATGTTATAAATGTTCAGAAATACTACATGTTATTTCTGAACATTTATAACATTATTTTGACATCAATGTTTTGATATGAAAAATCAAATGTTTTTTTAATGTATTTTTTTAAGACTAAAAATTACTTCATTTATTTACGCTCTAAAATTTACGTTTAATCGAATATCGGTAAGTGGTTCAAATGGCATTGAAGATTCGACCCCGGCACAAAAATTGAACTAATAAGAGCGTTTCAAAAATGTTTCTGTTATTCCAGAAATATCACTATTGATCGATAAAAATTAAAAATATATTGCGTAAAATATGAAAAAGATATTGCGTCGACTCGTCTCGCCTCGTCCACGCTCCATTAAAAGTAGGTTTTTTGACACGAGTCAAAGAAAGCGAGTGAGTGGTGAATACATTTGACACGAGCAAAAAGGACACTCTCACCTACATTCGATTCAAATTTCAACCACCATTTTTAAATATTCAACTATCAACCGCTTTAATAGTACCCCACTAATTTGAATAGTATAACACGAAAATTAATAAGAACTGTATAAATTTATGAATTTTTTTTAATTCTTATGGTGTCATTATGCATTTGAATAAATTATTATTATTAATAGTTTAAAATTTAAAATTGGCATTTTTTCAGGTATATCAACGTAATTTCTGTGCAAGCCACGTTGGCTAACTGACGAGAACTGTATTGCCGGTTAAACACTCGGCGAGAGTGTACACAGATCCACTCGCCGCTCCTCACCTTACGAATGTCACGTTGAGACATTCGCCGATTGCTCTCCCCGTGTGTGCTGCCGGCATTACAATTATACACCACGGTTATTTAATGATTGCTAAGTAACTGTGGTGTAATTGGCTAGCCTTCCCGGGTAGTTCTACAACTTTTCAACGCCCTTAGAAATAGTTTTCTTGAAATTTAAAAATGTGTTGATAGCTCACCTATATAGAAAATTTCAGGTTCCGATATTTGGCTGTATGAGCAAATATGTATGAAAATATGTATGTTAACTTTTATTATGATTAGTTTAGAAAGACATAAATAACCGTATAAAAAATAAATTTAAGTTTTTATTAAAAATATTGATTACATAATATTATATTTCTTCAGGCAGACATCATCTAATCTAACCCAAACACAACTACAATAATGATAATACATGTTGGTATAGACTATAGAGCAGACACAAGCCGGAGTTGAGTTTGAAAAAAAATATTCTTTTGTGTTGTCATTTAAGCCATGGAAATTACGCACCAGCAATAACCACACTTGAAAAAATCGATTTTCGTTTTTAAATTCTAAGCAATAGAAATTTTCGATTGGGAGATATTCAAATTTGGTAGTCATGAAATAAAAAAAACTTTTTATACACTCATCAGTTTTTGCATAGTCAATACCGGTTACTGTCTATTTTAATATATAGAATTCATATTATATAATTTTTATGAATATTATTTTTGCCAAATAATATCTAGGTCTATCTGATACACATTATACGTATATTTTATACAAAACTATCACGACATTGAACGTTTAGTAAACACGACATGCACAGCCTGTTATTCCCGAATTTTTATCATACATATAAGCAATATTTTTATTTGAAATTAGATTATTATTAGAAAAACAATAACAATAATATTTATTATTCAAAAGGTTAAACAAAAACATTTCAATCAAAATACACTAATTTTTTATTGACCTTAGTGAAGGTTTGAAAATAAATTCTAAATGAAGACGAAAATCGATTTTTTAAATATATTTGGATGGTGTTATGCAAAAAGCGTTCAACACACAAAACATGAAAATTAGAGTTATTCCACCCAAGTGGGAGAAAACATTGTTCCCTACAATGTGCAAAAATGATTCAAGCCCCATCAGCTATTCAAATGGTTGTTTTTCAACGGAACGCATGGATATAATTGATATAACGAGAAATTGCAATACATTGTGGCTCTTTTATCATTTGAAGATACAATCAGTGCTGCCGATGAGTGGACTCGAGAATAGCCGTTTCTTCAGACGGAATTACCCGATTGTACCCGACAACAAAGTATAGCCGAGTTTGTAACTAAAAAAAAAACTTAACCAATTAGGAATAGCCATTTTAAGGGCCAAATTTAAAATTAAATATTTGATTGGTTTAATGACCATGCAAATCAGACTTTTTTGTTGCGCAACCTTTTCAGCGCAGGCAGTTGAATTTGAAATTTAAAATACTGGCTCAATAAAAACTGCATAATTTAAATATAATTTTTTAAATATAATTTTTCAAATTAGTGTTCTCAAATGAACGAATTACCCGCTTTTACCCGATAATTCATATTATTTCTTTCTGGATTACCCGTTAAATCTTAAATTACCCGAAAAACGGGTAATTACCCGCACATTGGCAACACTGGATACAATATTGATTCATAACAGGAACATAGCTATCGTTGTAGTAGTTGTAGCAATGATACAAGACTCTCAGCTATTCAAAACCTAATAAAATAAAAATTCTAAGGTAGTATTACGTTTATTAGCTGTCATAAAATTACTGATTTTGAAGCTAATCATCTCAAAACTAGACACCTGCGAGTCTTTTGCATAACACCATCCATTTAATGTAAAAATTGAGATAAATTTAAGAAATATGCAACTTGTAATGCATTTTTGTAATGCATAACCGCCTATAAAATTTCATAAAGTTTGTTTATAGCCTATTATAGTTCAACTGAATTGGAATTTGGTTTACTTTCTTCGTCATCTCGATTTTTGTTATTTGTGTAGAAAACTCTCATGGAGATATCGTTAAAAATCTATTTTTAATAATCTATTTTATATCTATTCTTTTGCAAGTAAATAATACTCTTACCTGTAGATATAAAAATAGAACATTTGTCGAGTCACCTTGATGCCTAGCTACGACACAAAGTAGCGAAATACTTCTACAAGGCGCTCATATATTTTCAAGTTTCAAGAAATTCCATTGGGTTACAGTGTTTTCTTTGTCAGCCAACGAGAGTACATAATAATTTAGTCACGGAAAATTGCAATTTAGTGGCAGGTACATGTGGAAAGTATCCCAATTTGCGAAAAGTAGCCCAATCTCGTAGCCTTGATCCTAAAGATTACGTAAGTTTGACCATATTTTTCGAATACTTCCAGATATCCGATTATACTAAAATTTTGCATGCAGCTTTGGCTTTGATTACAAGTCGCACAGAAACAGTAGGTCTGCTCAGGTTGTAAATGTTAAAGACTCTAGCAAATACAATTTATATAAAATATTAAATCCAATTTCTTAAACATTTAAAACCTGAGGGTCTCAAGTTTTTATTTATAGTTACATATTGGCGACTACGGGAAAAAATTGTATTTTCTACTTTTTAGTTCATTAAATAAAAGCTTGTTTTTAAAAATATTCATGTTTTTAGAAACATGTTTATTATAGTAACTATACTTCTTCTCTGCGTGATAGCAATGTTTGGAATACATTTCAGTCCGTGTACTTACGAAAAATTTTATAATCTCCTAATGTTTGCTTCTTCTCCTATTAGGATTGTAAACAAGTTGAAAAACGTATTAAATGATGGATGAATTTGGAATGATGTTTAGACAAATGTACAAAAGTTTCATATTCGCTTCCAAAAAGATTCCAAAAAATGGGTCTAGATTTTTGTGTATCGAATGAGTCTTCGTTAATATTTTAGTATAGTTCGCATTAACTTCAATTAAAACGTTTTTCAACTTAAGAACTATCCGATAGATTTGAGTGCTTTTACTATATTTTACTAACCTCTTAGCTAGCCTAAACAAAGGCCTGAAGTGAATGATTTTCTACCGGATATTTTCGTTTAAACCCCTGTTTTGAGCATTTATTGGCTGAACTAAAAAAATAGGTAAATAATATAATTGTTTTCTGGTAAAAACTCATTTAATAATTTTTTCTTGAATATGTATAGGCAAACATTATTATCTTTATGTTCAATAAATTGCCTGGTAATTGAATATACTTTGATTAATTGATTTTTATAATAACAGTTGAATGACTATGTAAAAAATTTGTTCATGTCTACATAAATAAAAGGATTTGGATAAGGAAGGCATATATATATACTCTGATATATATTATAAAATATATAGGACAAACAAACATTCCTGAACTTATGTTCAAATGTGCAAGGTACAAAGTGGTGCCTCGTCACTTTATCAAAACCAATCTCCCTCATCCCATCATCCATACTACAGACAAACAATTCTCGACGCAATATTTTAACGTATATCGTATATTAAACTGATTAGTCGCGAATAATTTCATTGTTGTTTTTAGCGGTGAACGGTGTTGCAACAAATTTAATTTTTTATTTATAAGAATTAATTCGATGACACCATTAACTGAATTACGTAACCAGAAACTCGAACAACAATGTTCGATTCGCGATGGTATGGCATCACTTTCACGAAAACGTTTGGAACAATTACAACAAAATATTCAAGAACAAAGAAAAGTTTGTGTACAATTCTGGTTTCGAATTTTTAGTTTTCAATTAAACATTTTACTGTTTTTATAGTTACGTGATATGTTGGATAAATATTATCCATGGGGTAAGCCAGGTGGTGGGGCACCAATTGAAAATCTAACACGTACCAATATACGCACCAATGAATTAATACCGGATGATGAGAAACGTACACGTTTTGGATTATGTCCAAAATATGTGTCACGAAATCGTAGTCCACGCAGTTACTATCAACATCCAAAGAATCCAACAATCAAAGAAGATCCAGCGTTACGGTTTCAAATGGGTGATACTGTTCGTCCAGAGATTGAAAATAAATTTCGATATCGAACCAGTAGACAACAACAGGATTATTATCGTCATCAATTAGGTATAATTTTTACGATTTTTGGAACGTATCAAATAATTTTGTACTTATTGAAATTGGAAAATTACTGATTTATGGATAAACTAGTCGAATTTATTTTTTATTTTTAACCGTTATAAACCTACACAGTGACAATTGTATCAAAATTGGTTCAGAAGTTTAGATGTGATGACATAACGATGTATGAAAATATTATCAACATTTTTTTTAGACGTCTGACCGTGAAAATGAACTAAATATATACAGGGAATTTAAACAATTAACTTAGTTGCTATTTTCTCTTTTAAAATATTAGTATGGATTACTTAATATGACGTAAACTTTTGAGAGATTGCAGCAAGAAAATTTCTGGTGGTAAAAAATTTGGGTATTATTTAAGATTTAAGTTCAAGTGAAAAAAACAACTATAACTGACTGAACTGTTTATTTTACTTTTTACTCATGTATATATGTAAAATAGTATGGATAGATGCAAAGTAGTGTAAAATGTTGCTATATGCATATACGTTTTTCTAATCAAGAGTAATTACAAATGTTTGAGCTGAAAATATGCCAAACTATTCAGTATATGGAAAAAAGTGTTTTTTTTTTTGCCAAAAGGAACATTTTTTGTATTTACGTTTTTGCAATTGAACACACACACACATTATGGCGTATCTCTTTTTGTTTTGAGTTATCGTGAGTTATCGTGTATATGTGGCAATGGATTAAGTAGGATATTTTATGAACACCTGTACTTAGATTTTTTTCAACGATTAATATTTTCAACCGTTACAATGTCAGGGCTAAACTTATTTATATATTAATTAGATTAAATACTGATATGAAAAAATTAACTCGTCAACCAGTTTAGGTTCGGTTCCTGGTTGACGAGTTAATTTTTTCATATCAGTATTTAATTTAATTAATAAATTCAATGACAATGAAATTTGTCGGAGTATACGCTATAGTCTTCTACAGTTTGTCATACGTAACCGAAAGGAATTTGGACAAACATCGTTATGTTGACACGAAAGTATACACAAATAAACAAATATTATTTATATATATTTATAAAAACCAGAATTTTGTAAGTTCTGACTTGAAATATTTTTCAGATCAAAGAAAAATCTTTAAAACGTGCCAATTTTATCTCACGATTAGATTCATTGTTTAAATATCCGGTATATGCTCTGTTTAAGAAAAATGTTTTACACAAAATATGTTTATTATAATAAATGTTCCTTTATTTTTTATCTTTAAAATTTTGTTCTGTCTCTTACGGTTTCAAAGATGGTTATTTAACTCCCTGGCGGGGGGAAACCATGATCCGATTTTGTCCATTCACGAACTTGGCTTTTATTTTTAGCTCTAGACCACACACAGCACTAGAATTTCAGGTCGTTATATCTCTTTTCCTTTTTAAGTTATCGTGTCTACGCACAGACATGTGAAATGAACTTTAGGTGGTCATTTTATGAACACCTATACCAAAAATTTTTTCTGCGATCAATATTTTCAACAGTTACAAAGTCGGGACTAAACTTAATATACCCTTGTGTATATTATATATAAAGTGTAGAAAAATGTGTTTGACCAATGACTTATGCAGCGCTGACACTCGCACCTATTATCGATACATTCAGTAATGTGTTTTACGCATTCGATGTTGGTACTATCAACTCCAAAAGTGATGTTCTCTTTGCAAACTTTCATAGTCAATTTGTGGCGAATCAATTTGGTTCAAATTCACCCAAAAATGTTGTTCCATATAAAAATACATACAACTTTTCTTCTAAACATTTATTCCAAACCAAATGAATTTGGCACAAATTAATTGTAAAATTTTGAAAAACGACCTGCACTTAGGATAGTATACGTGTATTAATTGTGTTAATTTTTAGCCTCGCTGTTGGACTTGTTTTGAAAAAAGGAGTATTGTTCGATTCGTTCTTATAAAATTCGAAAATGTGTACACAATCGTCGCGAATAAATCATAGCATTTTTAACATTTTTAACAAGATTTAATGGAAATGGCAGAGAATAATCTATATATTTATAATAAAACTGTGGACAGGAAACATTCTCTACATGCAAAATATTTGCAAAATAAAATAATAGATGCCAAAAAACTCATTAAAAAATTTTCTTGTTCACGCAGTACGTTAAAGCGGATAGACCGACTTGGACGAGGTTGTCAGCAGATGGTAGATCATTTTATAAACGTGTAATAGCATATAGGATACCTTTTAATCGGTGCGATATAGAGAAAATTCGTTACGCAGGAGCTGCTTCAACTTAGCGAATTTCCTTAAAATACATAAATCACTCTCTAGCGGTCACAATTTTAGTCTGATCAAAATGAAATGTCGTATATGATTTTAGTATTTGCAAGGCCAATTTTGTTAATAAATGTCATACGTGAAGGGGAAATGGGGGCATAAAGAAAGAAGAAAACACAAAATACAAAGTATCTCTTTTAATATTAGAACAATCAAAAAATGCGTAAGGAATAAAGTTGTAGCAAATCATGTTTGCTACAATTCATCATCTTATCATTTTTGCTCAAACTCTAATATGTACAGAGATAGTGAGGAATTTAGTTTTCAATCTTAAACCGTCAATATTTCTGTAAATATTAGTGTAACAGAAAAAATGATGAGAAACAAAACTACAGTAAAATTTAATACCTAAAACTTTACTTCTTATAAATTTTTCGATTTTTCGAATATTAATGGAGATATGTTAAATTTTGTGTTTCCCCCTCGCTTTATACCCCCCTTTCTCCTCGTCGGATTTTACCCATTAACGAACTTGACCTTTTGAATACCAAAAGCGCCTCAAATACCAAATTTCATTCCGATAAAATGAAAACTGTGACCGCTAGAGTGATTACAGACATATATATATATATATATATATATATATATATATATATATATATATATATATATACATTATATATATATATATATTTATATATATATATATATGTCCATAGATATATATATAAATTTTACAGATGGGGATTTTTCATCTACTAGGTAGGATCGATGGACATTTGAAGAAATTTTTGCGAAATTTTGACTTCGGTACGGGACCAATAGCTCTATTTCCTTTCAGGAAATTCGCTAAAAACCTACAAAAAAATTTTCAAAATTAAAATTTAAGGCCACTGAGTTGAATGCCATATTTTAATTTAACAAATTCTTAAGAAGAATGTGTTAACGAATGGAACTACCTTCAAAGAAATTTGACAGTTTTTTTTGCGATATTTTTTGACACAATTTCGACTATGTAAAAGAACCTCGAATATTCCTATGTATGTATGTTAGGGAAAAATCTTGCAAGCAGAATTAGAACCACTTCCTCTTATTCCACGGAATTGAATTTTTCCGTATTGGTTCAGTTTCGATGACAATGAATTTTTATGGTAGGCATGACAAGAATCGACAAGGGGAAAGGACTGTTTCAAGGGATGGGGAAACACAATATTTGGTAAATCTCTCTTAATATTGAATCGAAAAACACATAAGTAAAGTTGTAGAAAATTTGTTTTAGTATAAAAAGCTTGTTTAAAAAAATGTTTTTTTAATAGAAACTTATTTTAATCAAATAGATGCAATTGTTGCCGAACAAAAGAAAACGCGTGCAAGATTAGACAAAGAAAACATGGACTATAGGAAACAATTGGTGAATATTTAATTTACGTATGTTTATAAAAAAATAAAATTAAAAAAATGTATTTCTGTTACAGGACCGATTTGGTGTCCCATGGGGAAAAGTTGGTCCAGGTGGTTTTCCATGGCGACCACCACCTCAAGTTGGATCAAATTTTTTTAAATCTATGGTAATAATAAATACATAATACATATTTTTGTTAATCATGGACTATCATTCTTGAAATAAACAAATTCGGTTAATTTAAATAACTCCAGTAATTTTTAAGGATGTACGAGCACTAGATATAGTCCATTTATAAAATTCTTCAAAATCCTATATAGTACATTCATAAATGTCCACAATAATGTTTATTATTTTTTGTCGTAAGTTAAAATTAAAATTTAATTTTGGCCCATCATACCGGGTCTAACAAAAAAGATATTTAAGAAAAAAAATCTGAGATTTCGGGTAATTAAGCTCTCGCCGACAGAAATAAAATCTACCCGAAATCTCAGTTGTTTTCTTAAATATCATTTTTTAACGGTATTTATTAAGGTAGTGTGAATAAAAATTGTTTAAAACAATCCGGATAATAAACTATTTCACATAGCTGTAGTAAGTTTATTATACTGTATTTCATACTTTTTACTTTGACTGTCGCGTATAAACTAACAGAAATTTTTTAACAGATTATTAATTCAAAAATCAAATTTCATTAAAAACAAGTAATGTAACAACTAACTGAGTTAATTGTTTGAATACCCAGTATATACTGAGTTATATATCAATGATTAAATTGTTAACAATTCTGCGTATTCGAATTGTTAACAATTCGTTTTCCGAGTAACTTTTTATCACAAATTATGAGAAAACTATTTAGACAAAATCTGTTTATTTTAAAATGAAGATTTTTTGTTTACAAATTTTTTTTCTATCTCTTACGGTTTCAAAGATATATATTACGTTCCAATTTTGCCTATTAACGAACTTGACCTTACTTTTTTGCTCTAGAACACATAAACAGTCGTAAAAGAATCGCAATCTATCAGTTGATAGAAGTATATTAATTTGTAAAGAAGCCTCGAATATCGTCACAGTTTGAGTGGATCAGTCTATTTTCAAAATGACGGGGAGAAAACATATATTTAATACTAAGTATTAAATATATGATTAAAATATGGTTTAAATAAGTTGCCCTTCTACTTTTAAATAAGTTCCCCTTACGCGCATATAACAGTCAAAACAAATTAATTCAGCTCTATACACGACAGTAATTTGTTTATTTTCAGGGTTGGACAACAGAGAATATATTACAAGAAATTGAGAAAAATAATTTTTTATCAAAATCAAAAAAAGAATTAGAAAAATTGCCCAAAATTACTAAACCAATACAAAAAATTGCTCAAAATGATCCTGAAAAAGAAAACAAAGATTGTACTATTTGTAATAATCCAAACACAAATAAGAATAATAATAACAATGATCCAGAAAATTGTCGACAATCAACTGGTGAGCTAACAGGTGGAATAGAATTGGTACCGTTATTAGCCAAACGAAGAGCCGCAGCTGTACGATTACCTCTTTGTACAACCGACGTTACACGAATACCCGAATGTCCGAAGTAAGTATATGTTAAGACGATTAATTATCGTCTACCCATGCGTCCTGGTTTCCAGGGATTTGTTTTAGTTTTGAAGTTATCCAGGGTATGTTCAAGCATTTTGAGTATATAAAAAAATCAAAATTGATATGCCACCAAGAATAGTTTGATTGTCAAAACAAAATTTGATAATCTTTGGATAAAATATACAGGGCTGAATGTATTGCATACAAATTTATGCTTGTTTAAAGATTTTGGACGTATAATGGTGGTCCTGAATATCTTGAAGAGTTATCAACACAAGTAAAACAAAAGCATAAGCAACTATTAGAATCGCAAAAGATTGATAAAGAAACAAGTCGAATACATTTTGAGACATGGGATGCATTTTGGGGTAGACCAGGCAATGGTGCACCGATATCAGATGATCATCACAAAAAACGTTTAAATGAATTATTGTATCATAAACCAATTAAATGTTACAATATTTAATCCAAAATATTTGAATGTTTCTTGGCTAAATTTTTGCACATATTAAAATTGAACACTATTTGTAATGAATAAAAGTTGAGTATTTTATGTGTTTTTAATTTTCTTCTACGAAATCATCGACAAAAAATTTGTTACGCAGGAGCCCGCTTCAACTTTCCTTAGAATACATAAATCACTATCTAGTGGTCACAATTTTAGTCTGATCAAAATGAAATGTCGTATTTGATATGATTTTAGTATTTGCAAGGCCAATTTTATTAATAAATGGCATACATAGGTCATGGGAAAAGGGGGCATAGATAAAGAAGGACCCACAAAATATAAAATATCTCTCTTAATATTAGAACAATCGCAAAATGTATAAGGAGTAAAGTGGTAGAAAATTATGTTTGCTACAATTCATTATCTGATCACCTTTTCTCTAACTCTAATGTGTACAGAGATATTTACGATTTTAACTTTCAATCTTAAATTGTAAATAATTCTGTATATATTCGTAGAAAAAATGATAAGTAACAAAATTATAGTAAAACTAATTTTTACAATTTTTGCTTCTTATATATTTTTCGATTTTTCCAATATTAAGGATGTGCGAGCACTGGAGCTTCAAAAAGATTAAGGCTTGATTTTGTTTATATGTAGTTGAAGTGCATATATATCAATTATAAAAGTTTCAGGGGGGTGGGGGTTTACGGGGGTCTTGAATTACTTATTTAATGTTTACGTCGACATATTTTAATAATTTTCACTTGGAATAAAATAAGACAAATATAAAAAAAATTCGCAAATATAAAGAAAATAGAAATATTAATCAAGAGATTGATCCAATAAAATTTCGGTATTGAAGAATTTTATAAATGGACTATATCTAGCGCTCGTACATCCTTAAGGAAGATACACTAAATTTTCTGCTTCCCTCTCTCTCTAAACTTCCCTTTCCTCTTCTTAGATTTTGCCAATTAACGAACTTGGCCTCGCAAATTCCGAAAGCGCCTCACATACCAAAATTTTATTCCAATGGGATAAAAACTGTGACCGCTGGAGTGCCTACAGACCCATGCATAACTATATATATATATATATATATATATATATATATATATATATATATATATATATATATATATAACCTGAGTATCTTTTTATTTAAGGGTAGTTAATGTTTGGCTTTAAAATAATTATAACGTCGATGGGACCTTGTGGGATCCTAAGAGGGATTAACCCTAAAACTGCAATAACTGCTTTGGGATAACCACCCCCTGCTGCATTTTTTGGCGAGGTTTATATTTTAGTTTCCTTAATATCTCCCCAAAATATCTCCTATTGCCGTTATAAAAAAAATTCTTCAAACAAAAAATGTGACAGTTTTTATTTGCTACAAAGATGTTTTGAAAAACTTTTTCAATAAAGTGAACGGTTGGGGGGATATTAAGGAAACAAAAATATTAACTCGCGAAATGAATGCGGCAGGAAGCGGATGTCCCAAAGTAGTTTTCGCAATAAAAGGTTAACCACTCATACGATACTGCATGGTCCGATCGACGTTAAAATTTGTTTAAAGATGACTTAAATTTCATTTTAAGGTTGATCGGACACATGTATAGGTAAAATCGGCAATGTATAGATAAAAATCTGAATTTTTGATATGTTATTAATTGATATCTCATCCGTATAAAATAATTATTTGAAAACAATCTAACGAAGGGATTTCATGTAATTAATCATTAAAAATTGGAATTTTAACTTGTTGTGAATAGTAAATATTGAATGAACGCATACATTTTCGATAATGTTGTTCCAACTTCCTAGATTAAAAAGTAAGAAACTTCTACTTTTATAAATTAAATCTCGTACGTTACGTTAAAATTAAAAAAAAAATAGTCTGACGAAGAGTTTTGTAAATATCTTAATTAAATAGATAAAAAATTCAGGAAAATTTTCGTCAAATCGTCAAAATAATCGTCAAAAGATGATTACTTTATATTTTTAGTAATTAAATAATTACATAAAAAATCCTTACGCAGAAGCTGCGTCAACTTAGCGAATTTCCTTAGAATACATAAATCACTCTCTAGTGGTCATAATTAAGTGTGATCAAAATGAAATATAATATCTGATATGACTTTAGTATTTGCAAAAATTAAATTTATTAATAGCTAAAATAGAACGATATATAACAATTATAGTACATAGTTACTATGGAAACGACAATCAAAATTTTTTACAATAAAATATATTTCGTGTATTCGTGTCAAACAGACACAAAATATTAAATATATCTCTTAATATTAGATAAATCGAAAAATGTATAAGAAGTAAAGTTGTAGAAAATCATGTTTGCTACAATTTATTACTTGATCATTTTTCTCTAATTTGAACAGAGATATCTAGAATGTTAACTTCCAATCTTTAATTGTAAATATTTCTGTAAATATCAGTGTAACAGAAAAATGATACGAAACAAAATTACAGTAAAACTTAGTACCTACAACTTAACTCCTGATAAATTTTTCGATTTTTCAAATATTAAGGGAGATAGTCAAATTTTGTGTTTTCCCCTCCCTCTAAACCCCCTTTCCCCTCGTCCGATTTACCCATTAACGAACTTGACCTTTAGAATACCAAAACTTGACTCAAATACCAAATTTCATTCCAATCGGAATAAATCGGTGACCGCTAGAGAGTCCACAGACATTTAAAAAAAGTACATATGAATATATGTATATATAGATATATATATATATATATATATATATATATATATATATATATATATATATATATATATATATATATATACAAATTTTAGCGATAGTGATTTTTAATATCTAATAGGTAGGATCGAAGGACATTTGAAGAAATTTTTACGAAATTCCAACATTGGTGCAAAAACAATAGCTGCATTTCCTTTGGAGGAAATTCGCTAAAAATCAGATTACTAGTGTTGTTAGATACTATCTAAATTTATATAATTAATTTATAGATTAAAATTTTTTATTTTTGTTAATAACAGAGTCTCTGTTTATTAAGAAATGTACTATACTGTCCGGTCAACCTTAAGTACTCTGTAGTCTAGTCTGCCAAGAAGTTCGAAAAATGCTGTAGCATATAAACAAATACAAGTTCATCAAGAAATTACATTCAAAATTACGCAAAGAAATACTAACCTGTTAACGGCACTTATTAAGTGGTGACTAGACATTCCGGTTATTTAAAAAAAAAAAAAAAACTCGAATCAATTAAATAAAAACAATTATTTGAATTTCATTCAAGATAGTGAAAATTATATATTGGTTTTACTTTGTCATAAAATTAAAATGTAAAAGAAACTTTCTTATACATTTTTATATGTATATATTTTTTTTTACAATAACAGCCGGTTATAGCAGAATAATAATAGATTTTACATATGTCGTTGTTATTCTTCTAAATAGGAGAAGGGATTTATAAGATAGAGATACGATTGAGAGAATTCCCCGCAAATTGTCATTTCTTCAAACACAATGTTGAAGTTAATTAAAAATTCAAAACATTTATTAAACTGTCAATTTATTTATATTGAATGGTTTATAATACCTCTGTATACTCGTTTGCGTCCGTGAGAATCTACGTAGAGGCTACATAAACCAGAACGTAGGTATTCTCTCGGATATTCAAGCTGCTCTAAATGCCTTGCCTGGAACTGAGATCGCCTCAGGGGTAATCAAGGATTGTCTCTAGGAACTGCTGTAGCTGGCAAAACGGAACAATGTTAAATTGATTTGGGTGCCGGCTGGGTCGGACTGAGCTGAAAGGGCCCGGGGTCTGGAACGGGGTTATGGTACATGGGATACTATCGGAAATTATGAAATATACAAATTATTAATTATCAACTATATATATTATTAGGTAATCAACTTAGCTAGCCAATCAACATTTTTTTTAAGTGGGGAAGTTTCAGCTAAGTTGTCAATAATTCGGTCGTAAAAGCTGCTATTCTCGTCATCCTTGATAGGATCCGATTTTGTGTTTAATCTAATCAACGAATCCAACAGTTCTTGTCCCAATAGAGTGCGAAGTCTCGTTTTAATACGCCTCAGCGCTGAAAATCGTCTCTCACAAGTCACTTGCGTGAACGAAATTATGAGAGTTACACAATATGTAACATATAAGGTGGTGTACGTGCTGATGTACATGTTATTTTGTGATAAAAATTTAC
This sequence comes from Nineta flava, assembly GCA_963920215.1. NCBI lineage: Eukaryota > Metazoa > Arthropoda > Insecta > Neuroptera > Chrysopidae > Nineta > Nineta flava. The sequence continues at coordinate 28,516,216 of OY986045.1, forward strand.
ATGCACATGGTATGCAACTTTGGCAGACGTCCGAACCGCTTCGGGAAAAACACATGGCATCCTTTGCAGTCTGGTATTTTTCCTCACTCTGAGAATCTGAGTCATTCATGTCTTACTGCCTAGGTGGAACGTGTTCATCCCAAAGAGTTTTAGACAGTTCAAACATAAATAATTTTATGAATGCATCTCTTAAACAATGTCAAATGTCGTGAATTATGATACACGTCAAAATCGGTTGATTCGTTCGAAAGTTATCGCCGTTCAGTAATTTCCAAAACAAGTTTTAATTTTTCTGTTTCATTTCTAAGTATGTATGAACTATCTACTTTACATGTAGATCGCAAGAGCCGGGCCCTAGGCTGCGCGACCTAGCTGCGCGACCTAGGCTGCGCGACCTGCGGGCCCTAGGTACCTACCGTACCTACCGGTTGGCTTGTGGCAAACCCGGAAGCCATGCCCGTGAGGGGCCCGGCTGGTAAACGCCACCTCGACTATATGGTTAGTCTGACGCTGGGTGCCGGGTCACAGTGATTTCGAAGGAAAATAAAAAGCAGATACCTTAGCAAAGAAGGAAGTCGGAATGGCCTTCATAGGTTCAGAGCCTATTTTAGGAATTCTAAGGACTGCATGAAAACAGGTAATCAACGAGTGGTCAAATGCTAAACACCGTGATCACTGGGAAAAAGTACCGCAGCAGGAGCTCGGGAAAATACTGCTTCAGAGTGCAACCAAAAGGCTATCTCTCGATGCACTAAAGCTGAACAGGATGCAACTGCGGAGGGTTACCGGATTCATTACCGGGTATTATCCCTTGCGGAAATATCTGCCCACAATGGGACTCCATAACGGGTCCATTGTGTGCAGATTGTGTGGCGAGGAGGAAGAAACTTCCAGCCACATTATATTTGACTGTGAACCTCTAGATTACAGCAGATACAAGATATTCGGCGCTTCTCACCTCGAATATATGAACCTTCAGGAAGACCTGATAAGCAAGCTCCTGGCTATTGCCAACATATGGGAGAAGGGAATCTCGTTGGACTGAAATAGAAGGGGGAGCACAATGGACCATAAGGTCGAAGTTCAATACTTTTTCGACCCCAAGATGAATCTATCTGTTTATCTATACCTCTATATACAGACTACAATAATGTATGTAACATAGAGGTTATATAGAATCTTCTCGTTTCGAGGTGCCCTGATGATCAAAAATACTGTATTTGTCATTTATATGCCTGGAAACCAAAAGCACTCGGTTTGTTTTTTCATTTTCAACGATTATACTTCCTCCAAAATTTCTATAATTTTTTTCAATTTTACCTTGAATATCCTTTTGACATTCTTGGCTGTGTGCACAGTTGTCGAGACTAGCGACAATATGATAAAAATTCACAGCAATACGCGACAGTTTGAAAACTCGGCTACAGTTTGTCATGTGGTTAAAAATGGCTTCTAAAAATATTCAATAATGATCGATTCACTTTTCTGCGTGACGAATCAGATTCATTTTTTGTACATTAGAACAATAGGGAATATGCATGAAAATTTTTTTTACATTTATTTTCAGAATATGAAAATACTGTTAATAATGTAATAATATTTAAAAACGAAATTAAAATCCGACAAATATCAAGAAAGCTATAAGCTTTTAAAGATTATTATCTGTCTCTTTCTTGCAAAAATACTAAAAACGGAGTTTTACGTGTATTTTGAATGGTGAAAGTGTAATATGACGTCACATAACATATCAAGAGGGCTATCACCCTCTTTGTCTAATTCGGGAATTTCAATCATTCATATCTCGCTTATTTTTAAAGTTATTTAAAAAGTAATTTTACCTTGATATTTGTCAAGTAAACATGCTTCAATTCAAGTGGAATAAAAATTTCATGCATATTCCCTATTATGTATGCACCCAAAGAATTAAAATAAATTTCGACTTGTAAATAAGTTTGCGTCGAAATCGTGATATCTTGTTTGTAAGATATACGCAGGTAATGTGAATGTTTTAAACATAAAACAGGTACTTTTCACTTTTAAGTTTGAAATGCAATTAAACCCCATATGTGTGTGTAATGATTGTAAATAGTTGCAAGCTGCGTGTGTAATCGTCTCTTTAATTAAATTTATTATTTTTCTATAAAAAAAAATTGTTTTATTTTTAAGAAATAATTTATTGTAAATCTAACTAGTCAGTATTTAACGATTAATAATTACATTACATCTTAAAATAGAAGTGTAATTTGATTCCAAAAAAGATAACATTACAATATTTAACATACGAGAACAATTACACAAGTCAATGATTGTTATGAATAAAACAAATATTTGAAGTTTTCGTAAAATCTTTTACGAAAACTTCAAATATTAATCATGGATTTTCGTCAAGTAACAACCCATTCAATACAAAAGTCAATGATTGTCTAATGATTTATTGATGGATTTTGGGTAGCTTGAATTATTAAACTAGTTAAAAATAGTTACAAAATCAACGGCGTAAATTTTAAGGGATTTTCTTTCTAGACAAAATTCAGCTATTTAGAATATGTCAATAGAATCGATTGACATATAATATAATATAATATAAATATATATATATGTATATATATATATATGTATATATATATATATATTTATATATATATATATATATATATATATATATATATATATATATATATATATATATATATATATATTTATATATACATAAATATAACGCGCTCTAGAAGTCATACTTTTATTGTGTAAATGATATTTAGTTATACTACGTGCTAATGGACCAAACCGGTTAAGGAGAAGAGGGATTTAGTGCATGGGGGAAACACAAATTTATGAAAATAAATTATCATAAGTAAAGTTGCAGTTTACTACTAATGGCTCTTAAGGTGCGTCCAAATACACGCGCCACGAACCCCGAGCGGTGTCTTTGGTGCGGCTCGTCTTTGGTTCGTTGGAATTGTCGATTTCAACGAACCTCCAGCGATCCATAGGAAACCCACGAACATATAAAGTGAAGTGAAGTTGAATCAATTACAAAAACCCGTTATTTAAGCCTAAAAATAATCTAAAGATATTAATTAAAATGTTTACATTTTAGTTCAGCTTGAAAAATGTTCAAGTTGAACTAAAATACTACAATTCAATTAATATTAAAAAAAACAATAATCACATGCGCGCTAAAAACGACAAGCCTTTCACGAACACGTACAAATATGAACTGAGAACATACAAAGTGTTCGTTGAAAAAGCCGACTTCAGATGGATCGCAGCGCGCAATGTGGACGCTCCATTATATTTGCTGATATATTAACGATTTTAATGTTCTAATACTTAATTTGATACCTTATTTGATATTCATTGTTCCCGTTCATTTTGCGTGTCGATTTTTTTATATTAATTTTGTTCTTTTTTTTTAATCATTGTTTCTAGAAACATTTTCGAGATACAGCGTGATAGGATTAAAGTCTTCAGCTAGCTAATTTGTTTCAGATAACAAATAACCTTTATAACCTTATCATCACGATTTAATGTTTCCGCTGAAATTCTTGACGGTTCTCATATCTCGATCTTTGGACCGTAAATAAGCACATGGCTCAAGAAGAACCATCTGTAGGATAGTAATTCCAAACGATGTACAAAAAAATCATTTCAGACACCCGTTTGTTAAATTCAGATCTAATTGATTTGTGAAAACCTTTTGGTCTAATTGAAATATTTTGTAACATTTCAAAAATTCATACGTCAAATAACTTCTTCGTTTATAAGTATTTTGTGGTTTACTCAAATTAAATAGGTACATTTATCTGTCTTGGGGCATTATTTAAAACTATAGTTATATTAAAACTAACTTAAAATATTTATTGACTATATGAGAAAAACATAATTAAAATTGTATTTTATATCATAAATCATTTTTTAAATTTCTTACTTTAAATTATATTGAATGACGTATTTAAATTAAAACATTATTTTATAGTAAGACTTCTTTAATAGTTTGAAAATTTGTTTACACTTTGAATCACTTTATACCCAAAGGTCTTTATGTCCGTTTGTCAGGGGCTCGTACTTTCAGAATCAAATAGGATATACACTAGTAAAGTATTTTTGACGGGCGAACTCTGGCGCCATCTCGTGTTTTTTATTTTAAGTCATGGTTCTGTCAAAACTCGTAAACATACGGATATACATGTAAAAAGTCAACTTTAATTTTAACTATAAAGAAATAATTACATACAATGCCAGTGAAAAAATTGATGAGCAGCTTCCAAGAAGTTCAATTAGATATTTTTAGAAAAAAAAAAATTATTTCTAAAGGTACAAGATTATGTACTAGTTTTCATGTTTCTAATGTCTAGGAAAAGATTGATGTCAATGATTCTCGGTGAATTTTTGGTACATTGATACAACTACAATGATGTCTCAGATTTTCAACGCTGGCTGATCATTTTTCTAATAAAAAATTGTTCATGTTTGAGCACCCGTATACTTCTTTGTCTTTTTCTGGTGGTCAGGGTCTCAACTTTTATCACACTTTAATTTGATTTTACATAAACCACATTTTTAAAGAAAATATACATATAAATAGGGTGTTCCATTTTAATATCCTCAGATCAATATCTCGAGAACTAAGTAAGATACTGATAGATGTTTCAGGCAAAAGTTTTAAGGTTTCTAGGGGGACAAAAAGCTGACACCTTGCCTGGGGAAATTAAAATGGAACACACGGTATATATAGTGTGCTCCATTTTAATATTTCCAGTCCAATATTTCGAGAACTAAGCAAGGTAGTGAAAAATATTTCAGGATAAAGTTACATGGTTTCTACATGGGGAGTCAAACAACTGTGACGTCGTTCTTCAACTTGATAACAATTTTCAAGGTCAAATTTAGGCAACTTTGATTTTTTTTAAAAAGGAACCAATATTTTAAAAAAATTGTTATTAATTCTTTTTAAAATTATCTGACCAATCTCATCATCACAATTGATCAGTTAATTTCTCAATTTCATGGAGACTATCAATAATCTACTCATCACAATACTTGCTTTATACATTAGATACTTAGGCCCGTATTCATAGTCCAGTCTTGAGCAAGTGCTTAAGCTTACGGTTTTTTGGATTTAAGACATGGTAAATTCATAGATAATCATTAAGATCATCTTCGGTAAGCCGATGGTTTCAAGATTGGTATTATTCGGTTTAAGATTAGCTATAGTAAAACGAATCTTGAGATCATCTTAATTTGTTTTCGTCAATTTTCGTAATAATGCTCATGTATCCGACAATCTGATTTTCTGAAAAATGTATCATATTATTTGACTGTGAATACATCAATAGTTTTCAATTCTTAATATCGCCTTAAGCTATGGCTATGAATATTTATCCAACCACACATATCTGAGCTAAGATCAAACTTTCAAGCTTGCTTTAAGATTGCGTCTATGAGTCTAAACGCTGTCTTAAGATCATGCTTAAGGTGAATTTACGCTTAAGATTGGACTATGAATACGGGCCTTCTAATATCATCAATGTGTCCGTCAAACATTAGTTGAATATTTTGTTATGATTATTTTTCCTTTTTATTTCATATATTGAAAAATATATACATATATCTATCAATTGTAAGACCTAGATATCATCTGTGATGTAAGTAAGAGTGCACATACATTAATTATTAGAACCATTAAAACAATAATAAAAACTGAATGCATAAATTTTAATATTTTCATTATTTAAAGACCGACATATGGAAATATTATTGGACCATAGAGAGAGGTAGGAAGATAAGTATATAATATATTATATTGAATATAATATACAGTTTGTTTTATATAATAACAATAAATATATATATGTATGCCGCCTAAAGATATATTTCATTAAATTCATGAGAAAATAATATACAATTATCATTTATAATATAAACAAACAAATCAACAAACTTTATTTTTGTAGTGGTTCCGTATGAATTCGATCATAATATTTTATATCTCGAATACATTGATGGCCGCTTGATGTTCAATAATTAATTCATGGAGACTAGACAAGGAGTCCGAACTCCATGTCGACAAATAATTGACAAAAATAAGATGTCAGTAGTGTTCCTTCTGCACCGGAAACAGTGGAGAGAGGATAAGGCACGAGTTTGAATTGAAAAACCTGACGGATTTATGTAGTATTATAAAAATTATTTGCAGCCAAAATATTTTTCCAATAAAATACTTTTTTTAATAAATGAAATAAAGTAATTAGTTGAAGTAAGTGATAGTTAAAAATTCGCAAAATAATTACATAAGAATAAAAAACAAAATAATTATAAAATATCGAATAATTAAATAGTAACCAGTAACCAAGTTGGAATTGTAAAAATAAATTATATTCAAATTATTAAAATCAATTGAGAAGATTAATGAATCAGATATTAAATTAAATTTTTATTTTTTAATAATAAGTCTAACAAAATGACAAATATATACTTCACTCCTATTTATTATACTATATTCACTTCGGTGCAGAAGGACAACTAGCGACGCTAGTGGCACAAAAATTAAATATAAACTTCTACCATTTCGTTGACATATTTTGTCTATTCTCCCGTTTGAGTTCCGACTCCTTGCCTAGTCTCTATGTATTAATTCATCAATGATTTGGTCTAGTATATGCATGATGCGTATATGCCACTGTAACTCATACAACATTACCAAAAGTTACAGATGAGTTATCACTCGTGTCGCTGGATGGCGCTGAAATCGACTAAGGGTTTCTAATTGTGGTGATCGTGTGTTTATATGTTTGTGTGTATATTATATACGGTTTTGGGTTCAAAATGTAAATATTATTTTTAGGAGATCAGTTTTAAGGCATGCTAGTAATAAGGCAAAATAATTAAATTTATGTAGATTTTAGAAATATCAAATTAGAACAATACATGCGCTATATATGTATTGTCATTATCATTTTAAATTGAGTATTTTAAATAGCTCGGTGAGTTAACAGAAGCGCCGTGCGGTGGCACGAGTGAAAACTAAATCAGTTTTTAGAACGATAATTTTAAAACAACGGAAATTAGGATTTAATACCGACAGTAACTGCGAACTTTAGAATCGCGTTAGTCGGTCATAAATGAGGCATACAATGTTAGGCAAAATGTACTCAGACTAAAGATTGAACCCAATAACCATGATTGATGATCCATTGCTCAGTTTAGTCATGATGCAGTGACTAATGACTATTAACATTTAACTCGTACTTTTTAAAGAATTAATAGACCTTCTCAGTTTCGAATTACCTAAATAAAATGAAAGAAATAACCAAGAAGTTAGGATAAATCTTGGATGTAAAATAGTTGTTGCATAAGGATCAACGTAAAACTAGGCGGTGAACTGTTCCTCGCTAGAGTACAACCAGTGAGTGAGATATGTACCTTTACTCATACAGTCGTGTGTATACTCGAAAAGACGCAGCTATTCGCTAGAGAAAATCTAACTCGATGACACTAGATCGACAATCGATTCCCACGTGAATCGATAACACAGCACTTACTTATGTAAGTTACTTACTAAAAGTAAGTCATAATATGCTATGATTAAAACTAACGATTGTTTGTATATATAGTGACTAATTGATTAAGATATGATTATGATTGAATATTTCAATCTTGATTAAATTAGTCAAATTTATTTCACAACAATATTGCTTACTTAATTTTAAGCTTAGCGTAAAAACCGAAATGAAAAAGCGTCATGAAACAATATAACTGTACATCTATTGTCCTGGTACGGAGCTCTAAGACCTCATGGACTGACACTTGATTAATTATATTTAAACAGTATTCTAATAAAATTTATCTTTGAACTTTATAATTGAATGAATCCATAACAATATATTCATACAGAGTGGCTGCTATGCGACGGCCAATTCAATTAAGGTTATATGCGTAAAGATAACGAGCTGATTTTTTAATATACTATAAATCAATAGTAGAGGTAGATTGTAAAGGCTGCCCTGGACAGGCTACACTTCGACCATAAGGTCCATTGTGATGCCTTAGGATGTGAGGATGTGAGCGGAGTGGAAGGAATTTGTGAGTAGACTAGGAATTGGTAGGATATGCGGCTGCAGCCGACTATGATAGGAACTATGCCGACATTCATCTGGAGTTCGTGAAGGAAACTGCATAAAACCTTCTCAAGCATTGCTCGTTCTTGTCCATACGCCGACAGTTTAGTCAATTAACCGCCTCTTTTTTTCTTTTTTTTATAATTGACAAACTGCCGATGTCGGGATTCGAACCCATAACCTCCTAGTTTCCAAGTACTGCATACTGCGCAATCAATAGTAAATAAACATACATTACTTTAAAAACAAAACTGTATTTTCTTTTTTCATTATTCCTTCTCATTTTATGCTATGTATTTTATCCCCCTCCCCACTATAAATTGTCTCTACTGGCAACCTTGCCTAGGCTTCCGATCTATATATTTATTGTTATATCTCATCAGTCAAATGTCTTGACGGGTCCCGACGACGAACTTCCAATCTAAATGTTCCAATCTAATGTGTCCCACATAATAATTTAAAATTTTGTTCTTTTAAAAGTCCTATATATATAATAATAATTTCTTATTTTCTTTTTTAGAACCTAATATTATATTTTGATGTTATTTCCTCCTATAAAATAACCCCCCGCTAAAATATCCCAACCCAACCCAACTCCAACCAACCCAACTCAACCCTTTTCGTTCTTGAAATCCATAAAATTCAAAATTGTTTTTTTTTTCATTTTAAGTAAAAAATATTGTAAACAATTTTTTTTGCACTCTTAAATATATAGTTGGGTTGGCTTGGGTAGGGTTGAGTTCGCTTAGGTTGGGTTGGGTTGGGTTAGGTTAAGGAATTCAAGGACGAAAAAAACTTTTTCCTTCTTAGAGCACTTCCTGTGGTATTTCCCAAACATTTCCACCCATTTACAGCCTTTTTTACGGGGGGAGGGGGTTGGAGAACGAATAAGATCTTTATATTTACCTACAAACTCTTGTATTTATTGCAATATAAGAATATTTTGAATTTTCTTTACCGTGATAATATATACGTATAAGTTTTTGTGGACCATTCTGTATATATATCTATCTATGAGTGTTGTACTGACAGATATAGGTACGTTCTTTGAAACGTCTCATCATTGTTGTGAACATTTTAACCATATTGCATCACTAAAAACTGAAATAATATATGCGTGCAGAAAAAATATATAAAAGTATATTAACTTCTATAAATCTGCATTCATTTCAAATTATTTTTAATATATAGTTAATATTTTTTACATACAAATAATATATGCAATTTCGTATGCAAATTTTGTGTTACATGGATGAATGGTTAGATCATTCTGAAAATGATAATGCGTGTAGTATCTCACACACAGAAAATAAAAAATTATGTATTCAAATCATTTAATATACGTAATAATATGCAGAGTTGAATATTTAAATTTTTTGCCATTTATTTTTACTTTCGTTAAGTAATGGTGACAATATCAGTAAGGAAGTTTGGTAAGAGCACTAAAATTCAGTTTCGTTATTCAGTAAATAAATATAGTCGAAACCGGATATAACGACATTGGAGGGACCACATAACTTGGACGTCATATCCGATAGTTGTTATAAGCAATATACAGTTGAAAACGGATATAACGACATTGAAGGGACCACATGACTAAGGACGCTACATCCGATAGTTGAAATGGCACACAGCGCACAAGAAGCGTGAGTGGTATGTGATGAAGTGCGTAGCTAATTATAAGACAAAATAAACCTTCTTACAAACTGAAAAAATATGAAGGTTGGTCGTTGCAGCCGATAAATTTCGATAAAGGTTCGCCGCTCTAAGCGATATGTCGCTCTATCCGATATTGTTATAGGCGGTATGTTCACATTGGTGTTTATATAGGTATTCAGTCGGAACATTGCCATTTAGTCGTAATAACCGATCCGTCATTGTAAACGATGTCGGTATAACCGGTTTCGACTGTAGTAGGATGCAGCGATCGTAAAATACGGTGCCCATTTAATTAGGAGATGAAACTTCCAGAAAAGATAGTACATATAGTGACTTCATTGCAGCAGGGGGCTGCATCACTTCCGAATCTTTTACCGCGCATAAATTTTTTTCTATAATAATTACGAGTAAATTTTTTCATAAAATTTTATTTCCAACAACTTCTGTATGAAACTTTTTTTAAATATCTCTTATTTTCTGGGAAAAGAAATATATAAAGATAGTAGAGATATTTAAATATATAGATATCAGAAACTATATAAATATAATAGATAAGTTTTATAAGATTTTATAGAAAAAAATTATGCGCGATAAAATATTTAGGGGTAGGGCCAGAGCCAACTTACGTCTTCTTTGGTGTAGCGGTAAGCACGCTAGACTAGATATCCAGAGGCTCGAGGTTGATTCCTGATTAACAAGTTAATTTTTTCATATCAGTATTTAACTAAAATTCAGCGACATTTGTCTAAAAAGTATACGCTATTCGTCTAGAATTTGTCTTACGTAACCTAAATGGAATTTGACAAACATTGGATTGTTGACGCTTAAGTATACACAAATAAAATATATGAAAAATAAATTGGCTTGTTTTATGCAGTAGTTTTCTTGAACCCGAATGTTACCTATCTACAGTCACTTGCGTATAAATAAACAGGTGAGTATTCGGGGGGGGGGGGGGGGAGGTTAGTCAAAGAATAGATAACAGACAATTCCAATTAAAAATACATCCTGTACACTTGGTAACGAAAGTGGCGTTCATTTTTCAAAACGTTATAATTCATTTGTGTATAATTCATTCGGTAGACCAAAATACTTCGGATAAAAGTTGGTTATTATGAATATACTAGCAACTTTTATTTGAAACATTTTCCTGAAAGCCGAATGAATAAGGCACAAATCAACTAAAAAATTTTGAAAAATGAGCGCTAATATTGTGGATTATAGTACACTCAATTTCTTATGCATAAGGTCATTTCTAAAAATTTTCTAATTGATTTGAATGTTATTTATTCGATTATCGAAAAAATGTATCGAATAAAAGTTGTTCATTCACAGATATGGCAAATATCGGCTCCAAGATGCTAGCACCCTATCAATGGAATTTGGAAAAAAAAATTATACTATCTAATGGGTCACTAATTGGTCAGGTAGTCCCATTATTTGGTCAGGGATAGAAACTTTTTATTGATCTTTTAAATTTTTCAAGGTCATACATAATTGTTAGTACCCCATCCATGGAAGTTCGAAAAACAAATTATACCATCTAATTGGTCATTAATGGTCAGGTAGTACCATTAATTGGTCCCAGTGGATTATTCTCAATCGATTAGTGCCTTAATTTTTTCTATTTATGGAATATGGGGTGCTAAAATTTTCTTTGACCTTGAAAAAAATTTAAAACATTGATAGAAAGTTTTCTATCGCTGACCAAATAATGTATATTTTGTTTTTCGAAATTTCATGGATGGGGTACTAACATTTATGTATGACTTTGAAAAAATTAAAAGATCAATAAAACGTTTTCTATCCCTGACCAAATAATAGGACTACTTAACCATTTATGACCAATTAGTGACCAATTAGATGGTATAATATTTTTTTCGAAATTCCATAGATGGAGTGCTATCATCTTGGACTCCAAATATCTTTAGATATTTACGACAAAATCTCTGAAACGCATTGTATGTTTGTATAATAGTTATGTACTACAAAGTTTCACAAAAATGATATTAAAAAGCAGATTTTCTTCCAACTTTACATAAAAATAACTTTCTTTACTAAAAGTAAAACATAATAAACATATTTATGGATATTTAAATTTTATTATTTCCTAAAAACCTGATATGAATACCACATTAATGTATAAACTACAATATTACACTTGAAGTCCCGACTTTGTAAGTACTAAAAATATTGATACCATTATTTCCGAATGCCCGCCTGCCTAGGTGACTTGAAGTTCGTGATTAGGCAAAAACAGTACGTGCATCATTTCACTAGACATGAATAAATATATATATTTTTTGAGATCGTAGGATATAGCAGAAAAATGTGTTCATTTATTTTAAATAAACAATTTTCGTTTAAAATTTTTTATCATAAACTGAATATAAAGATTATTAAAATAATCAAAGAGAACTCTTGAAATTAAATTTGAAATTTTGCCCCAATTCCTAGAACAATTATTTATAAAATTCAAATAATTGATCTAGGAATTGGGGCAAAATCTGAAATTTAATAAACTGAATAGATTTGGTACAACTTCAGCTGAAACATCTGTCGTTATTCTAGATTAAAAGCATGTGTATGAGTAAAACTGAGTATACATATGTGTAAATAGCACCTGTATACATTACTTTGTATGTTTATACATCTGTGCGTGCGTAAAAAGTAAAATAAACAGTTCACGCAATGTTAATAAACTCAGTTTATTACAGACTATTTAGAAATTAATTCAATTAGTCGTTATTTTAAACCGTCACCCCTGTTATATTTTTTGGGATCGCTATAATCAAAAAAATATGTCGGTGTTGAAGGGGCTTTCCAAGGGGTGATCTTGGAATGACCTTTCTTTTGATGGTCATTTCAAAGTCAAACTTTATTTTTCCAATGGAATCATCTATTTTTGAAATTTCCAATCGAAAGAACGGCAAACTTTACGTTAAAAAATGATATTAGGTACTCGAAAATACTTATTTCAAGTTGGCCTTGAAATGTCTATGTATGGACAAGAATGAAGTAACCGGCTATGCTTGTGAAGGTTTTCCGCAGTTTCCTTCACGAACTCCAGATGAATATCGGCATAGTTCCTATCATAGTCGGCTGCAGCCGCACATCCTACCAATTCCTAGTCTACACACAAAAATTCCTTCCACTCCACTCACATCCTCATATCCTTAGGCATCATAATGGACCTTATGGTCGAATTGTAGCCCGTCCAGGCCAGCCGTTACAAATTATCTATCTACTAAAGCTAATCCTAAACCGAATAAGATCATGCTTAAACTATGGTCTTACCGAAGCTGATCTTAATGTAAATCTATGAATTCTTCATGTCTTAAAACCAATAAGACGATCTTCATGTAGGTAAGCCTTAAGCACATGCTCAAGACTGGGCTATGAATAGAGGCATATAGAAACATAAATTAATTATACATCAAAATATAGCCTATAAATTAATATTCAACCCAAAAAAAAATAAATTTTTACGGTGAACATAAAAAAAGAAAAGTTGAAAGTTTTTTTTATTTTTTGATATAATTATGATGCTTTTCTTAAAAGAATTAAATTCAAATTTTTTTAATTTATGACGAACTCAAACAAGTTGAAGAAGAAAAAAAAAACTGGTCGCTAGTATTTCATTACCGTATAAAATTACTGTAAAGAATTTCATGTGTATAAAATATTTTTATTAAATCAGATAAGTTCTTCTTCGTTTTCAAATAAAAAGAATTTTTTTTTATAGCATCTAACCTGTGGAGCGACGAGCACATGCATAACATATTATACTCACAAAACGAATACACACACTTGCCTGCATACCTCCTTCTACTTTCAAGTCATTAATCTCTGCATATTAACTTATATACTATGAGAAAAGATAGTTAGCGCATAGGGTGCTTATCTTACCAACGCCCCACAAAAACAAATCATCATCATCATATTAACTTTCCACAAGACTCCTTTCAATCCACAATTATTAAATCAGTTTATCATTTGTCCACGGTTTAAGTCACATCAGTAAAACTATTTGACTGTTTGTCGATTGTGCTTTTAGTGTCCGTATTAGTTTTAATTGATTGATTTTTTTTTTTGTTAAATTAATTTGTTTCGTTGTGGGAGGAATTATTAGTTTGACGGTGAAAATGAATTTCGTAAGTGATGATTTTTTTTTTTCAAAATATTTTTTCTTGGATGTTATAAAATGTTTTTTTTCTTCTTTTGAGATCTGAATCTTTTTCTATGGTTGAATGACCCGAGGTATATGTGACCTAACATACATTGATTTTGGTACACGTGAAGTAATTTAATTTCAAAAACAAATCAATTTTTTTTTTCTATTAGTTTATTTAACATATTCGAAAATTTGATTTATAGTAATTTATATACGGGGGTGTTGATTTGAAAAGTTTTCATCAAATTTTTTTTAACATATGCATTCTAGAAAAAAGTGGTTTAAACAAAAGTTGTACAATTTATAGGAGGAAACATAATGCAATAATTATACTTTTGTTCCATGCATACGTGCACGTGTGGTATTACTTACCTTTTTTAGGTGCAAGATAGGGAACATGTTTAAACACAAAAACAAACAACATCCCATAATTTTGGTGTAGATGCGGCGTAAATTTTTTATTTACCTTCTCCAGTAATATTAGATGCATGAAAAAAAAGTTTCAAACAGAAGTTGTTTGTTTTTACAAGGCAAAAATTTTTTTGTATTTAATTATGTTCGCTATTTTGTAAAAAATATAATTATTGCCTAATGTTTCCCTCACATTATATTATCGAATGATAATTAGTGAGAACTCTAGGTTTTTGAAATAAAATTTCAAATTCGCTTCCTTTACCTAGATCAGTTTTTTGTATTATAAATACGCATTTCAACTACAATGTAGTCATCATCAGTATAAATTAGCTAGTTGTACTTTACTTTTTGACAATTAGAGATAGATATAAAGTCGAGATCAATAGACAAAAATAAAAATAAATAGAAAATTAACAAGATTAAAATATACTAGATTTAAAATATAATAAATTTTAAATTATATTGAAATTGCTCATGTTAAAAATTTCCTTCATTCGCATTTATTCCTGTTAATTTTACTCTTATTAAAATTACTCTTATATTGTCGCAGGATATGTTACTTGTGGCTAATTTGGTGACAGTTTCATGTATTTAATTATGTTCGCTATTTTGTAAAAAATATAATTATTGCCTAATGTTTCCCTTTTTAAACTGTGCTACATTTAAAACAATTTTTTTCTAAAATGCATATTTAAAAAAATATTTAGTTGGAAACTTTTCAAATGACCATTGTATAAACTTTAGTTTCTAAATAAGAATGATCTATTTTATATTTTGGAATAGCATCAAATTTTATGATAACCGGCTTCGAAATTTGTTCATAATCATTATACGTAAATCTTAATCAAACTCATGGACTTAACTTTGTTCTGTTATGGAGAGAGAAATTTGGATTTTTGTGAAATGTTTATTGGGAAAATATATTTTAAACGGTCTCAAACAAAAACCTCATAGACCTCATGCTCAAATGAATTTTGAGCATTTTCATATAAAGTTGAACTCCAAGGAGTCACATGTTTGATTGCAAAAGAGGAAAAATGTGACCATTAAGCTTGTTGCACTTAGTGTCATTAAGTATATGTTTTGGAATTTATTCAAGAATATTTTTCCAAGTGTCATTAAGTCTAGATAGATAGGTTGTAGCGGCTGTCCTGGACGGGATGTGAGTGGAGTGGAAGGAATTTTTGTGCCGACTTTGATAGGAACTATGCCGATATTCATCTGGAGTTCGTGAAGGAAACTGCAGAAAACCTTTACAAGCATATCGGGTTACTTCGTTCTTTCTTGTCCCCTTTTTTTTCTTTTTTTAAATAATTGACAAACTGCTGATGTCGGGATTCGAACCCATAACCTCCGAGTCCCAAGTAGACAGAGCGCGTTAGACCGCTCGGCTGCTTGGGCGGTGTCATTAAGTCTATGTTTTGGAATTTTTTGTCTAAAAATTGACCGAAGGATATATTTATTTATACCTATGAGGTTGAGCTCTTTAACAGCCCCTGTAAAATTTAATATTATATCCATCGAAATTTGGTTCAAAGATTATTTTCCCAAAGGCGTATAAAAAATTGTCAACGGATTAAACACGTGGCAATCTCCTTATAAAAACTGCGAGGTCATTTGGGTTTAATAAAGTATGAGTTATTTCAATATATTTGTAACATCACTACTCCCCCGTATACTCTCCAAATTGTTTAAATTATAAGCCCTTAAATATCTTAGTTAAGTGTTTCTATTAGTAGGTATTTCCGTTTGTCCAACTTTGAGGCTTACAAGAACAAACCATTCTATCATTCATAAACGATTCTAAAATAAGTGAAAATAACAACTAACAGAGTCGATCAAATAATTGCTTAAATATCCGGTATATACTAAATTTATTATCAATGATGTCTGAGCTTACATTGTAGAAAAACTTATTAAGTTTATGAAAAAAAGTTTCAAACAAAAGTTGTTTATTTTATAAAAATGGACATTTGTTGTCTTTAAACTTTTCCTCTGACGTTTTTAAGGGTAGAGATTTTCCCTAATTGCGGATTTTTTAAATCTGGCGTTGGTAGACAACAAAAGGAAGGACGGATATGCGGAAACGGAATGTTTAGGTCAGTTTCTGAACACCAATAACAAAAATTTTCTTCTTCTTCGATCAAAATATTTAATCATTACAAAGTCAGGACTAAACTTCATATACCCTTGTGTATATATTATATAGGGTGGTGCATAAGAATCGTTATGATATATATATATATATGTATATATATATATATATATATATATATATATACACATACATATATATATATATATATATACATATATATATATATACATGTATATATATATATATATATATATACATATATATATATATATATATATATACCGTGTGTTTTGGACAGCTTTTCCTATAGAGAATCAATGTTAAATATTATTTATTACTGGCTGTCCGTGTGGTTACTGTATGAAGTCAGTCAGTACCCATGTAATGAGAGTCATCTTATACATACAAACATCTGGATAGTCTATAGCTATACTGTATGCGTGTGGTTGTTTGTTTGTCATTTAAGAGTGAGGATTTTGTGATGCACATACCAAAGTGTACTCTCATTACATGTGTGTACTGACTGACTTCATACAGTAACCACACGGATAGTCAGTAATAAATAATATTTAACATTTATTCTCTATTGGAAAAGCTTTCCAACACACACGGTATATATCGTGTATAAAAATAAACCATTTTTTGAACAGTTACGTTTTGAAGACCGCCGATTCTCCTTGTAGTTCTCTTGTCAGATCATTGACCATTCTTGAATGATTGATTTAGTTATTCAAGTCTGCAATTACTTGTTTGTCCAAACTTGACTTTTAATTCACTAACTCATTTGTTGTTGAAATTCAAAAACTATTTTTTACTGTTCGGAATACTATGGCTAGTAAAATGATGTTATTTTTAACATCATGATCATTTGGTAATACCAAAATTCATTATCTTAAGAGGCGTTTTTGCAGTCTTTTTGTGTCGAATTCATTTCGTTTTCAAGTGATGACTCGAATAAAAGTAGTTCGTCATTCAAAAACTAATAACCTTTGTTCTAAACATTTTATCGAAAACAGACTAGTTTCGCCACAAATCGACTGACAATTGTTAAAAATGACCGCCAAATAATAGTTGGAAAAAATTTTTCTGGAAAAAGTTGTTCATTTAAAATATAGTCACAACTTTGATTAGAAATTTTTTTTCGAAAGCTGAATGAACAAGGCACAAATCAGCTATAAAATTTAAAAAAATAACATCAACTTTTGCAGCTAATTGTACAGGGTGGCGCATGAGTAACGTTATGATTGACTATATTGAATGCGCAATTGTGCATCATTTGGTTTTAACTCGTGAACCAATTGAATCTTATATAGGAAAAGGTAACGTATGTAAAATTCTTTACAAAGACCGCCTAGACATCATCAACTGCTGAGAACGTCGCCTGGTGGAAGGAAGTTTCGGGGTTTTCCTCAACACTTGCTTGCACCCGAGCAATGTTCACATCATTTCGAACTATACGAGGGCTTCCAGCATGTGGAAGATCACAGACAGCACCATTTTGCCGAAAACGCTGAACCAATCGGTAAATTGTTGGAGCGCTAGGTGCATTTCGAACATGACAGAAATTTGAATAATCGAATGCTGACTTTCAAAATAAAATTGCACGATTTTAGTTCTTTGTTCTGTGCTGATTCTTTCCATTATAAATTTCCCAAGTTTTTCAAAGTTAATTCCGAAAAAAAATACGTAAACAAAAAATTTATTCACTTATTAAATCATAACGTTACTTATGCTCCACCCTATACAAGAAACCAACTAAAGTCAATTCAAACAACTTTAAAAAATTACTTTCCTGGAAAAAGTAACATTTCCGTTTTGAGAAAGTAAATTGCTTTCCTTTTTATTTAACATATAGAAAACAAAACATTGATTTAGTTTAGAAAACAAAAATTATTCATATTTTTAACGAAGCACATATTTTTATCTATACGAAATTAATCTCATAAAATCATCAAAATTATTAAAATTAATGATGATAATATCTATAAAAAAAACGCATCCACAAAATGTACATAATTATAATTATACCATATTATAAAAAAAATCTGGTGTGAAACACTGACGCGACCTCTATATACAACAAATGACTTAAACCTAAATCATTAAATTTAACATTCCTTGATATTTGTCGGATTTTAATTTCGTTTTTAAATATTATTACAGTATTAACAGAATTTTCATATTCTGAAAATAAATGTGAAAAAAATTTTCATGCATATTCCCTATTAATAATAGGCAATAAATGGAGTTTATTTTACTGCCTTTTATCTAAGCTAAGCAGAATACTTCTATGTTCTACGTATATATATATAGAGGTACACAAAAAAGGAGGCAGCTACAAAATGAATATAATTATAATTATATGATATTATAAAAATATAAACTATAAATAATTAACCGCGAAATTAATTTTTTTTTTCTTTTTTAAATCATATTCAGATTACCTGTTAATGGGTATATTAATTTATTGCTGTTGTTCAGATAACAAACAAAAAAAGACACAGTGAGTACACCTGACGTGCCACGACCAACGCATTATAATACATGCTTCATAAATAAGCTAAATTAGTTAAAGATAAAAATTAATGAAAAACTTGTTAAAACTTTCTTCCGGACATTTATCAAAATATAGATACATTAGAACAGAAAACGATTAAGTCATTATTATTATAGTTTAACTTTAAGTTACCGAATGTTTATGGTGTTTATGGGGGTCAGTAGATAAAAATCAAGAAATCGCAGTTTCTACAAAAAATATAGAAAATTTATTTAGTTTACGTGGCTCTTATGTGTCGATTTTTCTTAGAGGAAGGAATTATGATGAATATGAAATATTACAGTTGAAAGATTTAGAATATATTATTTATTGCCTTTACATTAATGGGAAAAATGAGTTTGCATAATTCTAATCAAGGAACCATAATTAGATGTAAATCCTGACAAGGTAATAATCTAATGAGTCTTCAGTATTGGAATTGACCAGGACATACCGTTGTTTAGTCTTCGATAACTTTAAGTATGAATATGCCGATTCACATAGATTCGAAACAAGAATAAATATATTCGCTACATTTGGTAATATTGGGATATTTTTTTCGGTTGACGTATTTCCAAAAATCTTCTTCATATTTTCTGGCTTGTAAGAATTATGATTTCATTTTTTAAAGCCTTTTTGCTCCATATGAAGTATATCTGAAATTTTTTGGGTAATTCGTTTCACACAATTTCTTTATTATTTTCAAAATCTTGAAATCTGACCTCAAATTCTTAAATTTCATTCAAGGCATCGCAAGCGATCGACCAAAATTGGCTTCACGATCGTCTTGTTGACCACCCCTGCCTTATATAACTATTTAACAAATTAATTCCTTTTTACGAATTCAATAATATATTTGCCTGTTTCATATCATAAAATTTATGGGTCTGTCTATATGTGTGTTTAGTTTTAGCATAATGGATGATTTAACCGAATTAGACGAATATTCACAGACGAATACTCGACCGTTCTACCTGACCACGTTTATACACACAGCTTACCGATTTTATAATAAAAATAGATAAGTATACACTCATTTTTACCTCCATATATAGACTACAATCTACTATGTAATGTAGATGCAGTGTTGGTTATCAAGTTATCATCTTATTTCTATGATTTAGGTGCAAAATCGAAACACGTGCATGTAAAATTTTGCACTTTTTGCCATTTTGCATGCCTGTTTGTTTGTCCGGGCAATCTCCGAAACGACTGAACCAATTTTGATGGGGCTTTCATTGGCAAGTAGAGGACTTTGCAGAGAAGCTACTTTTTATCCCGGTAATATTTAGGGTTCCCAGTGGGAGGGGGCAAATATCTATCATGAAACCGTAAGAAAATAGAAAAAATGAAGAGATAGAAAAAATTCAAAGACAAAATTTAATCAACTTCCAAGGTTACTCATTGTACCGACCAACCTCTCACAACCCTAGAATGGAGGAAATCTAACTTTGAAACAGTAAGAGGTAGAAAAAAATTTATTGATCAAAACTATTCCTTTCTTAAAAATATATCACTTGCATCTTAACACGCTAAGTGGTAGCTGTACCCACAACCTATTTTCATACATGAAAAATGTTTGTCTGGCGGTGTCCAAAAGTTATGTGAATTTCTCTATGCTGACACCGACTCCAAAAATAACTAATAATTGTACATATATATTTAAATATTTTTGCTTAGGTGAACTAACATTGGCACAAGAATATGCAATTATTTTTTTACTTTTTAGTGCATTTTTTGTTATAGAATATTTGATTTTTGAAGTCGGGTTTCCATTTTGTCAAAATATCTTTTATTCTTATAAAAAGAATTACATTAATTTTTATATTCTCTATAAAAAAAAAACAATAATCATAAAAACATATGTATTATTTTATTCTAAATATTATATTATTGTATACACTTCTTGTTTTCTGTTGTATCTATTCTAAACAATATGTACCTACACACAATTTGCTATTGTTTCAAGTACTATTATTATAGCTCCCTTTTTAGATACATTTGGTATTTTGTAAACAATCATACTTAATCATATGTGCCAGCCAGCTACGAAACAAAAGATTAATCAGCTATTTCATAGACATGTAGTATAGGTACTTCCGAATTGATTATTGCGTAAATATTGAAAAGAAGAGTTGATTAAGAATGGATAGTGTATGCAAGCAATGAATAGTTCGTGACTTTAATTACGGTTGAACATTTTTTTTTAATAGTAATTAATTTATAATTGTTATCTATAATTATAAAATTTTTAATTACCTGTACTTAATAAATGCGATAAAGATTTAATGTTTATTTGTTTGAGATATTATTGAAAGTTTATATAATTTTTAACTAAAACAAGAGAAAATAACAAATAACTGAGTGAATTGTTTCATTATCAATGCGTGAATCGTTTATTTTTGTTTTCGATTTGAAATTGTGGCATAACTAGTTTACGAAAAAACGTTTCAAACGAAAGTTGTTTATCTTTAAAAAAGAAACATTATTTGTGCGTACCCAGGCGGGTAATGCACTTTTCGATTTTACCCATTAAAGAAGTTTGCCTTAATTTTTAGCTCTAGAACATACAGACAAAATTTCAGCACGTTATCTATTATCATATTTGAGTTAACGTGTTTACAGACAAAATAGGCTGACGAACATGCGGAACTAACCTTATAGACCATGAGATGGTGACAGGTAACCTTCTCTCATTTTATACCGCATGCCTTTTTAAGGCTTGATAATTAACCCTAAAATACGAAAGATAGATGAGTTCTTGGCCGCCGCACGCTTTCGCTTTTTTTCCGGTCATAAGGAAAAGCGCTTTTATTTTTGTTGAGAACTTTTGTGTTTTTCCGTGATATCATACTGGCTGCCTTTGTAACATAAGGTAGTACAAACAAATTGAAGCTCTAATAATTGATGGCATGCTATCCGCAGCGGCCGAAAGGGCTCAAAGGGTTACGAAAAAATGAAAAAAATTAAAGGGGGCTCCCGTGTTTTCAAATTACATGCCGATGTAAAGAATTGAAGTTTTAATCACAAAAACACTTTGGGAAAATTGGCATGCGCCCCTCGGAAAATTATTTATGAATTTTTCAAATTTGGTAAATTCATTAATAATAGCAAAAAAATCTATTTTCTCATCACGTTTAAAATTGGTGATTTCATAATGAAATTCGATAATACATATTTAACATAAAATCTAAATTAGTAGTAAGCAAGAGATTTAAATATTCCGTGCCTAAAGATACTGAAAATTGAAAAAAAAAAGTGTGTGTGTCAGCTCCGACGCACGACTCGAGTTTACTCCTTAAGAATGACTGTCCATACATATTGTCCATACTAAATTAAATATTTAATTATAGGTATAGTTTATATAATTTTCACTTCACTTTATGTGAATATAATTATCAATATTAATAATCCACAATAATAATATTAATTATCGAAACTTTAAAATATTTATATAAATAAACTACTCTAATAATTAAATGTCTTGTAAATGGAAATTACATGTTATATTATGTATACAATATATACCATATTAATACTGACTGACTGAGTGCAGTGACAGACGTATACAGCATAACCTGTGTACGACTCTTATACAGCGAGACATGAACCTGACTGACTGATTTTTCGTAACGACGTCATTCTATCATTATATTTTAGTCTTCATATTTTTTCAAAACCGGGCGCTTATATGTAAAATCGATTCTTAAAGAGTAAACTCCAAAAAAACTATATATAATGATTAAATAATACAAATATTTGAAATTTTCGAAAAATTACTTTATTTTGACCAGTTTCGGAACATAGCTCCATCTTCAAAACTAAAAATGAAATGCAAAATTTCACTTTTATTTCTGAAGAAGGTACTGTGTTCCGAAATTAGTCAAAATAAAGTGATTCTACGAAAATTTCAAATATTTGTTTCTTTAATAATTATAATGGATTTTCGTCACGTAACAATCCATTCAATACAAAACTATATATAATGCATAATAGACTATTGTCCTCAATTTTCAGCATCTTCAGTGTCGGAACATTTAAATATATCGCTCGAGGCTACTTTTGATTTGATATTATGACCTTTCAAAAACTTCCGTTCACTAAAACAGAGGTGGGCACAGACAGCTCGTCTGAGCCTTACGATCTCTCCATAAGCTGGGTGAGAGTAAGTAAAGAAGGTATGTTTTGAAGCAAGACGGAACGATGTTTCAATACAGGTTGTCCTCTACCGATTATTGCCCAATAATTTATTCAATCAATTTAGAAATAGTTTTATAAAATATTTATTGTTTAAATAATATCTTTTACAGTATGGAGAGATACACCAAAAAACATAATAATAATAATAATAATAATAACAATAATGATAATAATAACAATAATAATAATAATAATAATCTGAACTTATCCAAGACTGCTTGCGATGTCTTCTTCTCCATTATTAAATTCACTACTTTTATTTTTTTTGAAAAACAAATTATGCGAAAAATAATTTCCACTACTACAAATAGTACTTTTCACTTTTTCAATTCAAAGTAGACTAACTCGAAGAACTCAAATTCCCACTTTATGTAAAATTTAACTTAATTCATCAAATTTCCATGACACTATACTGAGCATACTCCATACGAAGAAAAAATAATTAAATCAGGTAAATAATTCTTTATTAGTTCTCGGATATGAATAGTAAAATATTTAGACAAATCATTTGGAATTTCCAAAACTTTAATTCTATTTAAATTATCCTTTGCAAAAATTTCCCTCTTTTATTACAATGGTCCAGCGGTAAACTTAAAGGTTCAAAAGATTTATATATATTTTTTATATATTTTTATTTTATTTATACACAAATATGATATATACTAAAAAGGTACATTTTATGACCCTAACTACCAGCCCAAAATTCCAGAGTATGTATTGAATGATTGTATGTATTATTTACT
This sequence comes from Nineta flava, assembly GCA_963920215.1. NCBI lineage: Eukaryota > Metazoa > Arthropoda > Insecta > Neuroptera > Chrysopidae > Nineta > Nineta flava. The sequence goes on from OY986045.1 coordinate 28,540,160, forward strand.
TTGTATAATAGTGACCATAAAAAAGATTTGGTATTATTATATTTTTTCAGAAAATGTTTTAATTAAAAAAAGAAAATATTAATAATTGGTAGGTTACCCTGTATTAACACTATCTCTCTTCCCTACCTCTCACTCAGAGCTTGGCCGAGTCATCTCCTGCCCACCTCTGCACTAAAACATGGTATAGACTACTGCAATAAATCATAGGTCAACCAAATACTTTAATTAGTAAAATAAATTAATATTATTGAACATAATTCAATAGTTGAAGTAAACTACAATAATACTGTACAGTTAACATCAGAAAAAACTTTCCGAAGTACTACTATGATGAGAAATGTTTGAGGAAAGTTTTACCACCTTTCTCAACATTTAACAAGATCCTTCCTGTTCTATCTTCAAAGTTCGGTATATAATGCGTTTAGCAATTTTATTAAGTCTATTTTGGTTAATAGTTAACCATTTTATAGTCTTTTAAAATATGAATTTTGAAATATGAGATTGTGTTTTTTGAGAAAAATTAGGTTTGAAAATTTTCATGCATCCAATATTTTCATGCGTATAAAATTTACGCTACTTGAACACTAAAACTATGCGATGTATGAAAAAAAGTTTTTTGTATTTATTAAAGATGTTCCCTTTCCTACACCGTTTAAAAGATAAGTTATACCACACGGACACGAATGCATGGAACTAAAATATAATTATTGCATTATGTTTTCCCCTTTAAAAAAAGTAACTTTTGTTCGAAACATTTTTTTCTAAAATGCATACTTTTTTAAATATTTAGGTGGAAAGAACTTTAAAAAACACAAATTCAATTTCAATTTCTGTTACAATTCTTATTAATATAGATAGTCTTATTCTAAGTGTTTCGAAAAAAGTACCTAAAGAAAGTGACTCACAGTCAACAGTGCAACAATGAAAATATTTGTATATATTGACGTGAATTGCGGTCCAATATTTAATATTTTGATCCCTGAGCAAATACATCTTTGCGACCAGACATTATGCACTTTACATAAACAGTTAATCAATGTTGGATCCACTAACGTTCAAGTAAGACCGAGCATCGAACTTGAATACTGAACTTAGACCACTGATCTCTATATAAACAGCTAGCCAAGAAACTAACTTTTGCTTCAGCGCACCTGTGACTAATAATATTAAATTGTGACAAGAAAAAAGAATAAAACGAATACTTACTTTTTAAATGAGATTTCAAAATTTAGTACTAATCAAAATTTTCCATTATCGATATATTTACGATTTAAAACATTAACTACATTTATGACTACGCGAGTATCATGAAATTGTAACAAAACCAAAAAAAAAAAACAAATATTTATTTTAAAATAAGAATTTAGTACTTTGACTAGTTGAGGCGTTAATTCCATTACACACATAAAGTTTAAGTATCTTGGCGGCGCTGACTATCATTAAGTTGGAACCGTTATTTCTCGTTTAGGTCCATAAGCATAATATGTTCTATATGGTTAGAGTTAGACCCAATGTATAAAAGTATTTTAAATTTGAAACAATGTTTTTTCCCTTACCTATACGTACAAATGATGACGTAATAAATATTGTAGATACTCTCTTTCATTACTTTTTCTTTTTCCCTGCAATATTCAGTATGAGCACGACGCTATAAAAAATTTCTAATGACCTAAATCAAGTACTTAAAAAATATTTGTATAAGTAGTACTCTTTAAAAATCGTGAATTACGGTATACGATAATTAGATATGAGTATTGTTTTTTTTTATCGATAAAATCATCATATCAAGTGGGTTCATAGGAAAAAGTATAAGAACCATTTCTTTTTTCTTTGTTAACAGAAATGTATTTAAATTCCTTGAGAATAAATTAATAAGTAAATCACACAATTTGTGTATGTACCTCTAGAGGGCGGTATTATTTTACAAGGATCGTGTAGTAATTGTTTAACAATATGAAAATGTCACGATTTGAAATGTGTTTATTTAAGTAAACAATAAGAAATTGTAATAACAAATAAATACGTGGTTATTTACTTGTTTTACAGTGAAATTTATTGAGATTTGAACAATCGTAAATATTAAAAAATTATAAATAGCTTTCAAAATCATTCCTTTATTTTTAGCGAATTTCCTGAAAGGAAATAGAGGTATTGGCCCCGTACCGAAGTAAAAATTTCGCAAAAATTTCTTCAAATGTCCATCGATCCTACCTAATAGATGTCAAAAATCACCATCTGTAAAATTTATATATATATATATATATATATATATATATATATATATATCTATGGACATATATATATATATATATATATATATATATATAAATTTTACAGATGGTGACATTTGATCACTCTAGCGGTCACAGTTTTCATTTTATCGGAATGAGATTTGGTATTTGAGGCGCTTTTGATATTCAAAAGGTCAAGTTCGTTAATGGGTTAAATCGGACAAGGGGAAAGGGGGGTTTAGAGGGAGGATGAAACACAAAATTTGGCATATCTCCCTTAATATTTGAAAAATCGGAAAATTTATAAGAAGTAAAGTTGTAGGTACTAAGTTTTACTGTAATTTTGTTTCTTTGCATTTTTTCTGTTACACTAATATTTACAGAAATATTGACGGTTTAAGATTGAAATTTAAATTCCTTAATATCTCTGTACACATTAGAGTTTGAGCTAAAATAATGTGTTGAATTGTAGCAAATATAATTTTCTACAACTTTGTTCTTTACGCTTTTTTCGATTGTTCTAATATTAAGAGAGATATTTTATATTTTGTGTTTTCTTCTATCTTTATGCCCCCCTTTCCCCTTGACGTATGTCATTTATTAATAAAATTGGCCTTGCAAATACTAAAATCATATACGACATTCCATTTTGATCAGCCTAAAATTGTGACCGCTAGAAAGTTATTTATGTATTCTAAGGAAATTCGCTAAGTTGAAGCAGCTCCTGCGTAACGAATTTTTCTAGCTTAACTATTAATTATAAATAAAAAATATTTGAATAAAATTTAGATTTTAAAAAACTTAAAAAACCATGCTTTTATTCCAATATGAACTAAAAAATTCAAAATATTTTAAAATAAAATAGATTAACATTGGCAACAAAATTAACTTTAATGTAAACAAAATCATGGGGTACTCTTTACTTACTCTTGTAAAAGTAGAGACCACATCCTTTTGTTTACATTAGAATAAAGAGATTGAAAACAAAATTACCTTTAATGTAAACAAAAGCATAGAGTGCCCTCTACTTACGTCTTCAAAATGACTCATCTTTTACAAGAGTAAGTATTGAGCACCTCATACTTTTGTTTATATTTAAGTTAATGTTGTTGTCAATCTCTTTATTCTATTCTATTTTAAATTATTTTGCATTTTTTAATTCATATTCCAATTAAAGCATGTGTTTTTAGTTTTTTTAAATTCTAAATTTTATTTAAGAAACAATAATGTAAATTAAAATTTTATGTAAATTAAAATTTTAGTGCTTTTTATTTAATTTAAAAACAACAAAAAATAACAACTACCTGTGTGAATTTCTTAAATACCCGATATATACTGAATTTAAAAAGTTGTTTATTTAAAACAAAAAGGAACATTTATTGTATTTGTATTTTGTTCTATCTATTAAGATAAACAGTTTTGCATACAGTTTTTAGAATACACAAACGAAATTTCAGTTCGCTACATCTTTTCGTTATTTTGTGTTATTGTGTTAACAGACGAACGGACGGGAAACTTTGCGGAAATGGACTAATTAGGTCATTTTATGAATACCTATTCCAAAACTTCGTCACATTTGGACAAAAAGGACGCTACTTTAGGAGCTGATAGTACAATTAAGTATTGTAAACGAAATTGTTGATTCAAAAACACTTACCAGGTTTCTAACTTTTGAAGAACTTTGTAAAATAGTAAATATAGTTTTGATGACTATTTTAGTAAAAGTAAAATTTAGCTTTGAAGAGGAAATGAGTTCATTAACTAATACTAATACTAAACCAATGTTTTATTGTAAAAACACTGTCAACACTTTTGAATTCGATATCGTTTCAATTATAAACATGTCCAAAAAATCGATTGTGATACAATAAAAACCTCAACAACATATCTTTCCTTCAAAAATTACATCATAAAAAAATCTTTTACCATTATTAAATCGACTTCATAATAATTTTTCATATCGACCGGATACACCTAGTTATGCATTCATTTATAAACACAATTAGAAGAAACAAAAACAAATCTACAAATAACTAAGATAAATAATTTATAAGACCTAAATATTTTTTAATGATTTACAACAACAATAAAAAAAAAGAAACAAATCCATTTGATATGTATAAAGGAAATGTGATTTGTTTTTAAACAATAACACGAATATTAGACCCGCAGAAGATACGTCAAAAATTACATCAATATTTCGCATATATAGTATATTTTGGATTATCCGTGCTTAAAATAATTGCATAAATCATATGGTTTCAGTGCATGAAACTTTCGAATATCGATAGTTTCTGAAGGCAGTACTGACAGAAGAGACTGAGAATACAATATCATTCCATTTTCAGACGGGACTATATTCTAAATCCTATAGGGTTTTCTTAAAACCCTATTGGATTACGTCAACTAAAGGGGATTCGGATATAATTAAAAGATTATCAAAAGCAAACAAAACTCGATTTAATAGATTTAAGAAATAGATTGTTCCAAGCGAATTTTCGAAGAAAATTCAGCTATTGGTTTTGTACCGATGGAAGAATTTCGATAAAATTTCTTCAAATGTTCATAACCTACCCAGTAGATGGACATAGAAAATGACCATCAATAAAAGGGCGCGGGGAGAGGGAAACTATGTTTTTTTTTTGCAGAAACCTTCTCGGGTACCCACACAACAAATTAAATTTGGTATGTAATGGGCAAAATTAGACAACGGGAAGGAGGTTTTCGAGGGCGAGGGAAACACAAAATTTGGTAGATGTCTCTTAATATTGAAAAAATCGAAAAATGTATCAAAAGTAAAGTTATAGATATTAATCTTTCTACAATTCCACTAATTAACGAACTTGGTCTTTAAAATATGAAACACAATGAAATATATTCTGTAATTATTCTGAGAAAATTCGCCTAAACATTGGTGTCAAAATAATGTATGTAACGACTTGCAAACTCCATACGGTAACAAACAGTGTGTTAATAAGTTCGTTGCATATATCTTCTTTATTGCAACCCAGCTGCTGGCTTATATGTTTATAATATAATGGACCCAGACAAGACTATATATAATATTTCATAATAATGATCAAACCATTTTTGATAAAAAGTAAATTGTAAAAGTAAATTAGTAAGATTGATTTTTAAAGTGTTAAATAACTAGAGTGTATTATAATTTAAAATAAAATGATAAATTAACAATTTTAAAAGTTTATAATCATAATTTACTTTTTTTTTTAAATGGTTTATTTTAAGTAATATATTTTTTTGAAACGTTATACATTGTGTAATAATGGTATAACACAAATAAATATGACCCTAACTCAATTTTATTATAGTAATTGTTAATTCAAGTCATATATTCGAGTTCACAAATGTGATTTATTATCTTTTTACATATATTTAATTGTTTTTATAAACTTTATGTCTATCCATCAATTGTTAGTATGGTTGATTATGTTATATATACTAACGGAGGTGACTAACGTTTACTTAATTTGGCATTCAAGTAATATGTCTGAAGATAAATAACATTATTTTGATATGAAAAAACATACACATACGTAGATGGAGATCGTGTCAACGACCTCTGGCTTTCCGAACCATTGTTCTACCCAGATGCTTTGGAAGTGAAAAATTATATGCATCCTATCCTAATATTTGGGTCGCTAGTCTATATGGTCCGAATTCGTCCAGTAATCAATCAAGATGTGTATGATATTTCATATCAAACATTAAAGTCAAAATAATGTTACCAATGTTCAGACATACTACTTAAATGTCAAATTAAGTAAACGTTAGTCATCTTCATTAGTTAAACATAACCGAAAGGTAGCCATACTAACAATGGGTGGATGCACTCAAAAAGTTTACAAAAACAATTAAATATATAGTCAACAACAATTTAATTATTTATAACAATGAATCGTCCTAGAATTTTTCTATACTGATAAGTTTAGTTCAGTGTATACATATTTCTGAATTTTCACGATTTTTTCTGATTTTTCTGATCGATCTTCTTGGGAATCGGTAGGTGGGGATAGAATTTTTTATCGTATTTCTCCAAAAATGTTTTAAGAAATGTTCCCGTTTCAATTCCCAAAATTAAAACTTGTCTTTGCCCCATATATATTGTCCATACTAAATCAAATATTTAATTATAGGTATAGCCCATACAAATTTATATAAACTACACTAATAATTAAATGTCTAATAAATAGAAAGCGCACATGTTCATATTATGTACAATAAATACCATATTAATACAGACTCACTGAGTACAGTAAAAGACGTAGACAGCATAACCTGTGTACGACTCTTATACAGCGAGACATGAACCTGACTGACTGACTGACTGAATGAAAAATCGTAACGAGATCATTCTATCACTATATTTTACTGCTCATATATTTTTTTTCAATACCGAGTGCTTATATGTAAAATCGATTCTTAAGGAGTAAATTTTTATTATAAATCCCATGGTTGCATTTGACTAACGTCATATTTCAACTATGCCAAATTTTAATCATTGAGGTGATTTTATATGTGTAAAAATCGATAACCTTTCTCAGGATCGGACTGAGGGACCAGGGTGGTATCAAATTTTTTTATGGCATTATAGCATTAATGGCCCGCCAAACCAAATAATAATAAAATAGCGTAGAGTTTTTGGAAGTTTTTATTTTCAAAGACCTATATTTTTATGTAAGTTTCATCTATACTAATGTAATAAAGCTGAAGAGTTTTTTGTTTGCTTGTTTGTTTGAACGCGCTAATCTCTAGAACTGCCAGCCCGATTTGAAAATTTTTTTGCGTTAGATAACCCGTTTATTAATTAAGGTTATAGGCTATACACAAATTCAACACGGGTGAAACCGTGGAGGATAGCTAGTTAGTTATAACTGAAGGTAACCTATTAAAATTTTCTTTAATAGTGGAGAAATTTCAGCTAGATTTCAATAAATCGTACGTAATAGCTGCTAATCTCCTCTCGCATGTTAGTTAAACGATATTGTGAGAATTACACAGTAAGCGACATATAAGTTGGAGTACGTATTAATTAATGTGCTTGTTATATTGGGATGAAAAGCATAAATTGTTTGCAACTTCGGCATGAGTCCGAATCTCTTCGAACCAAACAAATGGTGATTTCTCTCTGCTCGTTTATCTTCCTCCTCCCCCATGTATAATACTACCTATCAGTAGTATGCGTCATAGACCCGTGCAGGCTAGGGACCGGTTGGTAATCGCCATCCTGACCCTATGGTCAGTTCGACACTGCTGCCCTTTATGTAAATTTTTTATTAAAATCGCATGAAAAGGGTAGAAATTTTTAAAACAAAACAGTACTTCCGAATCTGCTTTTTTAGGAGATCATATAATAATCAAATGGGCGGTACTTTTTTTTTTACTTGTGAAAACTAATTCAAGCATAATATTAATAACAGATATCTTTGGCCAATTATATTATTTTGCAGTAAAAGTAATAATCTGTTTCGTGATAATTATTTACAAAAGTTTTCTTTTTAATTTCGAAAAAAATTACTAAACAAAATTACACACCTTATTTGTACCTTCTAAGATGATTATATCTCATTAATTAATTAAATTTTGATGATGAGAATAAAAGAAATGAAGAAAAAAAATTAATTACAAAAATCTGCACATAAATAATATATTTGTTTATAAATTGAGATATATATTAGATATAATTAATTTTTATTTATATTTTTAATTTCAAAATAAGAAAAAAATCTAATTTATTATTTTCAATTAAAAAATATTATTTATTGTATGGTAAAATTATTATATATAATTTATATAATAATGAAAATTATTAGTTTGATTTAAACAATGGATAGAAAAATTTAACATATTAATTAATAAAAAAATAATTGGTTTTTTTATATATATTAAATTATATAATATTTATTAACGAGTATATATATTTGTTCGCGTGGTTCAAATTATATCTTAAATTTGGGTGGTGTGGGTCACATCTATTAGTTAATATGATTATATATAATCAAAAATGTCGAAATCATTATTAAATTATTATTATTATTTTTTTTTAAATTTATAAATACTGAGTGAAAATTCACACTTTACAATGCAATTAGTTAATAATTATTGTAACCAAATGTAACCAGCGTACTATATGTATATTCACAGGTTGTTAGGAAAAATACTTTCGAATTTGAACGCAGCGAAGTACTTAGTCATCATAGACGATATGCTTAAGGCCATTACACAATGAAAAAAATAAGGAATAAGATATAAGATATAGCACAGCGACCAAAACACAATGGGCGATAAGATATAATATTCAACCAATCACAGCGATTGAATGCCAGCTGCTGGTGTGTGCACAGCTGCTGGTGTGTCAAAAACATAAGTCGGAGAGTCGACTTCGCGTAACATCCTGCGCATAACATTGTGATTGGCTGGGAATAAGAAATAAGGAATAGATATCCAACGCGACGGAAATTCTGTTGCTATATCTTATTTCTAATTCCTTATTTTTGAATTGTGAATTGATCAACGGTTCTACCATCTGCTGGATTCCACTATTCCTTATATCTTATTCTTATACCTTATTTTTTTCATTGTGTAATGAGCTTAACACGTTATGTTACTTTTTTGACAACATACTATCTGTTTCTTTTTGGCATATGAATACTTGTCTTGGAAAAAAGAGATGACTATTCGCTGGGTGCGCATAGTCATCAACTTATTTAAAAGTACATTTTCGTCTACTAATTTAAAAGTTAGCGTGTGTTGTATGCACATTCCTTCCTTTTCGGTGGCTTGGCGTGCGACCAAGATTTTGTACCCTAACATAAAAATTTTCTTACAAATACTGGCAACTCTCCTGGTCAGCCTAGCTACCGCAGATAGATCGTTTTCTACTCTTCGCAGAGTAAAATCTTGGATGCGTGCCTCAATGGACAGGAAAGATTATCCGGGCTAGCTCTCCTAAATCTATACAAAGATGTGAACCTGGATATTGATGAAATTATCAACGTTTTCGCGAAAAAGAAACGTAAGCTTGAATTTGTAATTTAAGTAATCACCTAAATAAAATTATTTAATGTAAAATGTATACTGTGTTTAGTTTAATTTGATATCCTTTGAAGTTGTAAAAATTTTATCAAAATCGGTTCAGTTGTTTAGAGTCTAAATATGACACTGTGATGTGCAAACAAACACACATTAACTTTTGTAATTTTTGTGAGCGAACAAACTAACATTTTACAAGTTTATTAATTTACTAGTGTTCGCCCCACGACTTTGCCCACGTGGAACTATACACTGTACAAAATCTTGGTCAGCGCGTCATATATTTTGTAAACATCTCTTTTGTAAGAATGCACTATATCGATCATGAGCGAGTTCATACTCCGACTCGCACTTGACCGATTTTCGGGTGGCTGTGATCACAACCTTTTTTGAGGTCTTGTATACCCAGAGTAAAAATTGTTCTCGAGTCAAATATCGAAATAAAACTGTTGTCTCTTATCTTTATCACCAAGAGGATCTTTCAAAAAAATATGTATATAGAGAAATAGGTGTAGTTAGGACCAAAATAGAAACATTGTAGTGCCATCAATTAGTTTGGGTAGTTGAAAACTCGGCCTTGCGCACTACCGTGCTTTAGATCAACAAAGCAAAAGGGCCTCGTGTAAGGTCTCAAATCAAAGGCGATTGAAACACAAATTTAGCAATTTAAATGATATATTTAATATTTGTAATTTAAACATTTTTTTGGCAAAACCGGTTAAAAATTGCTGACCGCCGACCTTTATTACAAAGTGGATCGTAAAACATTTCGGATATAAATTATTCTACTGAAGTTGTAAAACAGAATAAGTATAACCTTTTGATTCCATTACCGTTATTAACTTATTATACATAAATTATGACCATATTAAAAGTTTGATTTTTTTTCCAGAATTCATAAAATCAAATTATGTATTACTTTCAAAAAAAAGCCTGGAGCATCCAAACAAAACAGCTATATTACATTCAAATTTTGTTTGTTACTGCTTCACTTTTAATAAAAAAATTATTATTATTAAGTAGTAAGCGATAGACTATAAAACATTATTTTAGAAAACTAATTGAAATAGTTTTTGTTTTTTAAATGTAATTATTACCCTCTTATGGATTATACTTAATAATAGTAATAATTTTCGACCGTGTCAAATAATTTTAAATTTCCTAGGTTTAATTTAATGCTTGTATTATACATAGTCATGAATTCATGATTGTAACTTGTCAATTATTTTATAAACCTATTTTATACATGTAACTTTTCAAGAAACTATTCATACCGCATGACTTGGTGACCAAGCGCAGTAGTATTTTTTGATGAAACTATGCAGTTATGTAGGTCTCAAAAAGACAAATCAATTTTGCCCAAAAACATATTAGATAGTGCATTACATACTAGATAGTGCAGTCTATTTGTAGAGGTAAAAACATACATTAGAGAAATTATTATCGCGATACACCTAATTATGGATGAATATAACAACGCCCTAGGAATGATATTTTATAATATCTATTACTTTTTTTTTTTACTTTTACAAATGAAATTACATATGCATAAAAGCATAAGGTAATTACTGTAGTACATAGATATAACATACTCCTATAAAAAAAAAAAACATACAAAAAACATAGTGTACTATTTTTAATGGTGAGAGACATTTTTAGGCGAAATTTAAATAAATTAAACACTAATTACAATTACTTGTATAGTATAGTAAAACCACACTATTGGGAGTAGAGGTTTAGTGATCGTGGATCGTTATATAGAAAGTCTTGTGTACTTCGAAAGGTATGTCCTTATTAAGTAAACCAAATATGTTTACCGAATGTTAAATGTTCATACTTAGATATTTGTCATTTCCTCAATATAATATAAAATCCATTTATCACAATAATCATAATAGAGAAGAGTTTTTATTCCCGATATATGTAAGCAGAGATCACGAGTTGAAACTTTGGGTGTGTGTTCTAGAGCTTAAACGTAAAGTCAAGTTTGTGAATGGGTAAAACCGGACCATGTTTGGGCAAAATAGACAAAACTGTCCATCTTTAAAACCGTAAGAGATAGAACAAAAATGTAAAGACAAAAAATGTTAATTTTTTAAAAATAAACAACTTTTGTTATAAACTTTTTTACATAAGTCATTTGAAAATATGCCAGGTATTTAAGCAATTAACTCAGTTAGTTGTTATTTTCCCTTGTTGTTAATAATTTGCAACAAAATTCAAGAAACACGTTCATTAAAAATTATTCATTTATAGATACATTGAAGGTGATGAACAGAATAACTGTTAAATAGGCAATTAGATTTATGAATTATGAATCATTCATTATTGATTCAGAATTGTTCACAAAATATAACACTGTAGCATGTTTAGACGCACCAAATTACTATTTATATTTCACCGTCAAAAAAAAAAATTATATTTCAAGATAACAAATTCATAGTCATAAGTCACTGTTTATCTGTCTAACTTTAGTCACAATATGTATCTGCGGCAGCCTAGAGGGATACGGAAAAAGTAAATATTATATATCTTAGGTGAATAACTTTCATCAAATATTATAAAAAAGAAAATAACATACTAAAAAAATGCAACCAAAGAAAAAGAGAAACGTAATTTTTACATTGTATGTCATGAACGTTACTCGAACTCACCTATCTAGATTCAATGGGAAATATAGATCATACCTCTCTCTCAAAAGACACTATCATTTTGGATAGGCATATCTCCAGCCAAATGAAATTAATGAGGTATCGCCAAGAGATATCCATCTTTGAAAGAAAGGAGGTACAATAAATCAAATTAGTCGCGGTACAAAAGCTCTTTATAAGCCCTAATCCTAATTCGAACCTAATCTAAGAAAAAAAAACTTTATTTTATTTAATAATTTTTAAGGTAATTAAATAATTGGGCCTTATCTTTTATTATCAAATAGTAATAAAGTATTTCTACACTGTACACATTTTCATACTCATTTCCACACCTCTGTGAAGTAATAATTAGACCTTATCTTTTATTATCCAGTATTTCTATAATGTAAAAATGCCCATAATCATTTCTACACCACTATGAAGAGGGGTTAATTGACGAATTTCCAGTGTAAAAAACTTCCAAAAATCTAAATAATAAATAATTTCATAATTTCCAATATATTTTTATATTTCAAGACCATCATGTATTAATAATGTTAAGAAAGATGTGTTTGTGTGTGTTTGCGTTTGTGTGTAAGTGCGGAGATTTTACGAACAACATATGTCATTGATTGTTTATTGCCACCAATCTTTGCATAATAACGATGCGAAAGAAAGTATATTAAACCAGCAAAACTTTCCTAAAGTTGTGACTAAAATAAACATTTTTATTTCGAGACCATCACAATATATTAATTAATGTTTAGAGAGATCAATTTGTGTGTGTGTGCGTGTTTGCGTAAGTGCGGAGATTTCACGAACGACATATGTTATTGTGTTGCATAATAACGATGCGAAAGAAAGTATGTTAGTACATAACTTTCCCGAAGTTGTGACTAAAAATTGTGTTCAAAACGATAAGAGGTGAAGAAACTCTGTAATTAATACAAAATGTTTCATCTCAAGACAGAAAACTTTTTCGTACACTCACTAAGTATGGCATAAATGAATTATGAAATAACAAATTTGAAGAATTTGAATAATTTTGAATAATGCCTTGATGTATTCTTTCCATACTCAATTTATTAGGATGTAAGGTTACCAACTCTCCAGTTTTAGACCGGAGACTCCGCAAAAATTAAGTTTTCTCCGGACTCCAGATTTAAAAAAATAATCTCCGGATTTTTCATTCTTACGAAAAGAAAATAATAATTCTTTATGAATAATTATTAAATTTATTATCGCGATAAATTTATTTTTATTTATAATGTTCTTACTATTGAAAGTTGCTCATAATATAGTTACAATACTAACTTTTTACACAGAGTGAGCTACTGAGCGTTACTTTGAATGTTAACGCTTGTTTATACGTACAAAAATAGCTGCTAATTAGTTTGTCTGATTTTTGTAATTATCCTCATCGAATGAGATTTTTTACCGGCGAAAAGAAGGAGGTACTCAATTCAACCTGTATATATTTTTTATTTTATGTATGATCACGCAAAACTTTTTACAGAGTAGTCCGACTTTGATAATTTTTTTGTTGTTGGATAGGGAATGATTCAAAGTTGGTCCAATAAAAATTTGAGCCACAAAAAAAAATAAAAAAAATAAGACTTCCCAGCGCTTCCACTAAAGAACAAATATATATTTCTTTATTGTATAATATCGTATATTGTCTGTGTGTAAACACTTTGAAAGCACTCAATATCGTTATATATATATATATATATATATATATATATATATATATATATATATATATATATATATATATATATATATGTATATATATATATATATATGTATATATATATATATATATATACTCATAATTATTTAGGTATTTACTCAGATTTTTTTGCTTTTCAGTTCCATTCTGTTTTCGAAGATTTAATCAAAGTTTTTATTTTTTGCTTTTCAGTTACTTTCTTCTTTCGTCGGTTGTATTTTTTCTTAAAAAGTTTTTTTTATATAGTAATTACGTACGTCAGTAAATATCTCTAGACTAATGAGATCAATCTCCGGATTTTGTAAAATATTCAGTTGGGGTCTCTTCTAAAGTAAATGCTATGTTTTACATATAAACTTTGGAGGTCACTATTTCTCCTCAAGGGCATAATAACGGGATAGTGATATCTTGTTGAACAAGAAACTTGTTAATAGGTTTAACTGTAATAAAATAATAGAAACAACACGAATAACTCTTTACAAAGTTACCAACCCATATAATATGTAGTGACGAGTTGTTGTATATGATTAAACATTAACATAACTTCTGTGTAAGTGATGAACCTCATCTTCAAGAATATATGGAGAAAGTTTTATACGTCATCGACCTTTGTAACAAAATAAATAAATTCAGTATAATATGCGTCAACTATGTAAGTCATCTTACTACTTTACTTTTTTCCAGTTTTTGTATCCAGTTATCCAATCACACATGTTAATGTGATAATTGTTTAAAATATAAAAATTAAATATATAAGAAAAACAAGTGAAAATAACAACTAACTGAGTTAATTGCTTAAAATACCCGGTATATCCTGAATGTATGTAAAAAAAAGTTTAAAACAAAAGTTGTTTTTTTTTTAAAAAGAACGTTTTTTGTCTTTACATTTTTGTTTTATCTCATACGGCTTTAAAGATTGGTAGTTTTGTCTATTTTGCCCAAACATGGTCCGGTTTTACCGATTCACAAACTTGACTTTACAGTCTCTAGACCACACATAGAATATTTCAGGTTGTTATCTCTTTACAAAGTCGGAACTAAACTCGATATACTCTTGTATGTATATTTCATATATACCGGGTATAATTAACACTTTATAATAATAGCAAAAAGATTTTATATTTAAAGTTATATTTAAATGTAACTATTTAAGTTATATTTAAATGTAATTTTCTTTAAATTGTAATTTTTCAAAAAACTGTAAAAACAAGACGAGACGAGACCACAGAAAACTTTTACAAGTCACTGTTAGACATTTTTTCTAATTCTCGTCGCGCGACATCTCTATTTTTAATGTATCTCATATTCATTCGTATCATTTGCGTGAGAAAAACAAAACTTTATAATGCTAGCGGCATGTACGCCTCTACAATCATTTCAAATACATAGTCTCGTATGATATTAACATGTGTAGGTAAATACCGCACTTTTATCTGATTATAAATTATAAAGGAAGATCATTTCTTTAAAAAAAAAAGCTACGTGTATACTCACGATAAATGAAGACACATTGTCGATATTTTTGGCTACAAGTTTTCCTTCTTCGCAAATAATTGTCCCTGAAAGACAGTTTCCAAATGCTGGCTGCTGCAAAAGCCACGTGAATACGACTTTTTTTTCTCAAAATGATACGGATAATTAGAGTACGGGTAATTAGAATTATATTGTATTACTATAATTTTGTATATAAATATTTTATAGACAGTCGTGTAGTCTCTAGAGAATCTTTTATTTCGGAATATTTTGACGCGAATATTCAATCGTAATACGCAACCTGTAGCTATTAGTTTAGAAATTAAATTTACATAATTGTATTTGAGAGTATTTGATTACATTTTATTTTTAACACACTTTTCTTAGCTTGACCTATATACAGGGTGGTCCAAAAGTAATGTCATAATGTGAATGGGCCATAATTTTTGTATTTGACATCTAATGTACTTTAACTTTAACTTTTATGCTGCAGATAGATTGAGAATTAGTTGACAACAAGCAATGGAGCGACACTCTCCTGAAGAACGCGGAAACGCATAACGCATGGCGTGCTGACTCGCCACATTCCACCACAATGCGGTCTGACCACGTTTTTTGTACTATAAACTAGTTTACTGCCAATTTTCAATTATTACAACACTTGAAGAGTATGTTGTAATTTTTGCACTTGTAGAACATGTTGGAACACCTGGTGGCGCACCGTCGCCAGGTGTTCCACTACCTGACCTTGCGAGTGGGTGCTGACTCATGTACACCCTCAATACTAAATCATATTGAATTAGGGGGACATTACAAAACTCTTGCCATTTTTTGTCACCAGCTCTCCGACTATAAATGATACCGGACTATTTTTGTATTTAAAAAAAAATTAATCCATCAACAATTTTTGTCGTAGATAAAAGGCGCGGAATTTACATCGTTCCGTTATTAACAATTTATGGTATTTTTACTTACTTTGTTTTTACTTTTTATACAAGTATCGATGGTACAAGTAAATGTTGAATTGTTAAATAATTTAAGATAATGTAGAAGAAATTACTTTTTTTTGTTTTGTTTTATTACACTGTGATGAGTTTGCTCTTGATGAAATAATAATTATACAATTTATTTTTATTTTTTTAAATTTAAGATGATGACAGATACTAAATTATTTATTATTTTTGAATAAATCAAGGTTGAGTGACAAGTTCATTAAATGTATTTCAAAATATTCAACATGACTAAATTCTGATTAAAGAATAATGACTCGCAACTATTGTAATTAATCCCAGACAGTCTAAACTTATCGAAAAGTAAATGCGCTGGAAAGAGTGGCATGAGAATTTGGTGCGGCCAAAGGGTACGGCATTTTATGATTCAAAAGTAGGATTATCATTACGCTTATCGGATCACTGCAGAGGATATCGAGCGGAGGTGATGGCCATTTAAGGGGTATCGGAATGGCTAAGGCGGCTGAACACTTTAACGTGCAGCGACGTTTCTATCTTCACCGATAGTCAAGAAGTAGTAAAATCCCTGAGTTCGTTATGCCTACCCTCTAGGGCACCTCTGACCGAGTCTCTCTAAATGAGTTGGCGGTTAGGTTCAATGCTCACCTGATATAGGTTTCGAGTCATAGGGACATTCCGGGGAAACGCAGTACCGAAGAGGTAGCCAAAAATGATACAAAGCTACCGGACAAGAGCATTACAAAACATCCATAAGTGTCCATTTTGCGAACTGCAACAGTTACTCCTGAAAGAAACCATACAATCCAAAACCAAGACGTTTCGAAGATATTATCTCTCTACGGCAATATTATAGCAGCCATAACAGGACACTGGCTAGGCGGCAGACATGCAGATCATCTAGAATTGCCAGTATGCCAGACTATTGAAGAAGCTCTTAATAGGAAGAGACTCAGTCTTTTAGGTCAACCATTCTCTGAACCCTTTCTAAGCATAAAACTGCCGGCGCCAAAGTCTAATTGCTATATCTGAACAGCTCCAAATAGTTTAAGTAGTAGAAGCAAGGATGGGTCAGTCCCATTTGGGTATCACAATGGACCTCACAATCTAAGTGCTTCCCATTCAGGACAGACGCTACAACCTAACCTAACATAAATGCGCTGGATATATGGTATCTAATAACTCTAATGGTCAAGATTGTCTAGATCTATACATTATAAAGAAAAAAAATCTAGCTATCACTAATTTCAGTTAACACACAATTGTAAACAATATTTTGATATATAATTTATATAAATGTTTAGGAAAATATAATACAATATTTTGTGTTGATGTAGCGGTGTCCCTTCATCATTAAATTATTATTATAATTTTGTTCATCATTTTTATCTGTTGCATAACAACTATAACTTCCCTCTATTATCACGGTTGCTTTGAATGTTAACAACCTTGGTAGTTTACGTATTAAAACAATAACATTTCATAAATCAATTCAATAAAGATCAATTATATCTTTTATATATTTATTATGTATTTAAATAATAATTATTTAATATAACAATCATCCACATTACAATCGGAAAACAATTTTGGTACAGAAAATAGCGAAAACTCTCTTCTTCGCTAAAATATTTTTTTTCATATTTATTCATCACGTTTTTTTGGCACCTGCTAATAAATATAACCGTTATATACAAAAGTTGTTGATATTTTTATCACGATCAACTTTTTATTCGAAGCATTTTTTCGAAAATCAAATTAGTTCGTTACAAATCTGTCTGTTTTGAAAAAGAAAGTTCCTTTTGGAATACAAATCAACAAATGCACGCTTATTAAGTCATAATATATTATTTATTCAAATCTTTACTAATTATTATATTTAAACACAATTATTTAAATTTGTACAAATATTTAGTACTGTAAAATAATATTTTGTTTATAAACAAAACCCACACATGTTTAATAGAATAATAATTTTTATTCACATTATTATTTTTATATTAAATCCTAATAAAGTACAAAAATTACTTTCACGATATTTTAATTTTTGTTTGAAAAAAATTTATATGTTTTGTTACCTAAATTTATAATTAAATTATCGAAATATTTTTTATAATGTGTTAAATAAATATTAATCATTTAAATTAATTTTTTTTTACAGTGTGTTCTAAGAAATACTATTTGTTTACATTTTATTTATTTATTTTGGTTTATTTAACGAGAAGTAAGTGAAGGTACAAGAAAACCCTTACGATAGAATATTTTACTATTTCAGGAAAAAATTTTGGAAATCGGATTTGAAAATTAGAATCCTAATTTTCGATAAATATTCGAGAGACAGTCGATAGTACTCTCTGAGTTACCATAGAAAAAATTTAATAATGATGCATGCGTGCACGTATTAAAAATATTTACAATTAAAGATTGAAAGTTCTTCTAAATATCTCTGTAAACATTAGAGTTTGAGCAAAAATGATAAGGTGATGAATTGTAGCAAATTTGATTTTCTGCAACTTTATTTCTTACGCATTTTTCGATTGTTCTAATATTAAGAGAGATATTTTATATTTTGCGTTTTCTTCTTTCTTTATACCTTCCCCCCCCCCCATTCCCCTCGACGTATGTCTTTTATTAACAAAATTGGACTTGCAAATACAAAATCATATACGATATTTCATTTTGATCAGACTACAGTTGTGACCGCTAGAGAGTGATTTCTGTATTCTAAGGAAATTCGCTAAGTTGAAGCAGCTCCTGCGTAACGTATTTTTTTTAAATTTTGATTGTAGTTAGAAAGTGATAAATATATATAGTTATCATACTATAGTAAATAGTTATATGTTATACAATACTGATTTTAATGCAGTTTAAGTATAACAAACTGTATACATACATTATATGCTTAAACGAAACAGACAAAAGTCTGCCTGTCACATAAGCAGTGTGACTACACTCTGCAATATTATACATTATAGAAAGATGTGCGATCGTTATTATATTGGTAAATAGCTACACCGCCAGCTCTTATTAGAACATTTCAATTTGACTATACAGTTGAAATTAGGTATAGGAATGACTTCATCATTTTTACTCCATGTTTCTGATAAATGAAGAATATTAGAATTACCAGCATAGTCTTGATAAATTTCACTAATTCTGATTCTAATGTAAATAATAGATTTAATGCCAGTCTTTTAAACTCCAATTTTAACGGAAGAAGTGACCATGATAAAATCTAGAATCATTGATTTTATAGATGCAATATATAATTTTTCTATTGTAGTTTATCACGACTATATCATTTTATTAATTTTTTATGTCTTAATATTAGTGTTGACCTTAATTAAGATTCTTTAATAAATAATCTAAAAAGAAGTATAACTTCTTACATGCGTACATAAAATGAAATATATATACTGTGCAAAATTTTAAAATGAATTTTATTTTAAATAAAATATATTCACCGTAATGTATTCACCATAATAGATCAATCTACTATAATATTTCTATTGCCGTAAATTAATTGATTTTTGACATTATTATATATTTTCTGAAGAAGCAACTGTATTTGCGAAACTATAATCAAAATTTATTACACAAATCCGAAATAATTGTTTAATTTAATAATTATAATAAAACGGCTACTCGGATACCAGCCAAATAGCCGAGCGGTCTAAGGCGTTATGTCTACTTGGGGACTGGGAGCTTATGGGTTCGAATCCCGACATCGGCAGTTTGCCAATTATTAAGAAAAAAAAATGCGGACGGATAATTGACTAAACTGTCGACGTATGGACAAAACCGAAGTAACAATGGCAATGAAGTGGCAATGCTTGAGAAGGTTTTCTTCAGTTTCCTTCACGATCTCCAGATGAATATCGACACAATGGACCTTATGGTGGAAGTGAAGCCCGTCCAGGGCAGCCGCTACAATCTATCTATCTAATAATTACAATGGATTTTCGTTAAGGAACGATCCATTCAATACAAAACATCTGCTTTAAATAGCCTCAGTTATATTTGCTATTATTTCTATTCTTAAATACAATCATCTTCTACCATAAATAGATAGATGACAAATGTCTATGCAGAATATTTACAAACAAAACTACAATTGAAGAAAAAAATTTCACACGCGTAGGTAATGAAAATAAAAGTTTCACTTCGTAATGTGCTGATTATACCAGCAGCGCACGGTTTGTTGTTGATGTTGTTGTCTATATCGCATAATTTATTTTGCAAAAGCAAACGGAAACACACACAAACTGTGAGCAGATGACATACAAAAAACAACAACAAGAAGAAGAATTCTTGTAATGTGTTTCTTTTTTTTTCAAATTTATTAAATATTATTGATTCGTTAATTATACATCAAACAGTAAACCACACCTTTTAAAGTTTTTTGCTCCGGGCAACAAAAGATGAAAATTGTAGATAAGTGTTGCTTTTTTTTATTCATTATATTTTTATGTATGAAAAAGTATGGTATCATCTTCTATTCTTTATTAGATGTTTTGATTTTTAATTTATTTTTTGTAAAAATTTCACTCATTGTAAATCTTTTATCAAGGACGTTCATGCGCTACGCTAGAGTCAAATGAGTACTATCTTTAATAAAATTTACTTAGGATTTGAAAAAAGTTGTAAAGTATATTAATAATATTAGGATTTATATAAACTACATAAATTAAAATAGACCCAATAGCAACATTGTGTAGTGCATCTATCATTGCCTATGCACAGTATGCCATGATAGGGTGTTACTCATGCACGAGTAAGATCTATATATAAATAATTGTAATTAGAGAGTGATAAGTATAATATAATAGTTATTTATGTTATAATACAATACTGATTGTTTAAGTGTAACAAAGTAAACCATATCATAGTACATTACATATAGACTGCATTAGATACACTATACAGTATTCAAGATTGGGTGTATTTTAAAAAACAAGCTGTATAACCTTTTTTTTGTTTGTCCTAAATATTTTAAAAGTATTTATTGTAAAATATCAATAAATGTAAATTAGAAATTGTTTCACTTGATTTGACAGATCTGACAATAAACTATCTTTTGTTATGACGTTCACAGTGTGTACATGTATATTTTTTTACTGTGCGTTGTCGCTAGTTTTCAATATATGGTGGCAAAAACAAACCTAACAAAACAGTTTTAATTTTATTAAAAAATTAATTCAAACGTTCGTCAAAACCATTTTTTAATGCAATTATATAAACTGCATATTTCAAAGAATATTTATAAACATTATTTATTATGGTGTCTACTTTAATAATATAGTTATTATAATTTTAAGTACAAAAAATTATGTTCTCCATAAGACGCTGTGTTGAAAGTTTGATTTTTAATCAATAATTACTCTTTGAAATGATCATCAACAGGTTTTAAATTTTTGAGGGAGGTTAACTACATAATTATTCAATTCACTAAAAAAAAAAGTTTTATCTACTATCAAGCCTCGACACGAACGTCTTTAAATAGACATTTAAGAATCACATTTGATCTTTATCGTAATCCGATCATTTTAAACTCGTAGACATTTGAGTCTTTAATGCAATTGTAAAAGTTTGAAACTAATGAATATGTTATCAAAAATGTTGAAATGTTAGATTCTTCATCTAAATTATTTCAATATTTTGAGCATGAGATGGCAATATCAGTTTTAATGCGATTGCGCTACTTAAGAGTAAAAAAAGGCCAAATTTATTTTAGCGAATGTTCATCATTAAAATTTACATATATAAATATCCGCGCCAGGATAAGAAAACATTTTTCTAATTTTAAAATGAAAATTTTACATTGACATGTTCAGAGCGTAGGACTGGGAAATTGTAGGACAAGGTGGCCATCAAATTATACATACCATTATTAATTAACGGCATAAAAATCAGCTTGTTACTAATAACTATGTATACCCCGTTATTTGAATATGTTGGTGGTGAGGGACCTGCCTTTCAAACCATCCATTTTTTAAGACACACGTTTTTTGGAAGTCTTTATTACATTATCTGTCAATTTAACTAACAAATTAACTGTTACTGATAAAATTTTTGTCATCGTCAAACAAACAAGTTACTCTCCTACGCGCTTCGTTACTCACTGTCATCGAGAATTTTCGCGAGAGAAAAGTTGGGCGTCTCGTCGAAAGGAAGCTACTGACAAAAATTTTGCCTGTTACTAATCATGCATAAAAAAACCCGTGCTGTACTGTGGACTATTATCTATAAGTATAGGAATAAGATAAGAATAGATTATAAATGGTCCACTCTGTACGTGATATGTATAAAGGTGTTTTTCAAACAATACGCAATAATTATTAAACATACATATAACTCTTAGTCGTGATGTTTTTATTCTTTTTTTTCTTCATAATATAATTACATTTTTAAATGCCATCAATCAAATTAATGATAGTTATGAGTTAATTTCTGTATAAGCTATTGATAGTCAATTAAAAATTTGACCTTTTTCAAAAAGTAAATGACTGTATTTCTCTTTGGTTGCTTTAAGCCAACAACTTCCAGTCTAAAATTGTGTAATATTTTTTTATTATCTACGAAAAATTTCTCGATTAAATGATGCAAAAAAAACATGGGCGTAATACATGATCATAATAATTACCAAGGTTTTCTTTTTATTAAGTTTATTGTCAACAAGAAATACGCATACACGATTAAGATTTACTGCAACGTATTATTTAAGGTTGTTGTGAAACTGGTGAGAGAAAGTAGGGGTGGTGAGTTTGTCCTATACTAAATGCATTGATAACTCATCCATTCCCAACTCTAAATAATTAAAAATTTTGCAATTAAATCGTTTCAAATAATTTATTTTTTGTAAAAAACATATATGTTTGTTGAAAAAAACATATTGTTTAAAACTTAAATCCTAAATTTCACTTTTTCGAAGCGTTTTAATAAAGTATGTTTTATTTTAAAACAGTTGCATCGTGATAAAACTAGATTAAAATAAATATAACTAGATAAAAATAAATGTTACTAAAAATAAAAACAAGATTAATTTTTAATTTGATCCAGGTATTTATAAGACTTTGATAAATATTATGACAGTTTTTCATAACACTGGCATATCTGGTTGTCGAGATATAGATTTTTGTATTCATGTTTTTACCGACGAGCCCATTTAACCTATGTAAAAATCTCTTAAAAATCGTATCAACTTAAGGATCAACTTCAAATTTTGACAGGGTATTCTTTATTATTGAAATAATAAGCTGTAAAAGAAGCTTTTGAAGAATCTGTCATTATATTGAATTTTCTTCCCAACAACCTTAACAGGTTATGATGTAATGTTATAATTATAATATTATATAGCTGATAATTTATCTAAGCGTATGGGAGTGTATGAAGTTCGAAACCAATGAGTTTAATCCTCCTGATATAATATTTACAAGAAACATTTTCAACCCATTGTTAGCTCTTTAAAAGAGCGTGTCATTAATTTAGCATTAATATTCGAGATATCTTCCTAAATTGGAAAACCATAGCACGTCGAAAATATTTACCATATTTAATTGACAGAAAACAAATTATCTGTTCTTCAAAAAACTGAATAACCATTTTTACATACCTTTCATAGCAAGTGAGATATGTTAGAAAAACCAAAGTTATTCTCACATCACTAAATAATATATTGTATGCGCTTAATATCTATCGTGTATTAATAACTATACTAATTAAAATTAGTTATTAAATAAAATAAATGTTTAAAATTGCCATAAAGGTTCGTATTGACTACGACACTATACAGCATACACTGAGCGTATACACCAAGTGTCTATGTGTGCACACAAAGATATTTAAATTTTAAAGTCTAATACTTTACTTATGTTTTGAATTTTTCCGTATCTTTGTTAATAAAAAAATGGAAAATAAAAACTTTTTAAATTTTCCAACGGGGATCTTTTTTAAATCCTTCAAAGAACAGCTTCCAGAAGTAAAAAAATTCCAGACTTTTATTTTTAAAATTATCGGGGTTATCCAGATTGGAAAAATTTTTTGTTAACAAAAGCATAGTTAATGGAACAATTGGGGAAAAAATTTTTTGCCGACGGATTATTGTTTGTTGAAGTATCCAGTAGGTACGTGCATTTTTTCTTTTCTTAATATTCATATTTAATGGGTTAAAAAAATTTTTTTGTTCAAGTGTCTGAATCAAGGTGAGCCGAATCTCTCGTTTTCAATACCTATCATCTCTCAATTAAAATTATAAATGTTAGTGGAACAGTTTAGGGAGTTTTTAGAAAATTTTATACTCTTTAAGAATCGTTTATTCGATTTTCGATATCTACAATAGTTTTTGAGATATTTTCAAAAAACGAAACCCTCTTCTTTTTTTTTTTAATAAATTTTTAATAACTTTTGCAATTTTTTTACGCGGGACATCAGTTTTTTCAAAAATTTTTTAGATGCAATTACGAATCGAATGACACCTTGGTCATAATTTTCTGAGAAGGCGAAACGAAATTCGAAAAAAAGCACTTCTTTACTAGTCTATACGAGAATATCTAATACTTGTATTTTTAATACAAAAAATTAAAATTAAATTTATAAGAATATTCCATTAGCACTACCTAAATAACTATACAATTGTTAAGAAAACTAATTAATCCAAACCTCTGCGACATATTAACTGCTAGAGAATTTTTATTAATTTTGTATCCGATCCCATTTACTTCAACACGCACAAATCCCATTAATTTTTACCCAATATATTATTTTAAAGAGTTAAATAGTTTAAATTAAACATCCACTTTTAAAGTATCATTAAATTTCTATATACCACACATACAAACATATATTTCCTTATACACATAACTTAAGTATTGGCTTTAAAAGGATATATTGGACACGCGGTTTGTTAATATAAATTATAAAATGTTGGATACTTAAAAGTATAATTATTTATACTTTTGCGGTTACATTTTTTATAAAAGTGCTAATAATATTTCATATTATAGATTGATTACATTTTATAATGATAATATAATATAATATAAATAAATAAATGAAAAAAACTTAATCACAAAGAGTTATTTAAATTGAAGTGAAATTTAATATACTTAAAGCCTATCTCGATTTAATGACTGTAATGTTTATATACAGAACAAAAAACGTTGGTATTTACTTGTCAAAAAATAAAACAACAACAGTCTTAAAATAATTTCGAAATATTATCTCATAAATGGATTTTCTGTTTTGTTAAAACTTAAAAAAAATTGTTACTAAGTATTATTATCAATTTAATATACACTACGTAAATTAAAATAGACCCAATAGCAACATTGTGCAGTGCATCTATCACTGTCTATGCACAGTATACCATGATATGGTGTTTCACTCACACGACGGGCGACGGACAATAAGGACGATGTATACATGCACGAGTAAGACGCAACTATATATAATTGATTGTAGTTAGAGTGTAATAAGTATAATAAAATAGTTATTTATGTTATAATACAATACTGATTGTTTAAACGTGACAAATTAAACCATATCGTAATACATTACATATAGACAGCGAATAGATACACTATATAGTATTCCAGATTGGGTGTATTTTAAAAAACAAGCTGTAGACTAAGGATTTTTTGCTTCACTACTCGTATTCACTATTCATATTTATACGAATACACTGCACCGCAAAAAAAGTGGCGCACTTAGAAAAATTCATTTAATTCATTAAAATAAAATGATCAACATTCGGATTTTTATATGGCCACAACGTATCCCCGAGTGAAATTCAATAGAACACATCTGGAATGAACTTGTCCGACGTATAACAAGATGAATTAACCCTCATGGAGGCCTACATGAGCTCATAATAGCTTTAGTCCAGGAATGGAAGGTAATCACCCAACATGGTGTAGCGAACTTAATTAAAAATATGCCTAGAAGGCTTGAGACAGTCATCAAGGCAAGAGGAGGTAATATCCACTGTTAAAAGTTTATTTCCTTCTAAAAAGCTCGAAATAAAATGATTTTTTTAATTCTAAAATTTATACAAATTTGTCTTTTTTTTTTTAATTAATTATAATTAATTAATTTCATATCGTTTATATATACAAGTTTATAAAAATTTAGTTGATATGCAAAAAAATTCCAAAGAAAAGAATTTAAATGAATTTTTCTAAATGCGCCACTTTTTTTGCTGTGCAGGTATATAAAATTCTTTGTATGGATATTTGAACGGATTTAACTTAAAAACAATTTTATAAATTTGGATAAAAAATTTTTAAATTTTTATTTGACTTTTTTAAATTATATACAAAAATATACCAATATACAAAAATATACAAAAATATACCAATCGAAAAGAGAAAACAATATGTTATCTCTACTATTATAAAATTATAAATGTCTGTTTGTTTATTTGTTTGATTGTTTGTTTGTTCGAGCATCACAAAAAAAGCATCGAACATCGTTAAAAAGCTTATGATAAGTCTTAAAACTGAAATGTATTTCATACTAGAGATAGAATTCGAAAATATTTGCAGACATCAAAAATTGGTAGAAGTGTCGATAAATATTTGAAGTAGTGGAAGCGGTGGGAACGATAAATATTTAAAGTAGTGGAAGCAGTGGGAAATTACAGTGTAGTCTTAAAATGACGGGAGCCGGAAATATAACATTAAAACGCGAGGGAAACATAAATATATAATTA
This sequence comes from Nineta flava, assembly GCA_963920215.1. Taxonomy (NCBI): domain Eukaryota; kingdom Metazoa; phylum Arthropoda; class Insecta; order Neuroptera; family Chrysopidae; genus Nineta; species Nineta flava. The sequence goes on from OY986045.1 coordinate 28,566,952, forward strand.
AACAAAAATATGAGTATATGCAACTTATCGGCTGTATCTTAGAACTGACGGAAAATATCCGAAAAAGTTTTCAAACAATAGTTATAAAACGTGTTATGTTCAATCGAAAATTTCGTGTGATATTTTATCTCCAGTAGTTTCATGGTTAAAGGTTTGTCTAACAAACCAACGTGATAGAAAAATTTTCACATTTCTTTCTTGTCCACTCAATGGCATAAGTATAAGCAAGTGAAAATAACAACTAACTGAGTTAATTGTTTAAAAATACGGTAAAATTATTTACAGATATTTGAACTGAAATTGCGGCAAAAATAATCAGTTTGTGACAAACGAACAGTTTGTTTCAAACGAAAGTTGTTTATTTTTAAAAAAGGAACATTTATTGTTCTGAATTTTTTTCTATCTTCTACGATTTTATCAGCACAACACAAGTCTTGCATTGTATAACATATATAATGTTAAAATAATTTTATAGTATATTGTATCATAAATGTTAAAACACTATATAAGTTACACTGTCACGAGTGAATTGCCTACCTTAACGTATAAAAAATTAATGATATATAAATGTTATATATGATTTGCAATAGAACGCATTAAAATATGATTTTACTATATTTCACACACATTTCAAATAATTTCATTCATCATACACAATCGTATGCATGAATAATATATTAATTAAAAATGAACATATCAAAACTGAATATCAACAAAATATTATTCGCTTTGAACAAGAAGAACATCATAAAAAGCATTCAATGAATATGATGATTTGCTTTCACCAATATATTATTTTAATACATAATATTTGTCATTTGTGTCCAATAAATATGAATACAATATTATTCTATTCTATAGAAATTTAAAGAAAGTGTTTATAGTACCATAAGTGGTATCGTTATCAGTATGCTTAAGATGCCACCTATTTTTCAAATGTAAGTGGTTCGCAATCCAGCGATTCGCATATTTTTTCTCTGATGGAACACTTTGAGAATCCTGCAATTTTAACGGATCATCTTGTTCATTTTGAAGGGAAAAAACTAATATTTACAAAGGTATATGTAGGGGAACTCGGGGCAGAACGGGATACGCAGTTGAAAATATGGCTTAAAAATACAAAAGGATTTAAGACAGCTGTTAAATTTTTTGAGTACAAGTACAAAAACACAATAATATTGTAAGAAAATAAAAGTACTAAATTTTGTTTTCACTTTCGGGACTAAAATGGCAACTTTACTCCCTCCAAATAGGTGCTAAAGTAGTACTTTTTCTCCCATGGGCCCCGTTCTGCGGTGAGGTGGTCTTCGCTATTTATACCAGCAGGTTAAAAATGAAATGAGCAGACTCTGTTGCCAGTTGTCATCCAAGATCATCCAAGGGTAGTAAAACTAGCCTTTTCCCTTGAAGGTCTATCAAGTCTGATGTTAATTGTGTCTGCTGGAAGACATTAGGAGACATTCCTGTAGAATGAGGTACACCATTCTGCCCAATGGTATATGAGTTTGAAGTCTCAGCCTGTAGTATCGTAACTCCCAAACAAATGAACCGATATTCAATGAAGTTTCTTTTAAATTAGAAGATTAAGAACGTTTATGCGTGAAGATATGTTTCTTCAATAATCCAAAACCTCTTATCGATCCTTTGGAAAAGTTATCAAGGATTAAAAATCAAATATGTAACAAAGAATCTTATGGACAAATATGATTTTATATTTAAATTTGCAACAACTATGTGAATAAATTAGACGCTGTGATAAATATTCTTTGAAGTATTTAATTTATTTAATTGAGTGAAAAAAATGTGTTATCGAACGTTGTAATTAATTATTTTAATCTGAATAATTGAAGCTATTTCGGTAAGTTTTAAAAACAACAGCAACAGGGCGCTAAAAAATATACAGAGGGCTGAAAAAACGATGGAGTTGGCAACTGAATTCTATAATTTCCACGAAATCTTTAGGATATATTTTTATGTCACAACTAACCTTTAGAAACTTTTTGGTGATAAATTTTGGTAAAGTTTCCGATTATTTCACTTCAAATAAAATGTGACAAGATAGACTCTTTTAGAATTTTTATACTCGGTATATAATATACTGTGAGTTTTGAACAGCTTTTCCTATAGTGAATCAATGCTAAATATTATTTATTACTGCCTGGCCGTCTGGTACTGTATGAAGTCAGTCAGTACACATGTGATGAGAGTACACTTTAGTATGTGCATTGTGTCCCCACTCTTAAATGACAAACAAACAACCATACACATACAGTATAGCTATGCAGTATAACTGACTGACTTTATTTACATGTGTACTGACTGACTTCATACAGTACCAGACGGCCAGACAGTAATAAATAATATTTAACATTGATTCATTATAGGAAAAGCTGTCCAAAACAGTCTGTATAGCAGGGTATAATAAGTTTAGTTCCGACTTTGTAACGGTTGAAAATATTGATCGCAAAAAAAATTTGGTGCAGGTGTTCATTAAATCCGTCCGTGAACACGATAACTCAAAAACGAAAATAAATAGCGAGCTGAAATTTCGTATGTGTGTTCTAGAGCTTAAAAGTACGTGAATGGGCCAAAAACGGATCATTTTTGGGCAAAAAAACTGCCTATCTTGGAAACCGTAAGCGATAGAACAAAAATTTAAGGACAAAAAATTTTCATTTAAAAAAAATACAATTTTTGTTTCAAACTTTTTTTCATAAATTTATTATATAACGGGTATTTAAGTAATTAACTCAGTTAATTGTTTTTACTACACTTATGGGAAGTAAAATGTATTTTTTCATTTAGAAAACTAGTATCAGAATTTTTCCCAACTTGTAGAGTCCCTTCCTGGATTTAACTTATGGGATAACTACAATACTACTACTAATACTACTTGCGGCACTTTAACTGCATGACAAGGGCATTGTTTGTGGTATTGTAGATGTATTTTAATATATTCGAGAAGAAAGAATTTCTCTTTATTTCGCATAACTTAAAAATAAAGTTATAATAAATTTCAGAAACAAACTTTTTTTAAATGTCGTAAGATATATGAATATGATGATGTACAGGCAATAAATATTAATTTTTTAAATATGTTAATGTTTTTTTATTATTAATAGTTCGTAAACAAGTGTTTTTTTTTGCATATTAATTTAAAAATTTATGTGAATTTATTCCTTTGTCAAGTTCAAAATAAAAAAAAATATTTTGAAAATGTTTACACATCTTAAGAAATAAAATAAAAAAAAGTGAAATTTTACTACTTTCTTTAAAAAATTATATTTTATAAAAAAAAACAAACCTTGATAACTAAAAAAAAGATCCGTTTTTCAGACTGATCTGGTCTCATTCATAAAATCAACTTTTTAAACACATAACAAAGTGTTTTGATCTGGGATCGGGGGTAGATTTTTTTTTGTAGGTCTCATTTCTTCAACCTTTAGTTCATGAAAGACTACTAATATTGTTTTTATCGTGAATACACTCAATGGCGCCAAGTAACGGTTATTTAAGTAGCGCCAAGTAATAATTATGTATACCCCGTTATTTGAACATGTTGGGGGTGGGGGGACCTGTCTGTCACACAATCCATTTTGTAGGACACAAGTTTTTTTGAAATCTTTATTACATTATCTCTCAATTTAACTAACAAATTAACTGTTACTGATAAAATTTTTGCAATCGTCAAACAAACAAAAGTTACTCTCTTAAGCGCTTCATCAGTCACTATCATCGAGAATTTTCGCGAGAGAAAAATTGGTCGCCTCGTTGAAAGGAAGCTACTGACAAAAATTTAGCTTGTTACTAATCATTAAAAAAAAACGTGGTGTACTGTGGGCTATCTTCTAATGTGTACATATTTATGAAACTACGGTTAAACATTTTCAAAATTTACGTACAAAATCAAAAAACCATACATTCTTCATCCCTCTCCTTTCATCCTAGATCCCAGAACCTTTACTGCCTTAACCTCTTAAGCAATGCAAACAAAGCCCTGAAGTCATGTCTTGCCATGTCGTCATTTGCGCCAACAACCCGTACATTGATTTGACTAATCAATAAATAATCGATATTATCTTCACATATCAAATATCAATAAATAATATTATTTTCGTGTATGTGTAATTTTGATCAAAGTAAAGTATAAATACCGGTAAAGTAGAGATCGAATCTTTTAATTATTTATATATCCATATATTTAAATAAATACAAATAAATTTTGACATATATTTTATTGTATTTTTAAGGTGTGTTATTTGACTGTATTGTGATAGATGAATAGTTTAAAATAATAAATAAATATTATTTAAAAATTTTTTTTCAAGAGAGTCTTTCACTTAAGGTACCGTTTTATTTAACATGTGTGTTAGACATATATATGATGATTACATATTTATTAATGATTATTATATATGAATAAAATATTTATTTATTATATGTTAAATAGATATTAAACAATCAAGACTATTGTTGTTGCTCTATGATGTGTAATTATTTGCAATTGAGAACAATAAAAATTAGTTTGAATATTTTTTAATAAATCTTTTTGTAAATTTAAATTAAGAAATATATGTGTTATAACAAACAATATTTTTTTTAATTGATTTTAATTTATGAAAGCAGTATATTGTTTTTAAGTCCGGTGTATAGAAGTATTTTACAATTTTAACCCTTAGAAAGTTCAATATAATATATTTTCTGGTACAAAATGGAAGGATGTTGCGGATGCGAAAATTTTAACATCCGTGGATGCGGATATTTTAATACTCATATGCGTGGATACGGATTTATATGTCAAGTTTTTTTAAAGAGATACTTAATTTAGGTACAAGAATAAAAGATGGTAATAATTTTTAATATTTATATTTTAATAAAATTTTTAGTATGAACATTTAAAATTTGGTGCATTATATTTAATAAAAAGCGATGACGCTGCCTTTTCAGGTTCCATCCGTTTCGCAAACAGGCTAAACTGCTCCGCGCATTGTGAAACACTCAAACAATAATGGTACAGGAAATGGGTTCAAAAAGAGGCATTTTTATGACACTTCTCCGTAATATTTGTGAATTGCATATTCTTGTACGGCTGGTAGCCCAGATAAAGACCTACTATTTTCCAACCATCGATTCACACCCATTTTTTTGCAACGCGTTCAAAGTTGGCGAAACGGAAAAAAAAGGAGGTTTTTGAGCGATAGCGACGAAACTGTGACTTTGACAGAAAAAAAGTAAAGGAACTCGGAAATTAAAATCGATTAATTAGTTCATTCGCAAAGTAATAAAAACTAGCTAGGCATTTCTGAAATAACTAATTATTAATACAATTAGTAGATAGTGTTTGAAATAACTACTAAACGTATTTACATATTAAGATGGTTTATTTATTACAAGAAAACGTTCTGAACAATACCCAAATGATAATATTTGCTAATATTTTGCTAATATTTTTTTTCTTTTTTTTAAATTTCCGACGCGCCAAATTGTTTGTCTTGTTAATACCTAAAAATGATTCCTTTACTTTTTTCTGTCAAACTCACAGTTTCGTCGCTATCGTTCAAAAACCTCCTTTTTGTCCGTTTCGCCAACGTTGAACGTGTGGCAAAAAAAATGGGTGGTGAATCGGTGGTTGGAAAATAGTAGGTCTTCATCTAGGCTATTAGCCCTACAAGAATATGCAATTCGCAAGTATTATGGAGAAGTGTCATGCAAATCTACCCATTTCTTGGCCTATAATGTAAATTGTCAATTATCAGGACAATAAAATGAACTTTTGTTGACTTCTGCCATGAAGTTGTTTTTTTGACCACGCTTGGCGCTGAGTACAGCGGTTGCGCTCGGAGCTAATACTCAAAACAAAATTGTATGTAAAAGAATTTATTTAAAAATACACAATAGACTTTATAGTTACATCTAGATTTTGATTGCAACGCAATTATCGGCAGTAGCTTGTTTCGAACATTGTGGTATAAGTTTTATTATTTGAATCTTCAAGGGAACGTTTTTGGAGAAAAGGATAAACTTCTTTTTTTTGTCGAAAGGAATATCTTTATTGATTTTGATTTTCACTTGGCTTTGGCTTTTAAGCTTATTTGAAGGTCAACTTATGAATCAACTTATGAATAATGAATCATTTTACAACAGTTTCAAAAATTGAATTAACAAAGATGAAATTGTGATCCAAATGATGTAGAACTGAACTGCTTACTCCTGCGCAATGTGCATTCGCTATTTGCGTATGTGAATTAAGCGCAATCGTAAATAACGTAGATTATTAGAAAGGTTATTAGAAAAAACTTTTTCTAAATAATTTAATTTCCGCCAAATCAGTCTATAATTATTATTTTAAATTCTATATGGGATTATTGACGTTACCCTAGGAAAAATATTGCAAAAAGTTTATCAAATACTTTACCAAGCCCATCATGCATTGAATAATAATTATAACATAGAAAAACTATAATCTTTACGCTATAATTGTAACTTAAATTTGCTCTAAGATATTTTGCAATTTATTTCAAAAAAAGAAAGGAAAAACATGATGATGCTTTTGCCAAATGTAAAAGTAGTTTCACTTTTAAAAGAATAATAATATATTCGAAATAAACAAAGTTATTTTAAATTTAATTAGCCATTTTATTTTATACGTAAAAAAAATGTGTGTTATATTGGAGTCGTTATGTGTTAATATAGTTAATTATTGTAATCAATTACCTTTACTTATGCGTACATACAAAGTTACTTAAGTCATTGACATAGTAAACTTATTGTTAGTACGTTGAAACTTAGCTCTAAGAGGGTCAATCAGGGTCCGGAGTGTACGTGAAAAACAAAGGCGTTAGATCCAGTTTTACACTAGGACGATACGCTCGCTTCTGTCTTCCAAACAGAAAAGTGAGTGGCACTCTGCGCTCAAAGAAACCTGTTCCGCTAAAATAACATCTAATCTGGTTCTCGAATGCGCAGAACCACTGGAGAGATTGGCAAGGACAAAAGAGGTCACCTTGATGTGGGTACCAGGACACTGCGTGGTTGAAAGCAACGAAACGTTCGACGAACTCGTCCGTGATGGAGCTGCACTCTCATGTCATGGACAGGTCATGGATCATACCTAGGAATTACTAGAAGATAAATTACCTCTACCCTAAACGAATGGGTAGATAGGTCTATGAATAGGAAATGGAAGGGTATAGCAAGCTGCGGACAGGCCAAACGAATGATAGCTGGGTATAATGCCGCGAGATCAACCTGGCTCATTGGCAAAACCCGGAAAGAGATAAACCTCCTGGTTGGGGTGCTTACCGATCACTGCAGGCTCAAGAGGCCTCTATGTCTCGTGAGGTTAGATGACAGTACGATCTGTCCGGACTGTGGCAGTACGAATGATACGCCCTTCTACCTTCTGGCAGAAAGTCCTTTTAGAGCTAGTATGAGGTATCTTGCCTTTGGCTCAACCGAAATGAGGAAATCTGAAGTAAGTGGAACTCTTTCCTGTTATTTGCGAAAAAGACACGTCGGTTCAACAACGAACTCAGAACTAGAGGAACCAACCAAATATGGTAGAGGATGAGGTATCTTAATGGTCGGTAGAAAAAACCCTAGAAAGGCTTACTTGCCTCTCATGTACTACTACTACTACGTTGAAACTTATAGATGAAAATTATTCGGAAAACAAGTTAAAATAACAACTAACTGAGTTACAACGAGTTAAATACAGCGGTTTGAACTGAAATTGCGGCAAAAATAATCAGTTTATGAAAAAAAGTTTCAAACAAAAGCTGTTTATTTGTAAAAAATTAACATTTTTTTGTCCTTAATTATTTTTCTGTTTTATACGGTTTTAAAGATGAATATTTCCGTCCCTAACGCGGGGATTAATCAGCACAACACAAGTCTTGCATTTATAGTATATACCGAGTTTATGAAAAAAAGTTTTAAGCAAAAGTTATTTATTTTTAAACAAAGATCTTTTTATTTAGTAAACAAAATGACGATCGCGGAAAATAAACTCCAAAATGTTAAACGCCAGAGTTTTGCTTCAGTAAACATTTTAATGACTGTATTAGGATCATGTCTTAAAGCATTAGCAGTATTTTCGTGTTGTATGGACAATTACGTACTTCATAGATAATTTTTAATTATTTTTAACTTCGAACGTTCAGCTGAAGCAACCGACTTTTATACGACTTTCGAGATAAGCACGGAGAGACAATTGTTCATGAAATTTGTCATTGATGTCTTCATCACAACGATTGACCAACTTCTTGGAATTTTCATATAAATTTGACATCGCTACAAGCTGCTGCAATAGTTAACCTGGGAATTTGGGGCCCCTAAGCTAGGGAGTTTCGGTGATTGTTATCTGTAACACACCCGGTAGCTACGCCACTGGAACTAGTAATATAATATAATACTTTGATTCTAATTCATACAATATTTATCTGCATTTAAATAAAATTCATATAAATAAATAGATACTTTCCACAAACATTCCGTACATCATTATTATTTTCACAAATATCTATCAAATAATCAAGGATGTTCCAGCATGAAACCACTTTTCGAAAGATTATGCTTATTTTTTTCACAGACTAAAAATAACGTTTTCTAATACCTAAATCCCGCAGTTTCAGAATTTTTGACCATTTAGAACGCCAGATAATTAATAGCAAAGTTATCATTCTCTCTCAATCTCTCTCATTAGAAGCACGTAAAACCTCATGCCCGCCCAATTACTATCTGTTGTATTTAAAAAAATACTCGACAGAATTTTTTTTTAAACGAGAATAGTAAAGATAAAAGTTTATTTAATAAAATTTTTTTAAATTGCATTTTACCGTTTTAATTAAATACTGATATGAAAAAATTAACTCGTCAACCAGGAATCGAACCTCGGGCCTCTGGATATCTAGTCCAGTATGCTTCCGCTATACCAAAGACGACTGTGACGTAACAGCCAACTTTTTCATATCATTCTCATTTTTATTTATTTAGACAGTATTACTTCTGTCGAAGTTATTATTCATATATATTTATTTGTGTATACTTAAGCGTCAACAATACGATGTTTGTCCAAATTTCTTTCGGTTACGTAAGACAAACTGTAGAAGACTTTAGCGTATACTATTTAGACAAATGTCATTGTCATTGAATTTTTAAATAAATAATGATATGAAAAAATTAACATCGTATTGTTGACGCTTAAGTATACACAAATAAATATATATGAGTTTTACCGTTTTGTTTTCGAAATATAAAAGATTAAATTTTTTTTTCTTCAAAATTACGTTAATTTGTATATATGAATAGTGAATATATCTATATGTTATGTACGTGTGTATATGTATTTGTTCTATAATAAAATCAAACCGATTTTTTGTCCTGATTATATAACATAGTGCTGGAACTACCTTAAATTGAATTTAAAACAAATAAATAAGTCAATAAAAATTTCCTGTTTTATTGATTTGTATAATAAATAGCTTCTTCGTTTTTGTTTACAAAATAATGTAATAAATATTCAAATTAAATAAGTATATAGAATACCTATTATGTAGTTTTTTATATTATACATCTGTTATATTAAAATTGTATACACATAGGGTATATAATATTTGAACATCAATACGGAAGTTTTGTGTTGGACTAAATAATGAATAAAATGGCTGCGACAAGTTCTCACGAATTATAATATAAATATTTATATGATTATATTCTTATTCTTAGATTGTTACATATTATGTACCTATATAGAAGTTTTTATGACATACCTGCAATTTAATCAAAATTAATGAATGAATTCAATTTAAAATAATACTTTATATAATGTTCCAGCAGATGTTCATAGCTTCCACTCTTTGTATTATATAATACTATGAATTATCTGTCGTGAATTTCGGTCGATGAAGCAGAGGCGTAGCTAGGTAACCAAAGGCTCTGGTGCAAAAAAAAAACTGGGGCCCTAACTAAACTGATTAGATTTTATCAAGTCAAATTATAAATATATACAAATAAATACTTTAAAGGTGCAAAGCTACTTTATCGTGCACTGCAGGGCACAGCAAAACAAGTTACTTACTATATGTATGTGCACGAGTGACTTGTGTGAGCTTTAGTGATCGCCTAGGTTCTACACATAAACATTAAACAAGGATACATAACTCCATGTAAACAAATAATTGGCAAAAATAAGATGTCAGTAGTGTTCCTTCGGCACCGGAAACAGAACAGAGAGTACGCGAGTTTTAATTGAAAAACATTACGCATTTGTAGTATTATAAAAGTTGTTTCCAGCCAAAGTATTTTTCCAATAAAATTTTTTTTTTAAATAAATGATGAGTAATTTCAATTTTTCAATAAGGAGTTAGTTGAAGTTGAAGTGACAGTTAAAATTCACAAAATAATTACATAAAAATAAATAAAAAACATCAAATCATTAAATAGTATCCTGTAATGTTGGAATTGTAAAAATGAAAATAAATTATTGAATCAGATATTAAATTAAACTTTGATTTATTAATAATAATGCTGAAAATTAATATTTAATATGTCATACAATTTAATTAATTTTGGAATATTTATACTCGCTTTTGGTACTTTAAAAAGTCCTGGTATTTTAAACCCAATTGATCCCGTTGCTTATTGTCACAAGCACTACCACTTTTACAATTGTCTACTGCACATACTCTTTCCATTTTAAATGTTTTTTAAACAGTTTTTTATTTAATAAATTTTTTTTTACAAATTTCATACTTCAAAATAATCACTTCGAAATAAAACTATAGTTACTTTTGGCTACTTCATTTTTATTTATTATACTATACCGTACGTATAGTTTACATCTTCGCATAGCATATCTCCCACGAGTATGAGAGAGTACATATGTATACATTAAGACCTCCTTCTCATACACATTGCTTAATGTATACGTATGTACTCTCTCATACTCGTGGGAGATCTGCTATGCGAAGATGTAAACTAAACGTACGGTATTTCACTTCGGTACGGATGAGTTCCTATCAACAACTAGCGACCCTAGCGGCATAAAAAGTAATTATAACTTCTACCATTTAATCTTTTCCTAGGCTTAGTTTTCGCAAAAGTATCAATGACTTCGGTTAAATCTAGTGTTTCACCGAGGCTACGAGGTAACCTCGCCTCACCTCGGTCCTCAGTTACGAGGCCCAAGGCGAGGCGAGGCGAGGTACAAAATTTTAATCCTCGTTACTAACCGAGGTGAGGCGAGGTATATTGTCCAAAAAACCTCGCCTCAGCCGAGGCAAATTTACAAAAAGTAAATTTTTAAAAAAAAATAATATAGTAACATTTTTTTTACAAAAAACATGAAGCAATAGATAGATGCATTTTAAAGGAAAAAGAAATTTTATGCCATGATTACTTTTTATAATAATAATCATAAATTTGTTCATCGCCGGTTTGCAAGTTTTATAGAGAAAAGTAAATGTATTATTTTTATTTTGTTGATCAACTGCTAATTCTTATTTTAGAGAAAACAAAATTATGTGTGGCCGTCAGGAACGAACTCGTCCAAAAAGACTAACAATTTTTTTTTCAAATATTTTTCGCACACCTAATAGCTTTAGCACAAATGGAATACGAAAAAACATTTGTAGTGAAAAATAGAATTACATTTAACTCAGGACAAACTGAGGGTCGAGTTAGTCACTTAGAAAAAAATTTAAATGTAGCCTTCGTCAAAATACCTTTTGTATGCCTTTGTCTCCCGTATCTTTAAACCATGTATACATTTTTTACTTACAGTTTGGGTCAGACAAGTTACCTATGTGTTAGATTGTTAAGCAAATTAAAAATTTTCTAAACTAAAGACTTGTTTAACTTAATTATTTTAAAGAATTAAGCTTAGCTAAAAGTTTCGATTTTATTTGGTACATAGATAATATCTTCCCAACTTTTTTCCTATCAATACAACACTTTTAAATCTAATAAAAATTTTCTTATTGTTTCAGATTTGGATACCAATAGGAATACTACTCATGTCAATACTAACTGGCAGTCATTCACAACCCAGTGATGAAAGTAGTTTAATTGATCCAAAAATTAATCTTGAACCAAAATTACGCAAAGCTTTATTAAAAGTTTTAACAAATATAGACGACGAAACCATCAATCAACAAAATACTGCCAAAGACAATCAAGAAACTGAAAATGATCAGTCTTCGGAGACGAAACCAGGTGTACAAAAAGTATTCAACGTCCATTCATTTTCCGCAGATCAAGGAACTGAAAATCAAAATGGTGGTGTCGAAGAAGAAATCAATTTTATTATCTCAAAAAAACATACATCTGTTGAATTGGAACCCGATACAATTGTTGCAGGCAGTTCAGATACCGAAAGTCGTGCATCAAAAACTTCGAATTTATTATCAACCCTAAATAAAAATATAAATAATTTTGTTACCACTAAACCTGATGATTTAAGTACACCAGCTCCAACAGTTCAAACTGAAACAGACGGTAGTAATAGTGACACGGGTAAAGTTGAAGAAGTACAATTTTTTTCTGCACCTTTAGTAGCTGCATTCACGGTACATCAAGATGAACAAGGTTTACCACATAGTGTAATACCATTATACAACGATGATTCTAATTCCAATAAACAACGTGATATTAACAAAGCTACATCTACAAATGTAAATAACAACGTTTTACATCCCAGTGTAATTATCGGCGATGACAAACCAAGTTTATTCCAACAACAATTGTTCCAATTGTACAAGGAACGGCAGCAACAACAGGAAGTACTTTTACAACAACGACAACGGCAACGTGAATTAGAAGAACAAAGACGATTACAAGATCAACAACGATTATTACAATTACGTTTAAAGGAGGAGGAGCTACGCCGTCAACAACAAGAAAACCAAAGACGTCAACAACTTTTTAGACAACAAAGTTCAGTAATCTCATTTCAACCAAGTATTTCCACCTCAGTAAATTCACAGCCATCATTTTTAGTTCAACAACAATTACCTACTCGTGAGGCAGTTGACTTTTTAGCATCACTCCGACAACAAAATATTCAAGATTTACCACTCCAACAAAATCATATACCATTAAATTTCAATCAAGCTTTACCCCCTCTACAACAAGTAAATACTCAATCATCATCCTTAAACCCTCTACAACAAGTTAATACTCAATCATCATCCTTAAACAATTTTGTACTAGGTCAAAGTGATCCTGGTTTAAATTCAAACCGAATATATCGACAAGAACAACAAACTAGTAACTTTGGATTAAATCCAAATACATTTAGACAGGAACATCAAACTAATAACTTTGGATTAAATCAAAATACATTTAGACAGGAACAACAAACCAATAACTTTGGATTAAATCAAAATACATTTAGACAACAACCATCAGTACAAACTTCATTCCAACAAGATTTTAGACAATTACAGCCACCTCTACAAAATTCAATTCAAGATTTTAGGCAACCAATTGATTTTCGTCAGCAACCTTCATATACTTTAGCTGATAGACAATTGAAAAATTTGTTACAACAATCAGGCGTATATCAAACATCTGATGGTCGACAGGAAGATTTAAATATTGTTTCCAAAGTATTGTCGTTAAATCATTTTGGTGGACAATTTAATGGTATATTAAGGCGATCGGGGGATTCACAAAAATTTTATTTTGAAAATTGAATAATATAAAAATTCACCCAAATTTTTTAATTTTCTTCAATAACTTAAAGTTGCAATCCAAGCGCCAAATTGATTGAAAGAAATCTAATATTAAAAATATTTCTTGACTATTTAATCAATTCCTATATCAGAGATATTCAATTTAATTCCTAAATCAGGAACTAGCATTTATAGTATTCGAAACCATCCAGTTGGTCGTCTCGCCAGCCCGTGCATCATGAGCCCCATCCAAAGCATTTTAACCTCATCATCATTCAAACGACTAATACCATATTAGATTAATGGAGAAATATGTATTCATTTATCTCTGTGTTAGAACATTTCCATGGACTCATTCGACTCAAAATCGACTTGACTTGAGTCAAATTTGTTCAATATCGACTTTTGACCAAAAATCGTGCATTCGGTTTTATCCCGTACAATACTAAACACACATTTTTGTTTGCTACCCTACATGCATAAATAAATTCTGCACCGGAAAATTTTCAAGAGACCACAAAATTAATTTACAATAGAAAAAAGACGCTGTCTGTATTTGGTCATTGCTTGGACCACTTTAAAAATACTGACAAAAATTATTTTTAGTTTTTAACAAATTCTGTAAAACATCGAAGAATTCAATAAGTGTACACAAATATTTTTACGATATTCTACATTAAAATGGCACCTAATTGTCATCAATTGTTTTTATTTTGTAAATACCTCATTTTTATTATATAATATATTTTATGCTAATATATTGCTAATTGTAAGACTTATTTCCATTTAAATGATATATTTATTAATTACAAATTATGTTATATAAATTAAATAAATAAAGTTTTTTTACTTAAGATAAATTGTTTATTATTATTCGCAAACTACGGAAATACGAAAAAAAAACTAATGAAGCAAAAATAGACCATGTTTTGTGACAAAATTGATACCCGCAACCAATCTTAGAGTATGAATTTGCGAGTTAGTATTGAAGTCGTCATATTTAAATACCTACTTATTGTAGATTTTAGATTCGATATAAACCTAACGAAAAATGAAAAGAGATGTCGAAACCAACAGTCTCTAACTCCCAAAAATAGAAAGTATGATCAATATACATAATACAACATATTATTATGGTATAAGAAAAATAAATTTATCTATTGTTATTCTTATAGCCTATAATTGGGTGTGTCTGAGCAAATTAAGTCCTTTAAGTAAACTAAGCAAGTTCTAAATACATCTAATTTTTTTTGCCAGAAGCTTTGCCACTTTACAAAGAAGCACTAAGTCACTTCGATTGTGACCCATTTTGCTTGGTATCAATTATATAGTTAAATAGAATATATATTATTTTTCATGCAAATAATTCAATATAATTAGTCTAGTTCTAGTACTATAGAGTATCTGACAAGATAGTGTGTCCAGACAGAAACGCGTTGAGCTTAGATGCCCAGATGTAAAAATTTGTTTAGACTGACTGACTTATTTAGTTTATTAAGAACTTAGTTCATCCAAACACACTCATTAATTAACAAATTGAAAACAATTATTTTTTTATTAAAAGACAGCTTACCTTGTTTATATATGTCGAAGAGAAAAATAAATGTTGCTCAGGACATCTATCGTTTCTATATCAAAATACACACTTAAGAAAAATAATTATGTGGTTATGTTAAAAGGGGAGAGGAACTACCTCAATACTACTGAAAAAAGCTAGCAATATAATTTTTTAATAGTAATAATAATTAGCGAATTAATAAAAGATTAGTTGAGTATTTTATTTAACACACACATACGAAAACTTGTTTAGTAAATATACGAATCCCCGATTATTGGTTTGCGTACACACTAAACAAATGTCACAGTAGATATAGTGGTGCTCTCTATACAAAAAATAACCAATACTAAATGTCAACAAACATAAACGTAACCTCATATAACCTAAAAAAATATTCTAAGCACAGCAAATGTAATTTGTATATTATGTTTATGTAAGACTATATATTTTTTATGTGTATAAATAAATTATGACAATAATGTCTGAACAGAAAATTGGTTCTCTCGAAGATGAAGCACTCAAACGAAAAGAGCGATTACTTGCATTAAAAAGAAAACGGAATCACGAAGAACCGACTGAAAATGATAGCGAAAACAAACCAAATAAGGAATCACTTCCCACGTATGTAAGCTTGAAACTTTAATAATTTTTAAATACTTACGATAATAATATTTCCAGGCCAAAATTTCGAAGTTATCAACCAGAAGATGAATCTTTAAAACAGTCTTTAATTCCTGCTGGTAAACCTGCTAACATTCAAGATGAAGTTAAGGATCAATTAGCTGCTGGAAAATCTCGTGTAGTAATTGAAGAACTAGACATACAGAACTTAGCACCTCGTAAACCTGATTGGGATTTAAAACGAGACGTGGCTAAAAAATTAGAAATTTTAGAAAAACGTACACAAAGGTCTATAGCTGAATTGATACGCGAACGTCTTAAACAAAGACAGGGCGTAGCTGATTTAGCCGATGCTGTTAATGCGGTATCAAATGGAGATACAGGTGAAGATCGAGAAACGTGATACAACTTTAAAATAGGTGACTATCATTTCGTCAATAAAATATTCTACTTTATAAAGTAAAATTGTGTTTGTAATACGTATGTTTTCCACTTTTTTTACTCATAATATGTTAAATATTCATTCATGATAATTTTAAGTGAGACTTGAATTGCTAGAGAATAAGTTAATGAAAAATTTATATTAAAATACTACAAAATGTACTATTTATTATATATGGTTATGCCTAACATACATATTGCAATGGTGTAATATTTGAGTAATACGCGTAATATACGGACATCATTAAGAATAGTTAAATGAGCTTAGGGAACATGTTAAGACGTTGCGTATCCAAGTCAATAGGAAACTATTCATCCCAGTGAGTGACCGTAAAGACGTAAAATGTATTATAATTAGATTTCTAGTCGTAACTGTGAATGACAATCGAACCAATATCTACCGATCTAAGGATAAATATTGAAAATTCGGAACTAAATATAAAAATAAGATTGCAAATTGATGGTGTAGAAGAGAAGGTTGCAAGTAATCCTGAAACCTGATCATAAAATGATTAAATTAAAAGTCAATTGGATTGAAACCAAACTTTATTTTGCCTGATAAATAATCAATTATTGATTTGCTAGTTGTTACCGAGGTGACAAAGGGAATAAATAGTATATTCGCAATGGTATCTAAATATGAAAGTAAATTGAGATTTAGTAACGAGTAGGTATACTACAGTATCATTCTCTTTTCAAACAAGTAAAATCACAAATTTAAAAATCCCCCAATGCAATAATATGAAACATAATAAGAACTTCCCGTTGCCTCCACCAAATTGATATGTAAAATGATAAAGTTAATATGCCTATACATCATCTTGGAAAAGAGCTGATAATTTCCAAGCGACTGAACCGATTTTTCTCAAACATAAGATCCACCACTAGAAAACAAGCTATCTAATAAGAAAACCGCATTCAAATCGGTCTCTGCGTTTGAGAGCTACGATCACAGACAGAACCAAAGAATGCAAAGTGGTTCAATTGAACCTTTAACTAGGTTCAAGTCTGTGCAAGTTTAGTTTGTATAAAAGTGAAATCCATAGATTTAAAAAAAATTCTTATCTGCAAAACCGAAGCAGGCTAAATCCAACAGGTAAAATTTGGAATCTTGTCGTGTGAGATTTGACGTTCCTTTTTTGGCATAGAATTAATTTTATCACGTGCTACGTAGAATATTAAGAGTAACGTCATTTGTATTTTACGGTGGTTAAAAGAAATGAGTGTTGTTGGAATAATCAATTTTGAAAACAGTCAAGTAATCGATGTCACAGTCTAATAATAGGTTTATCGTATCACTTTGATTTGTTGGTTATACTTGGATGCTAAAACATAAGAACACTAGTTAGATTAGGAATAAGCCATACTAACGATAAAAATTAGGTGCTATACTTAATTTATCATACGATCAAATTTGACGCCAATCGGTGATTAGTGTGAATAAATAGACGAGTAGTACACAATAGTGATAAGTTTGTATTTAATAGTGTTTTTTGTAGTATTTTTGAAAAAATTTTCATTGAAATTTCTAATTATAGAACTCTTCCTTCAAGTTGAAAATAAAAATGATAATTGAATTTTTGTGAAAACAGTTGTACTACATCAAATCAAAACAGAATAAATTTTTAATAATTCTAATCTATATTTTCTGTACTTCTATTTTAAATTTACAAAACTTGGTAAATTCCACATTTGATTTAAAAATCATATAAATTGAATGTTGTTAAATACCCTCTGCCCGACCAAAAATATTCTAAAAACTGTAAAAATAAGAAATTAAAAATTTGCATATCAGTTAATATAAAACTATTTCAAAGAATATTTTTCAACCTGATATATCCTACAGGAAAAAAATGCTATTCCTTAATAAGTTTCAAAAAAATCAAACTTTAGAGAGGTAAAATTGTCTTTTTATGTTAAAAAAAAATTTTTCTTTCCTCTTTTTCTACCATGGGCCAAAAAAGTTCATTTTTCAAATTTTTTTAATTGATTTGATCCTTATTCATTCGGTTTTTGGAAAAATATTTCGAGTAGAAGATGTTAGTATATTATATTTATAATGAAAAACTTTTATCCGAAGCATTTTTTCGGAATCAAAAATGAATACGGCACAAATAAGTTATAAAATTTTGAAAAATGTGTGCTACTTTTCTGGCAATGTGTGCATGTGTAGTATTGCACACACCATGGATAAGTGGCTTTAATATAGACTAGCGCACCGGTCTCGAGTTGTGTCGATAGAAGTATTTTTTTACTTGGGTCAAGCGTTAAGGATATAGGACATCTTTATTACGATTTGAATTCGTTGATTCGAATTGGACTCTAAATATGTAAGTATGTATTATATACGAGGAGGTGGTTATATATTTCGCCATTCTTAACCCATTTTGATGATTTCGTTTCGTCGCTACGTTATCTGTCCGAATAGATTTATACAATGCAAAAATAATAAATCTCACCGTTTGAGTAATATTATTTTCATTATTGAATTGACAAAACTAATGAAAATTTAGTTCTTGCATTCCAATTAGAAAGAATTATTTCCAGCGTGATCACCGTCACGGATACTTATTCTTTGTAGATACAGCAGCAGTAAATGTACCGGATTTTAATATATATTCTCGCTTTCAACTTAACAATTGATAAAACATACTTTATTTTAAAAACAGCTGCATTTTATTTACTCTTAAACTGGCTCAAACTAAACGGAGCTTGTAGTGTTTTAAGAAACCCAATTCAAACTCACGTTGTTGATGTCAAACTTCAAGTTCAAAGATGAACCGGCGGTTAAGTGAGAATAAACTGAATATTCCACCTTTTGGTTAAATTTTATAATTGATTTGTGCCTTAATCATTCGGTTTTCGAAAAAATACTTCGGATAATTGTTCTTCATTACTAATATACTAACAACTTTCATTCGAAACATTTTTTCCCAAATACCGAATGAATAAGGCACAAATCAACTGTGAAAAATTTTGCAAACAGAACGCTACTTTTGCAATTTAACTTTATAGATTACATGAATTTGGTTTTCAACCAAGAAAGTAAACATTGGTTGAAAACTAATATATAATTTGCAGACGAAATTTTCAGAAAAATGTAGAATATTCATTGAACAACGTTCAAATGAACATGCTTTCATATTATAAAATGCGGGCATGCATCTTCCAAATCCTACATATTGGCGTAGAAATCCGTAAGCATTTAATTTCACTACGAACCCGTGTTTATTTGAACACTACCCAGTGTTGAAATTTACATGGGAATATATAGTTTAAGAAATGGCCAACACTAAGGAATTATTTCTTCCGTTTTTCATAAATTGATGTTTTTACGATTTTTCCATAAAGTCTTGATGAGGCAACAGTTTTTTACATGAAATATGCAATATTACAGTAAATAAACAGTTTGTGACTCATGTGATTAAATTTTTATGAAGAAATAATATTTTTTTAAATTCAACAGATTCAATTTTAGACGGTAGGTACAAAATATTTATGAATTAATGAAATAAACACAATAAGGTCCCAAATAAGTCTTAATTTTCAAAAGTATTTGAAACCGTCTAGACGTAAATTTTTTGTTCAATTCTAAAATAGATGCCGTTGTGCAATTGTTTTTGAGAATCATGCTCTTATTTAGATAAGTAATATTTTGGCGGTAAATCGTTAACAATGTCAAAGTGATAGTAAAAAAAAGTAGGTTAAACTAATTTTTTTATAATTGATAACAATTTTTCTATTCTTTAATTAGCGTCAAAACTGAAATTATTATTTTTAAGGAATGTCATCAAACTTATTGTTTTAATTAAATTTTGTGTTTTATCTTGTTGTTTTCAATAAACTTTGAGTAAATCCCATCAAATATTTGTGTGTGGGCAGAATAGAATACTAGGTAAGTAAATTAAATATGAAATTACATTTTGTGAAATTATTTTTAATCATAAAATTTATGTACATACAGTAAAATAATACACAGAAAATTGAAGAAATAATAAATCTAATTATAAACTAAAAAGTATACACTATAAGCTGTTTGTTTACATTTATTTATTTGTTATCGTTTACGTAAATATCGAAAATATTGAATAAAATTGATATGCTAAGATATTATGAAAATATTTATTTCATAAATATTTACAATTCGATTTAGTTATTGTTTTTTTTTTCACATAATAACAAAGTATTATCTAAATTGTTAATCGTTGAATTTCTGATTTAACCAAAAAGACGTAAATGTAAATTACTCAATAATTTTAAACAAATGGGAAATACGATTTTTAAACTATTTTATTAATTACTGATAATATTAGTGTGAAATAGAATATAAAAATAATTGATTTTTCATTAATATTAGTAATTACACTTATTTAGCTTACGAAAAAAAAATTCTTATGCTATATTATTACTGGCAAATAATTAATATTAATTTTATTATCACATTTTTGTTTGTCAATATCAAGCTATATTAGTAGTTTATTAATTATGTAGAAGCATCTAAATTAAGTCGATGTGTTGTGCAAAGCTTTTACAAAAATATTTTTATATAATAATCTTATATTTAAGTCACTTATTGAATTAATCACGTTATCAAGGATTTTTGATTTTTAGCATCCCAGACTCAAATTATTGTAAATTTGGAAACTAAGTTGAGAATCTTAAAATTCGTGTCGTATTATACCTGGTCTACATATTATATGCCGTTGTCGGATGTCATGCGTATTTGGTCGCTTAAAAATATAGCTGCCTGAAGGCTATTGTCTTTGCCAAATGCCCATGAGATCATTGGTCATTGCCCTAAATACGGTGTCATGTCATGATGAATCGAATGATGACATCGAATCAAGATAAATTAACCCACTGACCTCTAAATATAGAGGCCAATGAATTAACCTAAAAAATTTTAGATAGATAACATGTTATCTATGTTACAGGATCATAACATATACCAATTAGTTATTCAATGGTCGTCATGGCCTAAGTGTGTCTCACTCCGACTCGGACAATCACTGCAACTTAACCTAAATATTATGTTATTCAAATAATAAAACTTATATCGTAGGTTATACGTAGGTAATACTCAAAATTGTATATTCGAAAATTTATTTAAAAAATATTCATTTAGGTACCGGCATTTCGATTGCATTTGGTGTGTTTAATTATATGTTTCTTAGCAAGGCTAACTGTTATGTATGTGTTATACGATAATGTAGCTACTGACGATGAATGCGTTACAATCAAAACCTAGTCTA
Organism: Nineta flava; assembly: GCA_963920215.1. NCBI lineage: Eukaryota > Metazoa > Arthropoda > Insecta > Neuroptera > Chrysopidae > Nineta > Nineta flava. The sequence continues at coordinate 28,588,497 of OY986045.1, forward strand.
TTGTGTATTTTTAGATAAATTCTCTTACATACAATTTTGTTTCGTGTATTTTGGTATAAGTTTTATTATTTGAATAACTATACTCAACTCGGAAGTCAACAAAAAAAAAGTGTGTGTGTACTTTTGTACGCACGCAAGAAGTTATACTTCTTTTTAAAAAAATTATTAAAATAATATTAAATAAGGTCAACACTAATATTAAGACACAAAAGTTTAGTAAAATGATATAGTAGTGAAAAAGTTCAAAAAAAATTTTTTTATGGTCGAAAACTTTTTAATTGAAAATCTTGAAAATTGAAAAATTTTTTTGTGGTAAAACAAAATCTAAAAATTTGCTAGGTCGATCTATCGTCATGAAACTTAGCACATGTACACCTTGGTCAATTATACTCCAGGAATCTAGGGGATTTAACATTTTGCTTATTTTTTTCGATAAAATGCACCATTTCCGAAGTTTGATTGTTAGATAATCAAGTGAAGAACGAGGAAAAATTTTCGTCCTACAAATTCAATGGAATGGACTCCGAGTCTCAATGTTCAACGGCTTCCAGAAAATTTCGAAACCGTTTTCCAAAATTTTATAATTAAAAAAGTTGGGTGTCTTGTCAAAACGAAGCTATTTACAAAGTACCAGCTTGATGCTTATCATCCTGCAAAAATCCTATGGTCTCTCAGACTATTAATATTATCTTTGTAAGAATATACACCTTATTATGATTCCTTGGTTAGAGACATGCAATTTCAATCTTCCCATTAATGTCAAGGCAATAAAATAAATTATCCCGTTCAAAAAAACTGAACCAGTAGAAACATTCTAGGTAATATTGAACATATATTCAGTAATATATACGCTTAGAATGTGGCTTACTGGTTCAAATATATTGAATGAGAGAAATATTAAAAGTATATTCAAACAAATAGAACAAGTCGATCGCGACACATTTTAAAGATAAGTAAATCTTATACACAAAAAAGTTGGCTAACCCTGTTATATATAATATACACTCCCGTTCAAAAAAAATGAACAGACATATACTACTTATCTTTGTTTATAAATAAATAATATACAGAGAGTTATAAAAGTGAGGAGTTTTATGAAATGTAAGAAAATTAACATTTCAGGTCTGTTCATTTTTTTTAAAGGGAGTGTACATATAGTAACACTTAGAATGTTTCAACCTTTTAAATTTTTTCTCAAGGGAGTATGTGTCATAGCTTCATATAACATATCTTCACCCGACAAAGGCATATGACTCGATTGTAGAATTGTCTATTTTTACTGTCGTTAACTTAACTTTAAAAATTAATTAAAACAAACAATTATTTTATAACTGCAAAGGAGTTTCGGAAATTGAAATACTATTTAATTTTTGTGATCCAATAATTTTATATCAAAAATAATTTATTTCTGAAGTAGCATGGGTTTTTTAATAAATAAGCACAAGATTCTTAGTAGAAGGAATATCCGAAAAGAAACCTCGATCGAGAGAAAATTCCACCAAATAGTCTATGAACGTTTTTTGCAATTTCTGATCCGTCTTTGGGGTTATCCGATTGTCGTAAACTTATTTTTTGTTGATTTGTACCCCTGCTAGTCGTAAAAACCCTTTACAGACGTTTCGTTGGAATTTGTCTTAGACCAAAGCGTATATTTCCTCTACTATCTCGAGTAGATCTTGTAATATATAGTCCCGAAATTCCTTGAAATATTTATTTTTTTATACCTATAACAATTGCGTTCATATTACAACCATCAACCATGGTCATTATGGTATTGGGTATTATGCCATGATATTTCGGAAAAAATATCATGACATCGACTAGTTTAAATAATATACACAAATTTTGTTGTTGATTGTGACTTGTAAATCATATCCAATATATCCGTAGATGCCAGATTGTTCCGTAAATTACTATATTTGATTAAAATTCAAATAAAAACCTAGAATTTGTGGCGATACAATTCATAGAAATTATGCTATGGCAATGTACCTGCTCACATTTTACTGTTTGTTCGTGAACTTTTGGCGTAAAGCACCGTAATGATGCTTCAGGTTTCGTATTCGCTATACATGACTCCCTGTGGTTTTTTTCTATTCCCCCAAGTTGGAAGGACCACGTTTTGCAAACATTGAAGAGATACCTGAAGAAGAGCTAAACGCCAGACGGTAAATTCTGTTTAGTAGCGCTAACACAAAATATATCCAAAGGGGAGTATTTTGAGAAACTTTAATTCTGCGTTTTTTTTTTATCAAACGAAAAAAAAAAAGGAGTTATTGGTCACCTTCACTCTCATAGAAGATAATTTTATATGATAGTTTACGTGTTTTACGCGAGCTACTTTTTTGATGTCGTAAACTACTTTACTAGTAGCTATCCAAACCTGCATGTATGTTGGAGTTTATTATGTTGTACAGAGTTGTTTATCTAAGATTGTACAATAGTACGAACCATCCGATTACCTTCGTTAACACCTTTAAAAAACGTTAAATTTGAAGAAGTTTTATTGCCTGGGGGGGGGGGGGGGGTTGGAACAACCCTTTCTATTTCTAAACATAGTTTGGAAAGATGCATTTCATTAAATTTCTGTTTACCTGACTACAAGTAGTGGATAATATGTTTTGTGATATATGTACACTCCCGTTCAATAAAATTGAACTGACTTGAACCGAATCAGTCTCTAACAATTTTGATTATTCTTGTAGTAAATGTTTTTGACACATACAACATTTTATTTAATTTTTATACGTAAAAGGGAGATATAACAGTTAACATGATTTTACATTACATATTCTTTACTCTATCACTGACTTGTTTACATAAATAAAAAATATAAAACTTCCATTTCTTTTTTCACATTTAAAATAAAAATACTACTTATCTTTGTTTATAAATAAATAATATACAGAGAGTTAAAAAAGTAAGGAGTTTTATGAAATGTAAGAAAATTAACATTTCATGTTGGTTCAATTTTATTGAAGGGGAGAGTATGTAAATATTTTTTTACCTATAGCATAAACGAACCCGATTTTGAAGTGAGGCATAAGTTGTGTTAGTCTTGGGAGCTAGTTGCTAAATTGTCGAATGTCAATGTACAAAAAAATACTTTTCTGACAACATTATTCCAAAATGATTCCAAATATGTACGGAGCTAATATTTGTGCATATTTTATCACACATACTATCCATGCGTTTTATTTTGATGCTTACACACTCTAAGTCTTTTCGCTCATAATCGCTATTTTAAGAAGTTTGGACAAACGGAGAAAAAGAGACTTTGTTTAAAATCGATTATAATTTCCGGATAAAGCATTAACAAATAATAGGGGTTTCAATTTAATGAATCAGAGTTAACACCCATGACCCGACGCTTATTTCTCGAGATGTTAAATTTATAAAAATCAAGTATCAAGTTATAAAAAAAACACCTTGTATGTTAAGTTTAAAATTTAACTACAATTAAAATCCCGTAATAGGTTACAAGTATGACGTAACGATGACGTTTTAACTGCATTTGTGAGTGTTTAAAAAGTAAAATGGGAAACGATGGTATGTAATGGTTATGAGAGCTTAAACTCTTAAAGCGTGTAAGCATTTAAATAAAATGTGCTCTTTGTATTGTGTACATTAATTATTACAACACCCCAATTGTTCAATATTTCACAACCCTGAAGAATGTTATTTAAAACCTTACGTGTTAAATGTTCTCTTATATATATTTAAGCACTGACGTCCATATATGTACTGTTATCCTATAGTTTAAAAATGCAACAATTTGATGCATACATTAGCGCTGCCATTTCATTGGCGAATTGAAGAAAACAATTCAATAAATATGAATATAAATAAATATAAAATTGTTATCATAAATTTAAAGATAACTTTTGGGAAATTTACTTGCATTAATTGAAGAAATTAAGTAAAAAATTGATACTCATGTATTGTTTTTGCTGAATCATTTGTGTTTGTCTGAATTTATCTGTTTATTTTAAAATGGCGTTTAGACAAAGCTATAATAATCAAGAGTTTTGGCGTGAGTTTATACATTTATACAGAAATTTATAAGCTGTGTGGAAAATTAAAAATGGCGGGTGTGAGAATAGAAATAGTTTTATAATAGGAATCTTTTGAAAAATTAAAGGCAATCTATTTAAATGTAGACATTCGACTGAAACAGAATGATTGCCATTCTTGACAGATCGTTGATTGATAAGTGTATTGTAAACATTATTCATCAATCTTACATGCCAATAAAGGAAATTTATAATTAGTTCTTACCACTTTGTTGGTGGCTCTAGTGTATGCTTTAATTTGGAATACTGAAGATTAGCCATTTGAGATTAAAAAATTCGTTACGCAGGAGCTGCGTCAACTTAGCGAATTTCCTTAGAATACATAAATCACTCTCTAGTGGTCATAATTTAAGTGTGATCAAAATGAAATATAATATCTGATATGACTTTAGTATTTGCAAAAATTAAATTTATTAATAGCCAAAATAGAACGATGTATAACGATTATAGTTTATAGTTACTATGGAAACGTCAATTAAAATTTTTTACAATAAAATATATTTCATGTATTCGTATCAAACAAACACAAAATATTAAATATCTCTCTTAATATTAGAATAATCGAAAAATGTATAAGAAGTAAAGTTGTAGAAAATCAAGTTTGCTACAATTCATTACTTGATCATTTTTCTCAAACTCTAATGTGAACAGAGATATTTAGAATTTTAACTTTCAATCTTTAATTGTAAATATTTCTGTAATTATTAGTGTAACAGAAAAATGATAAGAAACAAAATTACAGTAAAACTTAGTACCTACAACTTAACTCCTGATAAATTTTTCGATTTTTCAAATATTAAGGGAGATAGTCAAATTTTGCGTTTTCCCCTCTCTCTAAACCCCCTTTCCTCTCGTCCGATTTTACCCATTAACGAACTTGACCTTTAGAATACCAAAAGCGACTCAAATACCAAATTTCATTTCAATCGAAATAAAACTGTGACCGCTAGAGAGTCCACAGGCATTTAAAAAAAGTACAAATGTATATATATATATATATGTATATATACAAATTTTAGCGATGGTGGTTTTTAACATCTAATAGGTAGGATCGATGGACATTTGAAGAAATTTTTACGAAATTCCAACATTGGTGCAAAAACAATAGCTGCATTTCCCTTGGAGGAAATTCGTTAAAAATGCAACACTGTATATGTTATAATCTATAAATTTAGCAGCAATTTATTAGTAAAAACGAAAAAAAAAAAAAAAATACAGGCGAATTGAGAACCATCCTCCTTTTTTGCAGTCAGGTTAAAAAGAGACATATGCATAAAATTAACAATTAAAAAAGTATATCTACATTATAACATGTATAGTGTTGCATTTTTAATATCCGAATGGCTAGTCTTCAGGATTACAGCCTGTATAGAGGTCAGTGTATTTAAGTAATATTAAGCCGTATATTTATTAAATTATTGGTTTCTTTCCATTTTTTAACGACTGTTGTTAAACCACGATAATATTACTGTTAATAATACTATAATTGCAATTGTATTTGATGTAATTGCGGTAGATGATCCATTATTATTACCATCCACTAAATTATCACAATAATCACAATTTAAATATACATGCCTATCATTGATGGGTTGGACCGGGCGGAAATTGTGTTTCATTACACCAACGTGATCAGACAATTGACGAAATTCATCGAGCTGTAAAAAAAAACCAGTTAATGAAATTAAACGATAATTCAATTAAACATACTTTTTTAAATTGTCATCTAATTCAGTTGAAATAGAAAAAGATGCTTGATTTAAGGATGTTAGGGAGATACAATAGGGAATATGCATGACAATTTTTTTTCACATTTATTTTCAGAATATGAAAATACTGTTAATACTGTAATAATATTTAAAAACGAAATTAAAATCCGACAAATATCAAGGAAGCTACAAGCTTTTAAAGATTATTATCTGTCTCTTTCTTGCAAAAATATTAAAAACGGGGTTTTACGTGTATTTTAAATGGTGAAAGTGTAATATGACGTCACATAACATATCAAGAGGGCAATCACCCTCTTTGTCTAATCGGGAATTTCAATCATTCATATCTCGCTTATTTTTAAAGTTATTTAAAAAGTAATTTTACCTTGATATTTGTCAAGTAAACATGCTTCAATTCAAGTGAAAAAAAATGTTCATGCATATTTCCCTATTGGAGACAAAAGTAAAAATAACAAATAATATGAGAAAATTTTGAAATTGAATGTACCATTAATTTGAATCAATAAAAACATGTATCCTTTTTCTTTCTATGCCATATACGTATAAGTGGCAAAGACAGATTTTTTAAATTTTAATTTATAATTTTTTTCTCAACTGTTTATTATAATAATTAGAAAGAGGGGTACCGCAAATGGGTCCCTAGCACCTAGACCAAGAGGTCCACTGTACCCTCCTTGAGAACAACTTGTCATCCGAAGGCGAGACGTCTCCGAGTAAGAGGTGCTATATTAAGCAGATGAAGCTATAGGATTCTGTCGAGACCAGACGCCACACAGAAAGCCCACAACTTCTCCTCCGGGATTGCTCCCTTTTTATGTTATTCCTCCATAGTTTATATTGACTTTTATAATGGTTTCAGCTGTAGTTTATGGAGTAAAGAAAATAAAACATTACTGTGATTTTCGTTATCCCACCTAACTTAAAAGTCGAGTCGAAAGAAATTAAACATAGTAATTACTTTTAAAATAATTCTTGGAAACATAAACCAATACATAAATGAATTGATGATTTTTATTATTGCTTACAACATTATAAGCATTAAGTTAATGTCTGGTTTAATTCAGGTAATAAGATAATCGATGCATGTTTTGAATGTTTATATCATTCACTCTTCTTACTGATCGTCAACATATTATTACACTGCCTCCCTATCAGGTGTAGGCCAAGAATATTTTCGGCTAGAGTACCCGTTTTAGGCCTGCCCTTTTTAGGATATGTATAATCTGGTAGACTACGGCCATCTGGTAGACATTCAGGTATCTAGTACAGTAATATACCGTCTGTTTAGTTTACATCTTCGTATAATAGATCTCCCACGAGTATGAGAGAGTACATATGTATACATTAAGCAATGTGTATGAGAAGGAGGTCTTATAGGTTTGAGTGGTTGGTGACCACTCAAACAGTTATGAAAAATATGCTTGTTTATCAAACCTATAAGACCTCCTTCTCATACACATTGCTTAATGTATACATGTGTACTCTCTCGTACTCGTGAGAGATCTACTATACGAAGATGTAAACTAAACATAGTGTATATGTTGTGTATCAGGACGTTACAGTCCGTCACCCAAAGTTCAGGAGTTTCTCCCGGCTCTTCGCAGAATTTCTTCCCTTAGATTTTAATTTCTGTTTCCGGAGATACTCCTTGACTTCACAATTCCCCATCAGTTTATCTAACGATTTCATATAATATAAATAGTGTCACTATACTATTAAAATATTGGGAATTATGTTTCAATATAAGGAAGTAGGAAGCCGTAAATAATTAATTCATTTATTCTCCTAGTCCTATTTCCTACGAATTAATTCTTATTGGGAATTATTTTTGCCACGATTTTAAATGCTTGATTTTTGGTGGTGGTGGACACTCTGTATACTCTTTTGATAATGAATTTATTGTATCTTTGATCAGTGCCGGATTAAGGCAGCGCGGGGCCCGTAGCAAATTCCATTAAGGGGCCCTTGCTTTACCTTAGGTTTTTAAATTTAGGGTGATTAATAAAACAAAATGTTACAAATCAACTTTTCTGGATTTAATGTGGGCAAATTTAGAGATTACATTATTGATACCACTTTCTCTGAGCAAATCAGTTTCTATATTCATCAAGCTGAAGTGATTTAGACGTTCTTGGCCCATCGTGTTTCTTAACTCATTTTTTATACGCTTTAACGTTGAAAAAGAACGTTCGCCACTGCAGTTGGTGATCATGTGGGAAACATGATTCTAATGGATTATTCATTAAAAGATTATAGAATCGCAGTTCCGAGCCTCGTCCTCCTTGCGGTCAATAGCAGTAGCCACATCTATTTTGAGCAGCTCAGCGAACTGCACTAATTCGTCGCCTAGGCTGCCCTCCAAATCATATGCGTAAGCACTGGCGATAATTGAAGACAATTTGTGGTGTGGCCAGCGCTCACTTTTAGAAATGTGTTAATTAAAAATATTTAGTGATTTCCTTCAAAAAAAATATAACATCATTGCGCGGGGCCCTCAATGCGCGGGGCCCGTAGCATTTGCTACTCTTGCTACGTAGCTAATCCGGCACTGTCTTTGATTAGAAATGAATGGAATCCGTTAAATACATCCTGTATACTCGAAACTACATTGTTAAATATTTATGTTTTAATAAAATACAATATACAGGTTGTCCCAGAACAACCTGGAACCCTTCGGTGAAGTTGTTCCTTAGGTCAAGACGAACTCATTTTACCATATAACATAGGTCCGGAAATGATTTGTTTATCCGCTAGCCGCCATTTTGTGTTTTTTGCTTTATAATTTATATCTACACAACGCGTTGTTCGATTGAATTGAAAATTGGGACGATTGTTGCTTTAGCATAGACCAATAATAGAAAAAAATTTGAATTTTCAAAAATGTATTTTCACAAAATGGCGGCTTTTAGAAAAATTCAAAAAAATTCATAAATCTGCTTGTTTTTGACTTACGTATGTTTGAATTTTTCTGTTTGCTTTTAGAAAAATTCAAAAAATTCATAAATCTGCTTGTTTTTGACTTACGTAAGTTTGAATTTTTTTAAAAGCCGCCATTTTGTAAAAATACATTTTTGAAAATTCAAATTTTTTTTCTATTATTGGTCTATGCTAAAGCAACAATCGTCCCAATTTTCAATTCAATCGAACAACGCGTTATGTAGATATAAATTATAAAGCAAAAAACACAAAATGGCGGCTAGCGGATAAACAAATCATTTCCGGACCTATGTTATATGGTAAAATGAGTTCGTCTTGACCTAAGGAACAACTTCACCGAAGGGTTCCAGGTTGTTCTGGGACAACCTGTATATAATTTTTTTATAAATATTAATAAAAATAAATAAATCTTACAAACCTGTTGATGTGATAAATTAATATTATCGGAGAATTCAATCCAAATAACAACTTCTGAACATGGTGGTGTTGTTAATGAGCCCTCATATGTAAAATATTCAGCAAGACCTTGATCAACCACTGGACGAATCAATTCTATTATACTCTCTTTATGTGCAATTGGTGTTGATGTATCAACATCATGAATTATTTTTAACGAATCAACAAAATCTATGTAATCTGTATTATTTGTTTCGGATATCTGTAAAAAAAAAAACAAGAAAAGTAATATAAAAAGATGAAAAATAAATAATAGTTTAAAAAACTAAAAACACACGCTTTTATTGAAAATCCAACTAAAAATAGAAAATAAAATTTAATAAATTTGGCTTAAGAAAAGTGTAAATAAGAAACAAATGTATATTAATGGAAAAAAGCGTGGGGTGCATAGTGTCAATAGTTATTCCATTAATATACATTTGTTTCTTATTTACACTTTTCTTAATCCAAATTTATTAAATTTTATTTTCAATTTTTCTTGGATTTTCTATAAAAGCGTGTTTTTTAGTTTTTTTAAACTATTATTTATTTTTCATTTTTTAGTTGAAGCTCGCGCACTAGCTCTATCTCTCTTACTCTCATGCAAAGGATGCGGAAAGAAATTGATGAATCCTGGCGAATCTAATCAGGATAATCGGATATTTTAATCGAATTATTGCATTGTCATCGGTCTTTGACAGGTGTGTAAAATTTGAATTAAATCTGATCGTTCAAAGTAGGAGAAAATCGAGCCTAAAAGGGTCGGTTACATACATACATACATACATACATACATACAGGTGAAACTAATAAAAAGCGTATAATAACCCGACTGCGTAAAAAATTATTAACTGCATCTTTTTTATAGTATGTGTGTGCTGTTTTAACAACCAAATTTTTGTATTACCTCCCCCCTCTTTTAGTTCACATTTTAAAGTCCATTGTGCCGTTTAGGCTACAGAGCGTACCAAAGAAATTGACATACATACATACATACACTCGCAAAACATTATCCTCTTTCTGGAGCAGTCGGGTAATGTAGAGAATATAGCAACTAACTTTGTTACTTGATTAAATACCCTGCGTATACTAGAGTCCATTATTAATGTATGAACTACTTATTTTACGTTTTAATATGAGTTTATTTATTAGAAATTAATTTTATCTCAGTTTATATTCTGACCATTTTTTCTGTAAATTTAATATTTACAAAAATATTTACGATTTTAATAAAAAAAAGGAGGCTGGATGCGACTGGTGACCTTGAAAACTAGAGAACAGTCTACATATATATTTATTTGTGTATACTTAAGCGTCAACATTACGATGTTTGTCCAAATTCCTTGCGGTTACGTAAAACAAACTGTAGAAGACTTTAGACTTCCAGAGGCCCGAGGTTCGATTCCTGGTTGACGAGTTAATTTTTTCATATCGGTATTTAATTAAAAATTCAATGACAATGACATTTGTCTAAATAGTATACGCTAAAGTCGTCTACAGTTTGTTTTACGTAACCGAAAGGAATTTGGACAAACATCGTAATGTTGACGCTTAAGTATACACAAATAAATATATATGAATAATAACTTCGACAGAAGTATACTGTCTAAATAAATAAAAATAAGAATGATATGAAAGGGTTGGCTGTTACGTCACAGTCGTCTTTGGTGTAGCGAAAGCATACTGGACTAGATATCCAGAGGTCCGAGGTTCGATTCCTGGTTGACGAGTTAATTTTTTCATATCAGTATTTAATTATGACTAGCTAATTTATACTGATGATGATTACTTTGTATAATACAAAAACTGATCTAGGTATTGGGGCGAATTTGAAATTTTATTTTAAAACTAGTAGTGTTAACTTATTTCATATCAGACATATCTTGTTTAAAAAATTAATTCTCACAACTATACTGTCAGTGTAATTTACGACTTACGTGTATAGAATGAAATGGCACACTCTGTATGTGGTGAATGATAGGTAGAACGCATGGAATTCATGAAAAAGGGTCGTTTCTCAAATGATATCTAGTATCTACTATCAATAAATAACACATACACACACACCTTATGAAACATTCTGTACCTAGTCTAAGAGGAATCGGCGCATAAGTGTCGGAAACCATTCGGGCGCAGTTTTTTTTTCAGAATGCTTTCAAATTATGCTAAATATTAAACAAATAAAGTTTATTATGGGGCATTGTGGTCCCAATTTTTATACCCGGTATACGTGATATATACCTATCAGTGTATATTAAGTTTAGCCCGGATTTTTTAATGGTTGAGAATATCGATCGCCGAAAAACAATTTTGGTATAGGTGTTCATCAAATGACCTAATTAGTCCATTTCCGCATATTCGTCTATCCATCTGCAAGCCCGCCCGTCAACACGATAACTAAAAAACGAAAAGAGATAACGAGCTGAATTTTTGTGTGTGTTTTCTAAACATAAAAAGTAAGATCAAGTTCGTAAATGGACAAAATCGGGCCGTGCGTTTCTTTGCCAGGGGGTAAATATCCATCCTTGAAACCGTAAGAGATACCAAAATGACAAAAAATGTTCCTTTTTGAAAAATAAACAACTTTTATTTGGAACTTTTTATCATAAACTCAACATATATATTTTAGTAATTAACTGTCCGGGTATTTTAGCAATTAACTCAGTTAGTTGTTGATTTCACTTGTTTTTTGCCAACCCGAATGACCGATTATTTTGGTCAGAATAGAGTATTTTGCGTCATTTGAAACAAGAAAGGTATCATGTCATTTTTTTCGTAAACTTGACCGTCTCCGAGTTATAAACAATTTAATGTTTGAAAAAATCCCAAAACGACCTTTTTCAAGACTGAAAAACAAGATTAAAAAATTTAATTGTTGAGTTTACCAAAATTCTTAAACAATCGTTGATCATCTCTTAATAAAATTCTGAATACTAATTATGTTTTCCGACACTGATGCACCTGTTCCTCCTAGGCTCTCAAATGATATTTACTATCAATCAATAAATAACATACACACACCTTTTGAAACATTCTGTATATTAGTCTAGTCAACAAGTAAAAAATCGTGTTAATTCTTGCTACTGCGAATTAAAATACGTGCGATAGCTCGTTGAACTCGTTACGACGTCTAGAAAAATGTGCAAAAATTTCAAACCCGCTCATAAACAATTGCAAAAGTTATAAACAATTAAAGATTCCAAAGAAAAGGGGTAGTACTTTTTTGAAAATTACTCAAAAACTTTTGGTGCTAGAGGAATTTTACAAACAGATTCTTAAAGAGCAGGAAATTTCCGAAAAAAATATCGACTCCTGGAACGTTTGTTGACCAAGATAATGATTTTAAAAAAAATTAACGGCACTGCGCTCGCTGCGCGGAATCCTGTTTTCAACATTAAATAAAAAATATTAACAATAGAGGTCAAGTTCCGGGAGTTGAAATTTTTTTTTTTTTTGAAATTTTCTCCTCTTTAAGAATCTGTTTGTTAAATTTCTCTAGCACTAATAGTTTTTGAGTAATTTTCAAAAAAGTAGACCCCTTTTCTTTGGAATCTTTAATTGTTTATAACTTTTGCAATAGGGAATATGCATGAAAATTGCGAGATATGCGAGAGAATTGCGAGATATGCATGAAAATTACGAGATATGAATGATTGAAATTCCCGATTAGACAAAGAGGGTGATAGCCCTTTTGATATGTTATGTGACGTCATATTACATTTTCACCATTTAAAATACATGTAAAACTCCGTTTTTAGTATTTTTTCAAGAAAGAGACAGATAATAATCTTTAAAAGCTTGTAGCTTCCTCGATATTTGTCGGATTTTAATTTCGTTTTTAAATATTATTACAGTATTAACAGTATTTTCATATTCTGAAAATAAATGTGAAAAAAAATTTTCATGCATATTCCCTATTGTTTATGTGCGGGTTTGAAATTTTTGCTAATTTTTCTAGACGTCATAACGAATTCAACGAGCTATTGCACGTATTTTAATTCGCAGTAGTAAGAAATAACACATTTTTTAACTTGTTGACTAGACTATATTATTTTTATAGTAGTTATCCATTTAGAGAAAAAAATACCTGATTTATAGACCTTTGAACTTTTACAATTATATTTCTAACAAAAAACTATAGGTAGAAACTTGATATTTATTAATGATATTGTAACAAAATGAAATATTTTTTTGGGCAGGTTGAACGAACATATTTATCTATATTGAATGTAAAGAACCAATTTTGTTAACTTGTATGGTTCCGTAGTGAAACTAAAAACTTCCATGCTGCTTTTATTTTGAACAATTCTGAGGGTAGGAATTGATTAATTGGTCTGAATTCGTCAAAATGAGACATCTCTTGATTTGTATTCCTTTTGAACTAACATTGATTATACAGAGTGTACAAAAAGTTTGGAACAGGTCAAATAACTCGAGAAAAACACTTTTGAATGTTATATAAACAATCCATTTTATCCATTTTATAGGACACAAGTTTTTTTGAAGTCTTTATTACATTATCTCTCAATTTAACTAACAAATTAACTGTTACTGATAAAATTTTTGCTATCGTCAAACAAACAAGTTACTCTCTTACGCGTTTCGTTACTCACCATCATCGAGAATTTTCGCGAGAGAAAAGTTGGGCGTCTCGTCGAAAGGAAGCTACTGACAAAAATTTAGCCTGTTACTAATCATGAAAAAAAAAACCGTGCTGTACAGTGGACTAAAATTAGCTTTAAAAAAATACTATTGAATCCACTAAGTGAATGTATATGTATATGTGATACACTTGAACTTTTTTTTTCGTAGGTTTTAAATGAACCAAAAAAAAAAGTTTGAAAGTAAAAACTATTATTAAGTATTCTCTAACGTTTGTTTTTAAGGACGAATATATATTAACTTAAATAATAAATGTTATGATGGACCAAACTAAAATATTTAACTTACCTCATATAAAAATGCTAAAACTGTTAAACCATCTGAATGTTCCATTGCTTCAGCAGAATTTGTATATTTTGTATTATAGAAAACCATATGTAATTCCATTGGAAAACTGTAACCGAAAAATTCAACTGTGAAAGAAAATGCAACTCTACAAAATACGGATATGTTTTATGACGGATTAGTTTTTAGGGTTCCGTAGTTAAAGAACTTTTATATTTTTGTCTTGTCTGTATGTATGTCGCGGCTGGTTTAACTTCCAGTCTATTAGTTCTATATCGCTGGAATTTAGTATGGTGAATTTTTGTTCACAAATCTATTGTGTAAACTATCATTGAATGGGTCTTTGAAAAGTCTTGTTTATGTATCATGAAATCATTTTCGATATTGAGATCTCCTTACAAAATGTTATGTTTTTATGTGGTAATTTTAAATTAACCGCTGTTTTTATACTCGGTATATAATATATAACAGGGTATACTATATTTAGTTCCATTTTTGATCGTAAAAAAAAATTTTGGTATACGTGTTCATAAAATGACCTAATTAATCCATTTCCGCGTATGTGCCTGTCCGTCCGCCCGTGCGTCACCACGGTAACTCAAAACCGAAAAGAAATAGCATGCTGAAATTTTGTATGTGAGTTCTAGAACTAAAAAGTAAGGCCAATTTCGTGAATGGTCAAAATCGGGCCATGTTTGGGGAAAATGGGCAAAGCTGCCTAACTTTGAAACCGTAAGAGATAGAACAAAAATTTAAAGACAAAAAATGTTCCTTTTTGAAAAAAAAAAGGAATGGTGGTCAAAAATTGACCACTATTGCTGCCACAAAACGTCAAGTGCACGTAATTAACAGTAACGTTACGCATTCCTTTCAGTTTAAATATGTGGTCTAAACTCTGGAGGAATTAATTCTACTTAATTCACAAGTCATTCTGTGTAAATTAAAGTAGACTTAATACGCATGGCATTAGA
This sequence comes from Nineta flava, assembly GCA_963920215.1. NCBI lineage: Eukaryota > Metazoa > Arthropoda > Insecta > Neuroptera > Chrysopidae > Nineta > Nineta flava. The sequence goes on from OY986045.1 coordinate 28,603,590, forward strand.
TCTATATATTTATGAAAATTTTTATTTTTCTCTCCGAAATCAACAAGGTAGTCCGTTAAAATTTCAAGGTTTTCCAAGTGTTCCATCAGAGATAAAGTTTGAGAACTTCCGTTCTATAATAGCATATGATGTTGCAATATTGATATATTTTCGAATGCACATGGTAAAAAAAAAAGAATTACTTACGTTTGATTATCAATTCGATTTTCACTGCCAAACGTATCGTTATCACCCCAATGAAAATGTAACTGTACAAATTGGTATGTACTTCGTAGAGGGCCGCCTTGAATTGTTGGCAATGGTGTATCGTCTTTAATTCTCAACATAACTGAAATACAATAAAAAAATAGAATTTATTAAAACTATAATAAGGTATTGTGGCCTATCAAGCCCCGGTTCCTAATAAAGCCCAGTTATGAAAATTTGTTAATGTAAAATACAAGCAGGAACATGAATAGGCAAAAATGCAACAATCCTTTGAGTCAAAAGCGTTTTCGTTTGGCCAGAATCCAAGCCAAACCCGTGTTTATCAGTGATGTATCAAGATGATACTCTGCTTATAATATTGATATTAATTACTGTTTTGAAATTTTTGGTGAATTAGTGGTGGTTTTTTTTTACAAGGTATTTCCAAACTATATCAGCTGATCGGGTACCCGCGCGAAAAAATTGTATGCTAATCAGGGAGATTCCGCAATAAAACATCATAGATATACATCGTATATAATTTCAAACGACTTTCAAACAACTCGCCGGTACTCAGGATGCCAACTGAACCATAAAAAAAAACCATCTGCTGCGGACATGAAAAAAATGCACTTTTTTACGCATATTTTATCAAAAAACTTAACAACCCGATGGGCACTCTCCCAATGTTTTAAGGAAAAATATTTCTAAGGAATTGAGGAAAGTATGTGTCGAATTTCAGAACAACCGTGACTATATTGAGAGAGTTCGAAATAAAAACAGTCGGAATCGTGCATTTTATTTCACCATGTTTATGAAGATGCATGTTAAATTTCTCCAATTTACGTAACGATTTTCTCAAAAACGCCGTGGGGATAAATTTTCAAAAAAATTCAGCCGATTTTTGAGGATTCATTTGACTAATATTGTGAATTTCGTGAAGTTCTTGACAACCTAATAACAGTTTGGAAATACCTTAATCTATAAGGTTTTCATCATGGAATACTAACTGTGGAAGTATACTTGCACTTGACCGATTTTTTATGATTTATGACGTGTGCTTTAATTTAATAGTATTATTAGAATTAATTATATTCTTAGAAAATTCCATTGAATAATTATCTTTACGCTTTGCTAATTTACTGTGATTTTACGTGTTTTCAAATTTTTATGTAAAAATGTGTATTTTGAAATTTGATCCGCATAAACTTACCACTGAAAAAACACACCTTCAAAAGAGGAGACGGCAAAACTGAGGAAAAAATACACATTTTCACAGAAAATCACAAGTATACGAACTTTATCTTCTCAAAATATTATTTTCAATCGACTATCGAATTTTAGTTTATTTTATACATATAAATAATTAAAAGTTTAATTCTACTCAAAATTTTAGGTTTTTTATTTCAAAAGATGTAGAATTCGAAAATCGCCTTCCGAAATTTGTTGCCGTAGGTACACCGAACGCCGTTAATGTTTTTGTCGTCCGAATACTCCTAAAATATTGAATTAAATCGACAGAAAATTTGTAGACAGCGTCAGAATAAGAACCTTATAGATAGTAAAAATTGCTTGGCTACTTGATTGTCATTTGTTATCTGGATGCAAATTAGGTGTGACATACCTAAGCACTGTACAAATCATTGAATAAAATCGGTTGAAATTTGCAGGAAACTTAAGGATAGGGCCTAGATGATAAACATTTCTTGGCAACAGAACCTGACCAAAACTTATGAATAAAGTGCAAAGAGGAGTGTTAAATAATTGGATCGATGTATTCTAAAAAAATTCGTTAAGTTAAAGCAGCTTCTGCGTAACGAATTTTTTTAAATAAATTTAATGTAAAATTTTGCAAAAGTATTGATATCCCTGCAAAAAACAAAAATGTTCGGCTATAAAAGTAGTGTAATCTATGTAAGGACCAAGTTTTTAAACAAAAGTGAGAAAATAATTGGTATGTATTTGTTCGGTAAGTTCCTCAGGTGCAGGGTATTTTATATTTTACTTGACAAGTTTATTTTGTTTATTAAGTGCTAATAAAATCTGACCACTTGCTAACTAAAATATGAAAAATCCTGTACCAGAGAAACTTACCCAAAAAATATATACCAATCATTTTCTCACTTTTTTTACAAAATTTTTGTAGGCGAACATTTTATTTTTGCTGGGATATCACTACTTATTGTAGGAGAAAACAAAAAGTTCCTCTCATATTTTTATTTTTTGTCGGATATCATTACTTTTGCTAAGTTTTTTTTACTTAAGACACAAAAGTTTAATAAAATGGGATTGAGAAAAAAAATTTGTATAGACAAAAATTTTATTTAGTTTGGTTGAGTTGGCATCATGAGTACCGGCGTTCTGTTTGAAAGTCGTTTGAAATTATATACTAGTATATGTATGATGACTAGTATATGTATGATATGTTATGTGAAGAATGGGAATGTTATGTGACGAATGGGAACGTTATGTGGCGAATGTGACGATACGCATATAATTTTGTATATATATCGTTTCGCGCGGGTACTCGATCAGCTGACATAGTTTGGAAATACCTTAATATTGTTCAATTATAATAACAATGTTATACTTTTCAATATTACCTCTGTGTTGCTGTCTATGATAAACCAGTTTTCTACACAAAAATTAAGATTCAAACTTATAAAACAATTAACAAAACCCTCCCCTTTAAGAATAACCCCCTGTTGTGCCGACATATACATATAAATAATTAATGACTACTTTTTTCGATTATGTTCAATATAGAGGCATTGTAAAGTAAAACCACAGACTATTTAAATAAAACCAGAAATGATTGAAGAAAAAAAACCTTTTGTTAATGTCAGTATACAATTTTGTTCGCTTTAATTGTTTTTTTTTTTTTGATTAACAATGTTTTTTTGTGTGTGTAAATTTCTTTAAATTAAACGATTTAATTAATTAAACAAGGTAAATGAAATTATATTTGCATAACGGATCATATGATTTATGTTTCTTTGATTTTAATTGAGTTGCCCTTCAACTTATGATGACAAATAATTGTGTTTTTAGACAAAAAAAAAACAATTTGAATTTTAAGGTGAAATAATTTTAATAGTATCATTTTTAGTTAATTTAATAATATTAATTTGCATTACTGGTTCTTATATTTCAATTGAATTATACAGTGTTGTATGAGATATTAGGAAGTAAATATAACCTGAATAGGTCATTATACATGTGCAGTTGCATGTAAAAAAATGTAAAGGTATTGTCGCCTAAGAAGGCCCGGCTGCTAATAAATATCCAACATATATGCAGAAAAAAAAAATAGACAAAAATGCAAGAATACTTTTAGTGAAGCGCGTTTTCGGTTAGACTGCAAACCCATTTTTATCAATGATGTATCAATAAGACACTCTGTTTAAAATATTGATTAATAACTTTTTTTAAATTTTTGGTGAATAGAATGGTTTTTTAGCGAATTTCCTCCAAAGGAAATGCAGCTATTGTTTTTGCATTAATGTTGGAATTTCGTAAAAATTTCTTCAAATGTCCATCGATCCTACTTGTTAGATGTTAAAAATCACTATCGCTAAAATTTGTATATGTGTATACATACATATACACATATACAAATTTGTGTATATGTATTTGTATATATATATATATATATATATATATATATATATATATATATATATATATATATATATATATATATATATATATATTCATATATACATATGTACTTTTTTAAAATGTTTGTGGACTGTCTAGGGGTCACAGTTTTATTCCGATTAGAATGAAATTTGGTATTTGAGTCGCTTTTTGTATTCTAAAGGTCAAGTTCGTTATGGGTAAAATCGGACGAGGGGAAAGGGGGTTCAGAGGAAGGGGAAAACATAAAATTTGACTATCTCCCTTAATATTTTAAAATCGAAAAATTTATCAGGAATTAAGTTGTAGGTACTAAGTTTTACTGCAATTTTGATTCTTATCATTTTTCTGTTACACTAATATTTACAGAAATATTTACAATTAAAGATTGAAAGTTAAAATTCTAAATATCTCTGTTCACATTAGAGTTTGAAAAAAATGTACAAGTAATGAATTGTAACAAACTTGATTTTCTACAACTTTACTCCATATACATTTTTCGATTTTTCTAATATTAAGAGAGATATTTAATATGTTGTGTTTGTTTGACACAAATACATGAAATATATTTTATAGTAAAAAATTTTGATTATCGTTTCCATAGTAACTATAAACTATAATCGTTATTTTGGCTATTAAGTCATATCAGATATTATATTTCATTTTGATCACACTAAAATTATGACCGCTAGAGAGTGATTTATGTATTCTAAGGAAATTCGCTTAGTTGACGCAGCTTTTGTTTTTACTATTGGAGCTTAATCTATAAGCTTTCCATCATTGGAAGCAAGGCGATTTTTATTTATTTATTGCTTCATTTATTTTCTAACGATATTTTTGCCATCGCTTGTAACTGCCCGTAATAAGACCCACTTAATTGTATTCGAAGAAGGCCCGGACCTTATTAAGAGTTTTAAATTTAACCTTTTTGCTAATTAAATTCAATCAATTTTCGCTTTAATATCATGTTTTATAAATAAAAGGACAGTTAAAGTAAATTAAACTTTGTATATTCCATGCAAAAGAACAGTTATATAGTTCAATTAGCCAATTTGGTTGATTATGTTAGATAGATAGATTGTAGAGGCTGGCCTGGAGGGGCTGCACTTCGACCATAAGGTCCATTGTGATGCCTAAGAATGTGAGGATGTGAGTGGATTGGAAGGAATTTTTTCTGCATAGACTAGGAATTGGTAGGATATGTAGCTGCAGCCGATAACGCCTTAGACCGCTCGGCTACTTGGACTGCTTTCTTATGTTGCTAAAGTTCGAGATTTTTCCTAAGATTTTTCCAAATAAGGTCCAGGCTAGTTTGTGATTAAAAATAAAATACTGAATTCGATATTTAAAAAAATATTTAGTAAAAAATAAGTAAGAAGTAACAGAAAAATGAATAACTTTAAAAAAATAATAATAAGATTTTCGGCTGAATTATTGTGCGAAGTACATGAATATTAAATAAGAAAATATTTATTTTAATGAATGTTAAATGAATAATATTGATATGCTATCATTTGAATTTTGAATTGACAAAGTTTGGTAATGGGCCTTATTAAGAGACCCGGTTCCTAATATGGCCTACAATCAAGGTTTTTAAAATTATCTTTTTTTTATGGAAACATAATCAATTGTGATGATTTCTCTCAAACATCGGATGCATAATTAATCAATGTTTACTAATTTTCCATTACCAGTCCAAGTAGCCGAGCGGCCTAAGGCGGTATGCCTGCGCAGTATGCATACTTGGAAACTGGAAGGTTATGGATTCGAATCCCGACATTGGCAGTTTGTCAATTATTAAAGAAAAAAAAGTTAGGTACTATTTATATATATATATATATATATATATATATATATATATATATTATATTTATATATTATACGAAATTTTTGCGAAAATTTGACTTCGGTACGGGACCAATAGCTCTATTTCCTTTCAGGAAATTCGCTAAACAGATAAAACATGAAAAGAAAGCAATATAGGTGGTGAGAACAAAGGTGCTCATACCACGTTTTTTTTTTCTTTATAAATATTATTTACCATCGCTTCCACCATTCTAATATCGAACAAAAATTTTATAGAACATTGTTTATTTAAAATAAATTAATCTGTTCAACAAACCATTATGAAAAATAATAGGATTCTACTCTAATCGATAGCGACTCGATACAAAATTCATCAGAATTGGACAATAGCGATGTGTACCATATCCTTATACATAATTACATATAAACATGTACGTACTTAATTTATCAAAGGCTTGCGCGGTGTATGCCATTTTTCAAAAATGAAAATAAAATAAAAAAATAAATATTTAAAAAAATTTGTCACGTAGAAGCTACCTAGACTAAGCGAGAACGGAAATATAAACATATAAAATGAAATTACCATGGTGACGGTTGTAATTTACTTGCTGTACCCGGCATATGTTGCAACGCCTCGCGATTCGCGCTTTAATTAACGCTTTGCCTTACTTTAAGTAACGCTTTGACTAACTTAAAGTAATTTTGTAACGCATTTAAGTAACGCTTTGACTAAGGTTTCGCGTTAACTAACACCTAGTGTTAACTGACGCTTCGCCTTAACTTACGCTTCGCGTTGACTAACTCTTAGATTTACCTAACGCAGCGCGTTGACTAACACTTCTTCTGATATAGATAAAACTGATATAGATATAGATAAAACCTAACTTTCCAATACAAAGGGCTAGAATACAACATATTTTCGAATTTTTAGCAAATTTTCTTTTGCTAAGTTGACAAACTTAGCAAAACACCCAATTTTTTTTTAAATAAGAAGCGACAAATTTTTTTGAAGTTATATTTTATTTGACGCGTTATCAGAATCCGGACCAGAGTGTATTTTCTGCATGTAACGAATCGCCGATATAACACTCGTCTGATGTAGCACTCGCTCGATCGTTGTTACACAGTTTTTTTTTCTATCCTGCTCTATTGTACAGTGCTAGAAAGGCTAAATTCATATATACATACATTAGATGCTTAGCTAAACAGACAACAAGTTAGTCTATCACATAAGTGTCCTCATTCTTCAGGGGATAATGTAATAAAACTTTTGTGTCCTAATGCTAGTGTTGACCTTAAATAGAATTTTTATAAATTATTAAAAAGGAGTATAACTTCTTACGTGCATACATATATACACTCTTTTTGTTGTCAGAACGAATTATCGACTAAAAGGTCGCAAATTATGTAGTTATTTTTAGACCAGGAGATGGTGACGGATGACGTTCTTCCATTTTATACAGCATGCCTTGATAATTAACCCTAAAATATGAAAGATAGACAGGTTCTTGGCCGCCGCACGCTTTCCGGTCATAAGAAAAAGCTCTTTTCTTTTTGTTGAGAATTTTTATTGAGAGTTATTTCACTTTAAGTTAACATACATTTGTAGATAATTAGAATTATGGCCAGGATATAACATGGAAATACGTATCAAATAGTTTGGTGAATAATTGTTCGCATATTCTACACCCATAAAATTGCAAATAAACAAATTTTGTTTAGTCTACATTTTGTCAATACACAAAAAAATCATGAATTTTATATGCATAAGAAACTGTTTTATGACTTCACTTTTTAAGTGTTAATAACTAGACAATTTTATTTTATGAGTAAATTAATTTATTCCGTATAAATGATTACTTCATTAGTTTTAAATTGTTTTAAAAATTAATTTGCCTCGACGTAGTCTTAAAACATTTCATGATTTTATAATCCAATCAATAAAAATAATATTAACAATTAATCATACATGAAAATTTTTTAATAATTAATTAATAATACATAAAAATTTGTTGACTTCATTTACTATTTTTAACTTAAACCAGTTCCTTAGAAACCGACCGCATTGTAGGTAGTAGTCTTAGGCCCAGTTTTTTTAAGACTAAACCTAGTTAGTTAACTCGCGTGGTTTAAGTTAAGTTCCCCCGCCTAGATCCCGAAAATAGTAGCGTTGATCAGAAGAATAATATATATTATATTAATATATTATTATATTTTATTATTATTATCATATATATTATTATAAGATCTGAATAATAATTTATTATATATTATCATATATATTATTTATCATAACCTCAAATATTTCAATTCAAAGTGTTAAATATTTTATGCAGTGATATCAAGTTATTAACAAAGAGTGATTTTTGAGTAATTGTTTCTAAAATTGTGAAGATTGCAACTTTATTGACACGGGTACAGTATGTCATCAGTGGAAGAGACTCGAAGTGGGGGAACTTAACTTAAACCACGCGAGTTTACTAACTAAGCTCATCCTTAAAAAAACTGGGCCTTATAGCTTTTATCTATACACTAGTAAAGTATTTTTGGCGGGCGACCTCTGCTCCGTCTCGTGTTTTTTATTTTAAGTTATGGTTCTGTCAAAACTCGTAAACATACGGATATACATGTAAAAAGTAAACTTTAATTTTAACTATAAAGAAATAATTGCATACAATGCCCGTGAAAAAATTGATAAGCAGCTTCCAAGAAGTGCAATTAGATATTTTTAGAAAAAAAAGTATTTCTAAAGGTACAAAATTATGTTCTAGTTTTCATGTTTCTAATGTCTATGAAGAGATTGATGTCAATGATTCTCAGCGAATTTTGAGCACTGAACTTAACTGAAGAAATTCACGTTTTGTTTTACTACCTTTTTTTGTTTAAATTGGTAAATTAATAGACTCTTTAACTCGAAGAAAAACTTACATTAAGTCAGATACTGAATTTTCAGTCAAAACCTTTCAAGAATCGAAACCTCTATTTAATAACTCGCTTTTTTTGCATCTCCCTTGTAGTTTGACTTACCGCGTCTTTACAGTATTAAAAACATTCTATATATTATATGGAATAATTTCAATATGTTTTTATTACAAATTTTTATTACTAATTCATTTATGACTATTAAATTTAATAATAATAATTATATAATACTAAGATATTGTGAGCAAAAAAAATATATATATAATTAGAAAATTCCATGATTCGTGTTTGGAATTAATTTTAAACGGATATATGATAGCAGGCCCGTAACGCGGCTTTTGCAGGCAATAATGTGCACCGGGTCCCCAGCTACGACAGGCCCACAGCACCCAAAACTAACCGCTTCACTTAAAAATTAAGATACTATTACAAGATAAATAATAACAGAAAATTTGAAATATCTCCCTTAATGTTCGAAAAATTGAAAAATGTATAAGAAGTAAAGTTGTAGGTACTACAACAAGTTTTACTGTAATTTTGTTTTTTATCATTTTTTCTGTGACACTAATATTTACAGAAATATTGACGGTTTGAGATTGAAAATTAAATTAGATTAGAGATATTAAATTCCTTAATATCTCTGTACACATGAGAGTTTGAGCAAAAATGATAAGATGGTGAACTTTATTTCTTACGTATTTTTCGATTATTCTAATATTAAGAGAGAGATATTTTATATTTTGTGTTTTATTCTTTCTTTATACAACCCCCCCCTCCCATTTCCCTCGACGTATATCATTTATTAATAAAATTGGCCTTGCAAATACTTAAATCATATACGACACTTCATTTTGATCATACTAAAATTGTGATCGCTAGAGAGTGATTTATGTATTGTAAGGAAATTTAAGGCAATTTGTTTGCAATTGATTCAAAAATTTCGTATGGCACTAATTTTCCCTCTGGGAACATGAACATGAACACATTTTTCAACAGGATGAACCCGCGAAGATTTTTTCACCGAGACCTCCCAAGATCGTCGGTTCGGTACTGTATGAGCGCATAGTTAGTTTCTCTTGATTTATAGATACAATTTATTTTTTTTTAATAAGATACAGATAATATCTCCTTTACAAATCTTATTAAAAGAATTGCTTTGCAAATGTAATACAACAGTTTCCGTGATTCGAAAAATGTATCACTGAATAGTTCTGTAAAGAAATGGAAGTATTAGAAGTTGTAGCGGACAAGAGGTCTGGCAAGTAGGCCTTCCTATGCCTTTTTTACCGAACCCTAAAGGACAAGAAATATGTATATAGACTACAGAAATTGGTAGGTGCAACTGCAGCCGACTTTGATAGGAACTATGCCGATATTCATGTGGAGTTTGTGGAAGGAAAATGCAGAAAAATAATAAAATTTATTTTTGAAATTTTAAAATAATTTTATAGTAATAACTTTTTGCGAATTTTCATAAGAAGATTATTTTCATAAGAAAATTTCGGAAAATTTCTTCAAATGTTTATCATGAACCTGCCTAGTAGATATCGAAAATGACCATCACTGAATTAAAATTTTAAATTTCTCTCTTCATATTAGAAAAAAAATGAAACAATTGACAATAAATAAAGTTAGTTGTAGTCAATAAACTTGTAGACAATATAATACGCATTATAATAGATATTACAACCATATGACCATTTGATTTGCTATTTGTTATTACTTCCTCTAAGAATATTCACTTAGTCTACGTAGCTCCAACGTGACGAATTTTTATTAATTTTTAGTCGGAAAAACTTAAATCATGAAAACAAAGTCATGTTGCGAAACAATCATCTACATATATAGAATGTTTCCTGAGTAGGTACTATAATTAACTGTTAAAGTAGCGTTCTTTTTAGGCCCGATATATATATAATATATACAAGGTATTAAGTTTAGTCCCGACTAAATATCGCTTGATTGTATTGATCTCAAAACTAAGTTTTTGGTATATGTATTCATAAAATGATCTAATTAGTCCATTTCCGCATATTCGTCCGTCTGCCTTCATCTCCGTCCACCTTTCCATAAACACGGTAACTAGAAAATGAAAGAGTCAACGAAATGAAATTTTGTGCGTTTGTTGCCCCCCCCCCCACCAGGAAGGAAAACATCTTTCTTTGAAACCGGAAGAGATAGAAACAACATTTAAGGACAAAATGTTTTTTTTAATATAATACTTTTGAAATTATTTTTGATAAACTGAATAGTTTTGGCGCATTTATATATATATATATATATATATATAAATATCAATTAACTCAGTTAGTTGTTATTTTAAGAAGCAAAAAAAAAGGGGCGGTTAATTGACTAAACTGCAGGCGTATGGACAAGAACGAAGTAACCGGCTATGCTTGAGAAGGTTTTCTGCAGTTTCCTTCACGAACTCCAGATGAATATTGGTATAGTTTCTACTATAGTGGGCATCATCACAATGGTCGAAGTGTAGCCCGCCCAGGGCAGCCTCTACAATCTATTTATCTATCTATCTAGTTGTTATTTGAACTTGAAAGTATCCGCATTATATAAGTATTGACTGAAATATGTGATTATGTTGAATTGATTATTTAACGAGTCCTTGACAAAATGAATGGAGTTATACCTTGAACTTCGAATCCAAAAATCCCCTTAATACAAATTTCTTTAATAATCTTGGTTTTTTTGTAATATGTGATTGAGGTGGATATGTATAACACAAGTATAATCTACTGCATTCAGTCCGGTTATGGTCAATAAGATGACTCACGAAGACAATCTATTATTTTTTTTAAAATCTAGCGTGAATAGCTACACAACCTCTATAAATAGACGTTATCTTAACATATTTTTAAAGTCTGCACGTGCTAAAACGGATCGGGCTACTTCGTTTCATTTATCTATGCGCATCCTGTTTGTACAAGTAAAAAGTCATTTTAAGACATTTTTTTTTTGTAAATAATTTTTTATGTCCTTGTACAATATAAATTTATAGTATCCAGACAGTTTTGTTGTTGCTAATATCGCCCAAGACGCTTTTCTGCTGTAAAAAGTTAAATTACACAAATATATATGAACAATATAATTATGTTAATCAAGACGATGAAAGATGTAGTAGTTGGTATGGCATTCACCTCCAATGGAACTCAACATTTAATGCGTAACCTTTTGGAGACATATATATCATCGAAGATAATAATGAAGTTTGACGTTGAATTTAACAATATTACTCAACAAATAGGAACATTAACGTTTGAAATTTGTATTTGGATAAGTATGTTTGTGCTTTGTGTGTTTTTTTTTCTAGAGGAAGCATAAAAAATAAATCGTCTACATTGGATATCGAAACTCAGTCAATTCTATCGTAGTTTATGGTTCAGCAGCTCGGGCAAAGTCAGAAAGTGACGTAATTTTGAATTATTCACATAAAAACAAAAAATATGGAATTTCCATAAAATATGAAGACATAAAATTCTCAATAGTTCATCTGATCAAATTAAAGTATATACTATGCGATTAAACTTTTTTTACTATTTTTTATTAAATTTATTATACACTAGTTGCTTCAACCGTGCTACGGCACGGAATCTCTAGGAGTCTCTAGTCTCTGTGTATTTCTTATGGAGATCTGGGCAGTAAGAGAACGGATATAACATTAAAATAATTTGGAATTTTGAAATTCTGAGAGTTTTTTTTTGAGTCGTACGGCAAATATATCTAAGGTCTCTTCTCATCATTATTTCGCTAGCTCCTATAGTTTTTCCCAAAAAATTTGGACAAATACACACAAAAACATACATACAACATATTTCCTTTGTATATTGTTATCAAAGTTAAAATATAAATGTTTTTTAATTTAATTGTTGATTGGATTCCTCAATGGTTGTTCGGACTACTTTAAATAATTATATATAATAAAAAAGTTTGAGTATCTATGGCAACAAAATATGTCACGTACATAATGAATTTTAAGTAAACAAAATCCAGAATTTATTGAAATTTGATATTTAATTTTATGTCAATGGGTGTGTAACATAAAGCGTTTGGTAGAAATTGTCAAGTTAAAAGAGGGATTTAATAAGTTAAGATTTATAAATTTTTTTGGATTTTCTAACCCTCCTTTCACCAAAATAGAGGAAATTTTAATATATTATTATTATTTTTTTATTATTAATACTGTATTTAATCTTCAGATTATTACAGATGATTGGTACAATAAGAATAAATCAAAAATTATTGATACAATATGTGAAATAAAAAAACTTAACATTAAAATTCATTTTGAAGATTTAAAATAGTAAAAGTAACATAGGTGATTTTATTATAAATAAAAAGAAATAGAAAAATTTTATATGGCAGTCATATAATTTAGGTTGGGTAAAAATAAATTTAGGATAAGAAAAAACAAAAAGTAACAGAAGCACGTCTATTCGCACAAGGAAAAACTTCTTAATTTCAGTACATTTATTACAAAGTAATAGATATCATTTATTTTTTCTATGCTTAACGTATCCAATAACATCGCTGTAATGTTTATTGTACTAACACTGTCAATGTACTTCGCTATATACTGATTTCTAATGGGGTTAAGAATTGGACAGAAAATGTTGGAAATTTTAATATATTAAAATGTATGTCTAATAAAGACAAATTGTTTGAGCTGAGTTCTGAAAAATTCTCGAAACCGTTTTGAGGTAAATTTATAGTATGGTTTTTCTAATTTGCTGTTGTATATAAATCGTCAATATATTTAAGGATGTACGAGCACTGGTGCTTCAGAGAGATTAAGGCTTGATTTTTTTATACGTAGTTGAAGTCCAGGGGGAGGTTACTGGTGTCTTGAATGATTTAATGTTCGAGTTTTAATGCATTGATCTTATGGAGAAACCCGTGAGGGTCAACATATTTTGATAATTTTCACTTGGAATAAAATAAGACGTAAAATACAAAAACTACGCAATAGAACATAGAAATATTAATAAAGATATTGATTCAATAAAATTCTGGTAAAACGGGCCTTAAAAAAAAGGTATTTAAGAAAAAAACTGAGATTTCGGGTAAATTTAATTTCTGTCGGCAGTAGCTTAATTACCTGAAATATCAGTTTTTTTCTTGAATATAATTTTTTTAGGTCCGTCATATAAGTTTTTGAAGAATTCTATAAATGGACTATATCTAGTGCTCGTACATCCTTTAAATATTCGAGCACTTTCCAGTCTTGACACATGACGTTCACAGATACACACAAAACGCAATGATCTAGTAAATAATAATCGATCTTCATTGAACAACATCTCCATATGAATAAATATATATTCGTATCAAAGTAAAAAATATAAATACTCTAGATTCTAGAACCAGATAATAAGAATGACAGTTGAATAAATAATTTCATGCATACATAATTTTAATGAAAATAATATTAATAATTATTACGATTAGAATGTGAGATAAGGGAAAGTGGTGAAAGTACTTCAAAATAAACATTCATATATTTGTACTTCGGTATTTCGAACAATAAAATTTACTGATAAAAAAATTTACTTTAAATGAAGTAAACTAATTAACAGGATATTTAAATCACGGATAAATAGATTGCTATTATTATCAGTATTTGTTAACATGCGAAAATAATAAATATAGTTCGTGTCACAGATTCATTCCTCTGTACCGTATATCATTCCTCTGTACCGTATATTATAATTCTCATGTAAGGTTAATACTGTCTGTAAATAGAATAGGGAATATGCATGAAAATTTTTTTTCACTTGAATTGAAGCATGTTTACTTGACAAATATCAAGGTAAAATTACTTTTTAAATAACTTTAAAAATAAGCGAGATATGAATGATTGAAATTCCCGATTAGACAAAGAGGGTGATAGCCCTCTTGATATGTTATGTGACGTCATATTACACTTTCACCATTTAAAATACCCGTAAAACTCCGTTTTTAGTACTTTTGCAAGAAAGAGACAGATAATAATTTTTAAAAGCTTATAGCTAGCTTCCTTGATATTTGTCGGATTTTAATTTCGTTTTTAAATATTATTACAGTATTAACAGTATTTTCATATTCTGAAAATAAATGTGAAAAAAAATTTTCATGCATATTCCCTATTGTTCGTAGATATTGTTATTATATTGTTATTTTGCTGGCATATTCTTTGCCTAAACTTTTCCTATTTGAGTTGAGTTATTTTATTGAATTTACCTCATTCTAAATGGGTATTCCGAAACCCTATGAACTTGCCTCACGCTTTTGGGGATCCCCATGAGCTTGACAATAAACTTGCCTCATAGAAATAAGGATTGCCAATCACTGCCGAGTGTTACTTTGAGGCAGAGCTGGGCACTGCTCTGCAGAGTATCCGTGCTCTCCAGGTAGATTTGTATAATTTGAGTGATAGTGAGCAAGAGAGATATGTGTCGAAATGAAACGGACGATGTTTAAATACAGGGTGTCCTACCAATTATTGCAATCAAAAAATTAAACAACAAAATTGTATATTATTCAAAATAGTATAATTTATTATTTCAATGTATATTCAAAAATGTGTGAATAGTGATTTTACTGAATTGTTTTTATTATTTAAAAATTTATTAGAAACGGTAATTTTACAATTTAATAATCGATTTAAAGATTTCGAAAATATAAATGTAATTCGTGATTTTTAAGTGGCCCCTTTTAATAGAAAATTTAAAATTCCCGCTTTAATAGAAATTTTTTCCGGATTGATTACCCTCTCAACAAATGATAATTTATTAGAAACCGTAAACACGAACACGAAAAGTACTTAGAAAATCGTCGCAGAGAACCCATCTTCGTTTGAATATCCGGAATCCGGTAGTTGTTTCGCATCTTCTAATCTATGTGAATCGGGATTTTCACATATGAAACATGTAAAATCAGATTCGCGAAATTCCCTTACCGATAAACATTTAGAAAATATAATGCGAATATTCACAAATACGTATATTCCGGATATTAATAATCGAAAAAGAATAAAATTATTTTTGTTTTTTAATGTTTTGATTGCAATAATTGGTAGCCTGTTTTTAAACATCGTCCGTCTCACTTCGAAACATACCTCTTTTGCTCACTCTCACTCATAGTATACAAATCTACCCGCTTATTATAGTAAGTATCCTCATCTTTTTAAAAAAACTGAGCGTTATTACACCTTTATAATGAAACTAGCGACTAGACCGGCTTCGCACGGTATCGATATACTAATGTGGTTTATTTAGATTTAATAAGTACTTAAAAGTATCAAGTTCGCGTAACGGCCCGGTGTTTTCAAAAATTATATTTTCACTAACACACGTACTGCCCATAACTAAAGAATTTCTTAAAACGTAACTAAAAAATAACTAATTCGTAGGAAATAGGATTAGAATAATAAATGAATTAATTTAAATAAAAAATAACTAATTCGTTAGAAATAGGATTAGAATAATAAATGAATTAATTTAAATAAATTGAACGTTTCGTCATTTATTTATGACTTCCTCAGCAACCAAAAATTAAAACCAATAAAATATTTTACAATAAATAAATGATAATTATTAAGACCAAATTAATGTACTCCAACCTAATTTATGTCTCAATAATTATCATTTTTTCATTGTAAAATATTTTATTGGTTTTAATTTTTGGTTGTTGAGGAAGTCATAAATAAATGACGAAACGTTTAATTTATTTAAATTAATTCATTTATTATTCTAATCCTATTTCCTACGAATTAATTATTAGTATATATATATTATGGATATGAATATGGAAACATAACTAAAACATTTTTTAAACAATGTTGATAGCTTTTTTCTCATGGGAGAACAAACAAATTTTTTTAGACATACGCGAAAGGGCTACATATAGCCTTTTCAACGATCCGCTCAACGCTCAAGTCTATTCCTGCAACATTGAATGTTTGACCTTGCACTTTATTTATTGTCATTGAAAAATACACTTTTACTAGGAGTTGAAGTCGTTTATATTGTGGGTTATCTTTAGAGGATAGACATATGTTATCGCAAACTTTTCGGTAGTACATTAATTTGATGTATATGTTATGTAAAAGTCAGCGCTCTAAAGCGTATTTATACGACTTGATTCATCGAGATTTCTCTACTATCCTTAAATTTTGAATGGATTATACACATAAATCTTTCGTAAGAAATTATCTAAAAGATCGTGAAAACCTCATCAAAATCCTCTGTGAAGTTTAGAAAAAGTAAGCGAACAAACTGACAGACGCGACAGGCGGCTTTGTTGTATACTAAGTTGGACAAAATGAGTATAATATTTTGTCTTATTGAAGTAACTATTATATATCCAAACTATTTATTATAAATTAAATTTGTATATCAATTTGAAATCGTCATTTGATGTGGTAGGCGTTCCTTTACAGTGAACATTTACTGGGCTTTCCATGTAAACATCAATAAGCAATTACAATACAAAATCTGTAACGCCCTAAACGAACCACCGGTTGAGATTCGAAATTCGCATTTCATAAGAGAATACCTAATAGAATAACTCGATTCAATATAAATCTTAAACTAGACCAGGTATCTCCAACACTTTTTGCACCTAAAGAGCACATTCTAAAATTTCATTGGGCGGCGAGCACTATTTATGTCATCAAATAGTTTTGACCTATCATAGGCATACCGTCCAAGTAGCCGAGCGGTCTAAGGCGTTATGTGTCTACTTGCAACTGGGAGGTTATGGGTTCGAATCCCAACATTGGCAGTTTGTTAATTATTACTGTCGGCGTATGGACAAGAACGAAGTAACCGGCTACGCTTGTGTAGGGTTTTTGCAGTTTCCTTCACGAACTCCAGATGAATATCGGCATAGTTTTTATCAGGGTCGGGCTGTAGCCGCACAACCGACCAATTCCTAGCCTACACACAAAATTCCTTCCACTCCACTCACATGCTCACCTGCTACAATCTATCTATCATAGGCATAATCAATTTGCAATCGATGTCGATGAAATTTTGTTTCAACTTAACTAATTGGTCTTAAGAATTTATTTTTGTAACAAAAAAATAAGGTGTTTTAAAGATTCCAAAATCGAGAAGGGATGGATACCGCATCTCAATATCTTTAATAACCAGCGGATTAGCAGTTACAAAAATGAAAAGCTTGTACCAAACATAGTGGATTTAAAAAAAATTCCATTAAAATCTGATAAAATTTTAGTATGATACGCAAAAAAAATATTTTTTTGAATTTAATCAAGATCATAAAAATGCTTGTTGACTGACCCATCATAATCAAATTTTAACTGATTTCAATGAAATTTATTTTCAACTCAGCTAAAATTGATCCAAGGATAAGCTAAATTAGAAGATAAAAGCATTTTTTGATCTTGTACATCGGAATCTTGTAATATGGTCAGTGGGCGCGGGTCGTTAGGTGCACGCGGGTATAGGATTGGGGACCCCTGACTTAGCCCCATATGCATAATCCAACTAAATTCTGTCCTTACATAAATTAATTTAAACAAGTGACGTTTTTGAAACAAGCATTTAAAGTAAAAAAATGGTATCAATGTTCAGACATATTACTTAAATGTCAAATAAAGTAAACACTAGTCACTTCCGTCGGTATAATATAACCAAAAAGCAACCATACTAACAATGGAAATAAATAGACGCTAGTTTACAAAAAAACAATTTAAAAAAAGTGACGTTAACTTCATTTAAATCTTCAACACGAAATATATCTATAAATAATAATAAAAGTGTATTGTTTATTATTTGTTTAATGAATATGCATCTGTTTTGTATTTGACATTGACTGAGACATTGAAAGCTGTTAGAAAAAAAATTATTTAAATATAAATAATCAAATAATCACGACAAAAGAAAACATATTAATGTCTTCATCAAAAGTTTGATTTTTGTGTACAATAAAATTATGTAAATATTATCACGTTGACATTATTAAATAGCCATAAATTGATATGTTTTTATTTTTATTTTGGGCGAGACTGATGTGTAAAATATTATTCAAAATTTTTATTATATGCAATAACTAAAAATTTTATTACATAAAACATCAAATCTAAGTACGTGCTATGGAATTAATAGTCGCAATTTTCGCAAGTGTAAGGTCACATATTTTGATTTGAAATTTTGTAATCATTATAAATTATATCCGCGTATATAGTTATTGCTTTATAGTTACATATTTATTATGTCTGGAAACTATAATTGGCGAGAAAATTTATTTGTATACGTGAGTTCATACAACCTCCGCGAACCTGAAATGAATTGATTAATGAATTTGACACAAAACATAAATGTGAGAGGGGCCAAATTTTCGCACACAAAGTAAAAACTATGTAGGACCAAGTTTTAAAAAATGAGAAATTGATTGTAAGTTTCTCAGGTGCAGGGTTTTCATATTTTACTTGGCAAGTGGGCAAATTTTATAACACTTAATATACATAGAAATTAACTTGCCAAGTAAACCTATGAAAAACCTGCACCTGAGAAACTTAACCAATAATTAAATACCAATAATTTTCTCATTTTTGTTGAAAAACTTGGCCCTTACACAGATTTCACTATTTTTGAAGGGGAATATTTTTGTTTTTGCTGGGATATCAATAATTTTTGTGTGCGAATACTTTGTCGCTCTCACATTTATGTTTTTTGTCGGATATCATTACTTTTTGATTCATAAAGTCTAGACATTTTAGAGAAGAAGATAACACATATTATGGATTATCTTCGCAAACTTTAATATACAGCTTGTATTTTAAAATAGACCCAACCTGGAAACAATCTATTGTGTATCTACTTTGTTACACTTAAACTGCATTGAAATCGGTGGCGGGGTTGATACATTCACACCACAGATTGGATTTGTCCATATAGTTGTCTTTGGTGGGAACGTATTACCTCCACTGCTTGTAGAGTGCAGTTTGGGTGTAACAAAGTACATTATATCATGGTATACTGTGCAAAGACAGTGATAGATGCACTATACATTATTTCTAGATTGGGTATATTTTAAAATACAAGCTGTATACAAAGATATTTAAGATTTTAATTTTCAATTTTAAATCGTAAATAATTCTGTAAATGTTATATAAACCGAAGAAATGATAAGAAACAAAATTGTATTAAAATTAATTTTCTATAATTTTTCTCCTTATACATTTTTTGATTTTACAGTAAGAAAGATATACTAATATACCAAATTTTTTGTTTCCGTCTCGTTCAAAACCCCCCTTTTACCTTATCCGATTAGCCCATTAACGAACTTAGCCTTTCAAATACCAATAAGCACTTTGCATACCAAATTTGATTCTGATCGGATTAAAACTGGTAACTAGAGTGGCTACAGACACATCACTAATGATAATTGCCAATGATATGTACCGTCAGATGGCGAGTCTCATGCTACGTTTTAAATTTGAGCTTCATATCTCTTTTGGTTCCTGAGATACAGAGGCCAAAAAACCGTCTCTAATATTTCCTGTAAACATAGTTAATGCTTAAACTTGGTCTGACGCACCGTGCTATGTGATATATTGAGTAATCAGTCTTGTGCATTTTAACCTACAATCCACAAACAATCTCTTGCGTAAAAAGAAATTAATTAAAAACTCTTTTTCCAAATAAACATGAAGCGCTCAAAATTGGGCATACCTACAGCAGGTTGATAAAATATGTTGCTAAGAACAGATATGTTGCTGTACTACAAAGTGGAACAGATTTTACGCACTACAATTAATTCTGCAACAAAGCAGGGACTACTCAAAACGGGCATACTACAAATTGGTAAAATTTGTTACATATAAGTAGGAGAACGCATCAGTTAAACACGCACGGGTAAGTGCAAAGAGACTTATGTGTAGATAGATAAGATACATTGCACGGATTGGGGACTGTGGATGGATAATGTAAGTCCAAAAAGTCTAACTGATATCAAGAGCCTAAAACATGTTAACCTAAGTATCTCAACTACAAAACGGACGAAAGTCAGTCTATGTATGCTATAGGTTAATTATGTGTACTTATATCTGAAGTATTATCTGTTGATTCATGACGCGTGACTGAAAATTGTGAATGCGGTACACCTAAAGTTTTTATTTCGTATAGGTAAACGATATAACGCACTTTCAATAAATTCAGTATTTTCAAACCAGTCTTAAGCCAGTTCTACCCGATTCTACGAACACCTTCTAACGTTTGACGTTTGATGATTCGTCACATCGTGTGATCGTTGTTCAAAACTACGAGCCGTCAATGGCGAGCGTTGAAAGTTTGCATATGCCATGTTCCGGTCGATGTTGGTATTCTTGCACCGAGTCAAGGAGATGCCCTAATGTTTGAAGGAAAATATTCGTTGGTTCGATTCAACTGCTGTACGATTCGTTCATATGAATGGAAGGACTTGATTAGGGGATTCACGTTTCACTATTTACTCTCTATTCCCGCCTTGTTTTGGTTCTTCATTGTGTTAAGTTTAAGGCGGATTCTTACGGAACTTACTTATCTCAAACGTTCGGTCCAACGTTGGAGCGAGCGCTCGTAAGATCGTGTAGAACCGGCTTTAGATTAATTCAATGTGCGTCGCAACGCACTCGTGTGTCCCTGTTCTAATTCTTTTATTTACTACACATAAGCAATGACATAAAAGATAAAAAAATAATAATTACCTGTATGTCCATTATTAACAATTTCTGTATCATGTTCGATATCGAAATTATTAAACACCAATTGTGGATATTTAGTTTTAATTACGGTATGCATATCGATATTTATTGGACTTTGATGTTTACCAACGCACTGCTTATACTGTTCTTGCCAATGTGTTGGCCCTGAAACAAACAAAAATGCATTTATTCATCAAATAGTTCTCACAGTTTTTGTATGAAATTGTTAGTTTATTGACTAATAAATAGTAGGCACCAACCTTTATAATTGTAAATAAAAATACGAGAGAATACCTTTAGTACTTTTGAGTAAAATTTTAGCCATCTTTAAAAAAATTTTAACGTCGGACTTCAACTGCGAAAACCACTTTGGGACAAATTCCCTCCTGCCGCATTTTTTTCGTGGGTTTATGTTTTTGTTTCCTTGATTTTGTAGCGGAAATGCTACTAAAATCAAATTTACTTTCTTTTAGAAACCTATGCTCCTCAACTACATTCTCCCTCTGATATCACGGTAGTTATTATTGTTTATTACCTTGGTAACTATCAACAAAGTCATAATGGTATTATTCGACACTTTAATTTAATAAAGATCATTTGTATTATTCAAACTATCTTTTCATTTATTATTTGTGGGATTATTAATTATTGGATTCTTTATATTCATCCATCATCCTACAATATCATCCCAACAGTTCAGTTTATTGAAAAAGTTGTTTGGAGCAATTTTGTAGGAAATACAAATTCTCATATTTTTTGTTTGAACAATTTTTTCATAGCGTCAATAGTTTAGACAAAAATAGCGAAAATAACTAGAATGTGGCATCAAGAAATGTCCTCATTTGTTGGTGCTTCATTCTATTTCTGTCTAAAGTAATTCGCTCTTTCTGCCTATTGGCGCTATGCAAAAATTGTTCAAACTACTTTTTCAATAAAATGAACAGTGGAAGAGATATCAAAAAAACAAAAATATTTAAAAAAATCCCCGTCAAAAAAATGTTGCAGTGAGTCGTTGCCCCTAAGTGGATTTTGCAGTAAGCTATCAGATTTGAAGATATAGCTCTCACCACAGCCCTACAGATGTGAAATAATTCACAAGAAATACGTCAAAGACATTTATTACATCGAGCTGCGTATATGACATATGTTTGAGCGTTTCAGCTTATTTTGCATAGTAGGGAGTCCTTCAATACAAGATACTGTGTATAATAAAATAACATTGAAAGTCGGTCTATTTTGTTAGTTTTAGTCGAGGCGGGAAGTACATTGTCCGGAATCGAGGAATAAAATAAGTAACAACTAACTGAGTTAATTGTTTGAATACCCAGTAGATACTGAGTTGTATATCAATGTTTGAATTGTAAACAATTTTTGAACTGTCCCATAATTTAAAAAAATCTCGTATGGTTTTAAAGATGGACATATTTTTCGCTTTCCAAGGAACTTAAACACAAATTATGAGAAAACTAGTTTATTAAAAAAATTTTCAAACAAAAGTTGTATATTTTAAAGAGAAGAATATTTTTTTGTCATAAACTTTTGTTATATCTCTTACGGTTTCAAAGATAGACAGTTTTGCCCATATTGCCCAAACATGGTTCGATTTTGCCAATTAAATAACTTAACCTTACTTTTTTGCTCTAGAAGACAGAAAACAAATTTCAGCTCGGTATCTCTTTTCGTTCTTGTTCACAGACGGACAGACAGACAGATGGACATGCGGAAATAGACTAATTAGGTAATTTTATGAACACCTAGCAAATAGCAAAACACATCGCAAATATTTTTTTCTGCCATCAATATTTTCAAGCGTTACAAAGTCGGAACTAAACTTAATACACCTTGTTTATTTATTATACTGGGTATAAAAATGTAAAAATATAAAGGTGAAATTTCATACTAGCTGCTACCCGACCGCTTCGCTGAGCGCAAGTTATTTCCGCCTGTCCGTAGACACGATAACTCAAAAACGAAAACAGATAACGAGCTTAAATGTTGTGTTGTGGATGTGTTCTAGAGCTAAAAAAAGAGGTCAAGCTCGTGAATAAGCACAATCGGGTCGTTCATTCCTGCGTGGGGTTGGTCGGGGAAGATGTTATAACCATCTTTGGAACTGTTAAAGGTACAAAAAAAATTTGATAACAAACAATGTTCCTTTTTTTTTAAATAGACAACTTTTGTTTGAAACTATTTTACATAAACTGAATAGTTTTGTCGCGATTTCAGCTCAAACATCTGTAATTACTTTCACTGCGTATTGAAGCAATAAACTTTGCTAGCTGTTATCATTTGTTCAATAGAAACTTTTGTAATTAAAAAAGTATAAACACAAAGATGCTTATTGATACTAAGTGCTTCTTTTTAATGTTTTCCATCCATATTTTTGCCGTAAGAATCGAGACGAGGCGAGATTTATATATTTCTCGTCGAAAGCGGGATCTGTTTTTTCTTTCGATATACGGAGACGGAGAAGGAACCAAAATGAACCAACCTAAACCTTGTTTGACTCTATGTGATGGTTTCAGGACGTTTCCCATAAAATAATTGATACATAAAAAGTAACATAATTAAAAGAAAGTAGAACATATTTAAGGCTTTTAAAAATGCATTATACATAGTTGTAAATAAATTGAAAAAGAATATAAATAAATAGCAAAAAATAATTTGATAAATTGCATGTAAAAAGAAAATAACATAAGTTACTATTTATTAATAATAATTAAAGGTTACCAATCTAACTAACTGTGACGTACAAGTTAATATACAGAGTGTGTAAGTAATTTTAACAAATTTAAGAGGGTAATCTTGAGACAATTTTATAAATAAAATATCCACACATGTGTATTCAAACGAAAAAACACAGTTAATAAAACTATAAAAAATTTTGATAATTTTTATGTATGTAATATATTCCACCAAAAATAAAAATGTTCGCTTTCAATACTATTGAAATCTCTGTAAGGGTCAAGATGTTTAACAAAAATTAGAATTCGAGTGGTATACATTGATTATGTAAGGTGCATGATATTTCATTTTTATATATATAGCTTTTATTTGACATGAATAAAAAAATACAAACAATTATTCGAGATACATAATAAAATAGTAATTCTGGATACAAAAAGAATACAACCTATTTTGACAAAATGGAAACCCGACTTCAAAAATCAAATATTCTATAACAAAAAATGCACTAAAAAGTAAAAAAATAATTGCATATTCTTGTGCCAATTTCAGTTCACCTAAGCAAAATTTTTTAATATATATATACAATTATTGTTATTTTTGGAGTCGGTGTCAGCATAGAGAAATTCACATAACTTTTGGACATCGCTTCCAAAAATAACAATATTTGTACATATATATTTAAAAAATTTTGCTTAGGTGAACTGAAATTGGCACAAGAATATGCAATTTTTTTTATACTTTTTAGTGCATTTTTTGTTATAGAATATTTGATTTTTGAAGTCGGGTTTACATTTTGTCAAAATAAGTTTTATTCTTTTTGTATCCAGAATTACTATTTTATTATGTATCTCGAATGATTGTATTTTTTTTTATTCATGTCAAATAAAAGCTATATATACAAAAATGAAATATCCTGCACCTTACATAATCAATGTATAACACTCGAATTCTCATTTTTGTTCATCTTTCTTTTAGAAATAGAAATCTTTTAGAAATAAATCTGGTTCTTTTTATATATAGAAAATTTGTTGCTTTTAAACTTCCCCTTACTGTTACTGAGAGAGAAACTTTCGGGGGCAGGAAATTTCCGGTTTTCAGACTTTTCTGGGTGGTTTCAGACTAACTGGTAGTACTCTAAAATTGCTAATTTATACTGATGATGACTATTTTGTAGTCGAAATACGTATTTATAATACAAAAACTGATCTAGGTATTGGGGCGAATTTGAAATTTTATTTCAAAAACGTAGAGTTCTCCCAATAACGATTTTTTTTTTTTCTGAACTTCTTCTTACAGCGATTGTTTCCTCCAATGGCGTGGTCGTTATTGAATCTACTCATCTTTTTTACGAATGACAAGATACAGCTAAAGGTTAGGTACTTCAATCCACCCCTATTCGAATAAGTAGTTAGAATTTCACAAACTGTTTGTGTTTTCGGAGAATACCACCGATACTAATCTATTTTCGAAAACAACATTATTGCACAGAAATTTTCTTTCTTTCTAACAAAAAAAAATTTACTTAAAAAAATATTTTCTTAAACTTATCAAATATTTCAGGCACATCCTGTACATCTCAACTTTCTTTAAAATAAATAGGCTTTGAGAAAAGTTCTTTTAAATTATATGTTATTTTCATAATAAATGTTATATAACGTTCCTATTTAAAATATAGTGTAGTATTACCTTCAGGACATCATCTTGATATAATCGCTATGTCTAGTTCAATGTTAGCGCGAAAAGTATTTTTTATATTTCTGTCTGTTTGCGATTTACCCAATACTACTGCACCGATTTTCATGCTGTTTTCACCAATGGATAGAGTGGTTCTCGAGGAAAGTTTTAGAATATAATTTGTCAAGTTTTTGTATAAATTGGTTCTTACATATTAAAAAAAAATGTATAGTTGTATAATTTATTGATGTATAGGTGTATAATTTATCAGTAACAGCATAGTAACAGATGGTCGTTGTTCTAGGTACTGTGTGTTATACATTGTTTGCCAGGAGTGGGAAGTAGACATTTTGTCTGTTATTTATATAAGCATTCAACAGACAGCAGTCTGCATAAAGTGATTGATATGTAACAGTGGATCATATATTAATATACAGTCCATTGTTCATATTTGTTTCGATTTCATTTGTTTCGATTTCTATTCACATAGTGAATCATTTTAAAATTAATATTAAGTTGGTTTATTTCTGTAGTAATATGCATAGATAGCGATGCATACAACAAATAAGTTTTAAAATTTTTTCTATAGATGGCAGTATACACAACATGAGTACTTCAAAAATTGCCAGTGCATACAACAAATGTATTTCAAAAATTAAACGGAATTTATCAGTCCTTGACGGGAGAAAATATTATGTTACTTGGTTATAAGGGCGCGCAAAATATTTGCGGGCGAAGCCTCGACAGGTAATGCTATTATGTATAACGAGGAAATATTATTGATTTTTTGTTTGTTACGATTTAACTCAAAATCTACTCAACCAATTTTACCGAAAGCTACATCTCCTCGGAGTAACATAGGCTGTTTTATATTTTCTGTAAAGAACCCGTGCGAAGCCGGGACGGGTCAGCTAGTTTAGAATAATAATGAAGCTAGTCATTTTTTGAATTGTGAGGTGACCCCGACGTAGAGTCTGATCCTTCGATGTGTTACCCTGTACCCCAAAAATTGAAACAAAATGTTTTATCTCTATATAGTTGCCCCTATAAATTTTACTTCAATTCATTACCTGATCCTTTTTTCTCAATCTCTAATATATACTGTATTATAATAATAAATAACCCGTATTTTAAAATACAGCCAATCTGGAAATAATGTATAGTGTTTCTATCGCTGTTTATTTTTAGTGGTATGGTTTACTTTATCACACTTAAACTGTATTAAAATCAGTATTGTATAACATATAACTATTATACTTATCATTCTCTAACTACAAACATTTATATATAGCTGCATCTTACTCGTGCATGTATACATCGTCATTATTGTCCGTCGTGTGAGTGTTGCTACATGTATATGTAACAAACACACCATATCATAGTACACTACATATAGGCAGCGATAGATAGACTATACATTATTTCCCGATTGGGTGTATTTTAAAATACGGGCTGTATATAAAGATATTTAGGATTTTAATTTTAATCTTAAATCGTAACTTTTTCTGTTAAGTTTTCTGTTAACAGTAATGGAGTAACAAAAAAAGTGATAAGAAACGAAATTATAGTAAAATTAATTTTCTATAACTTTGCGCCTTATACATTTTTTGATTTTTACTTATAATAAAGAGTTAAATATAGTTCTAATTACTTATAATATAACAAATCGGAAGCTAGCCAAACAACATTTTATTTAAAGAGGAAAAGTTTCAAGTAAGCTGTCAATAACTCGATCGTAAAAGCTGCTATTCTCGTCATCCTTGATAAGATCCGATTATGTGTTTAATATAATCAAGTTTTAATTTTTCTGTTTCATTTCTAAGTATGTATGAACTATCTATTTTACATGTAGGCCGCAAGAGACGGGCCCTAGGCTACGCGGGTCCCCTACCGCTTGGCTTGGGGCAAACCCTGCAAGCCAGGCCCGTGGGTAGCCCGCGCACGCTAAGGTCTGGCTGGCAAACGCCACCTTGCCTATAAGGGCAGTCCGAAGCTGAGTATCAATATGCTAGCTAAACGGGTTTCCAAGCTACATCAATTTATATCTTGACACAAAGTTAATTCGTAACCATTGACGCGCATGCGCTCACACTGGTAGATGACGTCACAGGCAATGCAAATACAGCGCGATAGATACGCAAAGAAATGATTTACCTGGACTAAACCATTGTAAACGCATTAATAGTCTCGAGAGTTATTAGCGATTGAAATCTTACAGTATTTCGTCACACAAGAATTTTCAACCCACCACCAGTGTAACGAGCGAATAGACGTTTTCACGTCAAAAGACAATTTTTTATTTAGAGTAACCATTCAGCTTCAATGGAATCCTACAAATTTTAATACAATAATCCTTTTTGTAGAACCCACAGATTATCAGATAACATGTGTTATTACAGATGATCTATAACACATTAGGTGGCACACCGTCATTTCACGCGAGACAAACTGAACAGATGATTCAGATGTTAGCGTGTGAATAAACTCAAGAATAAATAATTCACAACATTCTATCCATGTAATTATTGAATTAAAAATCTAATTATATGAAAATATAATGTCTTAAGTTCTTAACCTTGGGAATGAATATCATTTCATATCATATTAAATTTTAAAATCAATTTACAAATTCAATATTTATTGAATAATTAAAAGTATGTATGTTGAATCGAAATGTTTTTATTGTATTTATTATTATTAAATAATCAGGATATTATTGTAACATACTTTGGTTGCAGTCAATGATGAGTGTTACCAAAGAATACAATATACAGTGTTACACATTCAGTTCACTATCATGATCTGGATTCACACCAAACTGGTAGAGTAATGGGCACTACAAACGGGGAACATTGAATAGCAACATTATGCAGCAACCTAGGATGTTGCTGTGTGTGTATAGCTGTTGCAGCAACAAAAAACATGTCCTTGAACGATTGCAGTAAAATCAAAATTATTTGATATTTTGTAGGAGGAGTTTAATGTTCCTGTACAAATTCGTCGTCTGTAGCGAAATTACAGCATATTATCTCTAAAATGTCATGTTTGCCTAATATTTTTTTATGTTTTATTACATAGATTTAACTTTATATATATAGTATATATACATAAGCATATACTAATAACTAAATACTTTATTATTTTTATAGTTTTATAAAAATATGTCACTGTAGATACATAAACTAAGATAAATAAATTAGATACAAATTAAATGAAACAGATAGAGACAAGATGACAAGTGATTGAATTTCTAGTATTTAATAAATAAACTATACAAATTAAATGAGATAGATAGAGACATGATGAGAAATGATTGAATTTTTATGACTAGCGTCAGAAAATAATAAAATTAAATTTTATGTTCCCCAAACTTTGGCTGCAACGTCTGTACTGAAAATATTTTATAGACGGGGTTCAATGTTGCTGCAACAATGTTCTTCGTCTATTCCGTACTTAAGTGTAGAGTTTAAACGATCAGTTTAGACTGGCAAAACTATTGACATTAATAAGGGAATAGTTACTCAATCAATTTTGATAAAATAAAGCGCTAATCTCGAGATGAAAGCAAGCGTTTTCAATTTCTTTCTTTTGATATTTTATCTAGAGATTTTATCTAAAGGTCGAAGGTCACAAAAATGTTTTTTTGTAAAAATCTCGTATCCCATCAGTCAAATGTCATTAGAGGTCAATAGAATACTTGTATGGCTTAAATGATTTAATTAAAAATTAGCAGCTCTCTATTGTATCATCTAACCGCATACCCTGC
The DNA here is from genome assembly GCA_963920215.1 of Nineta flava. NCBI lineage: Eukaryota > Metazoa > Arthropoda > Insecta > Neuroptera > Chrysopidae > Nineta > Nineta flava. The sequence goes on from OY986045.1 coordinate 28,632,974, forward strand.
TACCTTAATGTTAAGCTAGCAGAGCAATGTTTAAAAAATCAATTAATTATATTGTATTTAATATCAAATTATTAAGCTAATTAAATACTAAATAAATGCTCTAATTAAAAATTAACTGCTCTTTGTTGTATCGTGTAACTACATGCTCTGCTAGTTGTATCGTGAAATGCGGTTACACGATACAACAAAGAGCATTTAATTTTTATTTATGGCATTTAATTAGCATTTAATTAACTTAATAATATTATATTAAATAAAATATAATAAATTGACTTTTTAAATATTGCTCTGCTGGTTAAGCTAGCAGAGCATGAAGTTACACAGTGTAGCAAAGAGCATTACATTTTTAATTAGAGCATTTAATTTAATTTAAAATGCTATTAAATACAATATAATTAAGTGATTTTTTAAATATTGCTCTGCTAGCTTAACATTAAGCTAGCAGAGCATGCGGTAACACAATACAACAAAGAGCATTTAATTTTTAATTAGGGCATTTAATTAGCGTCTAATTATGAGACGCTATTCTGCTCAGGTTGCTCTGTTAGCTTAATGGACATGATTTTTTATATATTCTCATAGCACTAACAATAGTTCGTGGCATTTTCTTAGTAAAATTAGTACGAATTTCATGTTTATTCTCTATGATATTAGACAAAAAATAATCATGTATTTTGTTCTAATACGTGAAATAGGTAGGTATTTATTGTTGTTTCCGTAAGATTGATCAAAATTAATTCTAAAAAAACATGTCGAGCTTAAGTTTTAGTAGATTATAAGTTTTAATTACAATGATTAGGAATAGTAGTAGTAGTGGAGGGGAAGCCTGGCAAGTAGGCCTCCCTAGGCCTTATCTACCGACCCTCTAAGGAATCCAACCCATCAATCTCATCTATCCTCTACCATATTGGTTCGTTTCCTCCAGTCCTGTGTTCGTCGAACCTATCCGTCTTCTAGTTGTTTTACCCTAGATCCACAATTTCAGTTGAGGTAGGGGCATTCTACCAGGAGGTGGAAGGGCGTATCATCGACCCTATTACAGTCCCGATAGATCGCTCTATCCTTCAACCTCGTGAGGGTTGGATGCCTTTTAAGCCTGCAATGCCCGGTAAGCACTTCAACCATCAGAAGGTTTAACTCTTTCCGGTTTTTGACAATAGCCAGGATAACCTTGCGACATTATACCCACTTATCATTTGTTTGGCTTGTCTGCAGCCTACTTTCTCACACTCTCCTTACAACTTTTTTCACTCTCAATTCCAGCTGACGACTACCCTAAAAGGTTCAATTTTAATAAATTGTATGCTTTTGCTAAAATTTGATAATAATATTAAATATTTATGATTGAATGCAGATAGATAGGTAGATAGTATGTCTATAAATTTGAATAGTAATTATTAAGAATATAATAGCAAATAATTATTTATTCATCTAATTACACTGATATTACATTATTTATTACTTACTTATTAAGTACTATGCAATAAAATACCTTGAAAATTGAACTTGATTATTTATGAATGTAATAGCTATTGAAATTATATAATTTTATAAAATTTTTATAATACATGCACATGCATACATATGTTACTGTCAGTGTACATAATGAGATAATCTATGGAATTCTAAACAGATGATGATAGTATTGATGACTTCAAAACGATAGAGGCCTGTATTATTTCGTTTTTAATCGTTCTGTTGCAGATTTATTATTAGTTTTATGGCTATATTTGATGTAAACAAACAACACATGGGTTCCTTAAAAATAGTTTTCATTTGATAAGCAGATAGACAGTGGTGGATTTACCGAGTAGGCAACCAGTCCAAGTGGCCGAGCGGTCTAAGGCGTTATGTCTGCGCATTATGCCTACTTGGAAACTGAGAGGTTATGGGGTCGAATCCCGACATCGGCAGTTTGTCATTTATTAAAAAAAAAGGGGGCGGTTATTTGACTAAACTGTCGGCGTATGGACAAGAACGAAGTAACCGGCTATGCTTGAGAAGGTTTTCTGCAGTTTCCTTCACGAACTCCAGATGAATAGTCCCTATCATAGTCGGCTGCAGCCGCATATCCTACTAATTCCTAGTCTATACACAAAAATTCCTTCCACTCCACTCACATCCTTAGGCATCACAATGGACCTTATGGTCGAAGTGTAGCCCATCCAGGTGTAGCCCTCTACAATCTATCTATCTACCGAGTAAGCAAGGTAGAAGCTGCCTAGGGCAGCAAATTTTGATCGTTTGCACTAGCATCGATCGATTGACGTGTGCCAGCATTTAGCGTTGAATTAACTTAACGAAAACCTAAACTTATTTTATTCGTTTTTGTACAATGGCTTAAATATAAGTTTAAAAAAAATTTTTTTTTAATATTATTTTAAGACTAAAAACCTCAATGTAATATCCCATCGCTTCCACTATTTCAAATATTTATCGAAGCATCCACCAAATTGCTATTTCAGCGAATGTTCAATTTCTATCTATATAGAATGATATTAGCGAATTTCCTGAAAGGTAATAGAGCTATTGGTCCCGTACCGAAGTCAAAATTTCGCAAAAATTTCTTCAAATGTCCATCGATCCTACCTAGTAGATGTCAAAAAATTCGTTACGCAGGAGCTGCTTCAACTTAGCGAATTTCCTTAAAATACATAAATCACTTTCTAGCGGTCGCAATTTTAGTCTCATCAAAATGTTGAATATGATTTGCAAAGCCAATTGTATTAATAAATAACATACGTCAAGGGGAAATGGGGGCCTAAAGAAAGAAGAAAACACAAAATATAAAATATCTCTCTTAATATTAGAAAAATCAAAAAATACGTAATGAATAAAGTTGGAGAAAATCATGTTTGCTACAATTCATTACCTTATCATTTTTCCTCAAACTCTAATGTGTACAGAGATAGTGAGGAATTTAATTTTCAATCTTAAACCGTCAATATTTTTGTAAATATTAGGGTAACAGAAAAAATGATAAGAAACAAAATTACAGTAAAACTTAATACCTACAACTTTATTTCTTATAATTTTTTCGATTTTTCGAATATTAAGGGAGATATGACAAATTTTGTGTTTCCCCCTCCCTCTATACCCCCCTTTCCCCTTGTTCGATTTTACCCATTAACGAACTTGACCTTTTGAATAACGAAAGCGCCTCGAATACCAAATTTCATTCCGATAAAATGAAAACTATGACCGCTAGAGTGATTACAGACACATATATATATATATATATATATATATATATATATATATATATATATATATATATATATGTCCATAGATATATATATATAAATTTTACAGATGGTGATTTTTGACATCTACTAGGTAGGATCGATGGACATTTGAAGAAATTTTTGCGAAATTTTGACTTCGGTACGGGACCAATAGCTCTATTTCCTTTCAGGAAATTCGCTAAAATCACCATCTGTAAAATTTATATATATATATCTATGGACATATATATATATATATTTGTCTGTAATCACTCTAGCGGTCACAGTTTTCATTTTATCGGAATGAGATTTGGTATTTGAGGCGCTTTTGGTATTCAAAAGGTCAAGTTCGTTAATGGGTAAAATCGGACAAGGGGAAAAGGGGGTTTAAAGGGAGGGGGAAACACAAAATTTGACATATCTCCCTTAATATTTGAAAAATCAAAAAATTTATAAGAAGTAAAGTTGTAAGTACTAAGTTTTATTGTAATTTTGTTTCTTATCATTTTTTCTGTTACACTAATATTTACAGAAATATTGACGGTTTAAGATTGAAAATTAAATTCCTTAATATCTCTGTACACATTAGTCTTTGAGCAAAAATGATAAGGTGATGAATTGTAGCAAATTTGATTCACTACAACTTTATTCCTTACGCATTTTTCGATTGTTCTAATATGAAGAGAGATATTTTATATTTTGTGTTTTTCCTTTCTTTATACATCCCCCATCCCCCCCATTACACTCGACGTATGTCATTTATTAATAAAATTCGACCACTAGAGAGTGATTAATGTATTCTAAGGAAATTCCTAAGTTGAAGTAGCTCCTGCGTTACGAATTTTTAAATATAGAACCTGTAAAAAATTTCTCGTGTAAAAAAGCTCTAACTCAATTAAAACTAGTCAAAATTTTGATTGCAAGATTTGACCTACAAATACTTATAAAGTTAAATAAAAGCTTGTACAAAAATGTGTTTCAATTTTGATGAACCCGACTCGGTATAAGTTAGTACCTACTGTATAAGAATAATTTCTTCGTATTACAGTAATAATCGACTTTGATGTAGTAATTATTTCTATGCTTATTAATTATTAGTTTCATTTTTTAAATGTATTTATAAAAAATTTAAATACAAAATAGATATACTTGTCAAATTAATGTCCGATATTTAATTTATGTTGTCGTTACATTCAGGGCCGCGGATAACATCATTATTTCTCATGCCAAGACATTTAAAATAGTATTATACTTTTATAAAGTTATAAGTTATAATTTTTTTATATTGAATATTATTATTAAAGGGAAAGAATTTGAATTAAGAATTCATATTAATCTTATTGATTTCACAATTTTTTTTTATTTTTAAAAATTTCTTTAGAATTTATACACTAAAACTCTTTTTTTTTCAAATATATTAATTATTATTTTTAACAGAAAATAATAATTAGGGAGAACTCTAGGTATTTGAAATAAAATTTTAAATTAACTCCCTTTACCTAGATCAGTTTTTTGTATTATAAATACGTATTTCGACTACAATGTAGTCATCATCAGTATAAATTAGCTAGTCGTAATTTACTCTTTGACAATTAGAAATAGATAGAAAGTCGAGATCAACAGACAAAAATAAAAATAAATAGAAAATTAACTAAATTAGAATAGGCTAGATTTAAAATATAATAAATTTTAAATTATATTGAAATTACTCTTGTTAAAATTGTCTTCATTCACATTTATTCCTGTTAACTTTACTCTTATTAAATTAAAATTAAATTATTATTTTAATTTATTTAAATTACTCTTATATTGTCTCAGGATATGTCACTCGTCGCTAATTTGGTGAAATTGTCAAAAATATTGACTTTTTGACCGATATCTCTTTTTCATCGTTATACTATGCGTACGTCGTTTTTATTAACCTTCCACCTGGAAATGCAAAATTAAACGCGTTATAACTTTAAAAATATTCATTTTAGACAACAAAGTTTCAAATAAAAGTTGTAGGTAATATGTAGATTTAAAAGTGAAGTTATAAGTATTTTATTGTTTAAACAATTATTAGAAGAGATATCGGTCAAAAAGTCAATAAATAAATAGTAATAGTCGTATAGGTCGTAAACGGTAAGTGATACAAAAAATAATAATAAACAAAAGAAAATAGGAAATCCAATTATCTACAAGAAAGAGTATTATCATTTTGGGCCTAAAATGCACGGTAATGGAGATATTGGTATATATCTACAGTTTTATACAGTTTTTCTCAAATTGCGGCACTTCCGGGGTCGAAATTTGTAAGGCTTTTGTTCATTTATTCTCAGTACGTGATACTGAATCTAATTTTTTTTAATAACTCCTGTAATTTAATGCACCGCAATATTCTCTATTGATTGTACTAACATGTGTTCTAGGTGACGGGGTCACCACAACTTAAACATACAGAATTTGTACCTCTTAATAACACTTGCTGCTGCGTTATTTTTGTATGGCCAAGCATAGCATATTTGAAAACTGATCAAAAAAGTGTCCAAAAATGTTCCTTAGGACTTGTTGGACATTGTTGGAACAATTTTAAAATTTGTTTGACCTTAGTTCAAAAGTTATGAAGCTTTTTAAAACCGCTGCTTAGCGCACGCCTACAGAGCCATGTTTTAAAACTGACCAAAAAAGACATTCACCATTTTACAATCGTTACAAATAATATTTTCATGATACTGTTACATTTATGCCCGGGCTCCCAACCAGTTCAATATAAATCCATTAGTATGGATAAATTATCCACGGATTTTTCACTTCTTGGCTGCCGGTTTATAAATGTTAATATTCAAGTTTAAAAACATTTATCGGAAACTATAACAAAAATTTATTTACAATTTATATTGTCAGTTTGGTTTAGATGTTATTTTGTTCAACTATGGAATTTGATACATAATTCAAGTCAACAATAATATTATTATTATTTCTGCATTTTCATATAAATACTATTTATCTCTTAAGGTGCGTACTCACTAAGGTGCGTACTCACTAAAGGACGAACAACGAACTCTGAACTTGAATTCAGGCAATGTGTAGTGTTCAACGGACTTGCTCTTGGATCTTTTTTTGAATTTATTTTTTGTTAAATTAGTAGATTTTGACAAAAAATGATGATACAAATTATTTTCAGGATGGAAAAAAGAAATCCATCCTTACAATCCTTAAAACCATTTTTTACCATACTATCATCGTATTTATTAATACACAGATGTTATATAATTGTTATTATAATTTTAAGGATTTTTTGTTGACATGACTTATTGTTATTGTTATCATTGTTGTTATTGTTGTTATTATTGTTATATTACATTTATTGTTATTATCATACTTGTTATCATTTTTATGAATATTATTGTTGTTGTTATTGTTGATTTTAAAAATTTTAACCTGTATTTACTTATGACAGTTTTAATTGTATTGCTTTTGTTTTGATGAAACCTGACACTATTTATACTGCAGCAGTAGTCATACAAATAAAGAATTATTATTATTATTATTATTATTATTATTATTATTATTATTATTATTATTATTATTATTATTATTATTATTATATTATTATATATTTATATTATTGTTGATAGTGGATGTTCTACAAGATATCCTTAAAAAATATAAAAAACGTCCTTAATGTCCTTAAAATGTCCTTATTTTTATTTGCACAATTCTGTTTAATTGGAGTATACCCTGAAAGATTATATTACACTTATTTTAACTCCTAATGATTTCAATAATTTTAGCCTTTATCTAAAATATATAGAACGCCATTTTGTGTGGAGGTCCAAAAACAACCAAACCCGACCAACTCGGAGTAAGACCGAGAAAGTGAAAGATTGTAGTACTCGGTTGGAATACTTTCATCATCGACCATAATATACAAAAATGGCATTTACGTATTAATAAATACGTTAAGTATGGTAAAAATTGATCTTAAGGCTATTTTAAGGATGGATGTCTTGTTTCCTTCCTGAAAATAATTTTAATTATAATTGTCATCGTAATGAATGATTTCCACTGAAAATGGATGAGATTCTATTGGGGAATTTCGAAAAAGAACCCTATCGTTTGCTCTGAGAGTAGCACATTCAGAGATTTTTGACGTTCGGTGTTGACACAATTTGCGGTATCGAGATTATTTCCGAGTGATACTCAGTACATGTCATGTATTGTGCTTCAAAATATTACTCCCAATGTTTAAAAAATACGAACTTCTTGAATTATTTTGGAAATAACTTAAATAGATAGATAGATAGTTTAGTCTGGCTCGATTAGCTTCTCCCATATCTTGGCAATAGCCAGGAGCCTGCTGATCAGGTTTTCCTGAAGATTCATATATTCGGGGTGAGATGCACCGAATATCTTGTATCTGCTGTACCGAGAGATTCGCAGTTAAAGATGATGTGGCTGGATGATTCCTCATCCTCGCCGAACAGTCTGCACATAATGGATCCGTTATGGAGTCCTATTGTGTGCAGTGCTTCCGTCCGCAGTTGTACTCTGTTCAGGTTCAGTATTTTCCCGAGCTTTTGCTGCGGTATATTTTCCCAGTGATCACGGTGTTTAACATTCAGCCACTCGTTTTGGAAATAACTTGCTTTGACATCTAAAAAATATACATCAGACGCGTAGAACAATCTCTGGTTGCTAAAAATTAAAGAGTCAGTCCCAGTCTTTTCTGAGATGGAATCCCCTTTCTTTATCCCTCAGTATTTATACAACAGGATAATTTTGCCTGGCCGCGATAATTTTGTCTGGCATGTTGTGGTACAAACAAGATGAAGCCAATATGTCAAGCGAACTTTAAAATTAGTTTCGGGCTCGTTCATATGAAAGAATCGATAATATTGCGACCGACTGAACATAGATCTTTCGTTACTCGAAGCTCGATGTTCGTTCGGCCTTCGTTGGATCAGTGAGTACACACCTTTAGGATATTTAATTCAAACCACGTTATTTTTCAAATAAACGGGATGTAGTCAATCAAACAAGTGATACTATACATGGTTACTGTGTACCTATGTTAGTATTAGCCATAAGTATATATGTGTGACATTACTCAAGGCCATATTAATAATTTCCGTATTTTAAGATATTTTATTTTTTGGAAATTATATAAATTAAGTTTCAGTATTTTCAAAATATCTCATAATTTTCTGAATAGATAGATGATCATACTTAATTACGCAAGTTATCTCTACGACGAGTATGTTGAAGTTTATTTAAAGTATTCAAGAAGATTTCTTATCAAGGTTTATTTATAGGGAGTATTCATTTAGGGCTTACACGCTTTCAGCGCTCACGCTTATGAGCGTAATTTATTGGCATTCGTTTTGGCTTACACTGTGTACATGACTGATAAATAGACAAATAGTCCATTCAAATGTTACATTTTTTTGGGCTTGGCTTGCAAAAGTTAGAGCACGCAATTTTTTTTTTTTGGATGTCAAGAGGGGGTTAGTGTAAAGTTAAATGCCTTGTCCCGCGGCCGCCATCTTGGAAAAACTGGTACGAATGGTTTTTACACTATATCGGGCAAATTATTCATCGCACAGAAAATTTGTAAAAACATTTTTTGTTGAAATGGAAATTCTCTACAACTTTAGTTCTGGAAAAAATTGGATAGTACAAATATTTTTTGTATTTTTTTATAAAGCTTAAAAAAACGCTCAAAATCTATGCCTCTAGACCATAATACCCCCTTAAGAAATTATTTTACGACATTCTTACTAATTAAGAATTTTTTTTTTTAATTTAGTTTCAGATGACCAGAAGGTTTGCAATCGGGTCAACTAGGACAAATACTTTTTTTAATCCCCCCCCCCTCCACTTTACCGGCGTATAACTGTTTTAATTTTCAATTTTTTTTTTTTTGAACTTTTTTGTCTATTTTCAAAATATCAATAAATATCTGGTAATAAATGGGATAGTAAAAATATTTTTTGTATTTTTTTTATCGAGCTTGAAAAAACGCCCAAAATCTATGCCTCTAGACCATAATACCCCCTTAAGAAATTATGTTAACTACTCAACCAAAAATATTACAAAAAAAGCATTTAAATCAATTGTTTTTACCTCGTTGGCCGTCGTATCCAAAATCTTGTGCATTTCCTGAAAATAAAATAGTAAAAATAATTTAGTATTTTATGTTATTAAATAAATTATATATTAAAATAATTATGTATTAACATTCATGAAAATTTGTAGTGAGAGCAGTTAATATTTGTGAGGATAACTAATCAAACCTATTTTGACAAAATGGAAACCCGACTTCAAAAATCAAATATTCTATAACAAAAAATGCACTAAAAAGTAAAAAAAATAATTGCATATTCTTGTGCCAATTTTAGTTCTCCTAAGCAAACATTTTTAAATATATAGTTCCTATCACAGTCGCCTGCAGCCGCACATCCTACCAATTTATAGTCTACACACAAAATTCCTTGTCCTTGTAGCGGTATCGCATTTTCATTAAATTATTATTATAATTTTATTTATCATTTTTATCTGTTGCTTAACAACTATAACTTCTCTCTTTTATCACGGTTGCTTTGAATGTTAACAACTTTGATAATTTACATATAAATATATAATATGTCATAATTCAATCTAATAAAGATCAATTATATCTTTAACACTTATTTATTATTTATTTAAATAATAATTATTTATCATATCAATTAATCACTTCTACAATTTGGCGCCCGAGAAGGGGCGCCGAGGAAATTATTATTAAATTATAATAATAATTTAATGAAAATGCGATACCGCTACATCCTCCACTCACATCCTCACATCCTTAGGCATCACAATGGACCTTATGGTCGAAGTGTGTCACGTCCAGGAGAGCCTCTACAATCTATCTATCTAAAAGAAGAATAACTTCTCACGTGCATACATAAGTAAACACATACACACTTTTTTAATTAATTTTAATTTTTAAGAATAAAAAATTCAATTTAAATTCCGAACGGCTCCACAACTCTCCCAATAGTTATCGACGCTTCCATCAAATTACTATTTTAAAGAATATTTTTGAAAATGTGTTATTTTTTATTCTATTTCTTTTCTAATACGTATTTGTTGTCAATTATACTAATAAGAATGTTTGCGATTTAAATATAATTAAAATCTATAAAAATAAAAATAGTAATAATTTAAAACGCACAAAATAGCTTGCATATATTGAAAGTTTTTTAATATATGGAAATATTTTATTTGCATATCAATAATATTTTTTATTTACATTTTGAAATTTAGTAATATATTTTAAATAGGTATAATAAATATATAATTCATATTTTTATACCCAGTATATGTAAATATACAAGGTACATTAAGTTTAGTCCCGACGCTTAAAAATACGCTTGAAAATATTTACCCTTGACATAAATACTTGGTATAGGTGTTCATAAAATGACGTAATTCGGCAATTTCCGAATGTCCGTCCGGCTGCCTGTGAACCCGATAACTCAAGAACGAAAAGAGATAACGAGCTGAAATTTTTTTGTGTATTCGAGAGCAAGTTCGTTAGTGGACAAAATCAGACCATGTTTGTGCAAAAAGCTGCCTATCTTTGAAACCGTAAGAGATGAAACAAAGATTGAATACAAAAAATCTTCTTTTTAAAATAATCAACTTTTGTTTGAAAATTTTTTCCATAAATCCTGTATATACTGGGTTTTCAAACAATTAAATCAGTTAGTTGTTACATTACTTGTTTAAATTAAGGGGTCTTTCACACCGAAGATGCAAGACGCAAGATGCATGTATCCTGTAAATTAATTTTACGTATTTACATACATTTATTTAGTATATTCTTGTATATTTGCTTTCTTTTTCCCGAGAAAAACACTTGAAACCAATAAGAAGAACACAAACACGCAAAAAGCGAAATCACAACTGCAATAAAATCCACGATGCATGCATCTTGCGTCTTGCATCTTCGGTGTGAAAGACCCCTAAATTCATCAGCTTTAATAGATATTTGTTTTTGAAATAAATGTGTACAGGGTTGTCCAAAAGTCCTGCAACGGTACATATCTTCCTACCCGACGATCAAACATAAAATCTGATATAGTCCTTAGATAATGCGGAGAATCGAACGAGCTAATCATATGCAAGGTCTTAAGGACCCACTTAGGCGAATCAAGGTCAAAGTCTGAAATATTCAATTTAACCTCTCATGTTTTATGGAACATTATAGGAGAAGTAATTTAATTTTATTATTAAAGATTAACTAGCTTAATATTTTGTAAATATCGCTTTGTACCGGGAATACAGAGCCGCAGCGGTCCCAAAAAAACAGTATTTTCACCACCATATTTGTATTCTCAATAATAACAGAGATAATGATATGTAAATTTTTTACATATTATGAGCAAATATCAAGGACTATTTCTGCGTTATGTTTGAAATTAAACTATTGCTTTGTATTATTATTGATTATGTGAAAACAACATTTATGTTTTTTTTTAATATAAAGAAAATAAATAACATTAATTAATAAATAAACATATGTATTTTATTCTCGCTACTCGAAATATATTGAAAATATGCATTCCATATTATAATTATCAGGTGTGGTGTACTGCGACTAATTCAAGGATATTATTCTCTTATTAAATACATTTTTTTTTTAGAAAATATTTATTAACTTCCCTAAATAGCAATCAGTTCGACAATCAAAATCATATCGATATCGATTTCGTTGATGTGTTAATCGAAACGTATTAACGTAGATAGATAGATTGTAACGGCTGTACTGGACGGGACACACTTCGATCATAAGGCCCATTGTGATGCCTAAGGATGTGAGGATGTTAGTGGAGTGGAAGGAGTTTTTGTGTGTAGACTAGGAATTGGTAGATTTTGCGGCTGCAGCCGACTTTGATTGGAACTATGCCGAAATTCATCTGGAGTTTGTGAAGGAAACTGCAAAAAACATTCTCATGCATAACCGTTTACTTCGTTCTTGTTCATACGTCGGCAGTTTAGTCAATTAACCGCCCCTTTTTTTTTAAAAGTATTGCCGAAAACGTAAATATGATCTGCAAGAAATTTTATCAAATTCAATCAAGGGAAAAGAGGGGCTTAGAGGGAAGTGAAACACACAGGTGGAAGATATAATCTAAATAATATATCTTAATGGGCAAAATTATCTTAAAGAACGTTGTAGTAAATCAAATTTACATCAATTTATCTACTGACCATTTTTTCTACTCATTACTTCCTTAAACTTGTTTATTACTTTTTACCAGTAACAGCGGTTCTGGGCTAAATTGAAGCATACACTCGGACCACCAATCAAGAGGCGAGAATTAAACAAAAAGCCGCGCCCATACAGTCTTTTAAAAGAAAATTTCCTTGATTGGTTTTTTACTTTATTTGACACCAAAATTTGTAAACATCTTCCACATTTAAGCGCATTCTTCATTTTCTATGACTGGACAGCGTCACTAGTTACGATGTCATTGTAATTATGACGTTTTTCATTATGACGCAAAATTATCATTCAATCATATACCGTTATCTAAAATCGTTTCAATATTTTCTAGCCATAATGTAAAGTCTATACATCTAACCCTAAGTGTTTATTAGCGCCATTCTGGGTACTTATCAAACTACTATCCAACGCTGTTAATTTGACACTTTGGCAACCTAAGTTCAAAATGGGATAATTCTCCATATATTTCAACTTCATAATAGAGATCAAGTAAAATAAAAAGAGAAATAAAGATGTTAAACATGATTATTTGATATGTATAAGATATTTGAATATGTTAAAAAGAAAAATTAAGGACGCAATTATAATTAATAATTATCCTATTATTTTCACCTTGATTTACAAATCATAATAATTGGATGTCTAATATTGTTTATAATTTTATAATTTTTTTTTTTTTTTGTATGTGGAAAATTAATTAAAATCTATTTTATTTATTACATTTATTAATAAGTATATCTTTTTTTTATTCAAAAATAATATATCATATAAATAGTACAAAGAGTACACAAAGAAATAATATTATGTAATATAATACACAATGAATTCTATTTGTAATGAGGGGAATAAAAATATTTGTACTTCGGAATTGATTCATTGTAAAGCTTGATTTGAACAAATCTTTAAAAATATTGTGCCGCTGCAGTCGACTTTGTTAGGAACGTGAAGGGAAACTGCAGAAAAACCTTCACAAGCATGAGCCGGTTACTTCGTTCTTGTCCATACGCCAACAGTTTAGTCTTTGAACCAGCCTATAAACGCTCTGATAATGAACTCAGTATATATATATATAGGGTATTTAAACAATGAACATATATGTTATAAGCGATAGCTTATTTTTCGTTTTGTATCTATAACTATTTCACTCTCCAAAATTTTAGACATATTGTACATCAAAATTCTATCTTTACTCTTGGGACATTCTGTACTATCAGAATATTTTAGTGTACTGCTTACATTCAAAAGAATAATCAATTTTATTATTTTCTATAGCTGTTAAGAAATATTTTAATTTCAGTGTTTTCACATTCGGTTATAGTTAAAGCAATGGCGAGTGGTAATCTCGTTCTTGAAATGATACTGAACCTCGCCGTACCGTCCGAATGGACCCCAAATGGACGGGGTGGAGATAGGGAGGAGGGGTGAAACGTAAAATTTTTTGACGAGGTAACCGGATGAAAATGCGATTGTGTTAAAGTTTATGCCCTATTTATATAATAACATTTTTTGCCATCCGTAACACGCGGGCACGTTTTCACACTCGCGAATTTAGAAAAAAAAAGTTATGAGGCAACCGCTCCAAAATTGGTGATCTTATTTATTGGTACCATTATATGTTCTAAAAAAATGCTATCCGATCTTGATGGGCAGTTTCTGAGAAACTTCAAAGTCGCCAAATAATCCTTTTTTCGAATTTTTTAAACAAAAATCGAAAAAGAATATTTAAAATGTTTAAATCAGATGACATACGAAATTGTGTCTATCAATGCTATCCGGTTTTGATAAAATTCACCCTCGTTTTCGCTTAATCATCGGTAAGGAGTTTTAAGAATTACAAACAACGTATGATATTATTTCAATTGTATGGGGGTGGCGAAAATGCGTGTTTCGGATGGCAAAAAAATGTTATTATATAAATAGGGTATAAACTTCAAAGCAACCGCATTTCATCCGGTTGCCTCGTCAAAAAATTTTACGTTTTGCCCCCCTTTCTACCTCTGCTTCGTCCGTTTGGAGTCCATTCGGACGGTACGGGGGGTTCAGTATCACATCAAGACCCAGATTACCAATCGCCATCCGGTTGCATCTCCGTCCAAATGTGACGTGCCATTGCCTTGAATATTAGGAAGTGTAGTGTGGTGGACACTTAATTGGACAGTATAATATGATAGTGGGAATAGCTAGTTTCAGTTGTTTGACTTGAACTTGGGGCAAAACTGTTTATTGTTTTAAAAAAAGGAACAGTTTATGTATTCAAGCTTTTCTTCTGTCTTACGCCTTTAAAGATGGACACTAAAATATTTCCGATCGTATATTCTTTTAATTTTGAGATATCGTGTTGGCGATCAAAGATACAAGCAGACAGATGAACATGCGGAAATAAAATAATTCGAATATTTTAGGAAAATCGGTATAAAGATTTTATTTCACAGTGTTTCCAGCCGTTACACACTTGAGACTAAACTTATAATATCCTATATACCGTACGTGTTAGAAAGCATTGCTAATAGAGAATCAATGTTAAATATTATTTACTACACTACGTCTATTAATATAGATTCAATAGGAACATTGTGTAGTGCACCATGATACGGTGCACTCTGCTACACCAGTGAGCCATGATGTGGATTGCTTTGTTCCACCGAAACTGCACTCTACAAATGTCTGTGAGTTTGGATGTAACAGAGTGCACCGTATCATGGTGTGCTGTATATGGACAGCGATAGATACATACATTGTTTCCAGATTGGGTGTAGTTTAAAAAACACGCTGTATATAACAAATATATAAAAAACATGTTTTGTTTAAATAATTCCCTATTTCTCCTCTACTATTTCTATCATGTTACATAACACAATTCATATTGAAAACATCTTGTAATTATAATGTTTATAAAAAAAAATGAACAAGGTAAACCATGTATTAAAAAATTTAAATAATAGCCAATATTATAAATTGTATATGACAACGATATGCACTGGTTACGATTCACTGATGATTTATTTATTCAATTGAATAAAAATAAAAAAAACATGTGTACTTGTACGATGATTGTAGGTTAAAATATAATTGTTATTGTTCAAGTGTGTATACTACTACTAAAAAACCATTTAAATAATCAACTTATATGTTAAAATTGGATAGAAAAAAATTTATTTGTGCCAAGACTTTCTGTCAAATCTAATCAATTTACGTACTTTGCTTGGTTTTTTTTTATTTTTCATTTGAAATTTATTATAAAAGTGTTCTAGATAAAATAGATTAGATACGCAAAATCACAAACCAAATGCAGTTTTTTCAATTTGTTAATATACATATAATTAATCGTCAAAAATTGTATTTACTATGTACTTATGAATGAATGCATGATAATGGGAGGAATTTGGTGCATAAGATATATTTTGCTCCCCCATCTGGTGCATAACGAGGAGTGGTCTCGTCTTAGAGCACGTCTTAGGGATTTCAGATACTCAAATATTTAACACATAAACCTCGTCTTCTTAAATTCAAATAATTTTTCCTAAGTTGTACATTTTGAGAATGGTATTATGTATAAATATATATATATATATATATATATATATATAAACCTACTTACTATGTCGCTTACAGCTATGTCAATTGAAAATATGTAGTGTAACATATATAATGTTTTCTCATTTATGACACAATATATTGTATGTTGTACCATGCAAGACTTGTGTTGACAGAAACCATTCTATATTTTTGGTGTTGCAATTGTAAATTATCTCCATTTAATATTAGTATTATTATAAAATCCGCAGTATATTTTTTATACCTGGTAAATATAATATATACAAGAGTAAGTTTAGTCCCGACTATATAACGATTGAAAATATTGAACGCAAAAATTTTTGGAATAGGTGGTCATAAAATGATTTAATTAGTTGATTTCCTCATCGTAGTTAGCTGTTTTGTTCACTTTTTTTATATATTTGTTTTTGAAAGAAATGTACATAATTTTTCTTGTTTTATAAATAAATAATCTACAATAATCTATGTAAAAAAAAGTGAGCAAAACAGCTAACTACGATGAGGGAGTCAACTAATTAAATCAATTTATGATAACCTATTCCAAAAATTTTGCGTTCATTATTTTCAACCGTTACAAAGTCGGGACTAAACTTATAATGCTCTTGTACATATAATATTTACCAGGTATAAAAAATATACTGTTGATTTTTATAATGATATTAAAATTAAATGGAGAGAATTTGCAATTGCAACACCAAAAATATAGAATGGTTTCTGTCAACACAAGTCTTGCATAGTACAACATACAATATATTGTGTCATAAATGTGAAAACATTATATATGTTACACTACATATTTTCAATTGACATAGCTGTAAACGATATAGTAAGTAGGTTTATCATTCTGTATTTTATATTTTTGCTTTGAATGAGCTACAAATCTACAAAAATAAAATTAGTCTAATTAATTAAAAATTAGACTAATTTAATTAGTTAAATAATACTAGTCTAATAAATTTAAATAAAGCAAAACCGTCAATCATAATTACTATTTGTTCACTGTAAATTGGTCTGTAAGTTAACAGTTTCATAATTAATCAATTATACATCAATTATTAAATAATGCATTCGATTTCCGTTTGAACCCAATCTCAACCTAGATGCTGATAAATTGTCAAGGCATTTTTATATTTCAAGGTGTTTTGGTTCCATTTTCATTGAATATAATATTCAAACGTTTTATAATCAATTCAAATGACTTTATTTATAAGATGTTTTAAATGTATACAAAATTTAAGAGTGTGTTTCTGAACTAACTTTATGAAAAAAGATTAATATAATATTAGACGCGTTATCGCCATACTTAGTTCAATGTTGGATTTCGCAGTAATTTCTTAAAAATATTTTCATATTTTCATACTTAATGGTTCAACACTTTTTAATAAAACCTCTTTATGTATATCAAGAATTCACTAGTAAGAGAGATTGGAACTCAGTTGAAAATAGCAGTAAATTTCGTATACTTTTCGCCGGTTCCATGCGTCTCCATACCTGGCTTATCGAAAAACTGCGAATTAGAGAATATATCGGAAAAATATACTTTTTAAATGTAGGGACTAAATATACTAAAAATTTATTCTTTCCGAATTTTGATCCAGACAATGTTTACAATAAATCTCAAAGATATTGAGATATTTAGAATAAATGACCTATTTTATCATTCGTAAGAGAACCACTTGTGATCTTAGTTTAATATATTACGATTATGGCCAATATTTGACATAATAGACCTAACCAAATATAGATACGTCCTCATTTATTTATAAACACTATGTTTGAGATCAGATTCGCGCCTTACTACTCATACCGACTGTTCTTGTCGGCACTCAGCTAAATGCTACCAGTTTATATGTAAGCAATAGCTTACATATAAAATTTATATTTTCATAAACACTAAAATACATGCTTTAATTAGGATGCTACGCACTAAAAAACAAAAAAAGGTTAAATAGTTAAATGTAAAAGTGTGGGTTAAAGTTTGTTGAAAATTTTTTTTGAACGAATTTTTGATAATTTAAATTTAACACACAGTGCCCCACACTTATACAATTCACTAATGAATTATTTTTTGCTTTTTAGTGCATTTAGTACATACTGGTTGGTAAAAGCGGAGACACTCAAAAAAATGAATATAATTTCACAAGTTTTACCGACGCTTCCACCAAATGTGTAATAAAAAGATAATTTAATTTCTCATATTTCACCAACGTTGTATTGGCATTCGAAGTTTGAAAACATTTTGCACTTGGTAATTTTGAAAACTATACAATTCAACAAACATTTTGTACCAAATTAAAAATATAACGGCTTCTCTGCTATTAGTCCAGTTTACATTTTTTTTTTTCAAAAATTATTTAATATTTCGCTTAGTAACTATAAAAAATATCGAATTACATAAATAAATAATATAAAAAATAATTTAAAAAAAGATTTTTCAATGACTTTTTAGAATCAAAACATAACATACAAAGTGGTCCGCCAACAATGATACCTACCCATAAAAGAATGGCATAAAATGCTGAAAATATTTAAATGCTTAAAGCATGGTTTTTATATTCTATAGTAGCCGTAACTTATGTGATAACAGTTTTGGAATTTTTAACTTCGGTGATAATTCGATTTAAAAACACGTAAAAGTATCGCATGATTTTTGAGAAAGGTAGAACAAAGCTATTAGTCCAAGCGGGGAAAAAAACGATGCCCATTTAGTTAGGAGATGAAATTTTTAGAAAAGGTAGTACATGTAGTGACTTAAATTACGTTTTTACGCTGCCCTGCGAAAAACTGGTTCGACAGAAGGCTGCGCCATCCCCAAAATCGGGCATAGTTTTTGTCTATATTAATTACGAGAAAAACACATCAGTACTTTTTTTTCGTAAAAGTTTATTATGCACTATATTTTCTGAATGGGGATGAAAACGGAATCAGGATGAAAGTTTCATCACGTAAATAAATGAGCTCCGTTTTCTGCGGTCGCTGTTCCCACTATATACAATGATAAGATATCACCAGAGATAGTGAGGGCTGCATTACTTATATCTTATATCTTATGGCTTATGCAATATGTTAAATGATTAGTTGTCCCGTATTTAACCCAAACCCATGGCTGTATGAAAAAATGTTTCAAACAATAGTTGTTTGTTTTTATTACTTACATATTTTTTGTATTCAACGATGTCCTCTATCTCGCACTGTTTAAAGGATAGGTTCTCGGACAGTTGCAACGCGAATAAAGATACAAAGAACACAAAATTTGTATAGTATGTATTACACGGGCAAATTCTCTAACCTTCTGTGAACCTTAACGTGATGTGGAAACAAACATAAAAGCAGTATGTCGATTTTTGCATCCAATATTAACCAAACTTAGTATTATTACTTCCATCAACAGAATTGATTTCTACAGTTTAATAATTTCGAAACACATTTTAAGTTTTCGTTTTATATTTCAGATGCACCATTGAAAATCCAATGACACTATGAACCATTTTACAAATTATCAGAAAATTTCTAAATCATGCGTTTTTTGCAGACCAGTCTGTAAAAACCACTAAATGCGTTACAAAAAAAAAACTGTGTAAAGATTTATAAAATCTTATGTACAATTTTATCTCACGTAAACGATGTTCATTGTGTATTTTTAACGTTTATTTTTTTATTTTTCGTTTCAAAAAGGGTGGTTGTAGGTAAAAATTGAGAACCCACAAAAAATAAAATGATTATTAGTATTCGATTTAAAACCTAATTTAAAAAGAGTGATTAATAAATACAAACTTTTGGACTTTAAACCTTTTTTTTCTTTTCTTTTAGCCTCAATATCATAATAGTATGTAGCGGAGTCGCAACAAAAATTTATTTTAATTTATCAGACATCTTTGTATATTCAACTACATACACCCTTTGATACTACGGTAATGTTTTTGTTCCTTACCTTGGTAACTAATAACAAATACATTCTGACATTCATTCTACGAATTGATTTTAATAAAGATCATTTATATCTTTCAACATGTCTTTTAATTTATTAACTGTATTATAATGATTCAAATATAATCGTTTATTATCTTACCGGTACTCCAAAATGGATACATTATGTACAGGCTATGCGGCGAGGAGAAAGTAACATCCAGCCACATCATCTTTAACTGCGAATCTATAGATTACAGCAGATACAATCTTCAGAAAATGTGATAAGGAAGATCCTAGCCATTGCCAAGATATGGGAAAAGCGAATCCCGCCAGACTGAAGTAGAAGGAGGAGCACAATGGACCATAATATCGAAATGCTTTTTATACCACAAGATATATCTCTCTATCTATCTATCTAGCGGCTAGATTCTAGCCTCAATCTTTAATAATCATTTACAAATTAGTTGGTTAATATCAGGTGTATCCTAGGACCATATGTATTAAACTAAACGCGTCTAGATAGTGGATATCTAATCGATTGTTACAGGCGGAGGACTCTTCAATTTCCGAATAGTTCAGATTGCTTTACAAGTGTAGTACATAATATTGTAACATTACAAATTTTATGTGGTTTATGTTCATGCCTTATATAAGTATATGTATATAATAATACATATGTGTACATAAAATCACGATGTTTTGTTATAAAAAAAAAACTTGTTTACAAAACCAGTGGTGAAGTATAACTCCATATTGGATACGAAAAATAATATAAAGAAATATACTTTTTAAAGTATAAATTCTCACAATGATGACTTTTCAATACCATCTTATTTTGTTTATCGAATATTATTATTATATATTATAGTTGGTGTCTTTGTTTAAAGACCTTAACACCATACTACTTGTAGTACAAAACGTTATGACCCAACATAACATGATCAGTTTTCACGAATCATGCAAACTTATCTCTTTCAATACAGCGAAATCATTTCTGTATAATAAGTTTAATAATAAGTCTACAAGGGTATAATAAGTTTAGTCCCGAGTTTGTAAAGATTGAAAATATTGATTGCAGAAAAAAATGGTTCGTATAAGTGTTCATAAAATGACCTAATTAGTTCATTTCCACATGTCCGTCCGTCTGTTCGTAGACACGATAACTCAAAAACGACATGAGATAATACACTGAAATTTTGGGTATGTGTTCTAGAGCAAAAAAGTAGTGTAAAGTTTGCGATTGGCAAAATCGCACCAAGATTTTCTCTGTCTGGAGGAAAAATATCCACCTTTGATACCGTAAAAGATTGAACACAAATTAAAGGCCAAAAAATATTCCTTTTTTTAAAAATAAACACCTTTTGTTTATTTAATATTTATTCATAAACACAATATATACCGGATATATAAGCAATTAACTCAGTTAGTTGTTATTTTCACTTGTGTAGAATATTTTTGTTTCAAGATAAAACTAATTTGAATTGTCACAAATGTGCACTTACTTGTGTCAGAAGACACGTAAAGACCGCAATCGGTCGAACGAGTCTAATATAAAAACCGAAGCAGAAATAGGTATGCTCAAGCGCTGGTTTTTACAAGCTTTTATTTAGTTTCACCTGTCCAGTTGTCTGTAATGAAATCTTGCAAGTTAAATTTGACACACTTCCTCTTATCCTACGAAGTTGAATTTTTACATGTTGGTTCAGTTCCAATGACAATGCATTTTTATTGTAAGCATGACCGGAATCGGAGAGGGGAAAGTGAGGTTTAGAGAGAGGGGGAAACACAAAATTTGGTATATCTCTCTAAACATTGAAAAAATCGAAAAACAGTTAAGAAGTAAAGTTGTAGAACATTAGTTTTACTTACTATAATTAAGTTTAAATAAATGCTTGTTTTAAAAATATCGAAAATTCGGACAATTCAATATCGATATTAAAATATCGATATTTTTCTAAAAATTCGATATATTGTTGTCATCCTCACTGGATATATTCTTAGTCTGCTTCCTTCCTATTTTGTTCTGCAACGGTTCATGATATGACATTTGGTAGATAAGTCAATTTACACAATATTATTTGTTTTGTTTATAATTAGCTTGCACTTATAATTAATATCAACGTAAGGTTAGTTCACATTATATCGAGGTTAATGTCCCGTCGTACCAATTACGCATCATTTATATATCAGACAAGTAAAGGCTATATACGTACGGTCATCGGGTCAACATGATATTATTATCCTTGAGTCAAACAACAAAATAAAAATTTCCTATATACACATAAACTTCATAATTTTATAGGTAAATATTAAATAAGAATCATTAATGATCATTTTACGATAATTAGCATATACATATTTAATTCATTTCATAATAAAATATTTTTAAATTAGTAATTGGCAGCTACTTCACGATACTTAATAAACTATTATATAAATATATATTACGGATGTAAGAGCACTGAAGCTTCAAAATAATTAAGGCTTGATTTTTTGTTAATATAAATTAATTATAAAAGTTTCAGGGAGGTTACGGGGGTCTTGAATTAATTATTGAATGTTAAAGTTCGAGTTTTAATGCATTGCTCTTATGGAGAAACCCATATTTTTACACATATTTTGATAATTTCCACTTGGAATAAAATAAGACGAATAAAAAAAAAACTACACAATAGAAAATAGAAATATTAATAAAGAGATTGAGAATGAAATTCCGGTATGACGGGCCTAAAAAAATATATTTAAGAACACAACTGAGATTTCGGGTAAACTTTATTTCTGTCGGCGGTAGCTTAATTACCCGAAATGTCAGGTTTTTTCTTAAATATCTGTTTTGTTAGGCTCGGTATGACGGGCCTAAATTAAATTTTAATTTTAACCTACGATAATAAATAATAAACATTATTATGGATTATACATCAGCGCTCGTATATCCTTAAGAAACTATTTAAAAAAATTGATGTGAGATACTCACGTGCTTAAAGTCTAAGCGGCGACCGTAATTATTGTTCCGATTTTATAGACGATGAAACTTTTAGAAAAGATAGTGTATAAAAATAGTTTTTTTAATAAAAAATAAATTTGTAATTTACCACGTTTATTATAGGGTTATTTACCAATAAGTCCGTACAGATTGCCTGCAAATTTGTGAATATGAATTTTTTTTTTATAATAATAATATTTCTAAAATTAATTTTATAAGATGTTTATTTCAATATTAAAACAAACTAATGTTTCAAGTTTCAAGCCTCTAGGTCATAGGGAAGTAATTTTAAAATCACATTCAAATTATAGGTTTCGAGTCGAAACTTTCGACATATGAAGAGTTTTGAATCAGCTTCATTAGATAATAAGATCCAAACTTCTATCTTCGAAATAATGTTTAAAAAGTTTTTTCGTCGAGTTTAAGATGCTATTAATTTCCAAATTTGGAGATGAAAAAACAAGCATTGATTTTTTCCTGATACATAGCTCAAAAAAATGTTCTTCGAGTTTTTTAAGGGAAGAGTTTTTTGAGGATTCTTTCCGAATAATAGAAGAATTCAACTTATTATTAAAAATAAATATTATTAAAAAAATGATATCCATAAAAGTTTCATTTTGAAGGGAGTATAAATTCTAATAGCCCAAATTTTTTATGGTTAACTTTTGAAAATTTGTGTTTCTAAATAGATACCTCTAGTTTTTATTATTTCAGTTGAAACTAGGGATGAAAGTAAAGTTTATTATTTCAAAATAAAGTAATTTTTCTTTGAAATATTAAATACGCCTAGTAAATATTACCAACGAGATATAGTATATACTATATATAGTATATATATCATAAACAAATCGATATAAAAAAACATCGATATTTTTTTGAAAACGTTTTATTCATGATAAAATTAATGATGTGATACATGGATATTTTTGAATAACGATCTGATTAACCAATTTTCGATTTCGAACATTCTATATTTCATCTAATATATATATATATATATATACATATATATATATATATATATATATATATATAATATATATATATATATATATATATATATATATTAGATGAAATATGTTGTTTAATGTTTTGCGTAATGTTGAAAACAATAAGACAATAAAAATCTGTATACCTGTGGCCATTTGTAATTAAGCATATCCGTTCAATAACTAATGACGTCAAACAGATGATTATTAATAAATGTAACAATAACAAAAAATCAAGAAAATTAACAAATTAACATGTGCATATTTAATCTCAATGTGTACAGTAATACTTATATCTAAGGTAAATATCAATATTGATTAATAATTACTCCTTCAAAAATTGAATAATATGATATAATTTGAAATGTAAATTGATTGCGAATTTTTTTTGTGTATTTATCACGCCACCCAAAATTATAAATCTACACACGAGCTCTATTTGCAAAGTGCAATGCCACACCTGCTAATAATTTAAAAAAAGTTTTGAGCCCGGGACTCAGGCATGAATATTTATATATAATAGCAATGGATATTTATATATACAATGTTAAATTCCCATTTAAAACATGACTGACGGCCGCCTGTCATATAGCCGATCGTTACATGAAAAAACGTTACAGTCTAATCTGAAATTTCGTTTCATTCCCTGTATAAAATCATACGTTTATAGTCTCACTATAAATGTTTTCACATAAAACAAAAATTTGTTACGCAGGAGCTGCGTCAACTTAGCGAATCTCCTGAGAATACATAAATCACTCTTTAGTGGTCATAATTTTAATGTGATCAAAATGAAATATAATATCTGATATGACTTTAGTATTTGCAAAAATTAAATTTATTAATAGCCAAAAAAAAAAACGGTATAACGATTATAGTTTATAGTTACTATGGAAACGACAATCAAAATTGTTTACAATAAAATATATTTTATGTATTCGTGGCAAACAAACACAAAATATTAAATATCTCTCTTAATATTAGAATAATCGAAAAATGTATAAAGAGTAAAGTTGTAGAAAATCAAGTTTGCTACAATTCATTACCTGATCATTTTTCTCAAACTCTAATGTGAACAGAGATATTTAGAATTTTAACTTTCAATCTTTAATTGTAAATATTTCTGTAAATATTAGTGTAACAGAAAAATGATAAGAAACAAAATTACAGTTAAACTTAGTACCTACAACTTAACTCCTGATAAATTTTTCGATTTTTCAAATATTAAGGGAGATTGTCAAATTTTGTGTTTTCTCCTCACTCTAAACCCCCTGGCCCCTCGTGCGATTTTACCCATTGACGAACTTGACCTTTACAATACCAAAAACGACTCAAATACCTAATTTCATTCCAATCGGAATAAAACTGTGACCGCTAGAGAGAGTCCACAGACATTTAAAAAAAGTACATATGTATATATATATATATATGTTGTATATATGTTGTATATATATATATGTATATATATATATATATACATATTTTAGCGATAGTGATTTTTAACATCTAATAGGTAGGATCGATGGACATTTGAAGAAATTTTTACGAAATTCCAACATTGGTGCAAAAACAATAGCTGCATTTCCTTTGGAGGAAATTCGCTAACAAAAATTCAATATAGTACATTTATAAAATTCTACAAAATCACCATGAAGTGGTGAATCATTTTTCAATCCACCATCATTTTTTGTCGTAAAATAAAATTTAAATTCATCATGTTTAATAAACATGCTTCTTTCAGTAAATTTGTGTAACAGTGTATATTTTAAACGCCCTATTGCACTTGTTTTCAAAATGTAACAAAATAGTTCCAATTATTAATGCGGATTAAAATAATTAATAACTCTATACTTCTAACGTTTAATAACACTATTTTTTTAATTCTATTGTATAGAGTCTATAATTCACGAATGCTTTAAAATAATATTATTATCACAGTGTCCAATTTATTAACATATTTGCTTCTAATGAGAGTGAGAGAGAATGATTACTTAACTATTAATTATCTCGCGTTCTAAACAGTAAAAAATTCTGAAACTTCGGGAGTTATTAGATAGCGTTATTTTTAGCCTGTGAAAAAAGAGCAAAATCTGTCGAAAAGTGGTTTCGTGCTGGAACATCCTTAATTAATATAATTTAAAAATACAATAATTAAATAAAAACACGGTTGCTCAGTTACACCTTGTATATATTCATAATACATTTCCTATCCAAAACCGAACCATCTAAATACTCTGTAGGTATTTTATTTTATATCAGGTGCCGGCTATTCTTTATCTAGGTTTTTTTGTAGTTTCGTATAAGAGCCCTAAGGTTACTACTGGTGTAGTGTAGGTTATTACCGGTATAAAACCATAGCTCTGCAGACCTTATATTTCCTTCCTTTGACCAATCCAACTAGTATGACGTGTTCTGTCCGATGTATTGTTCAAGAAAGAAGTAATAAAGATTATTATTAACCAGCCAAGTAGCCGAGCGTTGTAATGTGCTCTGTCTACTTGGGGAGTGGGAGGTTATGGGTTCGAATCCCGACATCGGCAGTTTATCAATTATTAAAAAAGTAAGGGACTGTTAATTGACTAAACTGTCAGCGTATGGACAAGAACGAACTAACCCGGCTATGCTTGTGAAGGTTTTCTGCAAACTCGGCTGCAGTCGCACAACCTACCAATTCCTAGTGTACACACAAAAATTTCTTCCACTCCGCTCACATCCTCATATCCTTACACATCACAATGGACCTTATGGTCGAAGTGTGCCCCGTCCAGAACAGCCGCTACAATCTATAAATCTAATAAAGATTATTATAGTGTATAGCTGGCTTAAATAATTTGGTACAGACAATGATTTATGCGAAGAACAATAAAATACATTATTACATATTTCTTATCAAAATAAAAAAATAAAAACGTATCATAAATTGATTTAAGAAAAACAATTATTAATGTGCTCATGTGATTTATTTAATAATAATATAAATTAAAAAAAAGAACAAATGCAAAATTAACAATATTTATAAAAGATTATGTGCTAATAACAGTTCAATCACTTGACAAAACCATCACATGACGACACGTATAAAAAACAATATGACTTTAGTGAATCTCTCATATGACTCAAGTGAATTCATCAATTTATTTAATAAAATTATTAATGAATTTTATTTATTGTCTTAATTAATTAAACAAAAAAAAAAGGAGTTACCACTAGATATGTATGATTAATTCAGATGACCGAGTGAAATCTGTGAGTATTAAATGGGAGACGTAAGGTAACAGAGATGATTCTGACCGCGTGGCGCCGGCACAGTTGATACATAGATGTGAACAGATAAGATAAAGGGTCCTATTATGATTTCTTATGTGGAACTCACATTAAAAGAGTTGTATAATCGGATAATGTTTGGTATTTGTAAACCGGTTTGATCCGAAAAGCGCCGTTCTCAAATCTTGAAATCTCTCAGAGAAAAATTATTAAAATAGTTTTTAGTGCCTCAACACATTATTGAAACAAAACTATGTTGGAGAATATTTATAAAAAAAATATTTTTCTCCTTTTTGAGAAAATATTTTTGGGTTTTTTTTCTTTTATAATTGCCAAAAGAAAATAATTAGATGTAGTTTTGATTTTTTTTTTCTATAAAACTAAGTTTTTTTTTAATCAAAAATCAAATAAATTATGAAATCAAATTCAATTTATTTTATAAAAATACAAGTAAATTTTTTGTTCAAAAACAAATACATAAACAAGTGGTCGCGAGGGCTAAGGCATCACAAGAAGAGCTCGTATGCGAACCATTACAATTTTTAATAAGTTTTATTAATTATCAGTCCCTCCGATTTCGTCCATTGTTGTTAAGAAACTAATTTGTTCTAGAGAAATCTATACAAAAATATGTTTTCAAAAACAATATTTTCTAAAGTGTCGCTCAACAACCATGTTTCTAGAAATATCTATGACGGGTATAAAAGCAGCGGCAATCGCCAGCTCAAAATAAGTTTTAAATTTGACATTTGTTCGATTATTATCATAAGTTCAAAACTACTATTGTTCGATTAAGATCAGAGTTTAAAATTGGCACCGTTCGATTAATATCAAAGTTATAAATTAAACATTGATTAACAGTCCGTTTAAAAGTAAAATTTGTTCAAGTAAAGTCAGTTGTACATTGTTGTATTAAAAAGAGAGACTCATTTAAATTGTGGAAATAAAAAAAAATTCAAATTCAAATCAAATAAATTCAGGTTTGAAATCATAGAATTTTTGTTTTATTTAATTTTTTTCAAAAATGCGTGTTGTCCAATTTACATAAATTTAGTAAACTTTTAATAATATTTTGTGTTTTCTTTTTGTGTCGAGTATCGGAATCGGTTGTAGGTTCTACAGTGCTCCTTTTGAAAGCTAAGGAGAGACAAGATACCGCGACAAGTTTTAAAACAATAAAAATTGTTCACGTAAGATCTACGAATTTTCAATAGGGAGTCATGCATCATAATGAATTCGACATCAAATTAGTTGGATTATAATATTAATTATCATAACTGCTAGAAGATTCAATATTTCTGAAAAAAATTTCTGTCTTAATTTTTATTTATTCTATTTATGCTTCTATTTATTCATTGTTAGTTCGTTTGTCTTTCGGTTATATTATACCAACGGGAGTGACTAACGCTTACTTAATTTGACATTTTAAGTAATATGTTTGAACATTGATAAAGTTCTTTGACATTAAATGTTTAATATGAAAAACCATACACATCGAGGATGGGAATCGAACCCACGATCTCCGGCATTCCAGACCAGCCTCTGAGCTAGCGTTTACTTAATTTGACATTTAAAAATGTCATATGCATTCATATCATATACATTCCACTACCATAACATCTCCGGTAGTTTAAAAGCAGATCGTTGGTCTAGAATGCTAGAGATCGTGGGCTCGATTCCCATCTTAGATGTGTATGATTTTTCATATAAAGCATTTGATGTCAAAGAACATTCTCTCTTAATACTAATATTAAAATATAATACTAGGTACTAATATTAAACTCGGCCTTGCGCACTACCGTGCTCTAGATACTAGGAAGGGAGGATAGACATTTGCTTGCTAGCTTTCGTACGTGTACCTTTAGATGGGAGAATGAAAGAGTGAATGGTGAACGGATATGTGTGCTTTGTGGTGCGATAGAAAGTGTGGCTCATTTAATTGAGGACTGTCCTGGTACTGAGGAGGAAGACCGATTAATTTTGAATAAGCATAAATTGCACTCAGCGCCTGAAATTCTGATTGTCCACGAACCCAGCCAATTAAGTCAGGTTATACAGTATCTCGGCTTAATTCTTAAAAAAAGAAATTCATATTTATGAATTATAGTTATTTTTATCTAGAGCACGGTAGTGCGCAAGGCCGAGTTTTAAGGGACACTTTGGACTTCTCACTACAGTGCTATATCTTATCGTTAATTTAGGCTCATTTTTTGGGTGCTGTATCTTTTGAACGGAAAGAGCTACAGGGTTGATATTTCGAATATAGATACTTTACGGAATTATAAGAACCAATGTTTTCAATCAACGTTAACGAATTAACCGTTAAAAAGTTATTTCACTTCAAAAATGCAAAATTCGCGGGAACGCCTTAAAAAACTTAAGTATTAGATATCAAAATTATGAGCTACTTCCAGATATGCTGTAAAGTTGATATTGGGCATGTAGATAGCTGTAGTACCCAAACCGACGGGAAAATTGCGAAAACTTGAAATTTGTATCGGAAAAGTGGAAAATTTAACATTTTTTTGTTTTAAGACTAGTTCAACTCAAACTACCATGTAGAAAACGATATATCTAGAGCACGGTAGTGCGCAAGGCCGAGTTTTAAGGGAGACTTTCGGACTTTTCACTACAGTGCTATATCTTATCGTTAATTTAGGCTCATTTTTTGGGTGCTGTATCTTTTGAACGGAAAGAGCTACAGGGTTGATATTTCGAATATAGATACTTTACGGAATTATAAGAACCAATGTTTTCAACCAACGTTAACGAATTAACCGTTAAAAAGTTATTTCACTTCAAAAATGCAAAATTCGCGGGAACGCCTTAAAAAACTTAAGTATTAGATATCAAAATTATGAGCTACTTCCAGATATGCTGTAAAGTTGATATTGGGCATGTAGATAGCTGTAGTACCCAAACCGACGGGAAAATTGCGAAAACTTGAAATTTGTATCGGAAAAGTGGAAAATTTAACATTTTTTCTAGTTCAACTCAAACTACCATGTAGAAAACGATATATATCATATATACCTATTAATTTTTAATTTTTATACCATATAGAAATAGACATTGCAATTTGAATACAGCAGTATGCGTTGATTTTAAAAGTTATGCAACGGAAGCCTCGGAAAATTGGAAAAACATCCTCCAAAATTATGTTTTTCTGTTCTATAAATGCTATAAAGTTTGAATTTTCACTAATCGACCCGAAATAACGTCAAAATTAACAGAATATTTTGAAAAATTTCATTACCTACATCGCAACCACACCGAAAATGGGAAAAACATCCCTAAAACTTACCTCTTTACTTCTATTCATGATAGAAAGATCGGTTTTTTTCCATCACAACCCTTCGAACTTGGTAAAAACACCCCCAAAACCAACCTTATTGTTCTATACATACAACAAGATGCAGTTTTTTGCAATCGACGCTTAATAGCTACAAATTAGGAAGTTAAAAAACACCCCCCAAAATTACGTTTTTCATTTCTATATATGATGAAAAATCGAAAAAACACCCCCCAAAATTACGTTTTTCATTTCTATATATGATGAAATGATGGAATTTTCACCAATCGACCCGAAATAAAGTCAAGTTAACAGAACTCTTTCCTTACTTATAACGCAAACCTCCGAAAATGGGAAAAACACCCCTTAAACTGCCTTAAGGCATTTTGATCAGACTAAAAATATGACCGCGAGAGAGTGATTTATGTATTCTAAGGAAATTCGCTAAGTTGACGCAGCTCCTGCGTAACGAATTTTTTTTTGTGAAGTGGAGCCAACGGGTCAAGTCATTTCTTCAAAGACTATAACGTTGATAATCAATTATCTGTATTAAACGATTAGTTTAGAAGTCATAATCGAAACAAATCAAATAACATCTTATATATACTAAATTTTATATAGTTATTTTAATAAAAAATATATCACTCTTATTTCACATTAATTTGTGGCGTTTTAATAAAAGGCCTATGATATATGATCGATGAATATTATTATCAATAATCCAATGTATAAAATTTATGCTTTCTTTTCAGTTTTCTTTGGCAATAACACTGCTTGAATATTTGGTAATATACCGCCTTGAGCAATTCTTACAAATTATAACAATTTATTTAATTCTTCATCATTACGAATTGCTAATTGAAAATAAACTGGTTTATTTTTAAACAACTTGTTTACTTAAAAAAAGTTACATTGTAACAATACAATAAAACAATCAATGTTTTCTATTTGGAGTATTAAAACATACTGATATATTAATTTAGCTATTTTTTATTTAAATACTAAATGTCTATCTAATCAAAAAGGAGGCGGTAACCTTGTCAACAAATCAGATCGATATATGCTTCATATGTTATTTTAATTACAATTAAAGTTGTTAAATTTTCCGTTTGTAAGAAAGGTAAGTTTTCGAGAAAATCTTAATAAAATATTTGCTTCTTAATAAGTGATGATATGGGATAAAGGACCGAGCTATTTACAAAGTAAATAGATCCAGACTTCATATAATAGTTGCTCCTTAAAAAGTGATGATATACGAGAAAGGACCGAGCTATTAACAAAGTAAATAGTTCTAGACTTCAAATAATAGCTGTTCCTTAAAAAGTGATGATATCCCATAAAGTTTCGAGCTATTTACAAGCTAACCAGCTCGGTAAACTATTTATTAAAAAAATAAATGAGGGGTAAATTAATTAAGTGTAAGAAAAAATTTGGTTGAAATTTATGTCGTAAGTTTTCCCTTAGTATGTTTTTATTAGCGAATTTTCTGAAAGGAAATAGAGCTATTGGTCCCGTACCGAAGTCAAAATTTCGCAAAAATTTCTTCAAATGTCCATCGATCCTACCTTGTAGATGTCAAAAATCACCATCTGTAAAATTTATATATATATATATCTATGGACATATATATATATATATATATATATATATATATGTGTCTGTAATCACTCTAGCGGTCACAGTTTTCATTTTATCGGAATGAGATTTGGTATTTAAAGCGCTTTTGGTATTCAAAAGGTCAAGTTCGTTAATGGGTAAAATCGGACCAGGGGAACGGGGGTTTTAGAGGGAGGGGGAAACTCAAAATTTGACATATCTCCCTTAATATTCGAAAAATCGAAAATTTTATAAGAAGTAAAGTTGTAGGTATTAAGTTTTACTGTAATTTTGTTTCTTATCATTTTTTCTGTAACCCTAATATTTACAAAAATATTGACGGTTTAAGATTGAAAATTAAATTCCTCAATATCTCTGTACGCATTAGAGTTTGAGCAAAAATGATAAGGTGATGAAATGTAGAAAACATGATTTTCTACAACTTTGTTTCTTACGCATTTTTCGATTGTTCAAATATTAAGAGAGATATTTTAGATTTTGTGTTTTCTTCTATCTTTATGCACCCCTTTTCTATTGACGTATGTCATTTATTAATAAAATTGGCCAGGCAAATACTAAAATCAGATACGACATTTCATTTTGATCAGACTAACATTGTGACCGCTAGAGAGTAATTTATTTATTCCAAGGAAATTCGCTAAGTTGAAGCAGCTCCTGCGTAACGAATTTTTAAAATTTTATAACGCGGCATGTTTAAAAATATTTGAAATCATCCGAAAAATTAACTTGCCGCGTTATAAAATTTTAATAAAAACATACTGTACAGAATATTGTACAGAATCTCATATATGTAAGGTATACAAGTGTTACACATACAAGTGTTACACATTTAATTGTTTTATTAATAAAAATTCGTTACGCAGGAGCTGCTTCAACTTAGCGAATTTCCTTAGAATAAATCACTCTCTAGTGATCACAATTTTAGTCTGATCAAAATGAAATGTCATATATGATTTTAGCATTTGCAAGTCCAATTTTCTCAATAAATGACATACGTCGAGGCGAATGGGGGGAGGTATCAAAAAAGAAGAAAACACAAAATATAAAATATCTCTCTTAATATTAGAACAATCGAAAAATGCGTAAGGAATAAAGTTGTATAAAATCAAATTTGCTACAATTCATCACCTTATCATTTTTGCTCAAACTCTAATGTGTACAGAGATATTAAGGAATTTAATTTTCAATATTAAACCGTCAATATTTCTGTAAATATTATTGTTACAGAAAAAATGATAAGAAACAAAATTACAGTAAAACTTAGTACCTACAACTTTACTTCTTAAAAAATTTTTCGATTTTTCAAATTTTAAGGGAGATATCTCAAATTTTATGTTTCCCCCTCCCTCTAAACCCCCCTTTCCCCTGGTCCGATTTTACCCATTAACGAACTTGACCTTTTGAATATCAAAAGCGCCTCAAATACCAAATCTCATCCCGATAAAATGAAAACTGTGACCGCTAGAGTGATGACAAACACATATATATATATATATATATGTATATATATATATATATATATATGTCCATAGATATATATATATAAATTTTTCAGATGGTGATTTTTGACATCTACTAGGTAGGATCGATGGACATTTGAAGAAATTTTTGCGAAATTTTGACTTCGGTACGGGACCAATAGCTCTATTTCCTTTCAGGAAATTCGCTAAAACACAAAAATTGCAGGACAATTTTTAATGCGTGTTACCTCAGAACTCCGTCATTTATGAATCGATTTTGATATTTTTGTTTTAAAGGGTTTGATTTCCCATTGTCCCCAATATTATACTACAACCATACTATATTGATGTTTTAGCCCTTCAAAAAGCGACCAGAGCCAGTTGACGTAATATAACGCGAAGCGGTCTCCTTTGTAAATGTGAATCTAAAAAGAGTAAAGTATCGCGAAGCGAAAGGAACGCATAGCATACGCGAAGCATATGCGAAGAGTAACAAAACGCTACGCGTTTTGTGCGAAGCCATTGGCTTCGTATATTTAAGCCTTTCAAAAATTATTGATATCCGACCAAAAACATAAATGTAAGAAAGGGCCGAGTTTTCGGGAAAATCCTTAATGTAATAGTTCCTTCTTAAAAAGTGATGATATGAGAGTAATGACCGAGCTATTTACAAAGTAAATAGCTCTAGACTTCATATAATAGTTGCTTCTTACAAAATGATGATATGGAAGAAAGGACCGAGCTATTTACAAAGTAAATAGCTCTAGACTTTATATAATAGTTGCTTGTTAAAAAGTGATGATATGGAAGAAAGGACCGAGCTATTTACAAAGTAAATAGCTCTAGACTTCAGATAATAGTTGCTCTTTGAAAAGTGATGATATCCCATTAAAGAGCCGAGCTATTTACAAAGTAAATAGCTCGGTAAACTATTAACTAAAAAAAATAATGAGGGGTAAATTGATTAAATGTAAGAAAAAATTTGGTTTAAAATTATTTCATAAGTTTTCCCTTAGTATGTTTTTAAAATTTTATATAGCGCGGCAAGTTATTTTTTCTGATTTCCAATATTTTAAAAACATACTAAGGGAAAACTTATGAAATAATTTTAAACCAAATTTTTTCTTACATTTAATCAATTTACCCCTCATTATTTTTTTTAGTTAATAGTTTACCGAGCTATTTACTTTGTAAATAGCTCGGCTCTTTAATGGGATATCATCACTTTTCAAAGAGCAACTATTATCTGAAGTCTAGATCTATTTACTTTGTAAATAGCTCGGTCCTTTCTTCCATATCATCACTTTTTAACAAGCAACTATTATATAAAGTCTAGAGCTATTTACTTTGTAAATAGCTCGGTCCTTTCTTCCATATCATCACTTTTTAAGAAGCAACTATTATATGAAGTCTAGAGCTATTTACTTTGTAAATAGCTCGGTCATTACTCTCATATCATCACTTTTTAAGAAGGAACTATTACATTAAGGATTTTCCCGAAAACTCGGCCCTTTCTTACATTTATGTTTTTGGTCGGATTTATTTATAATTTTTAGAATTTTCAAACTTTTTAATTTTATATTTCTCAGAATCAATATGTTTTCTTTACTTGTATTTGTTATGTTAATGTTATCATTTTTATATATAATTTTTATTATCTGTTTATGTCAATGTATTCATTGTTTTTGTTGATTTTCGTTTGATGTCAAATAAAATAAAATAATAATAACTAATATTAAAATGGGAAAGTTTATCATCATTAATGTTAAAATGGGAAAGTTTATCTAATAAAAACAAAGAACTTTTGTATGGAAATTTTTTTCATAACAACAAATAGTTTAAGCACAATTTATCAGCCAAGTAGCCGAGCGGTGTAACGCATTATGTGTACTTGGGAAATGGGAGGTTATGGGTTCAAATTCCGACATCGACAGTGTGTCAAAAAGCCGGTTAATTGATTAAACTGTCGCCATATGGACAAGAATGAAGTAACCGGCTATGCTTGTAAAAGTTTTCTGCAGTTTCCTTCACGGACTCCAGGTGAATATCGACATAATAGTCAATTTCTAGTATACACACAAAATTCCTTGTCCTCCACTCACATCCTTAGATCCTTAGGCATCACAATGAACTTTATGATCGAAGTGTTTTGACAAATGCTGTGATTCATAGTTAAGAGCTTCAATTTCTTGGTTCTTGATAGCAATTTAAAATTTGATATTCATTCATTATTAACATTTTGACAAATGCTGTGATTTATAGTTAAGAGCTTCAATTTCTTGGTTCTTGATAGCAATTTAAAATTTGATATTAATTCATCATTAACATTTTGACAAATGCTTTGATTTATAGTTAAGAGCTTCAATTTCTTGGTCTTAATAGCAATTTAAAATTTGATATTAATTCATTAACAATTTGACAAATGCTTTGATTTATAGTTAAGAGCTTCAATTTCTTGGTTCTTTATTGCAATTTAAAATTTGATATTAATTCATTATTAACAATTTGACAAACGCTTTGATTTATAGTTAAGAGCTTCAATTTCTTGGCTCTTTATTGCAATTTAAAATTTGATATTAATTCATTATTAACAATTTGACATATGCTTTGATTTATAGTTAAGAGCTTCAATTTCTTGGTTCGTTATTGCAATTTAAAATTTGATATTAATTCATTATTAACATTTTGACAAATGCTGTGATTTATAGTTAAGAGCTTCAATTTCTTGGTTCTTGATAGCAATTTAAAATTTGATATTAATTCATTATTAACATTTTGACAAATGCTGGGATTTATAGTTAAGAGATTCAATTTCTTGGTTCTTTATTGCGATTTAAAATTTGATATTAATTCATTATTAACAATTTGACAAATGCTTTGATTTATAGTTAAGAGCTTCAATTTCTTGGTTCTATATTGCAATTTTAAATTTGATATTAATTCATTATTAACAATTTGACAAATGCTGGGATTTATAGTTAAGAGCTTCAATTTCTTGGTTCTTTATTGCAATTTTAAATTTGATATTAATTCATTATTAACAATTTGACAAATGCTTTGATTTATAGTTAAGAGCTTCAATTTCTTGGTCTTAATAGCAATTTAAAATTTGATATTAATTCATTATTAACAATTTGACAAATGCTTTGATTTATAGTTAAGAGCTTCAATTTCTTGGTCTTGATAGCAATTTAAAATTTGATATTAATTCATTATTAACAATTTGACAAATGCTTTGATTTATAGTTAAGAGCTTCAATTTCTTGGTTCTTTATTGCAATTTAAAATTTGATATTAATTCATTATTAACAATTTGACAAATGCTTTGATTTATAGTTAAGAGCTTCAATTTCTTGGTTCTTTATTGCAATTTAAAATTTGATATTAATTCATTATTAACAATTTGACATATGCTTTGATTTATAGTTAAGAGCTTCAATTTCTTGGTTCGTTATTGCAATTTAAAATTTGATATTAATTCATTATTAACAATTTGACAAATGCTTTGATTTATAGTTAAGAGCTTCAATTTCTTGGTTCTATATTGCAATTTTAAATTTGATATTAATTCATTATTAACAATTTGACAAATGCTGGGATTTATAGTTAAGAGCTTCAATTTCTTGGTTCTTTATTGCAATTTAAAATTTGATATTAATTCATTATTAACAATTTGACAAATGCTGGGATTTATAGTTAAGAGCTTCAATTTCTTGGTTCTTTATTGCAATTTTAAATTTGATATTAATTCATTATTAACAATTTGACAAATGCTTTGATTTATAGTTAAGAGCTTCAATTTCTTGGTTCTTTATTGCAATTTAAAATTTGATATTAATTCATTATTAACAATTTGACAAATGCTGTGATTTATAGTTAAGAGCTTCAATTTCTTGGTTCTATATTGCAATTTTAAATTTGATATTAATTCATTATTAACAATTTGACAAATGCTGGGATTTATAGTTAAGAGCTTCAATTTCTTGGTTCTTTATTGCAATTTTAAATTTGATATTAATTCATTATTAACAATTTGACAAATGCTGGGATTTATAGTTAAGAGCTTCAATTTCTTGGTTCTTTATTGCAATTTAAAATTTGATATTAATTCATTATTAACAATTTGACATATGCTTTGATTTATAGTTAAGAGCTTCAATTTCTTGGTTCGTTATTGCAATTTAAAATTTGATATTAATTCATTATTAACAATTTGACAAATGCTTTGATTTATAGTTAAGAGCTTCAATTTCTTGGTTCTATATTTCAATTTTAAATTTGATATTAATTCATTATTAACAATTTGACAAATGCTGGGATTTATA
The DNA here is from genome assembly GCA_963920215.1 of Nineta flava. Taxonomy (NCBI): domain Eukaryota; kingdom Metazoa; phylum Arthropoda; class Insecta; order Neuroptera; family Chrysopidae; genus Nineta; species Nineta flava. The sequence continues at coordinate 28,670,851 of OY986045.1, forward strand.
GTTAAGAGCTTCAATTTCTTGGTTCTTTATTGCAATTTTAAATTTTATATTAATTCATTATTAACATTTTGACAAATGCTTTGATTTATAGTTAAGAGCTTCAATTTCTTGGTCCTTTATAGCAATTTAAAATATTGATATTTCACCAATTTTTGTTGGCGGCGAATTGAGACACAGCTATTCAAATAATAAAAATTTTACCTGCACAATATTCGAAATAAATTTGTTTAAATTTTTTTAATTGTGTGTATACTTATGTACGCACATAAGAATGTATAATTCATTAAAAGAATATTAAATAAGGTCAAGACTACCATAAAAATTTATTAAAATGATCAAAAACCAATGATTCTACATTTTATATCATGGTAGTTCAGAACCAGCGTCACTTCTTCCGTTAAACTTAGAGTTTGAAACACTGGCTATAAAAGATGATTAGATTAATTTCCATTATTTACATTATAATCATAGTGAAATTTATCAAGGCCTGCAGGAATGAATATTTATCAATATATACATTTAATATACAAAGTTTACAAGCTCATAAAAATGATATCATTGATAATAATGTGGCTTGTAATTCGAATATTCTTCTTTTATCAGAACCATGGAGTCACAATGATGAAGATATTCCTTTACCTAATTTCAACTCTATAGTCAAATTTAAATGTTCCTGTGTAAGAGTTGGTGGTGTAGCTATTTACAAAAAATAATAACGACCTTTCATTTTTCGTTCTATAAATATTGCCTTGTATTTCAATATGCAAAAATCATAGCACACACAAAATTATTGTCCACTGAGTGGGGTCACTTATGTGACCCCAAGTTCTATAATATAATATAAAGATTATCAAAATAATCAACTCTAGGTTTTTTGAAATTAAATTTTAAATTTTGCCCCAATTCCTGGAACCATTATTTGTATTTTTAACCCGACTTCAAAAAGGAGGATGGTTCTCAATTCGTCTGTATTTTTTTATTTTTATTTTTAATGTTTGTCACCTCAGAACTCCGTCATTTATGAACCGATTTTGAATTTTGTTATAAACGGTTTCCCTGGAAATCGAGGAAAATCCTCATTTTATATGTGATAACCGATTTTTTGCGAATTTTTTTTTTTTTTTGAAAGGGTATACTCATTCATAATGGGAAAATAAGAAAATTTTTTTAAAAACCGACTTCAAAAAAATGTTTTACAAAAAAAAACCGACCCCAAAAAAAAAAAAAAATGCATGTAAAAAAAACTGAAAATCTGTTATAAAACAATGCACTAAAAATTAAAAAAAAAAAAAAAACGGATACAAAACAGTAAAAAGTAAAAAAATAATTGCATATTCTTGTGCTAATTTTAGTTCACCTAAGCAAAAAATTTTAAATATATATGTACAATTATTGTTATTTTTGGAGGCGGTGTCCAAATTTTATGTGAATTTCTCTATGCTGACACCGACTCCAAAAATAACAATAATTATACATATATGTTTAAAATTTTTTGCTTAGGTGAACTAAAATTGGCACAAGAATATGCAATTATTTTTTTATTTTTTAATGCATTTTTTGTTTTAGAATATTTGATTTTTGAAGTCGGGTTTCCATTTTGTCAAAATAGGTTTTATTTATATAGATACATTTTGTATGTTTTAAAAGCCAAATCTTGGAATCAAAACTTCGACTAGTTTTAAATGAACTACAACAAAATTAGCACACATGTTTACGTCATGTGAACGTCCTGTAAATAATTTTTTTCTATATAAAAAAACTAGCAATTAGAAAACAAAACACATACAAATATGTTTAAATGTAAGCTTTCTTAAATGAACTTATAAGCAGAAAATACTACAAATAGATTTTCTTCGAGTGCCCAATATGTGACTGAGCACCCCACATGTTTATTTATAGTCATATGTTGGTAATGCCGAAAACGGGAAAAATATTTATTTTTACTTTATAGTTCATTAAATAAAAGTTTGTTTTTAAAAACAAATTTTTATGTATAACTATTGGAGTACTTTGTTCACAATGTCAAACACAATTATAAAAATGTAAATGTATGTTTATTTGTTTGTTCGAGCATCACGAAAAAACTACAACACCGATTTTGATGCAACTTTTTGTTTAAAAGCTTATGATTAGACTTAAAAACTTAAAAAGTATTCTCTGAAATAAAAATTTGGTGGAAGTATCGATAAATATTTGTGGATGCGGTCAGTACATGAGGTTTTTAACCTTAAAATGACGAAGTCGGTGATATAACAATAAAAACGCGAGCGAAGCCACAGGTATAAGCTAGTATATTATATAATTCGCAGTTGTCTGTATTTAGTCAGTAGTCAGTAATAAAGGTAAAAAATGGTTATAAAAAATTTATAATTTAAAATATTAACGATAAAATTTTTGTTTGTTACATTTTCTTTTATTTAAAAATTAATTATAAATATGTTGCGGTAAAAGTGAATGATCAGTTTATATTAATAATAATCGATCATTGTTAATACTAACCAAATAAGATGACTAGAGTGATTAATTTGTAAGAGTGAATAATTTGAGCATCCCATCCTTTTGTTTACATTAAAGTTAAGTTTGTTGTCAATCTCTTTCAATTCTATTTTAGATTATTTTGTATTTTTTAGTTCATATTGCAATTAAAGTATGTTTTTTAGTTTTTTTAAACTCTAAATTTTATTTCTATTAGCGAATTTCCTCCAAAGGAAATGCAGCTATTGGTTTTGCACCAATGTTGGAATTTCGTAAAAATTTCTTCAAATGTCCATTTGAGTCACTGTTGGTATTCTAAAGGTCAAGTTCGTTAATGGGTAAAATCGGACGAGAGAAATGGAGGTTTAGAGGGAGGGGGAAACACAAAATTTGACTATCTTCCTTAATATTTGAAAAATCGAAAAATTTATTAGGACTTAAGTTGTAGGTGCTAAGTTTTAATGTAATTTTGTTTCTTATCATTTTTCTGTTACACTAATATTTACAGAAATATTTACAATTAAAGATTGAAAGTTAAAATTCTACATATCTCTGTTCACATTAGAGTTTGAGAAAAATGATCAAGTAATGAATTTTAGCAAATTTGATTTTCTACAACTTTACTTCTTATACATTTTTCGATTATTCTAATATTAAGAGAGATATTTAATATTTTGTGTTTGTTTGACACGAATACATGAAATATATTTTATTGTAAAAAATTTTGATTGTTGTTTCCATCGTAACTATAAACTATAATCGTTATACATCGTTCTATTTTGGCTATTTATAAATTTAATTTTTGCAAATACTAAAGTCATATCAGATATTATATTTCATTTTGATCACACTAAAATTATGACCGCTAAAGAGTGATTTATGTATTCTAAGGAAATTCGCTAAGTTGACGCAGCTCCTGCGTAACGAATTTTTTTGTATACAACTGCGTATAATTATTTACCAGAAGACACGGATATTATTAATAATGATCGGCTATTATTAATAATAGCCGAATTATTCACTTTTACTATAGCATATACATTGATGAATCATATTGTATTCTATATCAAACGTTATTGTCGGGAGAATACCAATATAACCTTGAAACATATAAAATTGCAATCAATAAAAAATCTGATTGATCATAGCGGAGAGTATAATAATACGTAAATGAATTATTTTATAATAATAAAAACAAATAGTTTTTATTTTCTAAATAACATTTTGTTACTAAAACATAATATTAAAATTTTAATAACATTTTTTTTTTTTTGCATTATTGGAATCCAAATTATTTATTATATTTTTAACATTATATGAAACTTACTGAAATACAATACAAATTTATCAAAGGTACTAGATACAAAAATGAAAAACTCCAAAATACCCGTATATATACAGATTTCATGAGAAAAAAAGGCTTCACACAAAAGTGGTTTATTCTTTAAAAAAGGAACATTTTTTTCCTTTAAGTTTTTTTTCTTACAGTAAAAAGATATGAATCACTATATTTCAGCTCGTCACTTTTAGTTTTTGAGTTATCGTGTCCACAGGCAGGCGAATGTATATGTGGAAACGGACTAATTCGGTCATTTTACCAACATCTATACCAAACATTTATTTCTGCGATCAATATTAGAACAGGAGATGGTGACAGGGGATGTTCTCCCATTTTATACCGCATGCGTTTTTAAGGCTTGATAATTAACCCTAAAATATAAAGGCATACGAGGGGTGCATGCCAATTTTCCCCGAGTGTTTTTGTGATCAAAACTTCAATTCTTTACATCGGCATGCAATTTGAAAACACGAAAGTCCCCTTTAATTTTTTTCATTTTTTCGTAACAGTTTAAGCCCTTTCAGCCGCTGCGGATTGCATGCCATCAATTATTAGAGATTCAATTTGTTTGTACTACCTTATGTTACAAAGGCAGGCAGTATAATATCACGAAAAACACGAAAATTTTTCACAAAAAGAAAAGCGTTTTTCCTTATGACCGGAAAGCGTGCTGCGACCAAGTGCCCGTCTATCTTTCATATTTTAGGGTTAATTATCAAACCTTAAAAAGATATGCGGTATAAAATGGGAGAACGTCACCTGACACACTGGTCTATATGTTCAGCCGATACAAAGTCGTGAATAAACTTAATATACCCTGTATATAGTATTATATACCGGGTATAATAAAAATAATAATATAAACAATTGAAAATAACCTCAAAACAGTATAATCTTAGTCAAAATTAGCATAGAATACTCTTATTATATTAGTCAATTTCTCAATAAAAATTTCAAACAACAATTTATTCCATGAAGAAGTGACTAATTCCATGTAAATTATTTAAAAAAATGCAAAAATAAATCTTTTTATCAGTCACAATTCAGTAAATCAAAGTTATTAACTAAATTATTACAAAATTAAATTATTCACAGATATAAAAAATAAAAATAAACAATTAGGTATAATAACTTAAGTTAAACAAGTGAACATAACAACTAACTGAGTTTGTTACTTAAATACTCGGTTTCAAACAAAAGTTGTTTATTTAAAAAAAGTAATATTTTTTGCTTGAAATTTTAAAGATGAATAATTAGCCCCCTGGCGGAGGAGGCCCGGTCCGATTTTTCCCCATTCACGAACTTACTCTTAAGCTCTAGAACACACAAACTAAATTTCAGTTCGTTATCTCTTTTTGTGTTTCAGGTTATTAGGTTATTCTGTGACAAAATATACCAACAAATTTTTCTACGATCAATATTTTTAATTTTTGCAAAGTCGGATCTAAACTTAATATACGCTTGTATATATCATACCCGCTCTACTAACAAGGAGACTCCGACCCCTTGACCTGAAATTCGACGTGGCTTCGAACTCCGACTCCTTCCGACACTTTGACGTAAATAAAAAAACTGCACCCTTCTAGCATGTATAGAAGTCAAGAAGGTATTTTTCCCCACTTCAGGGGAGGTTGTGTTGGGAAAACTAAAGTTTTCCGATATTTCCCGTAAGTTTGAAGTTATTCCGCGTCGAATACAAAAACCCGCATCCTTCTAGCATTTCTAAAAGTGGGTTAGAATTTGAATAGACGAGTCAGTGAGTTACACAATGGGTTATTATAGATATTATAGGCTATATCGGTAAATACATTTTTTACATAAATTTATTGTTATTCCATGAAATACTTCACTAGTGTATACCGGGTATAAAAACATATATTACATGTAAATATTTCCGTGTATAGGTATGAATCAATCTAGCTAGCTTAATCGATTTAATTAGTACCAAATCAATTGCATCAGATCGTATTAGTTTTTTATCACGACCTCTAAAATTATTTGTTATTAAACAAAACGATTTGTTGATAATTTGTTGTAATAAACTGTTATAAATATGCCAAAAACAAACAAATTTTATAAAAAAACAATACAATTTACCCAAGGCCAACAAAAATTACCATCTATTTTTTATTTTAAAATTTTTTTGCGTCATTGATTCTTAATGAAAGGTATTTTTGCACATTAAATGTGGAAGTATTGGGGATTATTACATTAAAAAAAATTAATAAAAAAAAAAAAACTTTTTTTAAATTTGAATGTTTCAATTGTAACAGTTAATCCACAATCAAAAATCGTGAGAGCTGAAGGCTCTTAAACACACGACGTACTCTTAATGAATGATGAGTGTGAGGAGTAATTACACACAACGACCTAAAATATATATATCGTGTGATATCATGTTGATACCGTGTGAAGCGGAGTGAAGTCCTGACTCCTCAGCTCTTAATTTGTAGTTGTGGAGGATGAGAGGATTGTAGAGGCTGCCCTGGACGGGCTACACTTCGGCCATAATGTCCATTGTGATGCCTAAGGATTTGAGGAAGTGAGTGGAGTAGAAGGAATTTTTGTGTATAGACTAAGAATTGGTAGGATATGCGGCTGCAGCCGAGTATGATAGGAACTATGCCGATATTCATCTGGAGTTCGTGAAAGAAATTGAAGAAAACCTTCTGCAGCATAGCCGGTTACTTCGTTCTTGTCCACACGCCGATAGTTTAGTCAATTAACCGCCTGCTTTTTTTCTTAATAATTGACAAACTGCCGATGTCGGGATTCGAACGCGTTAACTCCCAGTTTCCAAGCAGGCATACTGCTCAAACATAACGCCTTAGACTGCTCGGCCACTTGGACTGGGCTTAGTATATTTATAGTGAACAACTTTTATCAGAAGTATTTTTTTCAAAAACCGAAAAAATAATTCAATTATAAAATTTTGAAAAAAAGAACGCTACTTTTGTGACTAGTCATATTTCTATGGCTAGTCTTGAAGATTACAACCTGTATATGTGCATGTCAATGTCAAAAAATTATCAAAACGTGTCATCAAGCCCAGTTTACAAATTTTCTAACAACCTTACTAATTTTATGTGTTACTAACGACTTGAATTACCAAATCAAGTACATATATAATTTTTTAGTTGCATTCCCGGCAACATTGTTGATAACATTTGTGATTAATTACCTTTTTTATAATTTTTATTAGAAATATTAATAACTAATATTGCAAACATTTTGTTGATAACAAATATTATCAGCACACATTAGGTTTTAGTTAGCGTCTTGATAAGGATAACTTATTAACATAGTAGCACTATTGGTGACCAGTCCAAATGGTCGAGCTCTTAAAGGCGCTTCTGGGAACTGATTTTTTACTTTCTCGTTCGATATCTCAACAACGATGAACGGTAGGTGAAAAATATATACGACCTAAATTGTAGAACGTAAAAATAGTAATAATAAATTATCCAATCGCAATTTTCGTATATCGACGGAGAGCCGAGTTATTGCAAAAAAACAAAATTTAACCTTTTTTTTCAAGATGGCGGAGAATGCACATAGGAAATCTTGGTCGACAGTTAAGCTTTTCTACCCCCCCCCCCCTACACAATATAAAAAAGTCAGCTTTCTCGGTTCACTTGCATTTCCAAATGCATATAATGACTGGACTATAAGATAATAATAAATATTAAAATTGCAAATAAATTTGAATACAAGTGTAGATACGTATATATGAATATCATAATGCAAGAATAATTTAACGAATTTTTGTTTTTGTCTTAATACATGTTACTCTGGTACTCCAAGTCGTTTATTTGTTTTTCATCGGCGCCCTGGTTCCCGGATTTGATTATTTATGCGCACATTGGTTTGACAGCGTTGATGTTTTGTATGTCTGTTAGTCAACCACGAGTGGTCTTCATTTTGTTTCAGTATATCGATTCTATTGGGTGTTGTTGAAAAAGGGAGAATCGTGGAAGGAAATGTAGGTGTGTGCTATTATCCACCTGGTTGGACTCATCCTGTATATGTAGTTTTATGTGTCTGTGGACTCTCTAGCGGTCACAGTTTTATTTAGATTGGAATGAATTTCGTATTTGAGGCGCTTTTGGTATTTTAAAGATCAAGTTCGCTAACGAGTAAAATCGGAAGGAAAAAGGGGGGTTTATAGGGAAGGGGAAACACAAAATTTGGTATATTTCCCTTAATATTTGAAAAATCGAAAAATTTATCAGGAGTTAAGTTGTAGGTACTCAGTTTTACTGTAATTTTGTTTCTTATCATTTTTCTGTTACACTAATATTTACAGAAATATTTACAAATAAAGGCTGAAAGTTAAAATTCCAAATATCCCTGTTCACATTAGATTTAGAAAAATGATCAGGTAATGAATTGTAGCAAACTTAATTTTCTACAACTTTACTCCTTATACATTTTTCGACTATTCTAATATTAAGAGATTATTCTAATTTATAATAATGCTTCTTGCGCCACCAGAGGGCATCGCAAATGTGCCTTGCCCACATCAAATTTTGGTCTTGCCCCGCCACTGATTATCACCATTGATATTTATTATAATTCTTACGTCTACGTGATGAATGAATAATTTACGCATACTTTAAAGTTGTCCAACTTACTTTTAAATTCCGTTTAATGTTTTCACAAGTCTTTGTTGTAAATGATTGTATCAATTATAAAATTTAATATTTATTATAATTAATATTTAAATGTAAAATAATCTCGTACATAAGTACATAATCCACAAAAGTAGCGGTCATTTTTCAAAAGTTTTATAATTGTACCTTAGTACCTTATTCATTCGGGTTTTGAGAAAATGCTTCGGATAAAAGTTTTCCATTATTTTATATACTAACAATTCTTTTTATTCAAAACATTTTCCCAAAAACCGAATTAATAAGGTACAAATCAACTATAAAAATTTTTAAAAATTCATTACGAAGGAGCTGCTTAAACTTAGCGAATTTCCTTAGAATACAAAATCACTCTATAGCTGTCACAATTTTAGTCTGATAAAATGAAATGTCGTATGTGATATGATTTTAGTATTTGCAAGTCCAATTTTATTAAGAAGTGGGCATAAAGAAGAAGAAAACACAAAATATAAAATAATCTCTCCTAATATTCAAAAAATCGAAAAATGTATCTGAAGTAAAGTTGTAGAAAATCATGTTTGCTACAGTTAATTACCTGATCATTCGTAAATATTTCTGTCAATATTAGGGTGACAGAAAAAATGATAAGATCCAAAAGTAAAGTAAAATTAATAATCTATAACTTTACTTCTTAAACATTTTTCGATTATTCCAACATTAAGACAGATATACCAAATTTTGTGTTTCCCCCTCTCTCTAAACCTCCCTTTTACCTTGTCCGATTTTGCTCATGAACGAGCTGGACCGTTCAAATTCAAAAAGCATCTCACATACCCAATTTTATTTCAATCGGATTAAAACTGTGACCGCTTCCGAGCGATTACAGACACATCTAGAGCACGGTGGTGCGCAAGGCCGAGTTTAAGGGATATACATATGTATATATATATATATATATATATATATATATATATATATATATATATATATATATATATATATGTATATATATATATATATATATATATATATATATATATATATATATATATATGTATATATATATATATATATTTGAGACGTTGATTTTCGACATCTTCTAGGTAGGATCGATGGACATTTGAAGAAATTTTTACTTTGGTACGAGACCAATAGCCCTATTTCCTTTCAGGAAATTCGCTAAAAAAGGAGCGCTACTTTTGTGGCTCATAGTACATAGTTTAAAGTATATATTTAAAAAAAAAAATATATATATATATATATATATATATATATATATATATGTATACAGTTTTTTTTTTTAATAAATAATTAAGTATAATTTAATTTTACTATTTTTTAGTAACGTATATAGTAAGAAGTATAAAGGAGTATTCATTCCTATATACTTGTAGCAATATTAATTAATAATTATCGTTAATAATTATGATGATATTTTTTTTAATCATTAGTGACATTGACCTAAGTGCGCTTGTTCTGAATGTATCATTTTACATTAATACTTTTATTAATTTATACCGTCTAACCTAACATGTGTCCCAATGCCCAATCAATTCAAATTTTTATGAAGTCTTTATTTAGTTATGTGGTCTTGTACTATGCATTGGTATACTGTTACTATATTCTAAAGAGACTGATTTTACCACTATTGAAAAACATGTTCAGTTTCAACGCCCAAAACTGAACACTTAACTAAAATAAATAATAGTTTAAAAATACTAAAAAAACACGCTTTTATAGAAAATCCAACTAAAGAATAGAAAATAAAATTTAATAAATTTGGATTAAGAAAAGTGTAAATAAGAAACAAATGTATATTAATGGAAAAAATCGTGGGGTGCATAGTGTCAATAGTTATTCCATTAATATACATTTGTTTCTTATTTACACTTTTCTTAATCCAAATTTATTAAATTTTATTTTCTATTTTTTAGTTGGATTTTCTATAAAAGCGTGTTTTTTTAGTTTTTTTAAACTATTATTTATTTTTCATTTTTTTAGTTGAATTTTCTATAAAAGCGTGTTTTTTAGTTTTTTAAACTATTATTTATTTTTTCAATACTTTTCAATAAGTATTTTTAATCAGGGACTTTTCAGAAGTTTCACTTCTACCGTGTGTGACTTGCACACACACACATTTTTTTTTCTAAGTCAGTAACTTATCTGGGAAATTGATGAATCCTGGCTAATCTAATGAGGATAATCGGATATTTTAATCGAATTATTGCATTGTCATCGGTCTTTGACAGGTGTGCAAAATTTGAATTAAATCTGATCGTTCAAAGTAGGAGAAAATCGAGCCCAAAAGGGTCGGTTACATACATTACATACAAACATACATACAGGTGAAACTAATAACGAATTTTTAACTTGATATCCGTATTTGGGTAATTGCATATCACAATTATATCAAATTTTAATCATTTACGTAAAATAATCTCTAAGGAAAATGTCTGTGGCAAACAGGCACCGAGGTGATTCCATCTTTTCTAAATTCGAAGGACTAAAAAGATTTTTTTTACCATATTCGTAATCTAAGACACCTTTTCCGTCTAATTTTGGCATAAATGAAGCCATTTGTATAGATTAAAGATGCTAATAACTGATTACACTATCAATGTCGTCGTTTCAAATTTTATATAAACAATTTATAAATTCCAGTCACATAATTACAGATAAAAAAATATTCGTTTGCAAAAAAGTATAGTTATGCGTCCGTGAAGAATATAGATAGTAATTAAACTAAAATATTAAGTTACTTTACACATAATTAATAAACAAATTATCTTCTCTTTTTTTTTATTATTTTAAATTATAGCTACTGTTATTCTTAGTACTTTAATACACTTTTAAATATTTATTTAAATTATTTAACTGTTGTTATTTATTATAATTATTTTTTTAATTTGGATGTGTGAAATTTAATCTTCAATAATAAATTATTTTGATTTGATTTGTTTAAAACAAGTTAGGACATTGAGAAACAGACGCGGGTCCGGTAGAGGGGAGTCATACTAACCCCGTCAAAGCTCATACTATACAGACCGTTTTCAAAAGCATTTCTAATAGAGATATAATGTTAAATAAATAAATAAAATATTTACTTTAGAATGTCTGGACTGGAATATTGGGTGACCATATTATAGGACCATTCTTCATTGATAGATCTTTAGATTCTCAAAAACATTTGAGTTTGTTATGAAATAATAGTTTACCAACTGTTAGAGCTCTTGCTAATTTAGACCTAGAATCTGTATGGTTCCAACAAGATGGTTATCCTGCACACAATGCCATGATAGTAAGGCTGTTCTTGGAACAAACTTTCCAGGGACGTCTTATGAGTGGTTTTGGAACCTTCAAGTGGCCATCCAGATCGCCAGATCTATCTCGTAACGACTTTTTTTGTGGGGTTTTCTCAAAACGCAGATCTATTCGCGAAATAGTCCTGAAAATTTGCAACAATTAAGACAAAGACTTGCTGACAATTGTGTGAATATTTCTCCTCAAGTGCTAGAAAATACCTGGGTAGATTTCTACACTCGACTCGGATATTGTTTACCAAATAATGGAGGAATATTCGAACCATTGGTTTAACTTTTTTTTTGTCAGAATTTTATTTTTTTGGCATTTTGGGGTTTTCTTTTCATTTGTGTGGATTGTTGTTTTATGTTATACCGTTAATAGAATTCTATGATTTATTTTCAAACATTCCACATACAAATAATAAGGGATATTCAAAAAATAATTTTCAATTGTTAGAAGTAATGCTAAGCTTAAGAATCAATGACCATATTTAACCCACTCTCATTACAGTTAATGCAGTACTAAACAGTCCAGCAAGAATACATAACAGACACACTAAAGAGTACCTCCAGTATTTTTATTTCTTTATTACGCATATTGTGTACAGTTATTTTAGTAAATAATATTTAACATTGATTCTCTATTAGCAATTCTTTCCAACACACGTACGGTATATTGAGATGATGAATGTATGAACATACAACATTAACATACATATTATTATACCCAGTATATGTATAATATATATATATAAGGGTATTGTAACTATTGAAAATATTCTTCGCAAAACACTATTTTTGGTGTAACTTTTTATAAAATGGCCTCTGAGATACCTGAGATGTTATGGTAGTCAGGCGCGGATCCGGCCCCCAAAAAGGGTTGTGGTCACAGCCACCTGAAAATCGGCCAAATGCGAGTCTGTTCATACTCAGACTCGCATTTGGCCGATCATGATCGATATAGTGCATGGACAAGAACGAAGTAACCGGCTATGCTTGAGAAGGTTTTCTGCAGTTTCCTTCACGAACTCCAGATGAATATCGGCATAGTCCCTATCAGAGTCGGCTGCAGCCGCATATCCAACCAATTCCTAGTCTACTCACAAATTATTTCCATTCCACTCACATCCTCACATCCTTAGGCATTACAATGGACCTTATGGTCGAAGTGTAGCCCGTCCAAGCCAGCCTCTACAATCTATCTATCTATCTATCTAGACCGCTCGGCTACTTGGACTGGTTAAGACGGTTGAACCAATTTTGGTGTAGAATGACATAAGGGCTATAAACATTCTTCGTTCTACGTATTCGTTTTCACGTGATTCTGCTATGCCCAAGATGTATCTTTTAAATTTGTAAAAGCTGTTTATAAACTTGGGAAAGATTGAAAACTGTTCAAATGCATAACAGTTTTATATTTTCGTCACAAACGTTTAGTTATGTATCGTAATCGAAATTTTTGATACTACAAATAACTTGTATAAAAGACTGATTTCCATACATTTGATAACAATAATAATAGTTACTATTGTTCAAATTTAGAAAGCTTATAATTGTGTATTTAATATTTAATATTACGTGTAAATATTTTTAATTAAAATAGTTCCTACTCTAAATAAAATTTATTTATTATATGCCAGTCGAATTTACTTATTTTGAGGCAAAAAAAAAGAAAAATGTTAACAGGACGGGAACAATTGGAAATGGTAAAGTGGCGTATAATAACTATAATAAACGTTAAAAAAATAAATGCGTCAGCTGGGGTGTTGCGGTGTGGATATGGGCGGGGGTGGGGTGGAAAGAGGGTGAATTGGGTATTATTTCGATTTCCGGCGAAAGTTGACGTCGGAGAGAAAAGTGTGCAGTAGAAAAGTAGTAGATCATAAAAAAATCTACAACTTTTGTATCAATGATTGTTTCATCAATTCGAGCGCAATCAGTTAAATTCGAAAAACCGTGTTTTTCGTTTTTTTTTTTCATTTCCACAAAAATAATTTTATTTTGACGAAACTTGTTGAAAGTGTAAAGTAAATGTTTGTTATATTAAAAAATTATTATTTAAATAAATAATAAATACATGTAAAAGATATAATTGATCTTTATTAATTAAAATTGATATTTTTAATTTTATTTATGAATTGTTATTATTTGTATGTGCAAATTACCAAAGTTGTTAACATTCACAGCAACCGTGATAATAGAAGGAAGTTATAGTTGAAATGCAACAGATAAAAATGTTGAACAAAATTATAATAATAATTTAGTGATAAAGCGACACCGCTACAAAAGTATACGTCTCGACGGGAATAGTCAAAGTGTAATTTGACTGGACTATTTAAAAAAAATTACGATTAAGAAATCCAATTAAAATAATAGTAATTAATTTTGTTTTGTATTTTTTGTTTATCTTTTGAATGATAAACAAATTGTTTACCTGCAAAATATATTTTGCCTTGTAGCCATTTAAAAAATTTTTATGTACATCGCAATTTTAAATAATTTAAAATGTAATTGATATTGATTTTGTTTATCTTGAATTAATGGCTTTCCTATCAAACAATTGGAATCATTATACAATTGTATAGCCTTCATTGTGAAGATGCATGTTTCATTCATCGTTTTACATTATGTTTATAGATCGAATTATCATACGCTGCAAATTATAATTCATGCAAAGATTCAAGAATCATTCATTTAAATGTTCCGTATCTCCGCGTTAAAATTAATGATTGCCACTGTAAATCAAAACTCTTCTATCAATATTTCACAATTTAGTACTTTTTAGTACTTCTTACAATTTAGTGTTTTGTAAACTGGCGTTCATTGTTAGTATGATTGCATTTCGGTTATATTATACCATTGGAAGTGACTAGCATTTACTTAATTTGACATTTAACTAATATGTCTGAACATTGATAACATTCTTTGATATCAAATGCTTGATATGAAAAACCATATGAACAAATAGACGCTAGTTTACAAAAAACAATTAATAGCAGCACCCCAAGCTTTTTTTACAATCAAATTAATTATTTTGTTGATACAAATTATTTTCTACTTTTTAGTTCGGCTAGCTATAAAAGCGTGTTTTTTAGTTTGTTTTAAACTATTATTTATTTTTGCTTTTTTAGTCTTCAATCTTAAACCGTCAATATCTCTGTAAATATTAGAGAAACAGAAAAAAATGTTAAGATACTTAATTATAGTAAGAATAATTTTCTACAACTTTACTTCTTATGTGTTTTTCGATTTTTTCAATATTAAGAGAGATATACCAAATTTGGTGTTTCCCCCTCCCTTAAAACTTCCCTTTCTCCTTGCCGATTCCGGTCATGCTGACCACAAAAATGCATTCAAAGATTCCGTTTCATAAATATACAGAAACAAAAATACACACCAAGTTAATAAAATCGTGTTAAAATATATTTTAATACATAGTTTGCTTCTTTCAAAAAAAATGCTAAGACATTGAATAAAAAAAAAACTAGACTATGTAATATAAGAAAACAATTTTATAATAAAAGTCGGAAGCATTTCACTAAATCAGACGTGTTCTATTCACGACAAAAATTGTGACTAACTAAAGGCTCCCGATTTTAACTTACAAATACACAATAAAAATTTTCTGTTTTTACACAATTCAAATACTTTATTTGTGTCATACAAAAACATTATTGTTCCTTTTTTAGGGTAACTAAAACGTGGTAAGATTGAATAAAGTGTGTGAATAAGTCACTATAAGTGTGATAGCAGATACGTCCTATTCTCTAATTGTAAGTGTAAAATAAATTCTATTTACCATAGTGTTATATTTATTAATATATAAAAAAAAATATTTTTTTATTTTTATTTTTATTTTTCATTATTTATACATAAATTATCATGTTATTATCTATCGTATCATGACTGTATTCAAATTCATTCATTACGTGTCTATTAAACTTGTCAAATAATATTACAATACATGGGTTTTTATTACAAAACAATAATTATCTGGGAAAATATGAACTGTTTAAGAATTTTAAAAAAATATATATACCCGACCTAAAATACAGAAACTGAAGTGAAACCATGTAATATTTGTAGATATTAGGAGACGAAAATTAGAATCCTGATTATCGTTTAATATTCGAGAGACAGACGATTGTATTCTCTTACATTACGACCAAGAAAAACAGTTGCGTGCAATCGATTTGAAACTGATTGCAAACTAGTCACTAGTGCAGTGATTCTCAACCTTTTTTGTGTCGCGGCACACTTTTAACGATTTCAAAATTTGATGGCACACAAAGAAAAAGATAAGTTTAAAAGTTGTTTACTTACCTATAATACACTGTGTAAAATAGTTTATGATAATAATTTTGAATGTAAAATAAAATAATATGTACTACAAAACCAACAGTACGTTTATTAAGGGATTAATTACAAAGTTAATAATAATAAGAATACTTTTAATGAGAAATTTGAGCTTGATGTTGTTTGATAATTTCATTTATATTTGGTCGTAAAAATGGCAATGCTACTCTCATATCGTCTTCTACATTTAACAGTCTCGATTTTTAATAACTTTACTATATAATTAGTTAATACTTTACTATATACCTTTCTAAAATTTGGCGGCACACAAAAGTGCCGCGGCACAGTGTTTAAATAATAATAATACTAAATTTGGTATTAATGTAATGGCAATGTTTTGTTTGGCTGTTTATTTCGGTTGGATAACATAAGGTTATAAAAGTTTTGCTTCCGTGCTCTAAACGTAAGTATAGATTTTTTTAGTGACTTTTAAGGGTCGATCCAACAAGATTATTATATATAAAAGAAGATTATTATATCTATTATGGGGCCCCATCTGGAAATACTGCTAAAAAATGGATAACGAGAAAGTGTCTTCGTGGATATTATTTATTTAATTTTTTTTTCAATTAAGATAAATAATCTTCTTTTACCTCTATGTACAGACTATAACAGATGATTTAATATTATAAAACAAAGAGATATTGCTTCAAGAGGTGAACTCTCTAGCGATCACAGTTTTATTCCGATTGGAATGAAATTCAATTGAAATTCTTCACAAGTATTCCGATTGGTATTTGAGGCGCTTTTGGTATTTGAAAGGTCGAGTTCGTAAAAATCCGTCAAGGGGAAAGGGGACGGAGTTTGAAGTAAGAGGGAAACAAAAAACTTGGTATAACTCCCTTAATATTGAGGAAAAAAAATACATAATAAGTAAAGTTGTAGAAAATTAGTTATACTATAATTTTGCTTTGGTTATTTTTTCTGTTACTATAATATTTACAAAAATTTAAGATTGAAAGTTAAAATCTTAAATATCTCTGTATTTACATTAGAGTTTGAGAAAAATGATCAGTTAAAGTTAATAAATAAGTTTCTACAACTTAACTCCTTATACATTTTTCAACTGTTCTAATACTAAGAGAGATATTTTATTTTTGTGTTTTCTTCTTTCTCTATGCCCTCCTTCCCTCTTAACCTATACCATTTATTAATAAAATTGGCCTTGCAAGTACTAAAATCATATCAGAGACGACCTTTCATTTTGATCAGACAAAAATTGTGACCTCTAGAGAGTGATTTATGTATTCTAAGGAAATTCGCTAAGTTGACGCAGCTCCTGTGTAACGCATTTTTTTCATATTCCATACTTAACAGTATGGCAAATCACTCTATACTGAAGTCTTGTTGAGTATTTCGTACCAATTTCTTTGTATAATAATATTAAAATGAAAATAAAAACAAGATAATTTAATCTTTATACAAAATGTGGTTATTTCCATGTGGTTTAAATTGCATTAGATGATGATTCTGATGTTATGTGTTTTCACTAAAGATTCCCATACACTTCCCGAATGGGTGAACAGCCATACACTATTCGGAATAACTTAACTGTTGAACTGATCAATCTTGGTGAGTTGACTCTATTATTCACTCAGAAATAATATTAGTCTACTCAATTTTGTTTACAACTTCAGTTAACCGTCAGTTAAACAGCTAATTACCAGTTAATTAGATCATTAGTCAACTTCATTTTTTTATTTTATTATTATAAATTTTTTTTGTACAACCATAATTAACATTCAGTTTAATGTCCTCACTCTTGTTTTGTTTCATATGTTAAATACATTAAAGACCTTGGATGCTTTTGAGAAGGTATGGGTACATTTTAATACCCAGAAATGTTCAGGAAATGAAAGGAAAAACAACAACATATTAACAACACGTGGTTTACTCGCTAGCTAGTTGGCTACTGAGTGACAGGACAGTTTTGTGTGTCATCATCAATAGCCCACTAGCCGACTCGCCCGCTTCTAAACTCGACAACTAGCAGCTTGTAAGCTCGCTCAATGTATTCGAAGCTTTACTAACTAAGGTGCGGTTCAGACATAAAGTCTAGTGGCCTATTAAGGTCCACTTTTTGCAAGATTCTACAAAAATATCGAAATCAGTCTTACATTTCAGGCCACAAGCCATCATGGACTATTTGGAGTCTTAGGAAAAAATCTCTAACATTGGTAACAGAAGGGACTGAATTGGCTACATCAATTAAGAAAGTGTTTTTCTTGAATGAAGTACAGAAAACTTACTTTAATTTATCTAACCTTTTGCTTATAATATAAGCGTTAATTTATTGCAATCGTTAGTTAACAAACTACGTTTAATTTAATGCTCGTTATAAGGACCGGGCCTTTTTTTTGGATTCCATCAAGTGGGCCTTATTATTGGCAGATCCACACGCTAGCAAAAATGTCGTTAAAAATCTAATAAAGAGAGAAATCAATATCACTTGTCTTGCTTCTTCCAATGGTGAAAAACTTAGATATTAATTTATTTTTTGTCATAAATTAAAATTAAAATTCATTACTTCAATAAAACATGAGTGTTTCAATATGTTAGTAGCATTTTATATTATTAGTGCGAAAAAAATAGTTTCAAGTATACGCTGATTATAATTCGAAATTAATTTTAACATTCGATAGCACTTCATTCATTTTAATTTAAATAAATAAACTGTACAATTAAAATAATATTTTACTCGTATAACAATATCATTGTTTATCACAGTTCCAAATTTATTAATATAGTTGTTACAAGTTTGAATTAAAACAATTCTATTAGCGAATTTTCAACAACAACAAAAAAGTAGCTATAGTACAGAAAATGGGTTAAAAAAGAGGCATTTTTCTGACACTTCTCCATAATATTTGCGAATTGCATATTCTTGTAGAGCTGATAGCCCAGAAGAAGACCTACAATCATTTTTAGGTATTAACAAGGCAAACAATTTGACGCGTCGGAAATTAAAATCAATTAACCAAATTGCATATTATACAATTTACTATTAAAGAGCTAAGGATGAGAGTAGTACGAAAATTGATTGTAGGCAACACCCCCACATTGCATAGTGGGCCTTCCGTAATAAGGCCCACTTGATTGTAGCCAATAAAGGCCCAGGCCTTATTAAGAGTATTAAATTGAACTTTTTATATTAATTAATTTCCAGAAATTTCCCTCTAATATCATGTTTTATAAATAAAAGGCCAATTAAATTAAAGTAAGCTTTTTATATTCCATAAAAACAATTTTTTTGTTCATTTAGCTAACTTTTTGTTCCTTCTGTTACCAAAGTTCTTTTTTTCCAAGACACTAAATAAATTCCAGGGTGGATTGTCATTAAAATAAAATACCGATATCGATTTTTTTTAATGATTAGTAAAAATAAGTAAACAGTAACAAAAAAAAATGAAAATATTTTAAAATAGAATGAACATATTTTAATAGATCTAACAAGGCCCAGCCTAGTTTCAGCTGAATTTGTGTACAAAATGCATGAATATTACAAAAGAAAATATTTATTTTAATGACTGTTTAGTGTATAATTAATTTTGATTTAATGATTTATTTGACAAAGTTTCGTAATGGGCCTTATTGAGAGACCGGGTTCCTAATAAATCCCAAAATCGAAGTTTTTAAAATTATCATTTTTTCATGGAAACATAATTAATTGTGATGATTTTTCTCAAATATCAGATGCATAATTAATCAATGTTTACTAAATTTCTATTTATTTTTGTTTATTTCACTATTCTACGTTTTTATAGTCTTTTTGCTAAAAGTGGGCCTTATTAGGCACCAGTAACTTATCATATACATTCCTTGTTTGTTACGTTGAATAGTGCAATAGTCTCTTTCTCTCTGCAAGGTATTTTTTTTTTAATTTCTATTTTTTTAAATTTTTCTTATATAGGCTGCAATTAATTTTAATGGATTTTAAGATGGGCTGCCAGTTATGGATGTATTCTAATTATATAAATATTTTTCAATTAACATATGAGGGAAGTAAGCTAAGTTTACATTAAGTTTGAACACCTGGCTGCAGGTAACCGTAGCAGTAATAAGTAGCGCTGCCTGCTATTACAAGATTTGTCGTATCGTATACTATGTTATTTAACAAGCAAAATTCAATTAACACGTGAGGGATTTAATTATAAAAAAATCAATTTTTAATTAATTAATTAATTAATTAATTAATGTTAATTGCAGCAGAACTATCCTGGCAGACATTACATTGCCAAATTGTTTATATTGCAATAAGCGTTTTCAATAATATTTCAATCAATGAACAGATGAGGGAAGGTTTTCACTAATGCCGGATCTTAGACCATTATTATTGTATTTTTGTTTATTGATGTTTGCTGCGTCAAAGATTTCTAATTAATTCAACAATTGCAAGAACGATTTTAAATTATTGTAATTAATTGTTGTTTCAAAAATTATAGTTTTCGTGCTAAAAGAAAAAATTATTTATTACAGCCATGTCAATTGAATGTATTTAGTAACTATAATGTATTTAATTATTATTATTATTATATTTAATTGTTTTAACATTTATGATACAATATGTGCAAAACTTTTGATAACAGTGACTATACATAATTTTTGCTGTCAAAAATGCAAATTATCACCTTTTAAATATTAGTATCTATTTTCAGAAAATTCACAGTGTACAAGTTGGAAGAAATAGATAGATAGATTGTAGCGGCTGCCCTGGACGGGCTACTCTTGGACCATAAGGTCCATTGTCTTGCCTAAGGATGTAAGTGGAGTGGAAGGAATTTTTGTGTGTAGGAACTATGATAGGAACCATGCCGATATGCATCTGCAGTTCGTGAAGGAAACTGCAGAAAATCTTCACAAGTATAGCCGGTTACTTCGTTCTTGTCCATACGCCCACAGTTTAGTCAATTAACTGGCCCTTTTTTTCTTTTTTTTTCTTAATAATTGACAAACTGCCGATGTCGGGATTCGAACCCATAACCTCCCAGTTCCAAATAGACATAACGCCTCAGACATACGCCTTACACCGCTCGGCCACTTGACTGATTAGTTGGAAGGGAAATCATATACCAAATTATTTGACAGGTGTTAGACCATGGAAAAACTAAACGGAGATAACTCTTTAAGATATTTGTTTCAAATTTATATTACGAAACCTCCGAATGAATTTTTTTCAAACAGCTCTTTTCAGGGCTATGATGTGCAAAACCGATTGCCAACCTCCTCCTAGTGTACCATGGGTTACTCTAATGTCGACGGAATTTAAATCAGTCAAAACAATTTATTCATCAATGAGATTAGAGTTAATTAATGAGCACCACGCGGAGATCTTCGATCTGTTTTGCACATCATAGCCCTGAATAAAATTTGAAATTTGAAAAATTTGTTCTTCAGAGTTAATTTAATATGATTTAAAATCATTAAAAATCGATTATTCTTATGTTTTCTCCAAACAATTCGGGTATCTTCTATTTTATATGTAAAGAAGATATAATACTGCACACTTAATTTGGTTTCTTTTTTTGCACCAGATGTCGTGACCAAAATGGTCAGTTAACAATAAGAATTTTTTGAAGCCATACGAGAACGCCGGCTTTTTCAGCTTATGGCGACCAGCGCTGTAGAGTAAAATATCATCGTTGAATAGATACGTACAACCTAACCTAAACGCACGAGATCGGGTTCTTGTTATTATATTCGTATTTTCAAATCTACACAAAAAAATCTAACCATTGTTAATTCAACAAATAATATTTTAACATACTTTTCGTCTAAGAGCATGGATTTCCAAAAACTAATCGGCATAAACATTTTTATACCATATATATTATACACAAGGATATTATAAGTTTAGTTCCGACTTTGTAACGTTTGAAAAATTTTGGTATAAGTGTTCATATTCATAAAATGACCTAATTAGTTCAGATCCGTGGGCACAGTTTCTCAAAACCGAAAAGAGAAAAGGTGCTGAAATGTATCTTTGTGTGTATTCTAGAGCTGAAAAGTAAGGTCAAATTAGTGAAGGGGCAAAATCGGACCGAGCTTCTCTCGTCAGGGAAGGAATTATCCATCTTTGAAACGTAAGAGATACAATTAAATATTTAAAGATAAAAAATGTCTCTTTTTTAAAACTAAATAACTTTTGAAATTTTTTTTCATAAACTCAGTATACACCGGCCATTTAAGCAACTAACTCAGTTAATTGTTATCTTATGCTTTCCAGTGTAGATTATAATATTGTATGTACGAAAAGAAAACAACTAAAAATTTAGTTTAATATATTATACCTTTGGTTATTAAATCGTAATTCTATATTTTCTCTCGACCTTGGAAATTGACTTCGGTATGGGACTTGTACAAAATTGTAATACCTTGCCCCAGGGGTATCGATTGTGAAAGTAAGAAAGCGTACTAGTCAGACATTTTTGAGAAAAAGGATCCGAAAATTTTCAGTGCAACATAGTTATTAAAATTTTTTTTGAAAATTCAACGTGGCAGCGCAATGGATAGCGAGTCTGACAACCTATCAGGGAGCCCGGTCTACCCATTAGAAATGCATCCAAATGTGTATGGGCTTAATCTTCTTGACAATAGCAACAGTTTAAACAAACTTGATAAACTAAATATTTTATAACTAAAATATAGATTTTTATGACATTTTAGTGATTAGTGTATACTTAAATTAAATTAGTTTATAATTTCTACTTTGTAAGTATAGGGTGGTGCATAAGTTACGTTATGATTTAAGGAATATGCATGCAATAGGGAATATGCATGAAAATTTTTTTTTCACATTTATTTTCAGAATATGAAAATACTGTTAATACCGTAATAATATTTAAAAACGAAATTAAAATCCGACAAATATCAAGGAAGCTATAAGCTTTTAAAGATCATTATCTGTCTCTTTATTGCAAAAATACTAAAAACGGAGTTTTACGTGTACTTTAAATGGTGAAAGTGTAATATGACGTCACATAACATATCAAGAGGGCTATCACCCTCTTTGTCTAATCGGGAATTTCAATCATTCATATCTCGCTTATTTTTAAAGTTATTTAAAAAGTAATTTTACCTTGATATTTGTCAAGTAAACATGCTTCAATTCAAGTGAAAAAAAATTTTCATGCATATTCCCTATTAGTGAATACATTTTTTGTTAAGATTTAGTTGAAAAACTTGTGACATTTATGATGAGAAGACTCAGCACAGAACAAAGAACCAAAGTTGTGCAATTTTATTTTGAAAGTCAGCATTCGATTATTCCGACGCAAAGATCATATCGAAATTTCTTTCGGCAAGTTCCGGCAATTTACCGATTGGTTCAGCGTTTTCGGCAACATGGGGCTGTCTGTGATCTTCCGCGTGCTGGAAGACCTTGTGCAGTTCGAAATAATGTGAACATTGCTTGGGTGCAAGCAAGTGTTGAGGAAAACCCCGAAACTTCCACCAAGCGACGTTCTCAGCAGTTGGTGATGTCTAGGCGGTCAAAACCAAATGATGCACAAATACGCATTCATTGAATAAATTCATTCATCAAAACGTTACTTATGCGCCACCCTTTACTATGGGCCAGAAAAGTTGCGTTCATTTTTCAAAACTTTATAATTGATTTCTGCCGTATTTATTCAGTTTGGAAAAAATGTTTCGGATAAAAGTAGTTCATTATAATATACTTATAACTTTTATTTGAAACATTTTTCCAAAAATCGAAAGAATAAGGCACAAACTAACTTAAAAATTTTGAAAAATGAGCGATACTTTTGTGGCCATGTGTACGTACCTACCATTGGTACAATTCATGAGTTTGTCTTGTTATGACTTTATAGTTCTGTTAAAAACTGATAGTAGACAATCTTAACGCTACAAAAAGTATATTATAGTACTGGCTATAAATATGTATAAATATGTGGCCATGTAACAACTTCGTGCTAATCCAGCCCTATATAATAAAATATTTTACGCATTTTAACTAGTAAATTCCCCCCAGGTGATGCAATATTTTTCAGTGCTTTTCTTAAATTCGATATGTCTGTATATTATGTCAAATTGATGTCTGTTAGTGATGCCGCGAGACGAGATGCGACGAGAGTAGCATGTCTCTAGTATTGTATTGACTGGTAAACGTTTTCTATCGTGTCGTCTCGTCTTGGTTTAGCGAATTCCCTTCTAAAGAAATGTTATATATATATGTATATATATATATATATATATATATATATATATTTATGTAAAAATCTTATAAACGCCC
The DNA here is from genome assembly GCA_963920215.1 of Nineta flava. Lineage (NCBI taxonomy): Eukaryota > Metazoa > Arthropoda > Insecta > Neuroptera > Chrysopidae > Nineta > Nineta flava. The sequence goes on from OY986045.1 coordinate 28,695,184, forward strand.
CTTTGCCCTTGTCCAATTTTACCTATTGACCACAAGGGCAAAGGGACGTTTAGAGGGCGGGGAAAACCAAAATTTGGCATTTCTCCCTTAATATTCGAAGAATCGAAAAATTTATAAGAAGTTGCATATATATATATATAAATATATATATATATATATAAATATATATATATATATATATATATATATATATATATGTATATATACATATCTATATATTTAATATATATATAATATATATATATATATATATATATATATATATAATATATATATATATATATATATATATTTATATATACATATCTATATATTTAATATATATAATATATATATATATATATATATATATATATATATATATATATATATATATATATATATATATATATATATATATATATATATATAATGATATACCTAATGTTTCCAGGATTTCGATCCCTAACATGGGGTGTGCGGCTTCTCCACTGACGAGTTCGATGACTGTTTCATTTCCCTCAACTCCGCAGTGTCCTATTACTCACATCAAGGTGATCCCTCTCGTCCTTGCCAGGTTCTTCAGTGATTCTGCGCATTCCAGAACCAGACGACATGTTATTTTAGCAGTTCAGATTGCTTTGACTGCAGCTTGGCTATCCGAGCAGATAAACACGCTACTCAGTGCAACCCACTGCTTCCATCATATTTGCAACTGAAAGTATGGCATAAGCTTCTGTTTGGAAAACTTTGGCGTACCGTCCTAGTGCAAAACTGGCTCTAACGTATCTGTTCTGCACATATACTCCAACTCCCGATTGGACCCTGTTCTAGCTTAGAAGCATCCATATCGCATACTAGGGAGTCTTGCGAGAAACTCATTTTCTCATTAGTCCACTTTTCTCTATCCGGGATAGAGAGCTTATAGAACCTCTGAAGTCTGAGTCGGGCACTTGCTTTGGTCACTTTCAAGGATGAAAGGGGAGTTTCTCTTTCCGAACCAGTTTTAAATCTTGGTCGGTGGCAATTTTCTAAAATAAAATTTTCTTTATCTTCGTACACAAGAAGAATCCAATGTGAGCTTCCATAAAACCTCTTTATATTACCAAGACTCGGTAGTAAAACCTCTATACGAGTATACTACACCACTGTAGTAGTCTGTTTGAAGTTTTTAAAAAATGATATATAAATGAATCATAAATCTACAATCATATTATAATAGGCTGGATGACTCTTAGTAAATTGTATTATAAAAATGATTCATTAATATATTATTTCCTAAATTTTATCTTAGTTATTAACCAGAACCACGTTTTTGTATTAATAATAAAAAAATTGACAATAACTTATCTCACAAACAATGTTTTTTTTTTTAAATCAGGGAAATTTTTTTTAAATACTGAAAAACCAAAAGTGATCAAACAATTTGATAAATTTAAGTAAACTAAGATTTGTATATATAAAAAGTGAAAATAACAACTAACTAACTGAGTTAATTGCTTAAACACCCGGTACGAGTAATGACAGATGATTGAGCTGAATTTGGGGCAAAATTAATCACTATGAAAAAAAAAAGTTTTATTAAAAAAAAAATTTTCCGCGAGCTAAGGCGGGACTAAACTGAACATAGCTTTATATAAACAGGTATAAAATGAAGTTTTCAAAATAAATACCTTACTTTTGCCGTCTTTCATTGTTTGTCTGTATTATATACGGCTATAAATACATTCTACTTTTTATCAACAATATATTGTGCGCTTTTACTTCTTTTAGCGCCTTATGAGAATCCGATCAGAGTGTATTTTCAGCATGTAACGAATCGCTGAAAAACACTCGACTGATGTAGCACTTGCTCGATCGACGTATCACTGTTCTCTATCCTGCACTATTGCAGAGTGTTTGGGAGACACTTTATGATATATATATATATATACATATATGTATATATACATATATATATATATATATATATATATACATATATGTATATATATACATATATGTATATATATATATATATATATATATATGTGTGTGTGTGTGTGACTTTATATTTTTATGAAAAACTTTTTATTAATTCATCAATATTCATGTTGTCCCCTTCAAAGTAATCCCCCTCAGATATAATATATTTGTACCAACGTTTTTTCCAATCCTCTTAAGCTCTTCCAGCGATGCAGTTTTTATCTTCTCAATCGTTGCAAATCCGCGTATCTTTCATGGGTCTCTTCAGTTTTGGGAACAGGAGAAAGTCGCAAGGGGCTAAATTCGGTAAATATGGTGGCTGAGGCATGATTGTGGTGTTGTTTTTGAATGCTGTATAGTTTCACAACAAAACACAACACAACAAAATAAAACAATCGGAAATCGAATGTACGTAGCCCGCGAAACCTTAATTTTAGAATTGATAGTTTTCAATACAGTATTAGTTTTGAGCATAACTTTTTCAAAAATTAACCTAAAAATTTGAAACCGCTCTATAAATCAAAATAGACCATAGAAGCTATGTACCACATCTCGTGATAATTGGAGAGGCCTTGCAAATTTTGAGCGTTTGGTAAGTTAACGCTGAATTTTACATTTTCGGACCTAAAAAATGTAATAAACAAAAAGACAATTCCCCTGAATCCCCAGAGTATTATTTCTATAACCATAAGTACATGTGCTAAAGTTCATGATGATATAGCACATTTTTGAATTATTTTTCCAAATTTTTTTTTCTTCGCTCAATCGGTTCGAATTGTGACGAAACGTAGATTTTCAATAATTTTCGTCCATGCAAAAAATTTTCAATTAAAATTTATTTTTTCTATTATATTATATTAGTAAACTAACTTTGTGTTTTAATACTATTGTTAACGTTATTTAATATTATTTTAATAAGTTATTTAATAAGAAGTAGAACTTCTTACGTGCGTACATACGTGCGTAAGTAAATACACACTTTTTTTTTTAAGCATGAATGAATTAAAATATACGGAAATTCCTATCTTTGTAGAATAACGTACATATGAGTTCCGTGAATTTTAAACTTTTCTGTGAATGTTTATGATAATATGTGGTAACAGTATGTTCCTAAATTATGTGTATATTAAAATATTGAGTAAAGAAATTGATTACACTAAAAAATTACACCACAGATTACGTCAAAGAAATGAAAGTGGCCGAGCGATATGTCTACGCAGTATGCTTGCTTGAAAACTGGGAGGTTATGGATTCGAATCCCGACATCGGCAGTTTGTCAATTATTAAGCAAAAAAGGGGGCGGTTATTTGACTAAACTGTCGGCGTATAGACAAGAACAAAGTAACCTGCTATGATTGAGAAGATTTTCTGCAGTTTTTTTCACGAACTCTAGATGAATATCGGCATAGTTCCTATCATAGTCGGCTGCAGCCGCATATCCTACCGATTTCTAGTCTATACACAAAATTCCTTCCACTCCACTCACATCCTCACATCCTTAGGCATCACAATTGACCTCATGGTCGAATTGTAGCCCCTCCAGGGAAGCCTCTACAATCTATCTATCTATCTTACTCCAAATATAGCGATTCTAATGTTCGCTTGGCTTAAGTAATTGAACTCCCATGTTTACTCTTTGATGTAGAAGGTAAGTCTTGCCCAGTGCATTATAAAATTTTATTTTGCATTTTTTCAACATAGATTTTATTGAAAAATCCATACATGACTTTTGTCCCAGAAAAAACTATGCTCACAACATCTTCTGATTTACCATCATGGACATGTCCGAGAAACTCATTACTAATACCACCGAAAAACAAACTTTTATGTAAAAAGGAAGTATGCGAAAACAAACAAACAAATATTTTACCCTAACACACCTGTATACAATTTTAATATTTTGTATTAAGGTAGTACACTCGTTAAAGTAAAAAAAAAAGTATAAAAAACAAAATGATTAATTCACTTATTACAACTATCTAGTATAACATATATACTGTTTTAACATTTATGAAACCATTTACTAAATGTGTACTATGCAAGAATGACAGTGATTATTCAATATTTTTGGTGTAAAAACCATTACCATTAAATATCACTAGATTTTTTTTATTTTTGTTTTTTTTTAATAGATTAGTTAAGTGCTTATACCCGCAGCTTCGCTGCGTATTATTGTTTTATCTCCGGCTCCCTACATTTTAAGACTAAAAACCTAAATGTAATTTCCCACCACTTCCACTATTTCAAATATTTATCGACACTTCCACCAAATTTATATTTCAGTGCATATTTTCGAATTCTCTCTCTCGTAGCGAGATAAAATACGTACCAGGTTTTAGGTCTAATCATAAGCTTTTAAACAAAAAATTTGTATCAAAATCGGTCCAGTTGTTTTTGCGTGATACTCGAACAGACAAACAAACAAATGAACAGATATTTTCAATTGTATAATAGTAGAGATTTGTTTGTGAAGGAAATGTATAGAAAATTTTTTCATTTTTATAAAAAAATGGAAAGTGTACGAACCGTTTACATATAAGGATGCATGTTAAAAATTTCAACTTTGATTGCAAATATCTCGATTCACAATCGGTAAAAAAAAATTTTTTTAAACAAAACATTTAATTTAATATCATATTTCAATTACATCAAATTGTTAAGAAAAATGGGTTTCAAGTGAACTACCTTAAGTATAAAAAAAATACAGACGAATTGAGAACCATCCTCCTTTTTGAAGTCAGGTTAAAAACTATGTTCATTCTTCACTTGTTAAATATATTTATCAATTGTTATTTTAACAATAAAAACTTTTATAACAATGCATAGAAATTTATTTCTTTTCTAATAAACAAAACTGTTTATACAATAAATTACACTTAAAAATGCATCTATTTTACCTGTCAGTCCAAAATATGCATTATAAACGTTTGCGTCCGTAAACGATTTCATACACAAAAGGGTTAATAGATAAAAAACAAGTAATGTAACAACTGAGTTAATTGTTTGAATACCCAGTATATATTGATTTGTATATTAATTTTTGTATTGTTAAAAATTCTGCCTATTCAATGTTTATAAAATATGAATTATTGGTAAAACGATGGGCATATATTTCGCTTTCCGAGGAACTTTTGAGCACCAATTATGAGAAAACTATGGAAAAATATTCATAACAAAAGTTGTTTACTTTAAAAAGAAAAAAATTGTTTGTTATTAAATTTTTATTATATCTCTTACGGTTTCAAAGATAGGCAGGTTTGCCCATTTTGCCCAAACATTGTCCGATTTTGTCTATTAACGAACTTGACTTTACTGTTTTTCTTAGAACACCCACAAAAAATTTCAGCTCGTTATCTCTTTACATTCTTGAGTTATCGGGTTCACAGATGGACAGGCGGACAGACCGGCGGACTTGCGGAAATGGACCAATTAGGTCATTTTATGAACACCCATAGTAAAATTTTGTTTCAACGATCAATATTTTCAACCGTTACAAAATCGGAACTAAACTTAATATACCTTGGTATATTCATATACACCGGGTATAAAAAGTTGAAAATATTATCAAAGCGTAATATATTTACTTCACATAATTATCATTAGTTTATTCAAAGATTTAGACACCTAATCCGAATACTAACAACAATTAAACAAATTATAATACTTTCATTTTCAATATGTATATTAAAATTTTCCAAGTCACTTAAAACAAGTGTTATAAATTAAGTTAAGGATGAACGAGCACTGGCGCTTCAAAAAGATTAAGGCCTGATTTTTTTACATGTTGTTGAAGTGCATAAAAATCAATTATAAAAGTTTCAGGAGGGGTTATGGAAATTGAATTGATTATTTAATGTTAAAGTTCGAGTTTTAATGCATTGTTCTTTATTATGTCGAAACCCGTGAGCGTCGTCATATTTTGATAATTTTCACTTGAAATAAAATAAGACGAATAAAAAAAAACTACGCAATAGAAAATAGAAATATTCATTGATCCAATAAAATTCCGGTATGACGGGCAAAAAAAAAAGATATTTAAGAAAACAACTGAGATTTCGAGTAAATTTAATTTCTGTCGGCAGTAGCTTAATTATCCGAAATCTTTTTTTTTTTGGCCCGTCATAGCGAAAATAATTAACTTACGACAAAAAATAATTAACTTTATGCTGGGCTTTTATGAATGTACTATATAAGATTTTGAATAATTTTATAAATGGACTATATCTAGTGCTCATAAATTTTTAAACAATACAATATTTCAAATTCAATTATTAATAACCGCAACTGTTGTTCTAAGTAAAAGACCGTTAGAATACTACACATTTCATGAATAATAAATATAAATTTTATTTCAAAATATTATTAAATGATTAAAATCTACCCTTTATTCATCTTTGTCCGTTTAAAAATATTATGTTGGTAACACATTTAAATTTCAATTCAATAGTTTTTTGTTTTTTTTTTGAAAAACACGAAAATTAAACATAAATAAATATTTCCTTGATAAATAACAATAAATTTAAATAACTCACCTAGATAATTTGATAAAATTACAAAAGAAAACAACACTAAACAAACTTGAATATTAATTGAATTAAATTTTATCATTTTGTCTTTTTTTTTTTAATTTATAGTTTTTTTTTTATCAGGTATAAAAAAGTTTGCTATACAAATTATTTTACGTAAAAAATTAGTTTATATTATTTATATTTGTTAATATATATTATATTATAAGTTTTACTGTTGCGAGTCAACCGTCGACTGACGCGAGATGATTGCCCGCCATTGGAATATCTCAAACATTTATATATTATTTTATACGTATAAATGTGTTGTATATAATAATAATAGATATATACATATATATTTACAACAATATATTTATTATATAAAACTTCTTTTAAAACCTAAATTCACCTACAATTTCAAATGTCCTTTGACATCCTTTAGACCGGCAGCTAACATGAAATATTATGTGTTCGCTTTGTGCATACTAATGGATTTATCATCAACTATAAATACAGAATGTAACGTTAATGCGTTCCTTGCTATTCATTTTCGAGTTCTACATATCCGCATAAGCAAGCAAAAAATCTTCGATAACTTTATGTCCAGAAACGCTTAGAACTATCCAAAAATGTTTATTAAGAAACAATCTAGTTTGAGGCAAATAACGAACTGGAGAAAATTTTCAAAATAGCAGCTGTTTTAAATTTTTAAATCAAAATAATCTAAAAATAATAAATTCTTATAAAACATCCAAGTTCCATTTTTGTAACCCTTTAAATTCACTATCGAATGACTGCCAAAGTTATCGGACAAAGAGTAACAGTAAATGATAAACCTCCTGGTAAACAAAAACCGGAAATAGATAAACCTCCTGGTTACCAGTTACCTGGTTACTGCTTACCAGTCACTGTAGGCGCTAAAGGCATCTATCTCTCATCTTTCCGGACTGTAACGGAGCGGTTGACACGCTCTTTCATCTTCTGGCAGAATATCCTTTCACAGCCAGAATGAGGTATCTAGCCTTCGGCTCAACCAAAATGGGAGATTCTGAGGTAAAAAAAACTAAAGTGTAACTCTTTCTTGTCATTTGCAAAGAAGGCGGATAGTTTCGACAGCGAACACAGGGCTAGAGGTGACGAACCAGTTGTGGTAGAGGATTAATGAGTATGAGTGGTTGGTTTTTTTAGGGGTCGGTAAAAAAGACCTAGAAAGGTCTATTTGCAAAGTTTCAGTCTCCCCTCTACTACTACTATAATAATAATAATAATAATAATGAGCCTTTAAAATATCCCAATTGCTGGGCAAAGGCCTATCCAAGAGATTTCCATTCAGGTATATCATTTGCTAATCTCATCCATTGATGTCCTGCAAACCGTACAATTTCGCCTTTCCATCTTTTAAGTGGGTGACCTCTACGGCGTTTATTGCTGTATGGAGTCCATACAGTGCTACGAACCGTCCAACGATCATCTGTCATCCTGGCAATATTTATAGTGACATTTACATCCATTACTTTTGTTCTCTCACGAATCTTTGAGCTGTTAATTTTGTGGATTCTTTTTATATTTAGGATACTCGGCTCCATAGCTCTTTGACATGACCTTAATTTATGGTAATGTTTTTGGGTCAATGTCAATGTTTGAGTACCGTATGTTAGGACAGGTAAGACGAATGCATTGAGGATTTTAGTTTTGAATACTAACGGGATGCCTGACTTAAGTATGAATTTCAGGGACCAAAACTTCCGCCACGCGTTTGTTATTCTTTGCTGTACTTCAATATCGCTTCGATTGTCAAAAGTTAAGACCTGACCTACTTATTTGTATTGAGTTACACATTGAATTTCGACATACTACTACTAATGAGCTACCAATGGTTGTGATACCGAAACTATAATCAAAAATTAAAAAATTGTTACGAAAATCGCAAGTCTTTGTTTAATTTTTAATGCTTCCAATAGCTTTTTGTACACAAAACAATAGTTGTTGTTTAAATTTGTTATTATTAACCCGACTTCAAAAAGGAGGATGGTTCTCAATTCGTCTGTATTTTTTTTTTGCTTTTTTTTTGTGGTTACTGCTTGCTTATTTTAAAAGTTATTTCAAACAGTTATTGGACGCAGTTTTACCGCTGGTATTTATTTATATCTATATACGAAACTTTGACATCTATACCATTCGAAAGGAAATTAAAAGCACTAAAAAAATTCTGAAGATACATATTATTGTAAATTCGTATAAAAAAAAAGTTTATATCAGATACTAGAAATTGGTGACATTTAAAAAAACGTATTACCGGGCATAAGGTCATTATGTTACACCCTGTATATCCAAAACTTCACAGCAGATCTGATTGTCACAAAACGCGGCAAGCTGATCCACGGTCTGTTTGAACATCACTATAAAAATCGTCGAAACTATTCGCCGTATGTCGTCGAAGCTGTAAACCGCGTGTGTTTTTTGAATGAAATTTATGAAAACATGCTCAATGTTACTAGAAAAGCGATAACTTAACTAGTTTATAAATCAAAATAAAGATAATTTATGGCTCTAATTTGGTTACCCCAAACATCTACTATAATGCCCCTTTCTTATTATCTTATAAAGCTTGCCTTTAAGGTAGTCCGGCTAAATAATAATTTACGGGTAAATGATAATAGATGTTATGGTCTCAACATTTTTCTCGTGACCTCAATTGGGAACATATATTTCATCGTAGATAAAAATAAAGTTTAACGGTGAACTAAGCAAATACTCAACAACTTGAAACATTTGATGTGTATATTTTGGAAGTAATAATTTTAATGTCCTTTGTGAGTTTTTTTGTAGAAACAGAATGAAAAATAAATCGGCTACTTAACTGCCATTGTAAGTTATAGCTCAACAGGTCGGGTAAAGTCGAAGAGCATCAATTGTTCATATGGAAACATAAAATGTAGACTTTCCATAAAATATGGAAAGACAAAATTATTCTCATGGATTCATACAATGTTCATTGCCCAATAATGTCCGGAATACACCTGGCTAGTTTTTGGATAGCAAGCTAGGTATTCCTAGCTACCTTGCTAGCTTTCTATCCTAGCTTGGTACATGCTAAAATGGTTTACATGATACTAGAAAATTTTAACTCAGTATCATTACTATCGCGAGACTGTGTATGAGTAATTTCTAAGTGTGTGTAATTTATAACTGTACACTAGCTTATCATGTACTAGCTTTACCGTCCACACGAAGATAGTAAGCAAAGAAAGATAGTAAATTCAGTGGTGGGGGTGCTACTAGCTTACTTACTTACTTACTTGCTAGTAGCTGGAAAAAATAGGATGCTGTCCTATTCAACTTTCCAGGCTTCTCAAGCTAGCTTACTAACTTCTTCACTAGCTTGCTAGTCTAAAAATGAAGATAGTTCTGTCTACACGAACCTAAAATTACTATCTTACTAGCACTGGCTTGCTATCCTATCCTCGTGCATTCCTGGCATAACTCTACTAATCTACTAATACTATTAATACTAATATTATAAAGTTTTATTTACGAATTTTAAAATGCAAAAAATATTTATTTAATAGCTGATTTGACAACTCAAAGGTCAGTTAACTTTAAAAGGTACTGAAAATTTGTTAATTTGACAGAATATCGCGAACAAATTTTGAGACTTTTAATCAATTATTACCAGATAGTTAATAATTGAGATTTTAGACAGACTAGGTTTATGAGTTTTTTTTTTTACCATTAATGGACATGTTTTCATAAACTTCATTTTCAAACGACTCGCGGTCCATGTTTAGTTGTTTTATTCTAAAAATTTATCTATGTTAATGTTTTACTAAAGATCGTCTTTAAAAGTTTAACATTTCAACCATAGAAGTATCACGAGTGCTTGACTTATGTCCTGTGATTCAGAGGGGAGCCTAGACCCTCGCGGGTGCATAGTGATCGCTAGTGTACCACACTTTACGACGGCCTCAGCTTAGTACAATATCTTCGTATATGCGGGAACTTCACAAATTAATCCATTAGTATAAACATTCACATATTTCTTCACGTATCAGCTATCTGTCTATTTTAGTATGACGTGTAACATTATGAACTCGTATATACGTTAACTTGACGAAGGTTATCGTGTTCTTGAATGAATATCATGAATTAGATATATAGTTGCAATGCTCTGCCATTGAATGTCCTTGTACATATCTATAGAGAAATCATAGCAAGAACACTCCATCCAGTTTTTTTTATTTCAGGAAGTGTTCGGTTGGAGATGGGTCCAGTGATGATAGCTCTCTTCTCAAAACGTGCTATTCACTCAATAATTAAATTAACTTTATATATCGCCATATTCCAAAAGATCTGCCTGAGATTGCAGAATTACTATGAGAAATACTCCCACTTGTCATGGTATATTTTTAAGACGCCTGATGAATGTCGCCTAAGATTCCATATAGTAGCATCTTTCTAAGTCTTTAATGAGTTTAGGCCAGGGATTCTAACAGTATAATAAATGTAACAGTTTTGGTTACGGTTTCGGTATCTGCTTCGGTTTTAAATTCGATTATTGATTAATATTTACTAGTAAATATTATAAAATAAAGCCATTCAAAGTTCCAACTATATTACAAGTTAAAATATAAGCGTTTAAGACTTTGCTAGCTTATGCCAAGATAAAAGATTATAGACCAGGAGATAGTGACAGGTGACGTTCTTCCATTTTATACCACATGCCTTTTTAAGGCTTCATAATTAACCCTAAAATATAAAAGATAGACGGGTTCTTGACTTCCGTACGCTTGCACATCATAGGAAAAAGCGCTTTTCTTTTTGTTGAGAATTTTTGTGTTTTTCCGTGATATTATACTGCAGACCTTTTTAACATAAGGTAGTACAAACAAATTGAAGCTCTAATAATTGATAGCATGCAATCCGCAACGGCAGAAAGGGCTCAAAAGGTTACGAAAAAAGACAAAAAATTAAAGGGAAATTCCTTGTTTGGAATCACGGAAAATCTGTACCACAAAATAGCTTATAAAGAATTTTTGGATCATTTTTAGCAAAACGATAACATTAGTAAACTAATCCGACACTTTGAAGTTTTGCGCGATTGTTTATATTTTAGTCTAAAGCAGCGAGCACTGAGCTTAAAGCGTCCGAGTGACGCTATGATGTCTTTAAGGGACCACCGCTCGCCAAACCAAATGATAATAATAATCAGATATGCAATTGTTTTTGGAAGTTTTCATTTTTGAAAAGACGTACATTTTTATGTAAAAAGTTCCATTACTTATAAATGTAGCTTGCCAATTAACATTTTTTCTAATAGAGGGGAAATTTGAGTCAGATTGTCAACAAATCGATCATAAAAGCTGCTGTGCTCGTTGTACTTGATAAGATCCGATTCTATGTTTAGGATAATAAACGAGTTCAGCAGTTCTTGCCCCAGTTGAGAACGAAGTATAGGCATAATGCGCTCCAGCGCAGAAAATCATCTCTCGCATGTTACTGCGTGTCAGTCTTTTTCGTTGAAACACAAACTTGCAAACACGGTAATTCAAATAATTGGACCTAATTTGTTATTATTATAATTTTTGGTTTTGTGTATTTTTTTTATAGTTTTGTTTTGTTTATATAATTCCATTAACACGTTACGCTTGGTGCAAGTAAGATGTCTTTAACCTTGGTCATCAAAAAATTAAGTTGTATGTTCTCATACCGGAAGCAAATGGAATCTTTTTATTATAATTTTGTGATCAATGGTGTTTTTTTTATATTGATTTGAAATTATTCAATAGGTGAAAGTCATTTAAAAAATGTCATCATAGTGACTCAATTACAAGTTGTTTTCTAACCTAATTATTGTATCGATTACTAGCGCTGTACAACCAGTTTATTGGTATTTTGCCTGCAGTCTCATTCTTATATCCTTGTGTATCTTCAGGACTTGTGATCGTATCTAACAATGTTTAATCGCCTACCCCTGATTTTAGAGAACCCATTTGTAATATTATTTTACGTTTCTATATACGTTACCAATGTGAGTTGTTAGCTTGACGAATCACAAAGCTACAATTCTAAGATAATAGTGTGAAAGCTTAGGTAATTGCAACATTCTGGCGCTTTATGAAGACACCAGAAATCAATCCAGGTGAATGATAATACATTCAAAAATATGTGACAAAAAATGAAAATAAGTATTAAATGAATTATTTACTTAAATACCCTGTATATAATGAGTTCATTATCAATTCGTGAACTATTTTACTTATTACACAAGTAGGTACAAATGTATAAAAATACAAAGTAGTATTATAAATAGTTATATATACATATAGTATATACTCATACACATGCTGTTGTAATCTACAGTCATTATAGAAGTTTGAGCTGTAATTGAGATAAAAGTATTCAATTTATGAAGAAAGCTTTAAACGTTTAAAAAGCTTAAAAAGTTGTTTACTTAAGAAAATAGACATTTTTCTCCTTAAATTTTTCTTCTTCATTTTATGTTTTCAAAGATAGATAAGCGGGGAATTTATGATCTTATCTACGGTGCGTTCCACTAGACGCCCACAACGATCAAAATATTCCTTCAGCCGTTCCACATGACGACAACAGTCGTTATGGTCGCGGCGAAAACGTCACTAATGACGTCATTATTTTCGCTCACGACGAGCTCATTACGACCCATCTGAAGAGGTGAGTCGAACTTGTCGTTCAGAAATTCGGCGCAATTTTTAAAAGTTAAATATGGCGACAGAAAAAATTACTGCAGCTATTGTTTTTGCACCAATGTTGGATTTTCGTAAAAATTTCTTCAAATGTCCATCAATCCTACCTATTAGATATTAAAAATCACTATCGATAAAATTTGTATATATATATATATATATATATATATATATATATAAACAGTTAGTTCAAAGTTTAACAAAGTTTAATAGAAAAATTGTGTAATAGAATAAAACTTAATTTTATTACAAACAGTTCGACATGGGTGTCAAATCCAGTAATTCGTGGACTTGCACTCCTAAGAAAGTACCAATGCGGCCCAGAAAATGAGACCACGATGATTCATTATGCACTGCTGTAAACGATTGTCACTAGATTATTATGAGCGCGGATTGTCACGCGTTGCTTGTTGCACTCAATTCGTTTACATGTATACAGCAACGTTATGAGTAGACGTATATAAATATATATATATATATACATATATATATATATATATATATATATATATATATATATATATATATACATATACATATACAACATATGTACTTTTTATAAATGTCTGTGGATTCTCTAGCGGTCACAATTTTATTCCGATTGGAATGAAATTGGGTATTTGGGTCGCTTTTGGTATTCTAAAGGTCAAGTTCGTTAATGGGTAAAATCGGACGAGGGGAAATGGGGTTTAGAGGGAGAGGAAAAAACAAAATTTTACTATCTCCCTTAATATTTCAAAAATCGAAAAATTTATCAGGAGTTAAGTTGTAGGTACTAAGTTTTACTGCAATTTTGTTTCTTATCATTTTTCTGTTACACTAATATTTACAGAAATATTTAAAATTAAAGATCGAAAGTTAAAATTCGAAATATCTCTGTTCACATTTCTTATATGTTCACATTCTGAGTTTGAGAAAAATGATCAGTAATGAATTGTAGCAAATTTGATTTTCTACAACTTTACTCCTTATACATTTTTCGATTATTCTAAATTAAGAGAGATATTAAATATTTTGTGTTTTTTTGACCCAAATACATGAAATATATTTTATTGTAAAAATTTTGATTGTCGTTTCTATAGTAACTATAAACTATAATCGTTATACATCGATTTATTTGGGCTATTACTAAATTTAATTTTTAGCGAATTTCCTCCAAAGGAAATGCAGCTATTGTTGCAAATACTAAAGTCATATCAGATATTATATTTCATTTTGATCTCACTAAAATTATGACCGCTAGAGAGTGATTTATGTATTCTAAGAAAATTCGCTAAGTTGACGCAGCTCCTGCGTAACGAATTTTTTTTTTTAATCAAGCTTTTCCATTTTGTTAAAGGGGCATTATAGGTAAAGCGTAGGCTATGATCATTGCAAATTGATAGTTTAATAAATATTATTTTTTGTAAAAAAAATTCTCACGTAGTCTCTGAAAGTACACACCAAATTGTTTTTAAGGAATTTTGTTTGGTTTAGCATTTTTGTTTCAAAATTCTAAACAATAATTTGTTATCATTTTGTTTTATAAATGTAATAAAATTGAAATATATTAATGGTTTCAAGGTTATGTACAACTCACGATTTTATTTTATCTTTAATATATTTGCATGTCCATGACGTTAAATTTATCATTAAAATGTATTTGATAATTTTCATTGATAGCCATTCAGAGTTTAAATACGGTTATTCTTAGAACGATATCTGATACTGTTCCCTAGCAAACTTTATACCTATAAAACTGTAAAGCAATATTTGTTTTGATTTATGAATGAAGGAAATATTTCTGTTGGAAAAAATATATAATATATAATAATAAATATATAATTATAAAAAATAATTATACATATATATATATATATATATATATATATATATATATATATATATATATATATATATATATTTATTTATATATATATATATATATATATATATATATATATATATATATATATATATATATGTATATATATATATATATATATATATATATATATATATATATATGTGTGTGTGTGTAATTAACTAGGCTTAAGTAAGTATAGAATACCATCTGTGACATTGTCCGTGGTCGGTAGAAATTGGTAAAGATAAGTTTTTAAACAGTCCAGTCTCTAAATAGGACATAAACATTTACATGTAAATTTGCTACAATCAAAGAGATATAATTCTCCATTTCTTGGATATACGCTGGATTTGGGAAATGTTGATGTAAAATTTGATCTTGTTCAGGGTAATAAACAAATTGTTTTAATAGTTTCGCAAAAATTTATTTTTTTACAATGACCCAATAATACGGTCAGTGTAACTTAAATTACTTCTGGCGCATAGTTACATTGGGGAATCAATTATATGGGGTGTATTGAAATGATAAGCCAATTCAATGAATGTGACATTCATAAAACCTGATAATATTATTGAAATATCATCATCAAATTACATTCATTTATTTAGTTTTAACATAAACACTTATTAATGCAAAAATTTAATTCGAAGACTAAATAAAATTTACGATAAAATTTACGAAATTTTGCCCGCTATATAAAATATATTCAAGGGTATTATAAGTTTAGTCCCCACTTTGTAAATTTTGTAACAGCTAAAAATATTGAGAAAAATTTTGGGTATAGGTACAGTATATATCTACAGAGGGTGACTTACAAAACTAAATGTATGGATAGAAAATTGAATTCTGAGACGAAAAGTCATTTACCATTTTTTAATCCGACGCATAGGTAATTAATTATTAATTAAAATAAGTAACCAATCAGAGGCGCCCAATAGCATATGTGAGTGAGTGTTTGTAAGTATATTAGTGGGGAATGCATGTACGGGGAATGTCTGTCGTAACCCAGTAATTAAAAAAAGTTTTGACAAAATGGAAAACCGACGTCAAAAATCAAATATTCTAAAACCAAAAATGCACTAAAAAGTAAAAAAATAATTGCGTATTCTTGTGTCAATTTTAGTTCACCTAAGCAAAAATTTTTAGATATGTATGTACAATTATTGTTATTATGTATGTACAATTATTGTTATATAAATGACGGAGTTCTGAGGTGACACATATAAAAAAAATATATATATATATATAGACGAATTGAGAACCATCCTCCTTTTTGAAGTCGGGTTAAAAAATGGTAAAGGACTATTCGTCTCAGAATTCAATTTTCTATCCATACCTTCCTTCAGTTGTGTCCGTGACTTACGGGACACCCTGTATATAATATACATTATATATTATACATTATAACTTTTTGTCTAATTCTTGTAGGGGGTAGTGATCTTCGAAATCCCCCTAAATTCGGACGTATATATAGGATTCCATATTTAAAGTGTTTGTTACGAATTGAACAACTTTCTTTATAATTTTTGCACAAGTTTATGGTGCGTAATAATAATTACATTCAATTTTGTCCTTTTAATCAAATGAAGGCCATTGACAAATTAATAAATTAAATGCATTATAATTATCAGCTAAAAAATTACTTTAATTAATGCCTGCAAAAATGTAATGTAATCATAAATATTTATTATAATTACTTAAATGTTATAAATTTGTGGAAGTATACAGTAAAAAACGTGTATACAGACTTCGATTGACTCTAAGGTAAATAATCCCACTTGTTACAACTTTGTCCACTTATTATAGAGGTAGATTGTAAAGGCTGCCCTGGACGGGCTACACTTCGACCATAAGGTCTATTGTGATGCCTTAGGATGTGAGAATGTGAGTGGAGTGGAAGGAATTTGTGAGTAGATTAGGAATTGGCAGGATATGCGGCTGCAGCCGACTATGATAGGTACTATGCCGATATTCATCTGGAGTTCGTGAAGGAAACTGCAGAAAACCTTCTCAAGCATAGCCGTTTACTTCGATCTTGTCCATACGCCGACATTTTAGTCAATCAACCGCCCCTTTTTTTTTTATAATTGACAAACTGCCGATGTCGGGATTCGAACCCATAACCTCCCAGTTTCCAAGTGCTGCGTAATGCGCAGACATGACGCCTTAGACCGCTTGGCTACTTGACTGGCAGAGTGGCAGAGCACACATCCACTTGTTATAACTTATTTGGTTATATTTTTCTAAAATACTGAAATGTACAAAGTGACTGCCAAGATTTTACCAAATTTTTTCCTGGTCTGTACTCGCCAATAAAGTTTGTTGAAGTGCTGAGATGGTTGTCTTTTATAATTTTTCTTATCAAATTAGTTGCAGTGGGGTGTTGGTCAGTGATCATTGGACCATTGGTTTGGCTTGAAGCAGTTCCAAACCGTAAAACAATCTTGATTTGGACTCGAAACTTGCGATTTATATGTTGCCTTATTTAAATTGTTCCATGTAGACATTAAAATGATGACGAAATAATCGCGAGAGTTACAACCATTGAGTCCCCATTTCAAATATTAATGTACGATGCAACATTGACCAAAGCTCTATTGTAGAGATAGATAGATAGATTGTAGAGGCTGCCCTGGACGGGCTACACTTCGACCATAAGGTCCATTGTGATGCCTATGGATGTGAGGATGTGAGTGGAGTGGAAGGAATTTTTTGTGTATAAACTAAGAATTGGTAGGATATGCGGCTGCAGCCCACTATGATAGGAACTATGCCGATTTTCATCTGGAGTTTGTGAAGGAAACTGCAGAAAACCTTCTCAAGCATAGCCGGTTACTTCGTTTTAATCCATACGCCAACAGTTTAGTCAATTAACCGCCCCTTTTTTGTTCTTAATAATTGACAAACTGCCGATGTCGGGATTCGAACCCATAACCTCCCAGTTACCAAGTAGGCATACTGCGCAGACATTACGCCTTAGACCGCTCGGCCACTTGGACTGGTAAGCTCTATTGTAACTGATCTGAGTAATAAAATTAAAATTTTATAATAGGGAATATGCATGAAAATTGTTTTTCACATTTATTTTCAGAATATGAAAATACTGTTAATACTGTAATAATATTTAAAAACGAAATTAAAATCCGACAAATATCAAGGAAGCTATAAGCTTTTAAAGATTATTATCTGTCTCTTTCTTGCAAAAATACTAAAAACGGAGTTTTACGTGTATTTTAAATGGTGAAAGTGTAATATGACGTCACATAACATACCAAGAGGGCTATCACTCTCTTTGTCTAATCGGGAATTTCAATCATTCATATCTCGCTTATTTTTAAAGTTATTTAAAAAGTAATTTTACCTTGATATTTGTCAAGTAAACCCTATTACAATTAATAAAAATGCATAGGTACTGTCAATTCATCATCCTGTAGTGAGACAACACCACGTATAATAATTATTTAAGGATGTTCGAGCACTGAAGCTTCAAAAAGATTAAGGCTTGATTTTTTGTTTGCATGTAGTTGAAATGCATATAAATCAATTATAAAAGTTTCAGGGGGGGGGGGGGGTTAATGGGTCTTGAATTAATTATTTACTGTTAAAGTTCGAGTTTTAATGCGTTGCTCTTTTGGAGAAACCCATATTTTTACACATATTTTGACATATTTTGGTAATTTTCACTTGAAATAAAATAAGACGAATAAAAAAAAACTACGCGATAGAAAATAGAAATATTAATAAAAGAATTGATCCAATAAAATTCCGGTATTACGGGCCTGAAAAAAAATTTAAGAAAACAACTGAGATGGCGGGTAAATTTTATTTCTATCGGCGGTACCTTAATTACCCGAAATCTCAGGTTTTTTTCTTAAATATTTTTGTTAGGCCCGTTATGACGGGCCTAAATAAAATTTTAATTTTAACTTACGACAAAAAATAATAAACATTATTGTGGACTTTTATGAATGTACTATATAAGATTTTGAAGAATTTTATAAATGGACTATACATTAGCTCTCGTACATCCTTAAACCTATCATTACTTAGCATGTCTATTATTCTATACATCAGGGGTTCCCAAACTTTTTTTTGATGTAGCACTCTTAAGATTCCTGGAATTTCCACGAACCACCTTGTTTACTTTGGAGGGTAGGTCAATAATTGGGTAAATAAAAGGGTAAATCAATTGTTTAATCTTAATGAGTTTGTTTTCATTCACAATTAAGCACAATGCAGTAACTTACGCGGTAAGATGCTTCTGTTGTATTTTCATTTGAGCCATTTCTGTTTGAGCCAAATAAATTATTTCAAATTATATTTTTAAATTGATTCGCGTTTTCTTACAAAAAAAATAAATATCTTTTCTTTTATGATAAGACACACTATTTGTATGTGATTTTCTCCTTCAAAGTTGACGTATCAGCTAAATTGCTACGATCTCCTTCTCTCAAAGTTCTTCTCTATATAACCAAAAATCTATTAATAATTTTTAACAATATATAAATTCTGTATATAAGAAAAAAACGGTCCACAAAAAGGCTTTGTTTTTAACATTTGTTCACGGAATACCTAGCAACTGCCAGTGGAATACTAGTGCTCCTCGGAACACGGTTTGGAAATCTCTGCTCTACATATTAAAAAATACTATTTACAAGCTTTTATTTAACTTCACCTTCAAGCTTTTATTTAACTTCAGTGTGTGTGGGTCAAATCTTGCAATCAACATTTTGAGTAGTTTTTATTGACTTAGAGCTTTAAAATTTCGTAAACCTGTGTAAGTCACGTGACAATTCCATATAGTATATCTAATATCGTTCTATATAGATAGAATTCGAAAATATTCGCTGAAATAGAAATTTGGTGGAAGTGTTGATATATATTTGAAGTAGTGGAAGCGGTGGGAAATTACATTGCGTTTTATAAAGTCTTAAATAAAATATTAATAAAAAAAAGCTTTTTAAAAACAAGTTTTAATCGAGCATTGTACTAAAATGAATAAAGTAATGAATAAATTCAAAGTCAACAAAAATGCATTTTATTACAATTTTATTGTCTGTTAATTTGTTTGTATTTTTGTACGAGCATCACTCAAAATCTACTAGACCGATTTTGATAAAACTTTTTTTGTTTAAAAGTTTATGATTAAATTTAAAAACTGTTTTTTTTTTATCTTGCTACGAAAGATAGAATTTGAAAGTACTCACTAAAATAAATATTTGGTGGACGTGTCGACAAATATTTGAAGTAATGGATGCGGTGGGAAATTACATTAAGGTTTTTAGTTTTAAAATGACGGGAGCTGGAGCTGTAGATATAACAATAAAACGCGAAGCAACGGGTATATGTTAGTAGGTATACTTTACTTTCATAGATCTCACTGTTAAATTTTCCAAAAAATTTATATAGCAATTACTCAAGTGTATTGAAAGTTGCATATGTAATTCTATCATTAATTCTGTAATTAACATTATAATTTTTCATTAGACATCATGCTGCTATTGATCAAAAATTTATAACTTTAAACAACAAACAATATTGACCTTAAAGATTTTACACCTGAAAATAGTTGAGGTGTTTCAAAACTATACAATACACATTTTTTTACACCAATTTGTCTGTTTAGTTTTTTTTAACAAAACATATTATTGCTAGTCTTTTAATAAAACAAGTTGAGGATAACTATGGACTAAGGGTCGATTATTTATATACCCTGTGTAATTTTCTATCTTATCATAGGCATAATATACGATCTCACATACTTTTCTAAAAATCCTTACTAATATTAAAGTGTTTGTATCCTTCCTTGTTATTCGGAAATTTGTATATACGTAGCTAAGGGTACAAATATAGGATGCTTTCTATTCCCTCCCACTCCCCTTTACCCCCTTCATAATGTTTGCAAAAAGTGATAAAGACGTGTCAAAATCTTTTGCTGCGTAACTGTTATGAAGATTTTTATACCCGGTATATATAGGTATATAAATTTTTGTTATACATGTTCATAAAATGACCTAATTAGTCCATTTCCGCATACCCGTCCGTCTGTCTGTAAACACGATAAACGTGATAACGAAAAGAGATAACGAATTGAAATTTTGTGTGTGTCCTAAAGCTAAAAAGTGAAATCAAGTTCGTAAATGGACGAAATCGGACCGTGCATTGTACAACCAGGGGCAGGGACCGTCCATTGCTTGAAACCAAAAGAGACAGAGAAAAAAATTAAAGACAAAATCTGCTCCTTTTTTAAGAGTAAACAATTTATTGTAATTACTTGTACGAATAATAATCAGGTACTACAACAAATGACTAATACATGCACTAATAAAAACCAAGTATATGCAAGATATTTATACAAATAACTGTCAATTATTACACCACATATTTTCTCTTACAATTAGTATAATACACAGTTTATATGTATACACACGGTATCTACATAAAAATTTCTAAAATAAAAGATTAGTTTCAGATATTTTGTAAACTCATCTTTCTTTATGAATGGTCCATATTTTATAGACGATAATCTTTCATAAAAACATTGTTACCTGTGTCTTCTAAAATCTAAAGCAACTCGGGTCTATTTCAACCACAGACGAACATGCTTAACCAAAATAACTTTTTTTCAAGATATAAATATCTCTGGGTGTGTCTGTTATATATGTTTTTAAATATTAACTATCCTTAATAGTTAAAATTCCTGTATTATAATTGAAGAAAGTCGGTTCTATTTTATAATATATTTCAGTTTACAATCCATACATATATCGTATACCTGTTTCTTAAAATGGTTATTGTAATGACTTTTCTAAGTATTTAATAATCTTTTAGTATATAAATTTTAAAAAAAATTAAGTACTGTTTGAAAGAAAAAATAAAGGAAGTGCCAATCTATTAAGTACTTGATGTAAACCAGATGCAAAAACAAGTGCAAAACACCTGAAGAAGACCAAGGCAAACATATATAATGGAGGATAGATATAAAAACTGTGTTTATGATCTCAATAATATTTGAATCGTTTTAGAAGCGTTATCCGTTAAAATGAGCGTCGTCTGCTCTTTATGTCATGCGTACATATGCTGTTTATCTTCTTTTTTTTTTAAATTAACGTTATTAACATGTTAACGGTTGAAATTAATACCACCATGGCTTGGTATTACTCACTGTATAAAAGTAGTAATTTGATCTGAACGATTCTTTTAATGATTATATTGAAACAAAATATACACTTTTTTTAATAAAAATCATTATTAGATAAATTTATGAAACATCTCGAAATAGCGAATATATACTTTAATTAAATATAAAATTAATGTTTATTTCTATTAATTAAAGCATTCTTATATTAGATTTTATAGACTATATTAATTTTTATATATAGTCATTTTTATATATAGTTATTTTTGAAAAAAACATAATTTAATTAAAGCATTTAGTAATAGTTCCATCTTTAACAATTATTACTAAACATCGTCTTTACTTAAATAGTGTATAAAAATTAATGTGGATTTCCAAAATATTCATATTTAAAATCTATGTATTCATTTAAATGATTTTCCTGAATTTCCTTTTATTTAAGATCAAAACCATTTTTGTATTGTACAAAAATATTACCGATTCAGTATACAATTTTACATTATAAATTGTATAATACAGTAAATTTAGTTCAGGACATGACATATAGATGGCTGTATTATACAAGGATTCAGTATTAAGGAACCGTTTAGAAACAATATCAAGTGTGCGCAAGGTTGTGTTTGATCACAGTTTTTTGCTTTGGAAACATTCAGAAAGTGGAAATTATCGTCATAGTAGCCATACTTTTTTAAATGATTTTATATAATTTGTAATATAATAATCATATTGAAATTAATGTTAAAATATTAAAAAAACATTAAATTTATCAATAAATAATATAATTTGTATAATGGCTTGTCAATTTGTGTAACAGATGTCTTAAAATATTACTGTTTTTGGGGTAAGAATCAACCATTTTAGATTTGACTTCCGTGGCAAAGTCTTTATTTTAAATAATTATTTTGTACATAATTATTCAATATTTTTGTATTAAGTTAATTTTTAATTAATTATTATGAATGTAAAAATAATTAGAAATATATTTTAATTATAGTTTTGGTGACATAATGTTTTAAATTAATTTCTAAAAATTGACGAATTTTTTCAATGAAATTTTTCGTATTATGTTATATAAAATGAATATGTAAATAAATAAAAATATAATTGTTTTAGTTTTGATTGAAAAATGGTTTCCACAAGACTTATGAGTAGTGTCGGGGTAGGTTTTAGTAGTGCAATACAAAGTACAAGCTCAAATTCACAAAGCAATGGACCTCCCCCAGCAAAAATACCAAAATTATGTCCTGGCGCGTCTGGTAGTACACAATCGATTGATATGGTCGAAAGTATACCAGGGACAAGTAAACAATCCACAAAACCCAGTCTTATGGATATGCCTCAAGAAGTGATTGAAAAAATATTAAGTTATTTACCATTTAAAAACATCGCACATTTACGACCTGTAAGTATTTATTTTTTAGCTTTTGTAATTGTAGTTGTTTAATTTTTGCTGATTTTTCTTGTAAGGTTTCTCACACTATGGATCAAATATGCGGAGGCGTTCTAAATTCAACATTTCAAAGGTTGCAAAAACAAATGTTAGTACGATTTCAAAATATCAAAGCCAAAATGCCAAGGCGTGAATCAGCTCGACGAAATCACCCATTAGCATGCGAATCAGATATCATTGAAACGTTACATATGCGCCTTACATTATTGCAAATGTCTTTTGGGAAGCATATTGAACGAAGACATTGCTGCTTTTTCGCTGGAGAGGTTGGTACAAATTTTTAATAATGTCAATTTTCACACGCCCGAAGGAACTGATTTTTAGTTTGTTAATCTCGTATAGTATTTGTTAAAAATGACGAATGCAAATACCACATTTATTTATTTATTTATTCGAAAATAAGTAACAATAAATTTTATAATTTATTCAAGTTGAATAAATTTAAATATTTATTTTTCATTTGTCCCGCAAAATAGATTTTGTGCAATTTTAATTCTTGTCACTTCCTCATGAAACATCAAATAAATAAATAATTTATTTTGTTCTTATGTACTATGGACCTCAAAAGTTGTGTCCTTTTTTTCAAAATTTTATAGTTATTTTGTGCATTATTCATTCGGTTTAAAAAAAATGTTTCGTATAAAAGTTAGTCATTTTCCTAAAGTCCGATTGAATAAGGCACAAAATGACTATAAAATTTTGATAAAAGGATAAAACTTCTGTGTCCCATAGTACACACGTATTAAAATACTTGAATCTATCCGAAATGATTTGAAATACTTGTGTAGTTTAGATTTAATTTGAAATTACAAATTTGTTACTTTTTTACATATTTTTTTATTTTTTTGAAAATATCTTAAAATAAGTAAAAATAACGAGCTGAATTTTTAATGTTAATATAATCAATGGTTAATATAATCAATACACATAAATTAATTTTTTGAGAGAGATCTGACGTCCAATTTCTTAGGAATTACTTTTCAAAAATTGGAATTCAACACATAATAGATTTTAAACAAAAATTTTAAAATCTTTAAATTAAGTAGTAACTATTGTAGATGTTTTGATATAAACAACAAAAATGTCCGTCTATCTCGATCTATCTATATGTAATAGATGGTTATCTTCGTCTGTTAGGATTAGCTAATTCATATGGATGAATTAGCTAAAATATAAATAATTGATCTAGGAATTGGGAAAAATTTTGAAATTTAACCGCAGACATATTTTCTTCTCTATTTTGTATCTATACTACAAATTTATACATTTTTAAGTTTTTACACGCGGTAAGAAAGATAGAACGAATATAATATATATATTGTATTACTTTTATTCGCTTTATCTTTCTTACCGCGTGTAAAACGTTAAAAATATATAAATATGTAGTATAAATCCTAGATCAATTATTTTTATTTTGAGCTAATTCATCCATATAAATTAGTTAATCGTAACTTTCTGGGATACGAAAATGAAGATACGCTAATTTAAGAGTGAGACATGCACTAAGTTTTTGAAATTTAATTAAAAAAATTCGTTACATAGGAGCGTCATCAACTTAGCGAATTTCCTTAGAATACATAAATTACTCTCTAGTGGTTACAATTTTAATCTGATCAAAATGAAATGTCGTATCTGATATGTTTTTGGTAATTGTAAGGCCTATTTTTTTAATAAATGGCATAGGTCAAGGGAGAAGGGGCATAAAGAAAGAAGAAAACAAAATATAAAATATCTCTCTTAATATTAGAAAAATCGAAAAATAAATAGGAGTTAAGTTGTAGAAATACATGTTTTCTAAAATTCATTACCTTATCGCTTTTTCTCAAAATCTAATGTGTACATAGGTATTTAGGATTTTAGTTTTCAATCTTAAACCGTTAATATTTCTATAAATATTAGAGTAACAGAAAAAATGATAAGAAACTTAATTGTATTTTGTGTTTCTCTCTTACTCTAAACCCCTCTTCCTTGTCCAATTTTACTCATTAACGAAATTGGCCTTTCAAATTCCAAAAGGACCTCACACCCAATTTCATTCCGATCAAATGAAAACTGTGACCGCTAGAGTGGCTTCAGACACACACATATGTCTATATGTATAAATATAAATTTTTCAGATGCTGATTTTTGACATCCACTAGGTAGGATCGATGGACATTAGAAGATATTTTGATATCGGTACGGGACCAATAGCTCTATTTCCTTTAGGAGGAAATTCGCCAAAAATCTACAAATGTCTTTGATAATAATCTATATATGTTTACTGGTGTTCTATACAACCACATATTTCAAGGGGAAATCTTCAAATTTTAGGGGAATAAAATCTGTATAAACAAAATTTCAGAGGGAGCATAAATCTTATAAATTGAATAAAAATGCATAAAGATCCAAGGTCAAATTCAATCCAACAATAAAAATATAATTATCAAAATTACAGTTTGATTCATTTCTAGACAAGACTCAGAGTGTGTTTTCGCCGGCATTCAAACAAATTTTAGCCAAATCCAAAATATGATTTAATTATAGGGCGTAGATTGATTGAATACTATCTAGAGCATTGTTTTTGAGGTAGAAAAGATGGAAAACATACGGATCACTAATTATGCTACAGATCAACTTACCCTTTGAGCCTTGTTTTGAAGATAATTTATTTCATATTTTAAATTTTTCAGGTATTAGACGAAGTGTACAGAATATTATTCTATGTAAAGAAAACAACGAAATTACAACGGCCTTATAAAGTGACAGACGAATTATTTGATTTATCATCAATGGCAATGGAATATTTCAAGGAACATATCGAGCCACGTTTACCAGAAATTGCATACTTCAGTTCAGATTTCCTGGATTTCACTGGCGGCACATTTACATGTATTTATTGTTACATTTCAAAATATTTAATAACAATCTTAAGAATAATAATTGTTTTCGTTAATTGTTATTTTATATAGTTTAGACTTTTGTATATATTTTTTTTGTTATAAAAAAAATTCTATTTTTCAGCCACTAATAACAGTAAAAATTATTTATGTTTGGATTCGTCACCTTTGGGAGCTGGTAGTGGATGTGAACAGAAGGATGATGAAGCTCCTATTAATCCTACCGCTGATACATCAGAACAATCGTATATGCCTTCAGAACCAGTACCGCAATCAAATATGGTGCTACGAAAACGTATTCGAAAAATTAAACAGGGAATGAAAAGGTAAAATATCTGAATATTCTGAAAAATTTTATAATCACGTAATATTTTAAGCATTATATTTATTACAGCTTAAGGGCGTTCATGCATGAGACTTAATATTACATACAAATTTTTATATAGTGAATTGAATAGCTCAATCATGTAGTTATCCTCCCTCAAAAATTTAACACCT
Organism: Nineta flava; assembly: GCA_963920215.1. NCBI lineage: Eukaryota > Metazoa > Arthropoda > Insecta > Neuroptera > Chrysopidae > Nineta > Nineta flava. The sequence continues at coordinate 28,722,169 of OY986045.1, forward strand.
GTTGACGATCAATTCGAAGAGTAATTATCGATTAAAAGTCAAACTTAACACAGCGTCTTATGGAGAACATAATTTTTTTGTACTTAAAATTATAATAACTATATTATTAAAGTAGGCACCATAATAAATAATGTTTATAAAAATTCTTTGAAATATGCAGTTTATATAATTGCATTAAAAAATGGTGTTGACGGACATTTGAATTAATTATTTAATAAAATTATAACTTTTTTGTTAGGTTTATTTTTGCCAACATATTTTGAAAACTCGCGACCACGCATACTAAAATAATATACAACACAGTTTACTGTCAAATATGTCACATTAAGTCAAATCAATTTCTAATTTACTTTTCCTGATATATAACAAATACTTTTAAAATATTTAGGAAAAATAAAAATAGGTTATAAATCGTTGTAAGATTATTGATATACTTTATAACTTTTTTCAAATCTTAAATAAATATTAAAGATAGTACTCATTCATTTGACTTAAGGATGTACCAGCATACTATCACTTTTCGACAGATTTTGCTTTTTTTACAGGCTAAAAATAACGTTTTCTAATTGATCCCGAAGTTTCAGAATTTTTGACCGTTTAGAACGTGAGATAATTAATATCAAAGTTATCATTCTCTCTCACTCTCTCTCATTAGAAGCATGTAAAACTTCATGCCCGCCCAACTATTATCTGTTGTATTAGAAAAAATAATCGACAGAATTAAAAAAAAAACTCGAAGCGGATTTACATTTCAAATTTTGCTCCTATTCTTAGTTTAATAATCTTTATAGGAGAGGATTCCTTAATATTTCTTATATAAATTTTTTTTAAAATCGTGTGTTACCGTTTTGTTTTCGAAATATAATAATTTAAAATATTATTTTTGTGCAATTATAACACATTCCGTTTATAGTAAATACTGGCCTGACAACGTTGTGCGCCAATCTCTCTCAAGTTGCATCAAGTAAAGAGTGGGAATATATGCTGTTGATATATGCAATAATATTAATAGGTATATACACAGAGCAACGTTGCCAGATCACCCTACCGGAAATATTTGATAGTATGTGTAAGTATCTGTGTGCCGATAATATGTGTATGTTGTGTACACTGTGCTGGTACATCCTTAAGCGTAGCAAATTTACGTCCTTAATACATTAAATTTTTCCCCATTATTTTTATATTAAATGCGCATATTTTACTTGGTATAATATTATTACTTGCTAGACGTGTGTCCGATGGGATTTCCCATTGGAAACATTATAGGAATCATTCGACTTTTCCCAAATGTAAAACTAACTTCAAAAATGACGAACTTCCATACAAAGTTTCATCCCCTATTTAAAACTCCCCAGTGAGTAATTTTTCAAAAATCCTATCTTAGTGCTCACCTACGTTACATTAGGAAAATCTGTGCAAAATTTAATGCTTCTGGACCCACCGGCCTAGGCTGTGCGTTGTCTGTCAGTCAGTCAGTGGAGTATTATTCAGTAAAAAAATATTAAAATGAGTAATGTCTAGGGTGAATTTTATAACGATTTTTTTCCTATGATCTTTTGAATTTAGGTTTATTTAGGCGGTATATCGATATATCGGCTGCCCTGGACGGGCTACACTTCGACCCTAAGATTCATTGTGATGATTAAGGATTTGAGGATGTTAGTGGAGTAGAATGAATTTTTGTGTGTAGACTAGGAATCGGTAGAATGTGCGGCTGCAAAAAACCTTCACAAGCATAGCCGGTTACTTCGTTCTTGTCCATACGCCGACAGTTTAGTCAATTAATCGCCTTTTTTTCTTAATAATTTAAAAACTGCCGATATCGAGATTCGAACCCATAACCGCCCAGTTCCAAGTAGACAAAACGCCTTAGACCGCTCGGCTACTTGCACGGTAGAAACAGTAGTAAGTCACATTCTAAGTGAAAATATTACAGAATATAGATAATACATTCAGTAACACTTAGAATGATTCAACTGATTCAAATTTTATACAAGGAAGTATACACTCCCGTTCATAAAAATTGAACCAGTTGAAATATTATAAGTGTTATTCTATAGAATATTATACATATATCTAGTAATATATGTATATACTAGTAATATATATATATATATAATGTGACTTATTGATTCAATTTTTATGAACGGGAGTATACATAGGTTAATTAATCTAATGTCTTCTTTCATGTTTCGTACACTTTTAGTTGTAAATGTTCGCTTTTATCTCTCATATACACAGTTAAAATGAATCAATGAGACTTTTTTTAGTGTAGAAAACACGACACATTTATCATACTTAAAATAGCAAAAAAATGTTTTCTCCATAAAAATTGTAATGATAATTTAAAAAGTAAGAATATGTCAATTTGTCTTGGACAACAGTAATAGTATTACTGCCTTGCACCTCACGAAGTAATCGATACCTTCGCAAAAAAAAAAAAAAACATAACTGATAAATTGTCATAAAATCATTCCCTCGATTTGTGATATTCCGGGTGTTTATGGCAAAACGGACCGCCTTCCTATTTCGTTTTTGTTCATATTATTTTGTTATTCATATGAATATTACAAATGGAAACAATAAAAATAATAACACGAACAAATATAACAATAAAAACTAAAAATAAATATTAAAAAACAATCGAAATCATGGATAAACTGAGCCTTGCATTAATTCAGATTTAAAGGTCCAAGTTATCAAAAGAACCCGGGTGACAGGTTGTCCTCAAGTAGGGCACAGAGGACCCCTTGGTCTAGGTACTAGGGGCCCGTTTGCGGTACCCCTCTTTCTAATTATTATTATCAAAAGAACCAATCATATTGCACTATGTACTATGATCATGCAATTTCGCCTGTTTATATAGATGGACTCTCTAGCTTGAGTGAACAATAGTTTTATTCGATTTATTGAAAAAAATTGAGTTATTGACTTTCATTAAGTTTTTGTATTTTTACAGGTATAACAGTCAGTTATCATTATTACGTCAAGATTTACGAACATGTAAACGAAAAACAGCTGAACAACAAAAACAGGTTGCCGAACAACAACGACAATTAGCTGAACAACAAAAACAAACATTAGAATATGCAACACGTCTTGATGAAAATGACAAGAAAAATGAAGAAACCTCAAGAAAATTCAGTACATTACTACAAGAATTAAATAAATGTAAAACCGAATTACAATATTGGCGATCAAAATCACCAGCTATACCACCTGTATGCAAAGGTTGTGGTACTGTATTTACACCAGGACCACCCGAAGAAATTCAAGCCTTAGTGAATCAAGGTGTACGTCCTGAAGGTCTAGGTTTAATCATTGATCACACAAGTACATCAGAAAACGATTCAATAGAATTATCACCACAATCATCCGATGTTCAACCGGATTCAATTGTTGAGCAACAACAACAAAGCCTACTTTTTACACCACCCCAAAGACAAGGTGTAAAACGTAAAGCGACTCTTACAAATGATGATACTGCACCATCGATACCAATACAAACATCTACACCAGTAGAAACTGTGGGCTCAGAGCCGTCCAGATTAGATATTAAAAAAGTTAAATGTGTTTCAAAAACTCGTACAAAACGTGCATTAAAGGTTGTCCATTGATTTGATTTTTGAAAAGAGTTCGTTTTTTAGTGGTGTTGGAATTTTTTTTGAAATTTCATTTTTCTTTTCTTATTTTGTATCAATAACTAAAGATCAAACTTTTGTAATGATTGTGTGGGAATAAAACTTTGTTCTTTTATTGAATCACACAAAAAATCGACAAATGGATGTATTACCAGATATCATAGAAGCCACAATAGTACCTAAATACTTTCAATATAATCGTATCACAGAAAGTTGTATACAAATCGTTAATAATCCAGTGTGTCGATCTTTATTGTTCTGCAGTCAAAATGAAACTGCAGTCAAAATTTAATGAAAGAACAAATTTTCTTTAATTAAAAATTAGTTATTTCTATTTATTTGAAATACATATAAATATGCCGGTTATATTTAAAGACACTAAAATCAGTTCTCGTGTTGCCATCTATATTCAAATGAATAGAACTAAAACTCATACTGGAGAAAATAATCTTTACAATAATTAATACATTTTAGTAAAAGTACCCAAAGCTCAGAATTTTCTTTATTGAGAATAAAAAAAAAAAAATGCCGGCCTAATTCTCAGAATTACAAGAAAATTGAATGTGCAAGAAAAAAAAGAAGAGACGAGAAGAGAGAGATTAATAATATGGTATGTGTATATATATGTTTTGTTAGTAGTCGAATGTGTTGCCACCTGCACAATCGAAATCGTGCGCGTTTGTTGTCTTAAAACTTACTCAGTCAATCGATGTGCTTTTAGATTTAAAAAACAAATGACTGTAGTGGTACATATATTTAGGCTCGTTTGTTCCCTCCCAAAAACTAATCTCTGTCTCTGTCTGGACGACAACATAGTTGCCATCAAAGAGTATAAGATAGAGGGGAAGGCTCCTATTAGTTGTAATGTTAAAAAGCGTACACGAGTTTCAGCGCCTCTAGTGAATGTGATGCATCGTAAAAACATAAAACGCGCGGGATATTCAGTTCAGTTCAAATTTAATTTTTAAAGATAAAATGTGAAAAAAATAATTTATAACGAAATAATTAAGAATTATTGAAATTTATTAGTAAGTCATAATAATCTGCAAATACATAGTAATAAAAAATTGATTAATGACAATTCTAAAATGGTAAACTGTTATTTTAACAATAGTGATATTGTAAAAATTAGCAAAAATCCCTTTTTTTTTTTTAAATATTTGATATAGGTAGAATAAAATTTAATCTTTTTAAGAGCATAATATAGAAATTAGTATAAATAAAGCTTTTCTATATTAATAACAGTCTTTATGAAATTAACCTATTAATTATAATAATAAAATTTTTCAAAAAGCATATTTCTTTTCTAATCACTGCTGCAACAGCTAAAATTATATCATTGCACTTAGTCATTTGAAAAAATATATCAATAAAAGAAAATGTAGACAAAAAAATATGCTTTAACGTAGATAACAGTATAATAATTAAATAAAACTTAAATAAATTTTTTTGCTTACTCGGCTATATCAGATAAAAAACATATATATATATATATTACTCTATCTTTTCCTTAATTTCTATTTTATTGGTCCTCACTTTGGTTTGATTTTTTAATAGCACGCTATCCTCTATTTCTCCTTTTTGGTCGTCGCTTTGCTTTGATTTTTTTATTGGTATTTCTTCAGCAGCAGATTTTGCAAATTTAGACATTTTCCTTTTGTTGATTTTTTTAGAAGTTACGGTATCAGTCTTTTTGAGGTCACGTCTGATGAATCGCGCTTCCCAGAAGCATCTAGTTTTTATAAATATATTCAAAAATAATGTTGTAGTATCCAAGGAACATAATTGAAACGCTGGTAATTCTGAATTCAGTTTTGAGTATAGAAGAGCCGATACATTTTTTTCGTGAATACAACTACGGATAATTTCCTCAAACTTGGTATTCCATTTTTGAACAGCTGTAAATACCATTTCCGTAGAATATTGAAGCCCATTCTTATCAGCATAATCTTTCATGATTGTAAATAGTTTGTATTCTTGATAATTATTATCCGATTTAGGTAGTATTAGAAAATCTACACATTTTTGACAGTTTTTGTGAATCTTTAAAAATTTGCGGGTTAAATACCCACAAATATAATAAATTGCATTTTCATGGGTAAATGAAGCTGTTTCTGTCAGTGACATATCTTTCTCCAGTTGTTTGACTGGATTTGAAGCTTCTATTAAAACTTCTCGTAAGGATTGTTGAGTTTTTTGTGGCTTGGCGATTGCAGCACTAAGCTTGCTCAATTTTGCAAAAATCATGTTTTCGTCATCTTGACAGTTAGCCGATTCTGTAACTTTCGTTAATTGCGTGATATAATTTTGTTTAATAGCTGTTTCAAATGATCTAGTCGAAGGATTAACTGAACATCCATTTTGTTGACGAATAACGGCAAATAAATTTTCAAGAGGGTCTTGATTCAGACGCCTAGTTTTCAATGCTGGCATATTATACTCTTTTCTCAGTTCTTCAGATAATTTTAAGACACTGTTAATAGTTAGGATCATTCCTGTGATGCACGGTGGAATAGCCTTTTGTTTATCATTTCCTTTTTCAAATTTACTATTAGCAAATTGTAGCAGCATTTCATTTAAAAATTCAATGTGTCCAGATGTCTCGGTTATAGCAAAATTTAATTTTGAATTTACTGTTGGTTGAAGAAGATTTGAGTTAAGAGAATCAAATAATTTATCCATGTCCAATAAAAACTCTGCCGTTGTATCATTGTCGGGAAATTCGTTTGGTTTTATCATCCTGTAAGCTTGATAAGCTAAATACATAGAGTTGGAAAAAATTTGAGTAGCCAGTGAAACAGTCATTTTTGCTGCATTTTGTTGCATTCCAAAATGACGGTCATTGATTTTTGGAATAAAATTAATGTTCATTTGGTTACTCAACAAATAAACTTTGTAAATAAGCTTCCAATCTACGTATCCACCTCGGTATTTGAATCTTTTGTTGAATAGATTGTTGCGAAAAGATTTAATTAAATGAGGAGGATCAAAAATTATATAAATTTTGCGTTTTTCGTCACCAACTTCAAACTCGAAGAAAGGTTTATCTTTCGTTATTTTGTACTTCTTTATCAGCCCAGTATTTCTGGTTCCTTGATCACAAATTAAGCATTTGACGATAAGACCCGTATCATTTAAGCATTTAATAGTATTAACCATTATTTTGTGAGTTTTCGATGAATTGCCTTTTTTGCCTAAAAACCAGTATCCAATTGTTTGCTTCATTGGTTTATTAATCCAAGTTATCATTGCTACTAATGCACAATGCGCTATTTCATTCTTACGTTCTTCCCCATCATCAGCATAACCGTGGAACATGTCTTTAGCTGCATCGTAGTGAACTTCAGTGGCTAAACTTATTTCGTCGAATAAAACACTAACAAGACGATCTTCAGGAATGCTTTTGGCAAACGAATCTTTCAGTTGATTTAAAACCGCAAAATTTAAACCTGGAGTGGTAGGAAAATCTTTTTGGTATTCATTCAAAGTCCTTATAGTTGGTATATGTAGAAATTTCGCTAAAAGCTTATAAGTTCTGGGAGAGTGATATTTTATAGACAATGCAATATCTTTCACTTCATTACTGTAACGTTTTGCATATTTGTTCGTCGCAGATAAGCGTAATTGAGTTGCGAATAATACTAAAGCTTTTTTACCCAAGTAGTTTGACGACGCATTTATTATTGATTCAACGTCTTGCTTCATTTTTTTTTTTACAGAAAATTTTTTTCCCATTCTGTTAATTTGGCTTCGCAAGCGACCTATTGTTTTAGCTCCTTTGTACAGCCTTAAAGATTTAGGTGTTAACATTTGAATTTTTTTTACTTTAGAATATATTGTATTCTTAGGTGATCCATTAACTTGACACAGCGGTTTGTTTGAAAAAAGTTTAAGCTTTCGTATAAACTCATTATTCTTTTTAGGTGTACTACATTGCGCAGGAGTCTCAGGCGAAATATTCAAGTTAAACGTTCCCACGCAGTTATTAAATGGCAACACTTCTAATCCTGCATTAGATATTGGTTCTTCAGAATTAGTAAGCGATATGGGCATATCACTGTCATTTTGTAAGGCTGTCTCCACAGTGTTTGACAGCATTTCTGATGCTTTGAAAGTAGGTTCTTCACTATCCATCAATTGTATTAGTGCGTCTGGATTTCGTGGTCCCGTTGATTTATCAGTTTGTGGTTCGTCTTAAAATGAAAAAAAAAAAGAAAAAAAATAGTAATGAAGTAATAGAAGGTATTTTGTAACATTTATGAACTTATTGTGTTTGTGATTAGTAGAAAAAGTGGTGACAGAAAAAAATTAAACTTAGTAGGATAAGGATTGGTTTTACAATCAAAAAATTTTAATTGTAAATTTCGTCGAGTTTTATTTTGAAGTTTTTATCAAATTTTACACTGGTATTTATGCATATTAAGCTAGAATAAATTGCAATCATTGTATACTGTTCACTGTTGCTATGGTCAATTTGGAATGTCTATCATAACGTATTCGGGGATTGATTACAATGCTATGCGAATAATGTTAAGTTATTTACAATTTTCCTATTTTATCATCTCTAAGAAAAGAAAATGTTAATTTGAAATGTTCAAATTATTCTTCACTTTTTAGTAATAATTTCAAATTTGTATTTAATTTCATATAAGATAATTAAACGGAAATTCTACAAAAATATTTACAATTTGGATTCAGACATTTTTGAAACAATAGTAACAAAAATTCTAAAAATGATATTTACAGTTTAGATTTTGAAATTTTTGAAACAATAGTAACAGAAATTCTTCAAAATAGTATTTCCAATTTAGATTCGGAAATGTTTTGAACAATAGTTACTTTAATTATTAATTATTTACAATTATTAACAACAAAATATCACATTTTCTTTGGTATTAAAATAATAAAACTTTGGAAAAATTGTAAGGCAACTTGTTACAATAGTCATAATTTTCAAAAAGTTATCTCTCAATTGAACATCACTGAATTTTTTTTGAATTATATTTTCTACATTTAATCTCCTCATTTTTGGATTTATTTCATTTTCTATCGTCTCACCAGCTTCTTTTACTCGACACAAACGCAAAAAATTGTGAACTAGTATTAAATACAATTAATTGGTTTTTTTTGTCTGCTTTGAAGTCATAGCTTATGCAAGCAGTAGCACTTCTTACCTCTTAATGAAATTTTCACAAAGCTATTTGTTTGAATATTAATTATAGCTGGTTCATTATCAGTAGCCTTACGTACTTCAAAATTAATGCCTCTGTCATTATGCGAGCATTCATCTGTAATAACATTATATTAGTGATATTTTTATATTATACTACTGCAACAATCCTCAGTTGTCTTTAAAATTATTTTAAAAAAAATACCTTTCAACGCTGGACGTTCAAATATTACTTCGTCATTGTTGATGTTTACAAATGAATTTCTCAAAGGAGATTCAGTCGAATTTGGCAAAGGAGGTTTTGGCATATTCTTGGGCATTTTCAAAATACTATCAGGCGGTAGTAAAGTAGGAACAGCATCCCGGACCAATAGTCGTTTAGGTGGTGTACTTTTCTTGATGAAACGTTTTTCAAAATGATCGTTACAAATTCGTAAACTGTTTGAAGACCCTATATACTGACAAAAGTCCTTCCATTTTTGGCGTCTACAAAATTAAATTTATAAATCAATTCAAAGCACTAATTTTATCGAACAAAATTATTAAAATTATGGAATCAAATTTAAATAAAACAATTTAACAAAATTAAATTTACAGAATATAAATGTTTACAAGTAAAAAAAACTGATCGATAATCAATTACTTACTTTTGAGACGCTATAAATTTAAGGTCTATAATACTTACATTTGTTTATTCTTTGGCCATAAAAAAAAAGAATGCTCTTTATCTTTTCTTCGTTTTCTTAGACATCCTTTCACATTGCACCGAACCATATTTTTTTTAATTAATTTTAAAGAAATTTTTTTATTAAAATAAGAATGAAGTGTTGTTGACCGTTACAAGCTACTGTAGTATTTTCAGTATGACGCATTACTTTAAACCGCCATGACAGTACTTTAGTACTGCATCATAAACATCAGATGGCCCTCGTAACAGTATACGCGACCTTCCCCTCTATCTTATACTCTTTGGTTGCCATATTATATAAATGCTTCAAGTTGAGCACGCATTTTCCAACATGTGTCCTGTAAAGGATGATGTTCAAAGTATAAAAAAAAAGTACAATAAAAAAAAAAAAACAAACGTTACTCAGCTTTAAAATTTTCACAATATAATAATAGGTTTACATGTGTGTGTATTTTGTCTCAGGAATGTGTCCACATTTAAGAAAGTATTCTTGAATTTATTTTTTCTAAAATTACAAAGAGAGTAAAAAAGAAAACAAATATCAAATTTTTTTTTAATTTGCAATATTTTGTCTCTCAGACCTTAGAATTTTTTTTCCTTTGGTTTCTTAGTAAATAATACAGAAAGGTGTGTCTATTGGGAATACCTTGAGATATTATACTTGTCATGTTAATTATAACTAAACGGCCTTAGAAAAGTTGATATTTTTATATCATTTATCGTAGACTTATCGAGTTTATGAATTGGATACACGATGCTTGATATGTTTTGATCTCATTATTCATGGCTTGAGTTTAGGTTTATGATATAATAAATACAGTAATACCTTCGAACATTATTCACGTCGTAGATAAGCAACAATTATGTGAGTTCAATTTCATAATGTAGAAACTATCTTTTAATTGAAAAAGCTTATTCGACTGAAAATGTTTTTTTCGGAGTATATATTTTCATTTCAAAAATTTAAACTAAAAAGTTCCGAAAATGAGATAGCTTTAAAAATGGATTATTCAGATTTTTTTTTTAAATGGAAAATTTTGTGATAAAACTGTTAAAAACAAAATTACACGTAGAGTAAAAGCTGAAAAAAAAAAACAATTGACACGAATAACTTTGCGGTTACTCCATGATGACAGATGTAATTTTTTTACTACTTTTTTGACAATTTTTCAAATAATTTTAGATAGGGTTGTCACCTCTAAAAAATTTCAAAACCGGAGTTCAGGATAATCTCCGGTTTTCGAAATTTTTTCATCCGGACACTATACAATTTTTATTATATTAAGATAAAAATAAAATATAACTAACAATTCAACACTTTTTTCACATTAAATTTTTATTTATTTACCAATCTTTTATTTTGTTGAGTTAAATTTCCGTTTTAATTTAATATAAAATCAGATTCAATACTTTATTAAACACAAATAAATTTTTTTAGTTAGTAAATATTTACGAATAAAATTTATACTATACTTCGAATAACGTATACTTGACCAACATAAACATCATCCAAACTACGCATGCGCGCTACTTTTCGTGAGTACGTACACGTATGCTTTCACAAAACACTTACATTTTCAAGTTTTGGTTTTTGTCCGGATAATACATTAATCGTCCGGAGACCGGAGAAAAGTTTCAAAAACCATAGTCTCCGGTCGAAAACCGAAGAGGTGACAACCCTAATTTTAGATGTTGTTGGAGCATTCTATATTTGCAATAATATTCCTAGATAAAAAATTTTAAATATAGCCACAGAACAAACGTGTCAATTTCTATTTTTAAATAGATTTGGGAGTGATGGGGGGTGACACACTCCCGTATGTGATATTGAAATTCAGGTCAACTAAATTGTTAGCATTACTACGTTACTGGAATGGTGTTGCCGTTGTTATTTTGGAATGCCTTTGTCAACTGTGTACAATGGTAAAGTTCAATTATCTTTCTTTGAAAATATTCAAATTTATCTTTGTAAGCACAAGATGAACTATAACCTCCTAGGTAACGATTATATTTGGCTAAAACAATATGGCCAATAAGTTTGGCCAATTTCTACAGAAAAAGAACATTACCAAAGAAAATAGATTGACTATAGACAATTTTTTACTATTTCAAGAAAAAAAAACTGAAAATGAATGATTAAATTATTATATAAATGATTAATAATTAATAAAGACTTGTTTATCCCACTTTCTGTATCTCTTAAGCCGTGCGTAAACGATGCGACTGCTTTGGGAAGAAGGTTGCAAATCATTTCACTAAGAAGTTACACGATCACCAAGAGCCAATATATATATATATATATATATATATATATATATATATATTCACACTAAATATTTGTTTTGACGAGACCATGGTTCATAGCTATAACAAACAACTTTTGTATGAAACATTTTTTCAGTGCGAAGTCTGCGAACAGCTAGTTTTATACATAAAAAACTTTAATTAGTTGATTAAAATTACAAATTTACATTGATAATGTTAACTTTGTTATACACTATAACTTGGAAACTGAATCGCAACAGCCCTCGCAGAAAAAAACAGCCTCATACAGACCGGCTCATGTGCGGGATCCCACCATTATACGCTGACACAAAACAGTGGTAAGCTGAATTGGTTTCCAACCTTTGTCCCAAAAAGTCGCACAGTGTGCGCACGCCCTTATTGTATTGCCAAATCACTCCCGAACACGACAGGTATTACTGTAGTTAAAAATATCAACAACAAAGAACACTGTGTATCGTTTGTTAAAAATATGACTAAACAATTTTAATGTAATTAGGTAGCATAATTCTAAAAAAAAAGATTACCTTGTAATTTTATTTTGCAATATGGTTAGAAATTTTTTTTCTTTTGTATAAAACAAAAGCCCAGTGGTGTAGATTTAAGAAAAAAAAACGTAAGAAATTCAGTGTACATCAACGCAATCAAATTTACAAGATGTACCAAAATTACTTAATCCACCACTGTTGGTTTTTCTTTTTTAAGTATATTAAGCGACTTATTTAAATTAATTATTGTGTTCAATTTTTGTGGGTAGTTGTTTTATTTTTGAAAATTTAATAATAAAACACAAAGACCGTTCCATTTAAAAAAATGTGACGGAGGCAATTACAATATTATTATGTAAATGTATTTATTTTTAAGTAATAAACATATTTTGTACCTGTTATTTTCTATTTAAAAAAAAAAAACAAAATACAAACAAAAAACGATTATTTTACGCGAAAATATTATCGTTTAATTTATTTTACTTGAGATTTGGGGATCACCGCATATCAATATTTTTTCAAGTTTATTTTGACGGTTAAATAAATGAACGATATTATTTTCAGTAAAACTACTTTTTTTTAAAATAAGGGTTGAAATGTAATATGAAAATTTCTTTTAGCTGACATACAATATTTTGAGAATAACCCAGGAAGACATATTAGTTGGAAATAATTTGTATCAGGTTGAATTTTATATGGGTTCAGTGGTATTAGATGGATTTATTAAAAAATAACTGGTTTCTTGACTTGTGCAATTTGTGAGAAAATTCACAAACTTTTTTTTTTTATATGGAAAAAAACCTTATCAAAAAGAAAATTGTGAGTAATTGAGATTATTTGAAACAAAAAAATTTTGAAAAGTTTTTTTTTTTTAAAATCAGTAATTCGTTCACAAAGTTTCAACAACTATATGTACTTTTTCACACGATCTTAAGGATGTACGAGCGCTGATGTATAGTCCATTTATAACATTATTCAAAATCGTATATAGTACGTTCATAAAAGTCCACAATAATGTATATTATTTTTTGTCGTAAGTTAAAACTAATTTAGGCCCGTCATACCGGACCTAATGAAAAAGGTATTTAAGAAAAAAACCTGTGAATTCGGGTAACTAACCTACCGCCGACAGAAATAAAATTTACCCGAAATATCAGTTTTCTTAAATATCTCTTTTTAGGCCTGTCATACCGGAATTTTATTGAATCAATCTCTTTATAAATATTTCTATTGCGTAGTTTTTTTTTATTCGTCTAATTTTATTCCATGTGAAAGTTATCAAAATATGGGTTTCTCCATAAGAGCAATGCATTAAAACTCGAACTTTAACATTAAATAATAAATTAAAGACCCCCGGACTCCCCCACCCTGAAACTTTTATAATTGATGCACTTCAACTACATGTAAACGCAAAATCAAGTCATAATCTTTTTGAAGCTTCAGTGCTCGTACATCTTTAAACTTTACCATCCTAGTTTCTACGATTAACAATGAGGTATCTTAAAATTAATCGAATTTCTTTTCGTCTATTTTAATATTGGATTTAATTAATACATTTTACCACGAATTTCACACAATAAAAATATCCTGAACTCGTATGTGACAAGTGCATACAGTGACTTTGACTCTTCGAAGAGCTGTATTTTACAAACAATTTCCACTAATACCAATCTGTCAGCAATTATTCGGGTGTGTTATAAATTATTTCCAGATTAATATTTAATTTTACTGGGCTAAAAAATATATTTTATAATAATGATAAATGTGCGTATGTAATTTTTTATTAGTTAATTTATGAAATAATAGGTCTGAAAGGCAGGCAATTGATATGATGAAAATGCTATAAACAAATTGTGGTAATTTTTGTGTATTGGGTCCAAATCTTTTGTTTTTCGTTTCCAATAAAAAAAAAACCTATACAAATCATGATAAAGAAGTAATTTACATAGCTCAAAAAAGTTGCTTATTATTTCATTTTAGTTAAATTCCAATTTGTATAATTAACAAAAAAAAAAGTAGTTTAGTTTTATTATTTAGTAGATGGCGGTGACGTATAACAAATTTTTTATTTTAGTTAAAAAAAACGTGTAAAGTGTATTTAAATGCTAATTCTCTGATCATTTTCTCTAATGCGAAGACAACTATTTGCGTATTTTTTGTATTAATAGCACTCCAATCTTATAAAATTATTATTTCAGGGTGGCCTCATATCTGGAACACCTGAAAATGATATGGAATTTTGTTCACGATCATGGAAAACCTAATTTTTTCAATTAAAATATAGTATAAGGGCGCAAGATTTAATGTCTATTCAAATCTATATTTATATAATCGTTGGTGTTGTGTCTGTTAGTGATCGTGTAATTTCTGAACGACTTGACCGATTGAGGTTCGACCGATTCACACTTTGCTTTGAAGACGCTGGTTCATAGCTATCAAAACAAACAACTTTTGTATGAAACATATTTTCAGTGCAAAGTCTATGCAGGCAATTAGTCTATATAAAAATGAATGTTTGTGACGAATGCGTTTCTATACCATTCATCCGGCTATGATAAATCTTTGGGAAGTTATTGTGCGGGTACTCGGAAGGGTTTCTTTTTAGAATTTGAAAAAATTTATAATTTACCAAAGTTATCGAAAATTTTACACAACTCACATTTATTACAACTTTTCTAAAAACATTGTAAATGGATTAAATGATCTGAAGGATGATGTTTGAATACACTTACCATAATTAGGAATTATTTACGAGTATGCAAATTTCAAATAGCTGAGATTTTTGATAGAGGCTAAATTAAAAAAATGATATTGAAAATTTTTGTTTACATTTATCTATAATAGAAATTGAAGCCAGATAGAGCAAATTGTATGAACTTCTTTGGTAAAAACTGAACAAAGAATTCATGCCAAAAAATTGTTAGTGAGTTGGATAGATTTTGGTCATGAATCAGCTAGTATTTTATTATAAATAATTGAAATAGTTGTAAAAATAAAGATTTTCAAATGCATTATTTATTTTTAAAACAATAACAAACTTAATTATTATCCCCCTCCCCCCAGTTTTTAAGTAGTGTGTTCAAGCAGTAAATAATATAAATTACAAACATTTTTCGTTTAAATTTTATTTGAGACAATTAATACAATTTAAAAATAAATATTAAAATTATTAATAAATATATAAAAATAATTATTTTAGTATTAAAAAATAACACAAAAAATCGGAAAATTTATTTTAGTTTAAAAAAAACTATTTATGAATATTTTTTAAATCAACCGTTTTGAGCCCAGTGAAATAGTACACAAAAATGACCTTACCTCTTGAAAAAATACACGAGGAAATTGTCCAACGAAATTAGCACGTTTTGGCACTATGTAAACATATCAAAAAGTCCATGACGAAAGCGCGCTTGCAATTAAAGTTATTGAAGGTCAAAGGTTGTGAAAATCTTTTTTTCTTAATTATTTTGTAAGCTATTGGTTTTACGTCCATAGAGATCATTATCAAATTTATTCCTTAGCTAATTCTACACAAAAAGGTCCTATAAAAAAATTACGAAAATAATTCCGTTGAAAAAACGCCACTTGTATTTATCAAGAGGTAAAAGTACTATTTGACTTGGTCACAATCGTATATATAGATTGGTCCTGCGAGGGACCTTTTTTGTGCAAAATTAACTAAACAGTAAATTTGATACTGACCTCTATTCGAGAAAAACTAATTTTCATGACTTTTGACCTTAAAAAAATTATCTTAAACTTATCAATAAATTGTTATCTTACGGGTCGACATAACTTAACGTATTGGACGACATATTTTGTTCCTTTTAAAAAAACGTTTCATAGCCGTATATCTCGAGAGCTATTGGTCTTACGTGAATTTTGTATTGGACTTTTTTTGTGTGGAATTAGCTAAAAAAAATTTAATAGTGACCTTTGTTAACGTAAAACCAATAGTTTACGAGATATTTGAAAAAAACTGATATTCAGGGCCTTTGAGTTTTAATTATTTTATTTTTTTTCCACGCGCTATTTTGTTATGGACTTCTTGTCATGTTTTCATAGTGCCAAAACAACGATAATTTCTTTGGAAAATCTTCACGTGTATTTTATGAAGCAAAAGTACTTTTTGGCTGGGTCATTTTATTGTATATCTTCAGATATTTTGTAAAAAAAATTATCCCATATTATATATTTGATATATTATATTGAAACTTGTGTAGTAATTTCCAGAATGTTTCTTTTAAAATATGACCAATTAACGCGCGTGATATATCAAAATTAACAAATTTAAATAAAAAGTGTATTTCCAATTTCAAAACTTGTTTCAAGTATAAAGCAGTTTGTTCCAAAACAAACTGTAGCTGTGACTTCTTCAAATGACTGCAATTGATGGAACGCAGTTTGAGGTAATTTTATCCTGTAAAAATTTTAAATTATAGAGGTATAATCAAGTCTGTGAAATGGAAACTAAGCTAAAATACTAAGTAACAATTTTAAAATATTCGTTAAGGACGTTTGAAAGAGTCATTTTGCGGGGAAAGACGTAAGGGGGGGGGGGGGGTATCAAGCGACTGCGTATGCCCACAGCGTTACAGATTTAATGTATACGTTGAAACTAAATTTAAATATTCTATGGTTATTTGGTAAATAATAATACTCGTGAGTCGTAACTCGTAATGTTAAAATGTTATGTGTAAAATCTTGTGTTTTGCTTCTCTAAAATGATAAAATTACTTATATAATTCATTATTACTTCCCAAAATGCATTTAAACATACCTTCATCTTTGGCTCAAATAAATCCTTGTTTATTTAACTATTTATACATAGTTTTATAAAAAATTATCTGCATTTTAAACTGTTTTATTCGATTATAAAGATTAAATTTTTAGTTTCTCCATAAGACCCAATGATTTTCAACATCGAAAAAATGCCTTTGAACTAACATTTTGAAGCATACCAATGAATTTGTATTGACTTTTTTTATAACATACTTAATTTACAGGTACT